>OZ018378.1:5240849-6490849 GCA_963969555.1 Polydrusus pterygomalis | reverse complement strand
AATTTTTCTTGCTGTAAATTAATTGTATCGCACGCTGTTAGGCATGTGACGCCGTCCTGCTGAAACCACATGTCTGCACCATTAATGCCTTCCAATTGAGGTACAAAAAATTAGTAATCATGGCTCGGTATCGCTCATTGTTGACTGTAACGTTCTGACAATCAGCATTTTTAAAGACATAAGGATCAATGATCCACTTGATCAAAAAGCGCACCAAACGGTGAGTTTTTCGGAATGTAATGGTGTTTCGACAATGGCTTATGGATTATCAGCGCTCCAATGCGGGAATTCTGTTTATTGACGACCATTTAACCAAAAGTGTTGCCAATTTAAAGGTCTCTGCCTCTAAAAAAATACCCTTTATATGAGTACTAATCAAAAGAAGGGTGATTGGATATTATTTTTTTGAGAGTCATGAGTACAACTTTGGTCAATTCTCTTCACCTTTCGTCGAAGTCTCACCAAGCTATAGTGTTAGCGAATCACGTCATTTTATTTTTAATATAATGAAAATTATTCAACTTTGTTTTACTGTATTCCATAATACTATAATAGATTTCCACCTATGTCAATGATCTATCTTTATTGCATTAATGTAGACTTGTGTACCTATAATTTTTAGATACAAACGATTGATCCAATTTATGTTACTTCTAGTCTTAACTTAGAGACAAAATAAATCAGAACCAACTAAATACCTTAGATACTGCAAGAATACTTTACCCAAATTGATTCTGGCATTACGAAATATAAATATTTATTCACCCTGTAGGAAACAAAAGAAAGTCACAAATACTAGATAGAGAGTTTCAACTCAACCCCTTAGATATTTATGGTAGACCATAAAAGAAAGTTTTTGTTATCAGGAAATGCATAATTCATTGGTTGTTGTTTGTTTTGTCTAAAGCTCTATTGAGGTTACGGTAAAAAACAGGCGGAAACTTTACGGATTAGATAGAGAAGACGCTCTTAATTTTGCTTGAGTGGAATAAATCGCAACTTTTCCACGGTCTATTTTTAATATAGAGCATGATGGATGGCGTTTCGAGACAAGTTCTGGCTGGAAGACAATAGAAATATTATTGAAACCGCCAAGGAAACTTACCAAAATTAGTTAAAAGAAAATTTCAAATTTATGCTAATGAATTACCATCATCTTGTCTTTGTTGGGATCAAATTTAATCCAGTTTTATTAACTAATTTATATTATATATACAGGGTGTCCAGAGTATGTATTCTCTGATCTACGGGTTAAGGTACTGTGCGAGCAAAAATTATTTTCATCAAAGAGGGCCTTGCATCTAAGGACGTAATGTTTAGCCGTAGAGCTTAATACCTGTTGGGTGTCAGGAACTACCTGAATTAACAATCAATCAGTTATTTCGTCATCTTTGACATTCGTTACAAGTAATTTGATTCATCGCTAATTTTTTCAATTTCTTGAACAATTCACACAATGGGCTTTACGGGACAGCACAAAACATTCATGGTTGAAGCGTATTTTCGAAACGGGGTTAGAGTAAATGGTGAGTGGCAATACAATCCGGGTTTGTGCATGAACGATTTTCACGAACATTTTCCTAACGTTGCTTTTATTGCTGGGGATTTTTATCATTGCCTGAAAAGAACCGTGGCTGTGTTTAGGGAAACAGGTTCTATACAACACAAAAAAGGAGCAGGAAGATCATCTGTAAGAACAGAAGAACTTGTTGCAAACGTTCGTGAAATAATGCAAAATACGCCAACAAATTGTATAAGACGCCTGTCTCAAGAAGTGCATGGGAAGATCTTATGGAACATGCAGGACTATTCTTTAGAAGCAGCTAAATTTATTATTATTGTTGGTCCTCTTTTTTTCCATAACACAGTTACAGCACAGCGGTATAGAGACAATATTTTGAATCCATTTATAGAGCAATTACTTGACGACGAACTATACGTTTTGGATATTTTCAACAGGACGGTGCAACTGCCCATACAGCCGCCGAAACTATTAACTACTTACGCAATTTTTTCGACGACAGATTGATCAGTTTTCGATCAGACATTGAATTCCCACCTAGATCACCTTGTTTAACGGTTATGGATTACTTCGTTTTTCCTCATTTAAAGAACACAATTTTTAAAACAGTTCCAAATTTAGAACAATTACAAGAAAGGATTATCCAAGATTTCTCCAGAGATGCTGGTGAACACTTTCAAAAATATGAAGAGACGTGTGAATTTATGCTTGGAGCATGGCGGTGGCCAATTTCAGGAATTTATGTAATTATTTTTTATTTTCTTTTTGTATATTCTTACTTTGTTAATTTTGTAAACAACAAAAATAAATTTGTATTTGTCCACTTATTTTATTACTCATTAGTTTGGCATATCATGTCATAAAATGAATTTGACAAAATTTTAACCTAGATTTGGTTAGGTATATCGTCCCCATATCATTGTGATCTAAACCAAGCCGTACGTTTTTTAATCCAAGCCCTCTTTGCTGCAAATAATTTTTGCTGGCACGGTATATATTTGAAAGGTTTTTTTTACCAATTAATCTATTTTCGTTGGAAGTGTTGCCCGAAATGTGTAATTAAGGATAATAAAAAAAATAGCGGCCATTGTGCACAATTGCCTAATTATTATTTTCTGTTTTTCTACTTAGTTCTTAGTTTACTCTCTTTTTAAAATACAGCGATTTCTAACATTTACTTATTTACGTACCACTGCTCACATTTAGTCAGGAGGTCCATACGGGGTCCACTCGTCCTCGAATTTTTTTATATTTTTTAAAACAATTAGTTAACAAGAGGGTGAAACTACAACCGCATTGCTATTACTTACTAAAAAGGTCATTAACCGTCAGTATTTTATTTTACGCTTAATAAAGAGTAATGAACATTATCTACCTCATAAATAAATGGTTAATGATTTCATGCTTGTACTCAAATGCAAATGGAAAATTATAACGCCATCATATAGAGACGACTCTTTAGCTAATTGCAATGACATTACTGCAAATGAATTATTTCCACCCGAGGTGAGTAATCCTGAGGGAAGAAGGGTTTTAGGTATCTGGGTATTGATTATTTTAAAAAGATATCACGGAATATGAAATCAACAAACCGAATTTTGCCACATTTCGGGTTTGTTCTTTAAATTCTTTAAAGTTTCGCGCGTGTCAAAAGCATTTCAAACGACCTTTAAGCGCGCCAAGCCCGATGACGTCACGAAGTATGACTTTTCCGTCATCCGTCATCCTGCCCGGTGGCCGAGCTACCGAGTATGCATTTGGATATCGTGTGTTATTGTTATTGTATTGTTGTTTTAAGGTGGAATTCTCAACGTCGTTCAATTTATTGCCAACCTATAACCTATTTCGTGGATGTCACACATGAATTATACTTCTTGACGTCACGACCCGTTTTTACCCGCTTGGGATAATTTGAATTTTGGGGCATTTTTAAATCTTGCCAACGGTCTTTTGGGACGAACTATGTAGTTTTTTTTTGCTGCCATATGTTTTATGACAATATATACTTATGATTTATAGAATTTTTTCCCCATTTAAAATGTTTGTCAAGTTCCCTATTGTAACGGCAATTTTAGAAGCCTGGGGCAAAACTAAAAAAACCAAAGACAATGTCGCCAACCATAAAAAAATATAGTTCTTTCTTTAATTTCGTCTCAATTGAAATTAAATGGACTGTCAAAATTAGACAAAATTGGTGTATTTCGTCTTCAGTTTAAGTTATTTTAATGCTTTGAACTTACAATTTGTACGTGATGGTAGATTATTTTTTAGACCTATTTTGACCAAATAAACCGGATAATAGGTATATCAGATATACAGTGAGGACCTAAAGTCCCCCCCCCCCCCCTCTAACTTCTAAACCGTTCGGTATTCTTTAATGAAATTTTGAACGATAATATTTGAGCAAGTCTTGCACTTTTTGACATACCAATGACAGCTTTAAATGTTAAGATGACAGCTGGGTCCGCTTTTAGAATATTTTTTTAAATGGAAAGGGGGTTCCAATGGTACCTCATTTTGAAGGTATTTTAATGCTTAAAACATTCTCCAATTTAAAAAACATTTGGTTCAGTATTTTCTAAACAGGAATCAATAATATCGGTTTCTACATTATGGCTACCACTGTTTATAACACACTTTTTTTACCTATAGTTGTCTATTGATTGTTGCTGTCATACTGTTTTTAAATGTCTGATTGACAGAAAATATTTTTACCTCGAAATTGTCTTAAATGGCTCGTTCTTTAGAAGATAAATTTGAAGCGATTATTATTTTTGGCGACGCTAACCGAAATTACCATGCTGCTGTTCGTATGTTCAATGAACGATATCCGGAACGCCAAATATGCAGAAATTTTTTGCGAAAATTAATCTTAAAATTTTAAGAAACTGGTTCGGTTAAAGACGCACCAAGGTCTGGAAGGCCAAAAATCGTGGAAGATGTGAAAGTCCAAATTTTAGCTGAAATGGTTGTTACTCCCCAACAGCCAACGAAACACGTGGCTGAGGCATGTAATGTTTCTCGTAGTTCTGTCAAAAGAATTTTAAAAAGCCATAAATTTCACCCATATAAAATGAAAATTATACACGAATTAACAGAAGATGATCCAGATAGACGACTAGAATTTTGCGAAATTATGTCAGAAAGAATCGTAAGGAATAATGACTATTTGCGGAATATCTGTTTTAGCGACGAAAGTACTTTTGTCTTACATGGACGAGTTAATACCCAAAACTGTAGGTACTGGAGTGATGAAAACCCTCATGTTTTTCGGGAGGGACACACACAGTTTCCCTAGAAAATAAATGTTTGGGCAGGCATTTTGGGTAATCACATTATAGGTCCCATTTTTCTGGAATATAATCTTAATGGCCCCAGGTACCTGGATATGTTGCAACATACAATTACTCCACTTATTAATGATGTTGTTGCCCAAAACCCACATGAGTTTCAAGAGGTTGTATTTCAACAAGATGGTGCCCCGCCACACTATTTTAGGCAAGTCAGAAATTACCTAGACGAATCTTATGAAAATAGGTGGATTGGTCGTCGAGGTCCGACAGAATGGCCAGCTAGATCGCCAGACCTAACGCCCCTACATTTTTTTCTTTGGGGATACGTTAAAACTGAGGTTTATAAAACGGCTCCAGGCTCACCAGAAGAACTTAGGCAACAAATTACAGATGTTTGTTCAAGGATAACGCCACAGGCGCTTCACAATGTCCGAGAGGAATTTACTAATAGAATATTTATTTGCCAAGAGGGTGGCGGTCATTTTCAACAATTGTTGAAGTAACCACTGTTTTGTAGATGTGTCCCTTTATCTTTTGTTTAAAATACTTATAATTAGTAAATTTCATTTCATACTGAACCAAATGTTTTTTTAAATTGGAGAATGTTTTAAGCATTAAAAGACCTTCAAAATGAGGTACGATTGGAACCCCCTTTCCATTTAAAAAAATATTCCAAAAGCGGACCCAGCTGTCATCTTGACATTTAAAGCTGTCATTGGTATGTCAAAAACTGCAAGACTTGCTCAAATATTATCGTTCAAAATTTCATTAAAATATACCGAACGGTTTAGAAGTTAGAGGGGGGGGTCGGACTTTAGGTCCTCACTGTATATGTATATATTTGTTATTTTAATTTCAAGTGGTTTGTAAATTTCTTACAACTTGTTGCAAGTTATTACGTGACGTCTTGATAAGTGTACTGTGCAGTGTGCACAAAGCGACAAAATGGATATAATTAATTATTATGATGTGTCAAAATTACGTTGCTCGTCATTATAATTTTAATGAGATTTTAGCGTCTCATGTTCTAAAATTGGCAATTATTAAAAACTGGAAACATCTATTTTCTAGTGAGATACAGATAATGACATAATATAAAGTACACAGCATTGAGCTTAGGTACTTGCCAAACTATATCATAAATACTTTGACGAATATTAATCTTATACGACATATTATTAAACCGTATAGATAAAGTATGCACAATATAAACGCAAAATTATATTATTTTTTGATAGTTTGCAATTTTCTGGTAAGGTATTGATGTTTTCTTGGACAAATTTTTAGATGTCTGCTTTTCGCAATGATTTATTAGAAACTTTTTGAAATTGCCTGAAGCATACAATATACCTAACGCAAAATTTGTCGGTGCTTTGATTGGTAATCATGGTAAATAAATCATTGGTACCACTAATTTTGGTCTATACTTTAATTCATTAAATTGTAATACTCGTCTGGTTTTTCCGCAAATAAGAAAATGACTGACAGTAGAGAGGTGTGTTTTAAAATATGTTATTTGTATCTTTTAATAAAAGTATTTTTCATGTAAATGAATAAAAGAAGTACCTCTGTAATTTAATAATAATATTACCAGATTATTTTTTGCCAATGAAATGAAAATGTATATTTTTAGTAGGTACAGAATCAAAAAGGTCTCTAGATATTTGCCATGACTATAGATAGGACGGTACAAAATAAACAAAAAGTCGTAGTAGATAGTAGGTACTGATTGAAGGACCGACAAATTTTGGGGTTATAGTTTAATTACTTTACAAGTAAAAACTGGCATTTCTTTATATACTTTGATTTGTTTGCTAACTTTTGTTTTCAATGTCAACTTGATTTAACGCTGTCTCCTGCGATAAATAAATTAAAATCGAAATTTTAGGGACATACGTAGCATTTTAACTTTTTCATTGAGCCTGATGTAAAGATAAACTCGCCCGCATTGGTGTAAATTTTATTCAATTATTTGATCGCCGGATCATGACTAAAGATAATAAGTCACTTCTAAAACAATTCGGTGGTTGGACATAGATCAGTTAAAATAAAGTAGTCGCACGTGTTTGGGGCATTAGCATAATCGGTATCAGCCGTGCGTTCACCGCATCAAGACATTTCGACAAATTTCAATATTTAGAGGTGAGCGAACATTTAACAGTTCCGGTTAAATTGCAGGAGATCCGGTTAAACAGAATGTAACGATTTGTTGTCAGAAATAAATAGAAAGGGATAACCAATAGAGCAAGCAGATTTTCTCTAGGATATAACGTGTTTAATGCTACAGATTGTCACAGATGTCATATTTCAAATGTATGGTAGTATCTCAAAAACTATTGTTTTTATTAGATTTTCTTCTGTCTGCTTGTGCTGAAACTACAATTTCGAATATCAGATTTGCGATTACTATAGAGGATTCGTCAAAAACAATATTTTAACTTTTTAGGATTTTTTTTTCAATTCTAATTTTCAATTTCTTGATTTATTAAACGAATTTTGCTTGTTCTGAAACTACAATTCAAAATATCATATTTGCGAATACAAGGTTCGTCAGAAACAACATTTTAAAATTTTTGATTTCATTTAAAATACATTTACGTAAAAACAAATATGATTTTATATTTGGCCGAGTAATGATTTTTTTGTAAGAAAACGATTTTTTATTTGCCTACTTTTGAAGTATTTTTATTATTACATGTCATATTTTTCTTTAATTCATTCAATCATAAATTATAAAACTTTTATTCAAACGTGGTACCACCGAGTTAGCACTCGACATCTGAATTCCCCAAAACAGTTCCTAACTTGCTGTATTGGAAGATTTGCAATAACTGCTCTTATTTTCTTTTTCAAGAGATCTAAGTTATTATGGATATTGGTTTTATACACATGTGGTTTTAGATATCCTTCTAAATGAAAGTCGATAATTGTAGGATTGGGACTCCTACGTGCCAACTGATTTGAACCATAGGTACCTTCCAATCCATTTGTTCCCAAAGTGACGATTTAGCCAATCATCAAAAGGAATTTAAAAGTAGAATTGAAAAAAAATCCAAAAAACCGAAACTCTTGTCAACGAATCCTGTATGGTAATCGCAAATCTAATAGTTGAAATTGTAGTTTTAACACTAGCAAAATTCATTTAATAAATCAAGGAATCGAAAAAAAAAATATCCAAAACACTAAAAATGTTGTTTGTGACAAACCCTGTATAGTAATCGCAAATCTGATATACAAAATTTTAGTTTTAGCACAAGCAGATTACCTACTAATAAAAAAGTGTTTCCTCTTTCAAACTCTATCAGTGGACATACTGTATAGACAGTTTATATGTCAGGTGGTAATAGAAAACATTTGCTCTAACCATAGACTTTCTATAGAATAGACTACATTGTTTCCATTTTTAGAAAATCAAAGATTCCAGCGTTCACAATTATTCTGGTTAACTATATTATGGTCCATTATACTCTCAGACCAAGCACTATGGTCTGAGATTCTACTTAACACGCGCATAAAAAGAAGCTCTATTATCAAACTTACTGTTAAGTCACATATTAGATTGGTTTTGGCTTTTTTTTGGTAACTTATTCGCGAATGAGAGGCATACACACGATTCCAAGGGTGACATCTGTAACTGGCACCACCGTCGCCACCGCGGCATAATGTCTGACTCGCAACGAAAGCCCTTTTGCATAAATTACTATCTGACGTTGAATCATTATTCCCGTCTGACAATGGCTCGACAGGGCATGGACTGTGTTATATTGTAAGCATGATTTTACCCCTGAAATAAAGCAATATCGTTTAAAACGTATTTGTGGGAAAATATAACACAACAAGATACCCTTTTATTTGCCAAATAAAAATATATTACAATTTGACGTCATAATATCACTGTATAGTTGATAAATTAGACTATAGTCAACTACGTCTACGAATCAATCATTGGGAGCATCAGAGGTCCCAAAAATATTTCTAAAATTAAAAAACAATATGGCGCTGTAATTCAAAAGAAATATTTAATGCTTTTTGTAAGACCTAAATTGTAAAACCCCCTAACACTTTTCAGTAAAATATTTAACATTGGCAAAAAAGGAATTGATATTTAAACATGATCACAAAGCCCCCTTTTATTCGTCGTAGCGATACAGCCATTGGTTGCACTCATTGTGCATCAAAAATATATTAAATTTGTTACTCTCCTTCCTTGACAGAACGTGACAGCGTGGCCGAAATAGCAATCCCCAACTACGTATGCATCCATTGTAGCAAAACGGTTTACATTTTAAATATTGCTGGGGGATTTTCCTGCATTGAACAACTACAGTGAAATAAAATGTCTAGCGCAAAATTGTTTTTCAGAAATCAACCGTAAGGGCAAACTTTTACAGATAATAGAAAACGGACGTCATAACAATTTTAAATGATTGTTGATGGACATCAGTGTAAATAATCAGCTGCATCAAAGCACAAAACCTTCCTTTATATTATTTCGATAAACATTTCATTACTCTAATTACATCCTAGCTTAGAATAAACCAAAACCCTTTTTTCACATATGTCAATAGTTTACCTTAATGTGGGAACATTTCCACCTGGAGTTTTCATAATAACGATAGAATCCTTTTGTGAGCCCTTCAAGTTTAGCAATATTTACGGATTTCTGGTTTTACTTTGTACGTAATGCATGAAGATTTAATATGATTTGGATTTAACGTGAATACAACGCACCGAATATTCATTGTTTACTGTATTTTATAAATAAATGGCAAATAGTGGGTTTCGCGGTCTGTGGAGTTGCATCAGCTTATGACAATAGGTCCTAATAAGGACGAGACGGCTCCGATTTTGTCCTTCTGACCACAGGAAACCTATGATTTTGGCCTCCCTGCTCACTTTAAAGCAAAAGGCAGTACCAATCACGAACGACAAACATAGACATCTTATAATCATTACCACAATTAGCTGACGAGCTAAAATGCCCAAATGTCTACTAGGTTCCTCATGAGTTTCACGGAAACTACGTGAAAAAACTCTCCCATTTTATTGTTTTTTAACCTTAAATTGTCAAGAAAATATTTCATATAGGATCTATAAAATATGAAGCAAATCGAAATGATGAATAATATAATAATATTTATCTTCAAAACGTGACAACGCTAAGTAACGCTCGTCATTTCAAGGACGATCAAATATTCACTAAGTTTGCTGCAAACTAAAAATTAAAAGACCTAACGCACGATGACATTATGATCGAAGAAATGTTTTGGCTATGCTCAAAGTGAGATGAAATTAAACTGTTTTTAAGAGTTGTGTGAATACCTCTCTTCAACCACCGTTTACGACATAATAACTTTTAAAACAAAATAGACCATGCAACGACAAATAACGGAACATAAACTATTTTATAAGATGTTGAAAATGTTCTTCATCAACTGTTCTGCAGTAGATCAATCGATCTAGCAATTCCTGTTGTAGATGTTGTACTACTTGTGGAAAATTTTTCGTTATTCTAGTTAAATGGACTCCTTTTTTTTCGAGAAGAATCTTCTGTAAGGCAGAGTAGTGTCGGATTCAACATTCAACCCTAATGGGGCTGCCTACCGACTAAACCCCCCGTGTTCCTGCGGTTTCCGCGCCATTGGCATATAAACCTTCACTCGCTTAGTATTTCCGCTCTGTACACCTAGTGCATGCTTTGCTTCGTACTTCACCTAGGCCTAGGTACCGGTGTACCTAGGTTTCGGTTTTGTCGTAGTACTCGTTTATTTATTTGCAGCTTACCGTGAAGGTGTTTGTGTAGGTGTCAGGCTTTTGGTGCAGTGTACGTGTTTCAGAAGAGATAACATGTGCTTTACGGCTATGTAAGCATATCTATCGAGTTGGGTTTGGATCTATAAACTAAATTTTTGACAACCACAAAAGCCCAGTGGGTTAAGATCTGGCGGTATTCTGTATGAAAGGCTGTTCCGTTTCCTTACCATAACGCTGTATATATTTCCTTTTTTGACAACAACTTATTTTGTATTCGACACAAATTTTCGGCCACAGGGTCTCTTGTAACCAAATTAGAATTTTCACGTCAAATTTTAAAATTATCAGAAAATTACAGTATGTAACTAAATATTCCCCACATCTCTCCTACATTACAGCCCGTTCTACGTTAATTATGAACCCCTTTGAAACCGCATTTTACCCTCTGCTGGTGCATTTTTAATGTAATTAATATTTTGTTAATGCGGGCTGATTTATTTTATTTGATTAAATACTATTTGGGAACAGGCACGCCATTATTAGCTAATTATCGCTTGAAGGTAATTATGTAGAGGCTGTAAAAAAGTTTATGCATTATTGTAATTTACAATTTGTGCCATTAACAGTAGCAACAACGGTATATAGGGAAAATATTTAGTAACAAAGTTTGATACAATTCTATACTATATTGCTGAAAATTATTACTATGACATACTCTGTAAAAATAAGCAAGTACGTATTTCCAGGTTTTGGGAAATTTTGCCAAATATAATTTTTACATTTTGGCACAAATAATGACCTTTATTATTACTATTATTATTTGCAACATTTGCATAAACAGTTTTGTTTCCTTAGATCATTAGGTATGCCGGTGCCGAATCGTCCGTATGTCGTTAACCCTTTATGTAATTCGTTTATGTTTGTGTTTTTGACTTGTACTTGCGACTCGAATTAAAGAAAAATGAATTCGACAGTCCAAGAAATATAACAGTGTTATTATTCCTTAGCTAAACTATGCACTAAACTGCACTTTGCTTGTTACGTTACTGCCATCAAAATTTGTCCTACCAGTAAAAAAAATTCACGGACCCCTGGATAAATCTAAATTATTGGTATTAGTTTTATGAACAAAGCTAGGAGATAAAAAATGGCAATTCTATTAAAAGAGAAAGAAAAAATTTAAGAATGCAGCAAATAAATATCTTTTAAAATATAATTATAGGTACCTAGTAAAGGTTCATACATATCAAACATATCCATGCCTAAAGACAGCCTGTTACAGCCACGAGTCGCTCTACAGAGAGGGTAGAAAGGTATTGACATTCCAATGTCTCAGTACCTTCAGTGACAACATCAGTGCATCGATTAAAGCTAAATACGTCTCAATAGTATCCCGGTTTCCTTGCATGAATGAACAATGAAAGAAAAAGGAAATTTTGTTCCCGGAAAACGCCTTGGAATGTTTTACTCATCTATCGCACATAATGTAGGCTAAATCATGTGGCACTGGAGCTTGGAAAATTCTGACATTTCAGAGAGATTCTCAAGTACCCATTTAGGCAACTGTCCAAAACAGTCTTTCAGCTAATACACAAACCAGGCTGTTTACGTCTGCTCCGACTCCTACAGCCAGACTCATATCCAGCCGTGTTTGCAAATGTGGGAATGCTCAAAACAGGCCTAAAGACGCTATTAAGATTTTAAAAAAAATCTGTTTGGGTCCCGGAACGTCCGGATAGGACGACGTCGCGGAACCAGAAAACTTTATTTTGGGCGTTTTATTTAAATGGAAATATGTAATTCCAATTTGTCAGTTTCTTGGATTCTACAAAACTTAAAAAATGCAAAAACCCATACATTCTATACAAAACAAAATGTGAGACGAAAAATGGCATTTTAAAAGCAACAATAAACGATTCAGCCCAGCATGCGACGCCATTTCGAGCAGCAATTTTTGCAGTTCTATAGTTAATATTGAGTATATTGAATGCAACTCGACATGTGAGCATGAGAGAACCAAATGTTGCAACACAGTCGGAATCGTTGTCGGCATTGAAGCCATAAATGTGTATTATAAAATAATCCCTGATAATGTTTGTATGGAGTATGTGAATTGCATTTCTTCTGGAAATAACACAAAAAGTGAAAAAAAAATTTTTCAGGTTTGTTAACATTAGTCCAACATATGCTTAAAAAGGAATTTTATTATTAAGGTACCTACATTTTATGGTTTGAAAAGACATTTCGGTATAATTTTATATTTAACACTTGCATAAGGGATAAAGAATTACTTTAAGGCGGGTGACACACTGGGGAAATAAGTTTCGTTAAATTTGTTGCAAGAAACAGGAAACTTGTTTCAGTACCACACAACCCATATATTTAAATGAACACACTGGTGTTTGTGAAACAGGCGACCCGAAATTGTTTCGCATACAAATTTCACATTGACATAAAAAATAGTTTGACGTAACTTGTTTCAGCCACAAGTTTCATGAAACTTGTTTCTCCAGTGTGTCACCAGACTTAAATGTTTTTTTGACCAGTAGCTTCATAACAAAAAACATTAGAAAAAAAAATTCAGACAGAAGCATTTAAATCCAAATCCCATAGGACCTGTGTGTGAATTATTAGGTGCTGCCAACTCAAATTAGTGGATGGCAACCTATAAAAATCAAAACCCTATTAGTATTATTATAGTGTGCCATTTAAATAGAAACTCCCTCTCATTCTACTTTTTTTATAGTTCTGTGATAAGAACAAATCTTTGCCCAGCGCGGCTGTTCTCCTGAGAATGTGTGAACCAATGAGTCTAATCACTATGACCGAAATTATCATTTTCATCACTGCCATCCTGATCAATCAATCAACGATTATTGGATTGATTAAAGAAGGTGAATGTGCATAATATGCCTACATTTCTACTCATATGGAAGAAACACATCCAAGAAAGCAAAGCAGATGGTCTGAAATAAATGAATATACTAAAAATGCTAGCAAACCGCCAATGGGAAGTACAAGAAACAGTCTTGCTTAGAATATACTTTCTAAATTAGACCATGGTAGCTTAGTATATTAGTATAGTTAAGAGATTCCAGCACCGCAGGATCTCCTAACTATGAATTATATGAGATCCCCCTCTTCTTTCGTCGGGAATAACTTCTATTAACATATTCTGCTAGAGTTTCTATTAACCCTAAGAACCATTTTTATAGGTTTTTCAACACTGATCAGATAACACATCCTAACACTTCTAAACACTCCCATTCAGTTTCAGAGAATCAAAATGACCTATCTACAATATCTATAAACTCAATTTCAACAGTTCTTCTATGGACTAAAAATATGCCATTTATTAGGAAGTTTTGATGTAAAAATAAAAAACATGAGCCTTTCAAACTCAATACTTATACAATCCTTCTTAGAATTTATCAAAACCAAAAATCCTGAAAATATTCTAAATACCGATGCTTCAAAAGACAACCAGGAAGTAAGCTGCGCAGTCACAACAATAACAACAATCATAGTAAGATACCTACTGCATAGTCTCTGCAGTATACATCCTGGGAAATTATTTGGAATACTTATGACCCTTAAAATTATTACAGGTCACCATATGTACAGACTCACTCGCCTCGGTCAACTCCATGGACAATATCCCACACATAACAAACCCAACATCCTCTGGTACATACTATACACCATATCTGCCAACAACTTGCTGAGCAAAATATTCATATACTAATCGTATGGACACCATCTTAACTTGGTATCACTGGCAACGAAAAGGCAGATCAAGCTGTAAAACAAGCTCTAAGTTCGAATCAGCTTCCACAAGATCTGAAGAATCTTTTTAAGCAAACCATCATAAACAAATGGAAAAAGTACTGGAACCACTCAAATATCAAGTTATCGAATATAAAACTTAATATTGCATCTAGTAACCTGCCCCCATGAGCAGGAGAGATGTAACCATAAATTAAAAAAGAGTAGTTTAGAATCAAATATAACACCCAAATCCTTTATTTTAGTCGTTTTTTTTAGGGGTGTGTTGTTTATAAGATAAGTTGTAGTTAGTTGATTAAGATTTCGAGAGAACGTTGTTAAGACACACTTGAACAAATTAAGGAAAATACCGTTTTCATCGCAATACCTTCCCAGGCGGTCCAAGTCGCTTTGTAGCTTATACCAATCGTAGAGTTTGATGATCGATAAATAAATTTTTAAATTATCTGCATAAAGGAGAAAATTGCAGTAATGAAAACACGAACAAATTGTATTTATATAAATAATAAAAAATATCGGTCCCAGATGGGACCCTTGAGGTACACCCGAAGTAGTAACAAATGAATTAGAGCAAAAACCTTGAACTGCAACATATTATTGTGAGCGATTTTTAATGTACGACTCGACCCATCTGAGAAGACTCCAGCCCACGCCGACTTCGGCCAAGCGACTCAGCAAGATATTATGACTAATCTTATCGAAAGCCTTACTAAAGTCGGTATAGACGGCATCCACTTGAGTACGTATGTCCATTTGTTGATGTAAGTATTCGCAAAACGTCAGTAGGTTGGTGTCCAGTGAGCGCCCCCGAAAAAAACCATGTTGTTGCGGGATTATAACGTTTTTTACTAATGAGAAAAAGTACTCATACAATAGTTTCTCGAAAAGTTTTGGTATAACCGAAATTTTACTGATTGGTCGGTAATTTGGAACAACAATCTTTCTACCGCTTTTGAAAATTGGCACTACTATAGCAGTTTTCAATCTTTCGGGAAATTCGCCTAATCTTAAAGAATAATTGAAAATTAACGTAAGGGGTATATAAAGTGAATTAGCGCATTTTTTAATGAAAATTAAAGGCAACTTATCTGGTCCTGCGCCTTTTTTAGGGTCAAGTGTCTGCAAGGCCTTCAAGACCTCATTTTCTTTAAAAGCAAGACTCTGGAGATCTGAGTTGGTCGAAACAGAACTTGGATTAAACTGATATCCCTCTGGAACAAAAACATCCTCGAAGTACGAGCCAAACAGATCGCTGATATCTGAACCACCTCTCGCGGATTTATCCCCCCAGTGCATCTCGCCGGGAATATTGCTAACATATTATTGTTTTTTTAAAGACGCATAGTTCCAAAATCGTTTGGGATTGTTAATTAAATCATTTTCTACTGAATGTATATACGGATTAAAATCTATTCGAATTAAGGTTTTGCACCGCGCTCTTATTGATTTGAATAAATTGTAGTCATTAATATTTTTATATTTACGCCACTTTTTATGAATTCTATTTGGATGGATACTTAATGAAATGGGAATACCCACCCTTATGTGACGATCACTGCAACACATCCTCACAGTGTGCCCTAAATTAATATGCTGGAAGCAGGCAAAGCAACCACATACAAACAGATCTTAAGGAAACTCTAGGTTCAAAATTTGATAAGATTTTTTAAAGAAATTACAATTACAAATACAATTCTCTATAATTTTTTTTTCCTTTAATTTACCATGTTCCAATTAGGATATAATATAATATAGCATAAACTATTGTATATACATTTTAAAGGGTAAAGGTACTGTATAATAATATAACAAATAATAATAAAAAATAATTAATAACGAATTATCAAAAATTGTATAGAATTCCATTATTGTTATTAAATAATGCACGTGTCAAAATTTCAACTAACTACGTAAAATGTACGACAAATACGACAAGTCGGGAGCTAATCTCATCAAAATAACTGTAGCAAGCTGTTGGATTTCCGAATGACAGCGAATTAGGCACTTAGCGGTGGGTCGTGGGCCGGCCTCTTTGAAATGCTAATCCCTCTTTTCACATCGGCTTGATTGACGGGCCCTTTCTTTGCTCCGAGTCCGCTCTTTCACGCCCGAACGTTAATTTCTGTGAATTTCCAATAGAAAATATGCGTGCTACGTGCTAGAGTCTCAAATAATTGATCAGAAAAATGGAATAACATGAAGCAGCTACAGTAGCGTATCTAAAATTTGGTAATGTGGGTCATTTATCCTCTGTAAGAGTTGGCAACATTGTAATAGCTACCATAAATAATTATATTTATAAATTCGAAAAATGACAAAATGGATCCTATGGCAGTTCGTTTACAAACCGATTTAACATATTTAAATAGACACGTTGATTAACCTTTTCCTCAATAAAAAAAGGGGGGGGGGGAATAAAACCACAATGATAGGAAATAACCGCCTAATAATTTGGAATATTTTCGGACCAATATCGACAATTCTGCGATGAAGGTACATAGCATGTAAAAGTAGATTCATCTGAGAAAATAATATATTTATGGAAATTTAAGTCCTTCAGTCCTCTAGAATTTTGTCACTCGTAGTTAGGCAAAATTTCAACCATCGGTATTCATCCCCTTCGTTCTTACCGATCTTTATACTTAATAATATACTAACGAAGCATTAAAGTTTCTGGGAAAATAATATTCTATTTTTAATTTAAGAATTATTCGAGATTAATAATTAGATAATAGACAGCGTAACCGGTGTATAGAAAATAATTTGCCAAACTATATACCGTGCGAGCAAAAATTATTAGCATCAAAGAGGGCTTGGATTAAAAAACATAGGGCTTGGTTTAGATCACAATGATATGGGGACGAATGGGACGATATAGCTAACCAAATCTAGGTTAAAATTTTGTCAAATTCATATTAGGTATGACATGATATGCCAAACTAATGAGTAATAAAATAAGTAGACAAATACAAATTTATTTTTGTTGTGTACAAAATTCACAAAGTAAGAATATACAGAAAGAAAAAGAAAAAGAATTCCATAAATTGCTGAAATTGGCCACCGCCATGCTCCAAGCATAAATTCACACGTCTTCATATTTTCGAAAGTGTTGACCAGCATCTCTGGAGAAATGTTACCACATTCTTGGATAATACTTTCTTGTAATTGTTCTAAATTTGCAACTGGTGTTTTAAAAATAGTGTTCTTTAAATGACGAAAAACGAAGTAATCCATAACCGTTAAACAAGGTGATTTAGGTGGGAATTCAATGTCTGATCGAAAAATGATCAATCTGTCGTCAAAAAAATTGCGTAAGTAGTTAATAGTTTCGGCGGGTGTATGGGCGGTTGCGCCGTCCTGTTGAAAATATCCAAAACGTAGTTCGTCGTAAAGTTTATGGACATAAAACGTTCAAAAAATATAATCTACGTCACTGTCATAGAAACAACCCCCCTAAGATCCACCTTGGTTACGAGTAAATTTATTTACTTATTTGCTTTTTGGTTATAATTCAAACATTTTGCGACGCATGCTGACATCCTAATTGGATTTATTTGTCACACGACTTTCAGACTTGCATGTACTCGGGTTTCCTTAAATGCAGAGAATTTCAACAGCTGCAATTTTTTTGGAATATAATTTTGTTTGATGCATTTAAATAAAGCATTATATAATATCGTTTGAAACACTTTCAAAGGCATTTTTGATCTAGTTGGTAATTACGAAAATAGTGTACAAAATAATTTCTATTACATCTAATAAATAGAGCTTGTAATATACATGTCCTGTCCTTGCATAATATCTTTTAAAATCTTAATAATTAAGGTGGTTCCAAATTAATTTTTTATTTTAAAAACCGATGCAAGCGTTTAATATAAAATAAACGAACAATATCTTTCTTAGCAGTATTCCTCGATAACGTTCTCATATTAAGGTATGCTACGGACGAATTTTACCATATCAGTAAACCATGTTGCATAATAGATGATCATATATTATGCAATGTTAAACGGCAAGAACAATATCACACTAGAAGCTATTTAAATTTTTGAGAACTATAGTACTGATTTTTAGTTGTAAGTATATGCTTTATTAAATGTAGCAAGCAAATATTATTATGATTAATGTCAAGTTTCATTACAACTGCCAGTCGGAACTTATACAGTATATAAAACCAGATTACACCCCCAATCGAACTTGAGCAATAATGCCTATAAACCATTCCATGGCAGCGATAATTCCTATTGCCTATTGGCTGAATTACCGTGATATTATCACTACACAACGGTCTAGCAATTTTCGTTGTCTTACAGTAGGATAGCGCGATGCTGTCACATATTATAGTATTAAACAGTTGAATAAAGAGTATGGGAATTCTTATAGGTAAGAAATAGAAGGCTTTTTCTTAGTGTAGATATATAAATGCAGCAAAGAATTAATAAAATATATGCAAACGTTTCCTTATAAAGTGTAATTAATAATAATAATAATAATAATAATAATAATAATAATAATAATAATAATAATAATAATAATAATAATAATAATAATAATAATAATAATAATAATAATAATAATAATAATAATAATAACAAATAAATTACCTATTTTTTATTGTTGGATTATAAGGATTGCCTTATGAGTATCCACCCTGTAACAAATATTTATTAATTCTAACCTTTCGCCCAACCTTAACCTTCCCAAAAACTTTCGGGCCGCAAAACCGAACCGGAAAACACTTCTGGGATCATCTTATCCCCCCAAAACCATCGATTTGGAGCTGATAAACTTTATACAGGACGTCATTGTGATACGCATGTTAAAATGGAACCTTTTGAATAAATTATGGGCCAAGTAACTTTGTTCCTAAGTTAAAGACGAATGGGCGAAATGGGAAACAGGGAACTACGTTCCTAAATTTTCAGTTTTCGAAAAATAGGTAGATATATTTGGCTAATTTCCAAAAATACTTTTACCGGGTGTTCAACTAAAAAGTTTCGCCGGCTGTATCTTGGAAACCGTTTACCGTACATCTTGCGGGAGAAAAAAATATTTTTAAAAAAGTTACTAGGAGAAATTGCTGAAAATTATTTTTAAGTTTCTATAGATGGGTGGCTAGGTGGCGTAACTATAATGTCTGAAAGAAAAGCGGGATTTTCTCGAAAATCCTCATAGTAAACATGCACACAAAGCATCTTTTTAATCTAATGAAAATTCTGAATAACTTTTCTATTTGAGTTTTGGCTCTACCTTTTTGTGTAGGAGGGAAAAATATTGTTATGCATAAATATCCATGCACAACTCTGGTTTGGCTTATCACAATTTCACAAATTTAAACTCCCTAAATAGAGATTATATTGTTTTATTAGTTGAATAAAAGATGAAGTCGTTCTGAATTCTGTTGCGACAGCTAGGGGGCGCTATTTAGCAAAATCAACAATTTCTTCATTTTTCTCAAAAATCTTAAATGCAATGATATTTTATATATTTTTAACTTAAGCAAAAAGAAAAATAAATACGAAGAATGTCTGTGAAAACCGCAAGATACTATTTTTATTAAATTTAAATTATCAAATAGTACATACAGGGTGTTCATTTGAAAACTTCCCACCTCGATTTTCCTGCTTTAAAATAAAAAATGTGGAAAATCGCTCGGACCCGTCGATTTTTATTTCGAGGGGGACATCTTTGCGTATATTGTCAATCTTGTTACTTCAAACCCCTAGGAGGGAGGGGGGTAAGATCTAAATCTTAAATGGATACCCCTATTTTATATAATTTTTTTGGATTCTGCATAAAATTCTGAACATTTTTTAATAAAAACATTATTAGTCTATACTTAACAGTTTCCGAGATATTGACTCTTGAAAAATGACATTTTTGAACTTTGACAGCGTCTAGCTTTCTAACTGTACGTCTTAGAGCAAAACGGCTTACATGTCCCTATCTTCGATTTTTATTATCTTTCCAATAGTGTCAACTTTTGGTTAAACCGGATGTAAGAAATATAGTACTTCCGGTTTGACCGGAAGTTGACACTATTGGAAAGATAATAAAAATCAAAGGTAGGGACATGTAAGCCGTTTTGCTCTAAGACGTACAGTTAGAAAGCTAGACGCTGTCAAAGTTCAAAAATGTAATAATGCTTTTATTAAAAAATGTTCAGAATTTTATGCAGAATCCAAAAAAATTATATAAAATAGGGGTATCCATTTGAGATTTAGATCTTACCCCCCCCCCCTCCCTTCTAGGGGCTTGAAGTAACAAGATTGACAATATACGCAAAAGATGTCCCCCTCGAAATAAAAATCGACGGGTCCGAGCGATTTTCCCTTTTTTCATTTTAAAGCAGGAAAATCGAGGTGGGAAGTTTTCAAATGAACACCCTGTATATACTTATACCATCAAAAATATTTCATTTTTTTGACGTGATATTTTAAGAAGGAGAGGCTCTCTGTGCACTCTGCAGTGACTAATTTGCAAATAATTTGCTCCCTTCAATGTTTTAATTTAAAAAAAAAACAAGTCGACACGAGTCTATCCAACTGAGCTTGCTGTTTCTTTTTTAGTCGCGCTAAGGGCGGACTATAAATATCGAGGTTTAAAGATCATCGATGTTTCATTTTCGATGTTTTTTTGGCCCCTATTAAATGGGTTAAAGGCACCCGCTTTGTTTCAGAATTTATAAAAAATACTTGGGCGCCCTTAACTTTTAAATAGTATATTATACATCGAAGGTTATACAGACGCTTATTTGTTTTACCTTTGGCAATATTTTGCGCCCCTTGGACTTTGCGCCCCCGGCGTCTGCCCGGGTTGCCCGGGCGCTGGGACCGGGCCTGATTAAGATACATCACTACTCTATACTTACTGAAAATACGAAATACCAGGTATTTTACCCCTATTTGGGCATGATAAAATCATACAACGGCTGTTACTACACTAGTCATTGTTTATATTTCAATCCTAGTCACTAAAAGAACAAACACAATTCACTAAACTACATAAAAACTAGAAATCCGTAAATATTATACACCCACAATCCACGATACCTAAGAAAACTACAAGGAATCCACAGAGAAACCTTAATACACAACAAAAATGGCGGCCGAGCCGGTTCTGCACAGTATCTTGAGCATGTCGATTATTGTCGATAAAGTAGAAGAGGCCGATAACACGAGGTTTGTGCGCATGCACGAAGGTGTCCAAAAGGAAGCCAGCTGACCGGCGAGTCATGCGCTCGGACGTATTTTTTCACCCATAAAACGTAACTTTTGTTTGCGCAAGAGATAACGTATCTAAAGGTAAATTGTCTATGTATTATCCCCGATAATATATTAATTATCAACACAATTACGGTATCATCTATTAAGATATGGAATTTTTTTAATAATGGACGATGTCTTTTTAGCAACTTTATTATTTTTTATCGGCCATTTAATAGAATTTTTATATATATTTCCAATATTACCAGGTGAAGGTCTACCCTAAAGCGATTTGCATAAATCTTACCCTTTTATTAAAGGTTGTACAAACAAAATATGAAAAATGTTCATTTCACAAAAAAGGGTCTGATAACTTATAAAAAAATGAATATAAGCGGCAAATAAGGGCCTTAAAATGGGGATGGAAATACATTGCTAATTTATAAAGGGGTGGCTGCAGATTAATTTTCACGTGTTATCTTTTCGCGGAGATTCTTGACTCATAAATATTCATTTGCCATCAACACAACAAAGAAAACAGAAACGAGCAAACCTAACTTGATACAAAGAATTATTTGCATTATAAAAGTGCATTTAAAAATTTACTAAATTTTAAATCACAGAACTGATGCCCCCTAAAAAAAATCAGATTAAAACCTTAAATCTAAAATATTCTTTCACCTTGTTACAAAATTTGTAGGTACCTACTACAATTATTCATAATTTTTTTTAAGGATGCTTTCTAGTTAAAACTCGTATTTTGTCCTGCATAGGGCAAAAATTGAAATTTGATGAAGTTCAGAATGTTGACTAATCTATACTATGTATTATATAAAACTATAGCGGATATCAGGTGCTTGGCTTGCGCAACTCAGTTGTAAATTTGCCAATGCAACAAAGCAGAGGATACCATACATACTACCCAATAGAATATTTTATATTATTAAAAGAAAAATTCTTGGATGCTTGCTTACACTATTTCTTTCTCTTTCAATAGGAATGCAATTTATTTTCTAGGTTTGTTCATGAAAATAATACCAAGAATATAGATTTAGCAATATTAAACAATGTGTTTCATTACGGATCGTTGATTGGGCTCACAGAACCTTTCCATGGACTTTGCGTTTATAAACATTTAGGAATAGAATTTATTAAAATACCACAAGAAAGTGTGTCAAAAAATATTTTCCCAATATAAACATTTATACCCCTTTTTCACAAAAAAAAAGAAATTAATATGTTTTTCAAGATTTGTGTTGTAGAGCATTTCTGATAAGATTCAATAAAATTAGGCAAAAAATACTTTTCAAATAGAAATTCGGACCAAAAATATTATTTTCTATACAAACTTTTATACCTCCTTCTTCCCTTAGGAGCAAATGCGCAAACATGTGCTTTTTTTAGAAAAAGAAAAGCACAAAGTCTTTCTCCACAATTTTTTATTAGAATAACTAGGCGAACCTAGAATAATTCATAATAATTCAATTCGACATGTTTCGAGTGTAGAAACACTCATCATCAGGAAAACAAAGTGATAGGCATAATACTGATGTTGTTAGCAATACAGGAAATAATAGTGAGATTAAGCCGTAATGGAGCTTTCAATGGTGTACAAGAGGTGTAAAAATTGAATACTTAGTCATAAGACCGACAGTCACGACTTCAGCATACTGGAAAGTCAAAGGTTAGTGCAAAGGCCCTGTATTGGGCAGAGAAATGAAGAGAGCAAAAGAAAAATTAGGGAGTTTTAACAGACAAAAAAGGGGAATGTAGTAAATAAAATTTAATAAAATGAGGTAGATTAGCTAATGTATGTTTTGACTCCTGCCGGGGTAAGTGGGTCGTAAAAAGCCTGGTACCCCAACAGTATTTTACTTCAAGCTAAATGGTAAGCATATCTACCTCATTTTATTAAATTTAATTTGCTACATTCCCCTTTTTTATCTTTTATAGATGCTTTGACTTTTATGAAAAACAATTTTTTTCTTTTTCTTTCCCTCTTATTTCAATACTTTCACATGTCCCTGACAAAGCTGAATAAAACTTAAGATTTTGCACTACTTAATAAATGATTTTTACAAAGTCTGTTAAAGCTTCCTAATTTTTCTTTTGCTTTCTTAATTTTTCTGCCCAAGACAGGGCCTTTGCACTAACCCTTGACTTTCCAGTATGCTGAAGTCTTGATTGACGGTCTTTTGACTATTCAATTTTTACACCTCCTGTACACCATTGAAAGCTCCATTACGGCTCAATCCCACTATTATTTTCTCTATTGCTAACAACATCAGCATTGTACCTTTTACTTTGTTTTCCTGATGATGAGTGTTTCTACACTCGAATCATGTCGAATTGAATTATTATGAATTATTCTAGGTTCGCCTAGTTATTCTAATAAAAAATTGTGGAGAAAGACTTTGTGCTTTTCTTTTTCTATATCATTTAACTCCACTTTGAGTATGGACTACTTCTTCAAAATGTGTTTGTTTGTTCCAAGAATTTGTCTACAATTTTTTATTTATATCTTTTTTTTCTAGCAGTTGCGCTGGAAACGTACCTCCTCCATTTCTACCCCCTAGAGTAAAGTTTTCCAAAACATCAAAACACGTCTTTCTTGCTTATTTTAACAGAGTAAGCACAGTACCAATTTTTAGCAATATAGCCTAAAATTATAGTCATTTATAGGGGTATATTTCAAAATAGGTTACAGTTCGTTTATCAATCCCTAATCGAATTTTGAAAAGATAACGGAACACGTATATTCTTATTTTGCTAAAGAAACTATACCAATTTTTAAACCTTCACCAGTTTTAGTGAACAGTATAGCGACAGACATTTCTATATAAAATTCAACCCTCTTAGGGGTTGATTTTCGAAAAATCCCTTCTTAGTGTTTTCCCTCGTTATAAGGAAAAGACATCCAAGTTTCATGACTCCAGGACACCTTCAATCATTTATTTCCCACGGAGCCACAATTTTGGCCGAATGCTTCTCTACTGTCGTTTCCAATATAATAATAAAATTTCTTGATATTTTACTTTGAGATTTCATTTATCTTCAAAAATATTGTCATCTTCATTATTTAAATTAATAACAATACAATAACACATTCTTGAAATTCGTTTTTCGGATACGCTTACTTGGGCGTAACCAAACTGGTCAGCACAAAAAATCATGAGATCTACAACTACAGCCAGACAAAATAAAGTAATAAATTCTTTAACAATCTGTTAAAAATTGGTTTTCTATTAGTCAAGGTAGATTGGTCTTACCTTTTTATCGATTGGGCTATTCTCGAAAAAATATATTAAATTTAGTTTGATCGCAGTGGTGTACCTATAGTTAGCTCAAGGGGTCGAAGCGGCAAGATATATAGTGTCCCCAGGTGAAGAGAGCGGGGGAAGCGAAGTGCCTCCCCCCGCCGCCCTTCTTGTCTTTCTAGATTTTCCACTGTTGGAACTTAGGCACTAAATATACAGGGAGTCTTAAAAGGTATGGTCAATAATTTGGGATTGCTTCATATGAAATTGTATCCTATATCCACTGACTACGAAGCTAAAGCCCCTTACTCTGAAGATGTTTTTTTTAATAACTGTCGAAACCTTTGTAGGTATAAATTAAAAATTTAGATATTTTGGTAAACTTTGTACGCTGAAAAGAACTGTGGTCTTAAAAATGTCGATATTGAAGAAATGTGGCCAGGAATAGTAGATAGTGGGGTAAAAATAGACGTAACTTTTTTTACGCTACGCTACGTTACGCTAACAATGTTCTCTATGGAAATTGCGTCATAGCCTGTTTCAGATCAGATCTGTTTCAGGACTAAATGGATGGATGGGTGAACTAGGATGAATTCTTAATGTTTTTTTGAAAAAAAATCAATTTATATGATAAATAAGCAAAAATTATTTAATATACACTTAATTTTACTTCAACGACGGTTAACGATTGCTAACAATTTTGTTTTCCCGTGGAAACTTACAAATATACAAATATTTTCAAATACAAGTCACTCATCTTGATATCTTGCTGCAGTTAGCCGAGTAGTTCCTTTAAATTACTTTTAAATAGCAAAGCAAAGTCAACGGCTACGTTGAGCGTCCCTTTTAAAAATTTGAGTCAGCTTAGCAAACATTTTTTTCCTCCCCCTCCCCTTTGCCGCGGTTAAGTATTACTCTCTATATTTTCCATTCGATTATAAAAACATAGCTAAGCAAAGATTTTTACTGTGCTTTAGTATTTAAAAGAAAGCAAAAACGTACATGTTATACCGTACGAGCAAAACTTATTTGCATCAGAGAGGGCTTGGATTAAAAAACGTAGGGCTTGGTTTAGATCACAATGATATGGGGACGATATATCTAACCAAATCTAGGTTAAAATTTTGTCAAATTCATATTATGACAATGACATGCCAAACTAATGAGTAATAAAATAAGTAGACAAATACAAATTTATTTTTGTTGTTTAAAAAATTAACAAAGTAAGAATATACAGAAAGAAAGAGAAAAATAATTACATAAATTGCTGAAATTGGCCACCGCCATGCTCCAAGCATAAATTCATAAGTCTCTTCATATTTTCGAAAGTGTTGACCAGCATCTCTGGAGAAATGTTACCACATTCTTGGATAAACCTTTCTTGTAATTATTCTAAATTTGCAACTGGTGTTTTCTGAGAATTCACATAACCGGAGAGGTGGAACCAGGCTTCATCCGAAAAAAATGTCAGGTCCTATCAATCATTTCTTTCCAATAAATTTTGGGTAAACCATTGAGATTAATTCCTGCGTCTTTCAAAATCTGCGGAATACTTGCACTTTATAAGGAAATAAATTTAACTGCTTTTTAAGAATAGTCCTGCATGTTCCGTAAGATATTCCCACTTCTTGGGACAGGCATCTTATACAATTTGTTGGCGTATTTCGCATTATTTCACGAACGTTTGCAACAAGTTCTTTTGTTCTTACAGATGGTCTTCCTGCTCCTTTTTTTATGTTGTATAGAACCTGTTTCCCTACACACAGCCACGGTTCTTTTTAGGCAATGATAAAAATCCCCAGCAATAAAAGCAACGTTAGGAAAATGTTCGTGAAAATCGTCCATGCAAAAACCCGGATTGTATTGCCACTCACCATGTACTCTAACCCCGTATCGAAAATACGCTTCAACCATGAATGTTTTGTGCTGTTCGGTAAAGCCCATTGTGTGAAATTATCAAGAAAGTGGAAAAATTAGCGATGAATCAAATTACTTGTAACGACTGTCAAAGATGACGGAATAACTGATTGATTGTTAATTCAGGTAGTTACTGACACCCAACAGGTATTAAGCTCTACGGCTAAGCATTACGTCCTTAGATGCAAGGCCCTCTTTGATGCAAACAATTTTTCTTCGCACGGTATTTGGATTGTTGTTATTTTTTACGTAATTTCATAGTATTTTTGTTCACTTTAATGAGTCCCTCTTATGTAGACCTTTAAGACCTGTAAGTTCAATTTTATTTTAGTTGTAACTTTGACCTTTCCTACAAATTATTAATTATTTTAACACTTTCTTTTTTCTTCGTTAAAAAACAAAGAACTTGTAGTATTTTGATAGGGAAGACGACTTTGATTTTTACCCTAAATAATTGATATTTTAGCCGAATCCAAGTTGCGATAAATTCGAAGAATGGACCATTTAATATTTCTCATAAATTTTAAAAAGATTTGGGCAAAAACAGTGGAAATAATCCTGTAAGTGTAACCAACTAACAACTTGCGTAGCTTATTCTGATGATATTACTTTTTAACGGGTATTATTATTGAATAGTTTTTGCTTGGATTCTGTAGTTTTAATTTAATTCGATTTTCATTGGCGTGGAAGCAAAAAGGATATTGTTAATAAACATTAGCGTTCAAATATGCCTTTTCACTATAACCGAATTCATCATGTTCAGTATTAACATCATGAGCTTGGACTTACTAATAATCCATTAGAATATTAAAAATATTTCTGTTTTCTGATTGAGTTTTGATTTCTTTTTGTAGACTGTGTAAGGTATCGTGGTATCGATAAATTTTTTTCGATACTTAGTAGGTATTGATAATATCTAAACAATACTTATTCGTTACCGGTATCCATACTTTTCATTCGATATCGAATCCCTACCTACCGGTATTAATTTTTCTTGTTTGATTTCAGTATCCATGGGAACTATGGTATCATAGCAACCGTTGATATGTGCCCAAGAGGTTATGGTGGTCTGTTAACTAATTGTATCATCGGTCGATCGACGTTTTATAGGCCAATCAAAAGCACATTTTGGATATTCATAGAAATAATTTTCATTATATCTTTTTAAAACTTGTCTAGTGTTTTTATTTCAAATTTTATTAGCGGGTTATAGTGTCACTCTCAGGGGGGAGTGACATTTTATTAAACTAACTGTTCTTACTTTTAACTCTTTTCTCTCGCAGCAAATTGGTTGACCGAGTTTCTTGCAAAACTCGACTTTTTGACGTTAATTTAAGTGCTTTTTGTAAACCTGCACAAAAGAAAACTAGACTTAAAAATAATTCCCTTTATTTGTTCATTTTGTTTTGCGTTGAGGTTTGTTGAAAAATGTTTTGTTTTGTTTATGACTTGCAGGAAATAGATTTTCTTTGAAATTGACGTATAGAAGTTTGCTGATTACTTTGAAGTTTTATAGAAGCACCTAAATGAGTAAAATATTGTTTTTAAAATTGCCTTTTCTCTGAATAGAACGAAATTGAAATTTCGCGGAAACAAAGAAAAATTATGGAAACTAGGTACATTCACGTACCAACGACACAAATAATTTTTGGAATTTTGTTATTATTAACCCGAAAAAGGCAGCGGCGCCCTCAATATTGACTCCTGAGTCAAGTAGACTTCTGAGTCAAGTACAAACCATCTTTATTATGGTTATTCTATTCAATAATTAAATCTATGTTGAGAATAAACTATGACGTTGATCTGGAAAAATATGGCCAACTACGAGCGTTTTTAAAAACAAAATTTGAATGGGTTTCAAGCAAAGAAGTCTTCTACTCTGACCCCGAAACAAATTACAAATTTATTGACAAAGCTCCTGATGAAATTTTAACACAATAAATTAAATTATATACATATATAAAAGGTCAAATCAATGTGGTGTACATGTTTCGGTACTAGAAAGTACCATCATCAGCACCGAAGGGCCCAAGTGCCACTTATACGAAGGAATGTAAACAAATATTAAAAACATGAAAAGGACAAGAACATATTGTATACTTGGACAAAAACAAAGTTAAAATTTTTTTAAAATTTTAAAAAATTAAAAATCGATATTTAAAATCGAAAGGAGTTTCCTCCTTTCATTCCCGTACATAGTGAACAACTTCTTCTGCTACTTCCATAAAATTAAAAAAATATACAGATTTAATCTGATCTACTTATTTAAAAACTCATATTCTTATTTGTTTAAGGTAGGTATCTACAATATTGGAATTATGGGCGCATGCCGCTCAAACGAGCTTTATCAAATAAATATAGAAGACGTGAATGGTTTTCAATCCAAACAGAGTTATTAATAACAATATCCAAGACTAAAACTAAAATTATACGTAAATTCACCGTAAACAGTATACGTTCGACAATATTGTAAAGAAGTACATCGATCTCCGTCCGTCATATGTAAAAATCAATGAGAATGCGAATGTAAGAATTTACTAAATTATCAAAAATCCAAATATACAATACAACCTATAAGAAGAAACAAATTTGCAGATAATGAGCCTAATGAATAAAAATGTAGCAATCGCGTTTTCTTATAAAACCGAAGTAATTTCTTGAAAGCCAATGAATAAAACCAATGAATAAAAACTAAAGTAATTGTTTTTGCGTCCAGCAATTGCTTAAAAGTGCAGGAATTGCTTCTAGTCAATGCTTTTTCTTAAAAAATAGAAGCGATCGCTATCGTTTGCTTAAAATGTGATGAATAAATTAAGGAATTGCTTTTTCTAGTGTAGCAATTGCTTTCAATTTTTAAGGTAGGTCCCTGCATCATTTGCTTGGTAGCAGTCAACAGTCAACTTTAGTTCTCCGTGGCATACAGGTGCGTTGCTCTTAATTTGTGTCTTCAATTATGGCTGAATTTATGAACGTATGTAAAAGAAAAATCTATAGTGTACGTAAAAATTGCAGATATGATGATTTCAGAAAGTTATATCGATTTGACTGCGAAAATGTTGAGTGGTGGGCAAACTATTTTTTGACTGATACTGGTAAAAGGCGAGGGGGTGCACTGTCGCCTTTAAATAAGATTAAAGTATTTCTGCGGAAATTGTCGAATCCGGGCTTTCAACATTCTATAGGTGAAGAACTCGGTGTTCATCAAACTACTGTCTGTAAGACATACACTTCTGTAATGAATGCAGATTTGGAGAAAGCTAATATTTTTATTAAATTTCCCACAAGTGCTGAAGCTGTTGTGGAAGCTAAACGATTGTGGTCAGAGAGATTTATTTATGTTCCTTTAATTTGTGAACGAATATCAATTGCTTGTCTTTAATTTCTTCATCATTACTATCACTTTCCTCATTTTTACTAAAATCTGCCATATCACAAATATAAGTTTCCTATTTTCCACAAAAACGTAACAGATTACTATTGTACTAAATAAATAGACCAACGTTGTTGTATTTACGTAAACTCTTTTGCAAATTAGGCACCCAACTGAACATGACATGGAATCTATAATCTGAACGACCACGACTAAACTTGTGTTAAATAAGCATTTGCTACAGAGGTGTAAGAAAAACAGCAATTGCTTCAAAATTTTATTCATATCCAGATCTAGCAATTGCTTTTACTTATAGCATTTGCTAGTCAAGCAGTTGCTTTTACCAAAAAGTAATTGCTTAATTTTTATTCATCAGGCTCAATGGTACACGAATTGCTTGTATTTAAACTTGTCAAATCCTCAAAGTTATACCATTATTATTGAAGATCATCTGCCACTCTGTATATTGATGGAGGTATTGATATAACTGAATTAAAGCATCATGGGGGCTGGATATGTACACAGGTAGCTGAAGAATACAATGAATAGTCTATAAGAAACATTACAACTACAGCAAGTACTATTGCTAAACAGATATATAGTAATGAAACATCTTCTTCCTTTACAGCAACCGAAATTCCAAATATTGGTACTGAAAACTCTTCCAAAAATAATGATAGTTCACGACCAATTCAGTTTATTAATTGTACTATTACTGACAAATAAAGTAGTTCATTAAAAATCTCAAATTAATAAATTACCCAAGTAGCATTTTTAGACACATTACGGGAAATGTGTCTAAAATATTGTTTCTGTTTCCGACACAAATTGGAAATTGTTGGCAACATGTATGGAAATATTTTCGAAACGTATACATTTTAAATGGCGCATTAGCACGTGTTTCCAAGTGGTTGGTACGGGCTGTGACTTTCGCTGTTTCGACGCAAAATCGAAACTTTTATCGAAAATGTTTCAAAAATTTTTCAGAAATGTTTGGAACATGTTTCCATAAATGTGTCGATTGAGAGTTCATTTTACAAAGAGGGCGCTGAGTGTTGGAATTGTAAATTGTTAAAATGGAAACATTATTGAAACAAATAATTAGATATATAATATCTATCTCTCTGCAGGTTGTAAAATAAAAGAAAGTAAACAATATGATGACAGCATAATTTCGCCATAATGAATTTGTCACCAGAGTATTTTCTATAAGTGATACATTTTTTTCGTATGGTTTATTGCAGAGGAGATCCAAAAATCGTTGACGAAATAAATTTTATCGTGCAATTTAGTAATTTAGCTTTATATTCTTAAGACGCTCCCGGTATATTGACATTTACACACAAAATAAATACTTTGTCAAAAAATAAAATCTTAAATATTTTTAAAATTTTACTTAATTCTTCTTTCAATTGATTAAGCTAGCAAAATGGAACTAATGTAACCACTTTTTTACATTTCAAATGACGCAGAAAGCTAATTAAAGTCCATTTTAATAATATAAAAATGAATTTGTCAAAATGGCCGCCAGAAAGCGAGAATTATTCTGGTCTAAAATGGAGTCGACACACAATTTCTAGTATTTGGTTTCTATAATGTTTCGATAATCATGTAGCTATAATTCATAGAAAATATGTCGAAACATGAAGAATGTTTCGATATTGTACCGAAACCGTGCGAAACAAACGTCGCTAAAGTAAAGAATGCACAGTCCCGTCAAGAGGAAGGTTAAGCTTAGAAGCATAAAACTTCTGTATACCGTCACGGTATACACTACCACTTTACACTTTTTGTGACATATAACCTACAAAATTGGTTTGTACTTTGTTGAACGTTTAATAAAACTTACTTATAACTTATTCCTAAGTAATAATCTAAAACATGTACTCAATTGTCGAGACAAAGGAAAAAAGTAGGTTGGCAACAAAACAAAAATGTACAATTTATAGGTTATAATCGTTATAATCGAGGTCATAATAATTGTCCGGGTGCGGTAGTGTAAAGGTTTCTGGCAGTTTCGAAAATTATTTTCTGCGCAAGTTTCGTAATTAAATGGATATCACTGTTTGGTAAATATTTAAAAGCAGAAGAATACCAATTTGTTTTGAATCACTTAATTCGAAAATGTGTCGCTACAATTTGGGAGCACATGTGTCTAAACACAATTTCATAATATTATATAAAAATGTTTCGAAAAATTTTCTTTTGTGCGTTCCTTAAATGTATCGACACTGTAGTTTGCAAAGTATTTCGAAACTAACAGTTCTTAATCGTTTCTAGTAACTAAATTCGAAAATGTGTCGCAAAAGTTTCGAAGCACATGTGTCTCCACACAATCTAAATAATTTTAATCGAAAATGTTTCGAAACGTTTCTCAGCAAAGAATTTGTGTCCAATTTGGGTCTATAATTGCTACTTGGGTAGTCGTACCTAGATCAATTAGAGTTGAATTGATGTTATTCCCTAAATATTTCTTGGGGATAATAGCTATCATTATTGACTTGTGGTATAATCTAGTATTGTTAGTTGTTGTTTTATAGGGATTCCTAAGGTAGCGAGGCCATTTTTTCACCTTTCAAATGCAAACAAAATTGATTTAAAATAATCGAAAGTGCAAGTGCTTCCCTTCATAACGAACACACAAACTTTAAAAATATCAATCAATGTACACCAATGTTTGCAATTTAAAAACTCAATTTTAATAAACGACTTAAAGCCCCGTGTAGAAATCCCCTTAAATCTTTCATAAAGGGACCGATGTATGCTCAACGTATTTCGCTTTCAGTAGTCGGTAACTCAATAGAATCGGGATATGCTTTTGATCTTGTATAGAACGTTCGTATAAATGAAAGTATTAATTAGAGTTTTTAGTATGAAAGCTTCTTAAAGTTGGTGAAATTAATTTGCAAATATTTTAAATGGGGTGCAAATAATTGAAAAGTCATTGAAATGTTTTTAATTTACCACAATCCTGTGTAGGTTAATGTAATTTTATAATTTTTACGTTTTTAGTAAAATAATACCGTATGGGTCAAATAGAACTTGCAGTGGCTTATGATAATTAATTTAAAAAGTTTTATTATTTATTTAAAAAATGAAAATTAAATTTTTTAAAGTATTCTTTTGATGTAGAAGCTACATTTACTTTGTTTTTTGGGAAATTATTTGAATACATAAATATGGCATACAAAAATTCGTATCAAAAATATTTTTAAAAAATTAAATCTTGGATACCTAACACAAACACTAATTCAATTGATGGAGGTAAGAGATAAAGTGAGTAAAACAGTTTTGAAAAATAAAAATAATTAAAATCTATTACAAGAGTATATAGAAATTTTCGTAATGATGTAAATAAATAAATAAAATATACTAAAGAAAAATATTATTAAGATACAGCTTTAGAAACTCAAGGTAATATAAAAGAAGTTTGGAATATAATTAAGGAAGCTACAGGTAAAAAAAGAAAACAAAATAAAAATTTTAAAATAGAAAAAAATAAAAATCTATTGATGGATAATAAAAAGATATTTCTGAAATTTGTATAGATCATTTTGCTTATATTGGTCCTAAATTACCAAAAAATATTACAATATATTAATATAGAATATACTCATGCTCCTTATGGTCTCTTTTTACTCCTATATATGAATGTCGCCTTATTTATAATTTAATCAATAAACTTAAGTTAAAAACATCCCCAGGACCTGACAATATAAATAACAAAATTTTAAAAGTCACATCGGATAACATTTCCTTAATACTTCGTTATCTTTTTAATATATTGTGCTTTACTCAAAGTACTTTCCCAACAATGTTAAAAATATCTACATTTATTCCTACTTATAAATCTGGAGATGAATCACTATGAAAAGACTTTTAGAAAAATGTATTAAAAATCATATACCGTGAGAGCAAAAATTATTTGCATCAAAGAAGGCCTTGCATCTAATGACGTAATGCTTAGCCGTAGAGCTTAATACCTGTTAGAGGTTAGTGACTACCTGAATTAACAATCAATCAGTTCTTCCGTCATCTTTGAGAGTCGTTACAAGTAATTTCATTAATCGCAATTTTTTTCAATTGCTTGAACAATTCACACAATGGGCTTTACGGAACAGCACAAAACATTCATGGTTGAAGCGTATTTTCGAAACGGGGTTAGAGTAAATTGTGAGTGGCAATACAATCCGGGTTTGTGCATGGACAATTTTCACGAACATTTTCCTAACGTTGCTTTTATTGCTGGGGATTTTTATCATTGCCAGAAAAGAACCGCTGTGTTTAGGAAAACAGATTTTATACAACACAAAAAAGGAGCAGGAAGACCATCTGTTATATCCAGTTGCAAATTTAGAACAATTACAAGAAAGGATTATCCAAGAATGTGGTAACATTTCTCCAGAGATGCTGGTCAACAGTTTAGAAAATATGAAGAGACGTGTGAATTTATGCTTGTAGCATGGCGGTGGCCAATTTTAGCAATTTATATAAATATTTTTCTTTTTATTTCTGTATATTCCTACTTTGTTTGTAAACAAAAAAAAAATTGTTTTTGTCTACTTATTTTATTACTCATTAGTTGGGCATATCATGTCATAATATGTTTAACAAAATTTTAACCTATAGATTTGGTTAGATATATCGTCCCCATATCATTGTGATCTAAACCAAGCCCTACGTTTTTTAATGCAAGCCCTCTTTTATGCAAATAATTTTTTCTCGTACGGTATATATATTTATATTTAGAAATTACCAAATTAATTTCACCCAATCAATTTGGATTTAGAGAAATACTAGGAACAGAAGATGCAATCTTTAGTGTTACACATTTTATTTCAAAATGTTTACATGGACGTAAAAAATTATTGGCATCTTTTTAGATTTAGAAAAAGAATTCGATTTAATCTAAACTAAAATATAAGGGAGTGAAAGGCATGGCATTTGTTTAAAAGCTTCTTATCAGATAGAAAAGGAAAAGTAAAAATAGATAATTTTAGTAGTAAAATAATTACTTTAATTTTCGGTGTTCCTCAGGGTACTATTTTGGGACCAATTTTATTCTTACTTTGTATTAATGCTGTTAGCGAGGCGAGATTTGCAAAAAATCATATCGCGATTTTGCGAGACGAGACGAGAGTTTTTTAATATCCATATTTTTTTTATAAACTTAACTTATTCAGTATATATTCGTAATATCCAAAAAAATTGCTCCAATTCCCTTAAAACTATAGGGATGGATACAGTACGAAACGCAAGACCAAATAATATTAAATAAATTAATAACTCGGTCCCAAATTGAGAAACTGGCATAAAGACCCATTAGACACTAATATTTCAACCCGAAATTTAAACCCGCACAAATGAATCAAACACGTGACCTCCCCCCAAAGTCAAATTTAATATTACAAGTCATATTCACAAGTAAAAACCTCTAATAGAGTTACAGCGCCATTAATAATGGTCCGGCAATGGCACAGAGCCCTTTGCTAATGTAATTTAAAGCGCCATTTTGGCACATTACGTGGTCTCAAGGACGTAAATAGTGCTCGACCCTGTTAATCCTGCTAAGTATTATTTATGACTTTTGCATATTTATGTGTCACTATTACATCGAATTAGATTTAGTTAGTGTATGTCTACGAGGGTTGAAATTGGTACACTCAGTTTTCTGCTCGGTTTCCTGTAAATTATCATAATTGGTAGGTTGAAAGTTTATCAATTCATGTAAAATATGACCGTTTTTTCCCTCACCTCATCACCACTGAGATTCACCCATTTTAATATACAGGAGATCAATCCGTTAATCATATATTCCTCGAGCAAAAATAATACGGCCATTTTTCATGTTTCGCCATCACGTTCGATATAGGTACAGGCCGTCAAAGTTTGAAATTACATTCTTTTGAATATTTCGAGTATTTAATAAGATATAAATTTCAAATTTAGTACATTGCTTTACCATATAGAGTTATATCTTTTGAGAAATACGAAACAAAAAACAATTATCAAATATTCAAATTAGGGTGAGTCCAGTACCCGCTAACCCCCCCTATTTACGACAGTGTCTTCCAAACATATTTTAATCATTTGTTTTTGATTATTTTTTGATTTTTATAGAATTTTGATAAAATGATGCGTTTTGGAGATAATTTAAAAAGTATGGGTCTTTAACTGATGCCAACGCGGCCTACGGTAAACTCATAATTTTCAAATGCTGTTGTGGCATTACTATCGATACAAAATATAATTAGAGAAAAACCTGTAGTACCTACTAAACCAGTTAGATAAAATTATTTTATTGTATTACTAAGAACTTACTATTGCTAATATTCTTCACATAACAGTAAAATGCCACTGTTATCATTGGTTCTTAAGACAATAATCTACTATTACAGTACAATCGCGATATTATGAACGAGTCAGTAATATGAATATAATTTTTGCATTGACCAATCAAAAATCATAGAATATATTAATAAAAGCTGACGAGATAGAAGATTGAAACAAAGACGCAATTGAAGACTCAAACTTGGAAGAAGGCGTAAATGAGAATGAAGAGGATGAAAGTGATCTTGAAATCCAAGACCAGCCAAGTGTTAAAATTAAGTATGGTAAAGCAGTTGAAGCCCTCAGGATAGTAATAGAATGGGCTAAGCAGAATGGCTTAAACATAACGGAAATCGCGAGTTTAAAAAACATTCATGAGTAAGCTGTTTTAGCAAACATTTCTGCTAAATAAACACAATCTAAATTAACATCTTATTTTGCTATAAAAGATAAGTTAAGTATCTTAAGTTAGGTTATTGTATCAATACACACTATGTAGTATGCTAGGTACAATAATATTAATAATTTGTTACCTAATATGTATTTATATGTATTTCTGTAAACGTTGCTAATATGAACCCCTTAGAATTTTTCGTGTTCACGTTACGGAAATTGTACTGTACTTACATAACAAGATAATAAATTTTCAAAACAAATTATTTTCATAAAATCATGAATACGTTAGTAACAAAAACAAACAAAATTAAAAAGAAATAGTTTAAAGAATTTGCTCGATATCAACTCCATTTTTTAGAATACACATTACACATGCGAGTTATCTTTATTAAAGAAAATCTTAACCTTCGAAAAGTATGTGGTTTCAACCTGAACTAGTCTTTAGCTTGAAAGATTATTTCTATTAAATGATTCTCGCTCAAAATCGGAACCATATACACATTTTTAATACACCCCCAGACTGAGTATTTCAAGGAATTAAGATCTGGGAGCATCTTGGTACCGACCAATCCAGCGATTAGGAAAGATTTGGTGTAAATAGTTCCTAATGTTTCTAGCAAACTTCGGGGGAGTACCGTCTAGTTGAAACCAAATAGGTTGTCTTACCACTAGAGGCAAATCATCAAGTAAATCTAGCAGTGTGTTTTGGAGAAATAGTAAAAATAAGGCCAAATTTGCAGATCGATTCATTAGCTTGTTCTTTTTATACGTCCAACGTACCATCCAGCGTAAATCACCCTGTATAAATAATATTATTAAATATAAATATTTTAATGTCAGTGCCGGATATGTTAAGTTTAATTATAGTGAACTAAGCGGTTAAACATATTACAAATTGTTAAACATTAAAATGGGCTTTCCATAATATACTTCTAAGTAACCTTTTACCGTCTCTGCATGTTACGAAAGAAGATAAAACCACGACTTGTCAGTGTCTCTTTTATTTTTTATTAGGAATTTTATTTTCGCAATATTTTTTCGTAGACGTTTCATCATGTTTGAAAAAAAAGCTCTCTTGGCATAATAAAATATTCATTTCTTTCCCGGGGATTTAAAATTCTTTTTTATAATGTAACAATTTTTACCAGGATGCTTTAGCTATGTCGTGACTTTGCGTTCAATTTTTCATTTGATGTTTTTTAAAAACCTCTTTTTAAACAATAAAATTGTTTGCCAGAGACTTATTTTTTATAGGAGTCTCTATAAGAATAAATTTTGTAAAATGGGGCTCTAAACGAAATAAAATACCGAGTAAAAAGAATTGCATAAATATTTTGACAAGTGTCTAGTTAAAAGTTGCGTTGATAAGGAATTAAATAAAAAGTTGCAAGGTACTGTTACCGTTATTGAGAACTAATAGTTCCAAATATATTTTCTAATATAAATTACTAATTTTACTAATATTTATAAAAATATTTATTGGTCAGCAAACTCAAAAAATACATTGACATAGCAACGTTAACAAGACGACAATTGAATCCTTTAGTTACCCTGTCAATAGCTTACAGCTACTCACGGGTCACTATGACCATAACTTTATTTTATTGCTATTATTAACAAAAAATTATAAAATAAACATGGTTCGTAGCAAAACATATTCTTAATTCACTTTGGACAGCCTTTTTGGAACATTGCTGGCAAACTGGGGTTGGCTTCGTGGTCCTTTTTTGGTGGAGAGATAGCACATCTCTTTCTTTTCGATTCACCCTGAGCTTGATGAAAAAAAAATTAATTTCTATAACCACCCAGATAAGTAATTTAAGACACTTATGTTGGATTGCACAAAAGTTTTTAATAATAATAAACTAACGAGCAACTTTTGACGGTAACATAAGTGACATTGACTCGCTTTATTTACTCACAATCAAAGCGCCTAGTTAGCAAGTCAAAAATTACGCTAACCGGGGCGCTTTGATTGTGAGTAAATGCCTACCAATCTCACTTTTTTCACCAACCTCGACCATACAACTCCAATTCAATTCAATTTTGATGTTAGTCGTATACAGTTTGGAATCTCCTGCGATGAGTCCGTGATATCTCATTGCAATGTCGCAAAACTTCGACGACGCAATTGGATGAAGGGTAAAAATAGATTTTAATGATCAGTGGTTGTGAGTGAGTTCCTTTCCCTTAACAACCCCTCCGCAGTTTTGAAATTGCAGGAGAATCGAAACTGTTTACGAGTAATATCAAAATTGACTAGGTAAGTTGTATACCCGAAGTTGGTGAGAATATTTCCGAGTATTTGTAGAGCATATGCACATATGAGCGTTCGAATGATGATCGAGTGGTTCTGAAATAGATTCCAGCTAAGGCTTAAAAATTATTTCAATAATTAAAAAAAAAACTTTGTCTACCTCTAAACATTTTTTAGTCAAACATTTAATACAGACACTAAAAAACTTCATTGATAAATTTAAAACCTGAAATTAAAACATTCGGAATGACGTCAATGTTATTCTACTTCTAATATACCTGTATGGGGAGCATAATATAGGCCTTGACTGTCATATAATATGGACCCTTTTCAAAATAAGCTGAATTACGGGCTGATATATAAAGGTCATATCTTCCTCTTGTTATGATTGTCATTGAATTGGCATAATGATGGAAGTTCTGTTCAAATAAGTAATACTTTTCTTTAGAAACATTACTAAATTTAAAAAATACAGGGATGGAACACTTAAAATATTCAAATACTGAAAGTAGGGTGGACAGGATTTCCTGAAATGAAGCCCCAGTATTCCCTAATAATGCCCTATTGTACCAGAAATAGTGTCCTTGGCACCACAAGAAGAGCCTCAGAATGTTAGGTTATAGCGTGTGTCGGTTCAGCAAGACGGAGGTACTGCACACACAGCGCGCGAAACAATATTATTGAGAAATCAGTTTGGTGAGCAGATAATTTCGCGTTTTGGACCTGTCAACTGGCCGCCTAGATCGTGTGATATCACACCCTTGGACTTTTATCTTTGGGGTTATGTCAAATCAAAAGTCTTTGTTGATAAGCCAGCTACGATTCAGGACTTAGGAGCCAACATTACTCGCGTAATTCGGCAGATACCGGTCGCAATGCTAGAAAGCGTGATCGAAAATTGGACCTTCCGAATGAACCACGTACAGCGTAGTCGCGGCCAGCATTTAACTAAAATTATTTTCAAAAAATAAATGTAAAAGATTGTTCTTTCAACTCATAATAAAGATTCCACCATTCAATTCCATTTTATGTGTTTTATTTAGAATTTAAAAAAAAATTCTAAATGAATCACCCGTTATATAAGTATGTATTACTCTCTCAAAGACCTTCGGCACAGAAGATAGAAGAGGGACTGGTCTATAATTGGAAATTTTCTGCCCTTCCTTAGAAGAAATGGTACTATTTTAGCCAAATTAATAACAGTGGGAAATATTCCGGTTAAAAACCATTCGTTGATATAAATATTTGCCTCGTTTTTATACACTCCCAGTCCCCTTTCGAACCCATCAATCCAAATAATTTCCTATGCATAAACTGACGTCACTTAGCATTTTCTAAAGCCACCAAATTGAATCATGGGAAATGTAAAGTGATTAAAATTCTAAAATGTTTCCCCTTCCGGATTTCGAGAGGGCTCACACTTACAGAACGTTACAGACCCCAAGACACAAAAAGGGCGAACCAGAAATTTTCTTTTCAACCTTTATTAGATTTTACCGATTTGGTGTTTTGCGAGTCGACGTAACGTTGCCGTTGTTTGATTGTCGTTACGGTAAGAATTTTCTTTTTTTTTTAACATTTAAACGATTTTTGTTCGCGAAAGATTTAAACCAACAACACGTTTGGACTATGGTCAGGTAAAACTCCGTTGCTTTCTTGAGGCTAATTTGGGATATGACCTGTGAGGGGGGGAGCAGGTGGCAGACAATTTTTAGGATTAAAAAGCAATAGGTACTCACAAAATCATATTTTTTTAAAAATAAAAGTTATTTTTATCGCTGCATCATATATTTTTTTAGAGCAATAGAGTTGTCTTTTAGCAGCACAAAAATAATATTTAAAAACTACCATATTGAGGTTAAAAAATTATTTCAAAAAAATTAACCTAGTAGCTACCGTGCGAGCAAAAATTATTTGCATCAAAGAGGTCCTTGCATCTAACGACGTAATGCTTAGTCGTAGAGCTTAATAGTACCTGTTGGGTGTCAGTAACTACCTGAATTAACAATTAATCCGTTATTACGTCATCTTTGAAAGTCGTTACAAGTAATTTGATTCATCGCTAATTTTTCCAATTTCTTGAAAAATTCATACAATGGGCTTTACGGAACAGCACAAAACATTCATGGTTGAAGCGTATTTTTGAAACGGGGTTAGAGTAAATTGTGAGTGGCAATACAATCCGGGCTTGTGCATGGACGATTTTCACGAACATTTTCCTAATGTTGCTTTTATTGCTGGGGATTTTTATCATTGCCTGAAAAGAACCGTGGCTGTGTTTAGGAAAACAGGTTCTATATGACACAAAAAAGGAGCAGGAAGACCATCTGTAAGAACAGAAGAACTTATTGCAAAATACGCCAACAAATTGTATAAGACGCCTGTCCCAAGAAGTAGGAAGATCTTATGGAACATGCAGGACTATTCTTAAAAAGCAGCTAAATTTATTTCCTTATAAAGTGCAAATATTATAATTTTGTAAACAGCAAAAATAAATTTATATTTGTCTACTTATTTTATTACTCATTAGTTTGGCATATCATGTCATAATATGAATTTGACAAAATTTTAACCTAGATTTGGTTATATATATCGTCCTATATCATTGTGATCTAAACCAAGCCCTACGTTTTTTAATCAAAGCCCTCTTTGATGCAAATAATTTTTGCTCGCACGGTACAACATAGTTGTTTTTTCGGCTACGGTTTTTTTTGCTACTACTATTGGATTTCTAGCTACGGCTACTAGTGTTTTCTCCCAGTGTATTTTATAGTAATAGTTCATACTTTAAGTGGAGTGTAAATTTTAACTGGTATACCAACGGAGGAAGACTTAAAGTGTCTTAGTTCTTTCCTTTCTATATTAATTATGTTTTCAAATCGTTTATGCCTACCACCTTGATGGGGGGGGGGGGAGTACCCCCTTTAAATCCGCTACTATTGCTTTGATTGGCTAATTAAAATAATTATACCGTGCAAATGTGTTGTTTCATTAAATTAATGATAGCATAATACTCACATTTTTAATAGGCCTAAAGGGTATTGTATTTGAAACACAGGATGTGGTGTCGACTATCATCAACCCTACTTAAAAAACTAAGTACAATTTATTACTTTTGCATATTCATGTCACCGATATCGCCCAAATAAACCAAAGAGATTAATTTATGTGTGAAAAGGCCGATAAGGGTACATAACACGTGAGCACGCACTTTTTAAAATAGGGGTGAGAGGGCGACCCGGATTTTTATAAGCTCCTTTTTAGATGTTGTGCTGAGCCATCGGTTATTATAATACGGTTTTTTAAAGAATTGCCACGTGGACGAAGTTTAAGGGTTTATATAGGCCAGATTTACTTTTTCTGGGTGTAACATGATTATGCGAGTGATTATGTTATTTTCGGGAAAGGGTATTGTAACGCAAACTTATTTCATATTTAGAAATAAAATGGTTTTTTCCTTTCATTTTGTCAAATTCATTCCCAGCCAGACGCGTCTCTCTACAGTGTCACCAGTAAAGTCCGCATCATATGGGATTTTTTTTATTAATAGCTTTATTCAAAATTTGACTTTGGCATCGAGTTTTGCTTCGATCGAGATAAAAATTAAGCAAAAAAATAGTAGTCATGTGATTCGCATTATCTGTCATAAGTGGGGTTATTTCTGAAAATATCGAAAAAGTTATAAGAAAAAGTTTTTTAAATGCAGTTTCTAGCCCACATGCAAAATTTCAGCTGCATAAGATAATTTTGATTTATAACCTATATTTTGTAAATTGCACCATTTTTGCAAAATAAGATTCAATGCAACCTACATAAAACTTCTTAGTTTTGACAATGCTTGGTTTCAGATACATTTTCTTTACAAGTAGCGCCATATTAAATGTGTGTTTTTCTACAAAATCAAAATTGGGCTATTAAAATTTGGTCGCATGTGATGCAAAGTTTATTTGTTTTTGACCCTGTATAAGGTTACTTCATAAAATAATTATTTTTGAAAACGTAGTTAGTGTCTAAAAGTAATATACCTTAATATTAAGACAAAAAAGAACACAGTGTCATCAGTAAAGTGTTTGTCGCTTTGCATACTAAAACTTCGAAACAAAAACGTATTGTCTTACTTAAAATTTATTACATAAACAATGTTTAATGTTATTTTAAATCTCGCACCCTATTTTTAGCTCACCCCGGTATCCGAAGGGTTTGTATATGGGTGCTCTGACTGACATATCCAAGCCCTTTTTTCGACGGCGCTACTAATACCCCATAATACATTTCGTTCATTTTATTTCTATAAATTAGATTAACGTCGTAGTTCGCAGATTTATGGTCTAGTTTGGTTATCCCCAAGCAAATACCATGGTCTCATAGATAAACATGAAAAGAATGATTACTCAGGTTATTTAATAGTCTTTAATTTTATTTGTTTTGGGTTGCACAAGTCGAACGTTTATAAAGTGAAAATATATTGTTTGAAAAAGTTGCCTAATTTATTTAGGTATATCATATAACAAACCGACAAGCAGTGGCGAAACAAACATCCCCGCAAACCCCGCACTATTATTTGTTTTACGATAAAAAAAAAACATTCATTACAGTGGTTTGAGGTTATGGGATCCCATTAAGGCCGCTACAAAATTACGCAGCACTGGATATTTTAATTTACCCTAATACGTCCACGGGAATAAGCTACAAACAAAAGGAATACAAACAACAAGGTAAGGAAAGCTGATATTGCTTTGTATGTGATAAGGTTATGTCTAATAACACGTGTTCATTAGGTTCACCAGGAATGTGTGGGACTAGGGAGACGGAGTGTAAGTATGTCAAGATTGTCACGACAGTTATTTACAAATGAAAAGTTTATACCGATAAATTTTTGGGTTTTCTTTCAGTAAATGCTTGCGTGTAGTACTCGTTTTTATTATAAAATTGGAAAGGATGTTATACCAGCGTATATAAAGGTAAATAATGAAGGCTCACGTTTTCATCGAAAAAGTAATTAAATAACTTTTTTCTTTAACTTTTTTTTAATGTACAAACGAAGTCATCCAACCCAATAGCTCTGGGTTTCTCCCCTTTGCCAAAGAAAGGGTGAGTCTGTTAACGCGAAACTAATTAAAGTCTAGTTACACGCTACCTTCGCTTTATTTTCTCGTCAAAATCGCAAAATGTTAATTAGGACCCGTTTCTTTAAAGTGGAACTTAAAGACGTTTATTGTAAATCGTACTTTAAAATTTATAATTGCCCAAAAAATAAGAAATTTCATTAGAATTTTGGTAAAGTTTATAATAACAAATTATTATTTAGTAAGGTAAAGTACCGTGCGAGCAAAAATTATTTGCATCAAAGAGGGCCTTGCATCTAAGGACGTAATGCTTAGCCGTAGAGCTTAATACCTGTTGGGTGTCAGTAACTACCTGAATTAACAATTAATTAGTTATTCCGTCATCTTTGACAGTCGTTACAAGTAATTTGATTCATCGCTAATTTTTCCAATTTCTTGAACAATTCCCACAATGGGCTTTACGGAACAGCACAAAACATTCATGGTTGAAGCGTATTTTCGAAACAGGGTTAGAGTAAATTGTGAGTGGCAATACAATCCGGGTTTGTGCATGGACGATTTTTACGAACATTTTCCTAACGTTGCTTTTATTGCTGGGGATTTTTATCATTGCCTGAAAAGAACCGTGGCTGTGTTTAGGGAAACAGGTTCTATACAACACAAAAAAGGAGCAGGAAGACCATCTGTAAGAACAGAAGAACTTATTGCAAACGTTCGTGAAATAATGCAAAATACGCCAACAAATTGTATAAGACGCCTGTTCCAAGAAGTGGGAAGATCTTGGAACATGCAGGACTATTCTTAAGAAGCAGCTAAATTTATTTCCTTATAAAGTGCAAGTATTCCAAGAAATAAAAGCCGCAGATTTTGAAAGACGCAGGAATTACTCTCAATGGTTTACCCAAAATTTATTGGAAAGAAATGATTTATTAGACCTGACATTTTTTTCGGATGAAGCCTGGTTTCACCTCTCCGGTTATGTGAATATTCAGAATACACGCATGTAGAGTAGTGAAAATCCCCATTTTTTTGTAAGGGTCCGCATTGCAAAAAAATTGGTCAGTTTTTGATCAGACATTGAATTCCCACCTAGATCACCTTGTTTAACGGTTATGGATTACTTCGTTTTTCCTCATTTAATGAACACTATTTTTAAAATACCAGTTGCAAATTTAGAACAATTACAAGAAAGGATTATCCAAGAATGTAGTAACATTTCTCCAGACATGCTGGTCAACACTTTCGAAAATATGAAGAGACGTGTGAATTTATGCTTGGAGCTTGGCGGTGGCTAATTTCAGCAATTTATATCTTCAATCATTGAAAAACTAGAGAAAGTAGGAACTTTTTAACACTAATAATATAAAAAAAACTTACAAAAAATAGTAAAAAAAACTAGCAACTTCTAGGAGTCCCCACTTTAACTTTTAAGCTTAATATTACACGATTATTTTACCACTTCAAATCGGTTTGAACCTTTTTTGTTAAAATAGTACGTAAATAAATGTAAAAATCGTTTGTTTGTTCCCCTATCAAAAGTAAGGTGATGTGGTTTTATGACGTAGAGTAGTAGCTAGTGCCTAATTTATAACTATTATCAATTATACTGTTAACAACTTTAATCATGGCCGCCTAGTTACAAAATACAATAGAGGCGATGTCTGTACATGGATTTCATAGCCGGTCACGCTATTAAGGAAAATTATCCTCGTCTTCGATTACGGATAATTTTCAAAATTATAATAAAATTATAAGTGAGAAGTTGTGGTTGTTATTTTCGTGAGATCGTATGAGAACCGAACCAGACCCATTTTAATGTTAATTATCTTGTGCAAATTGTGATATTTCCACATGACATTCATAAAATAAACTTTTAATCTAAATTTACATCTTAACCCGAAGGTAATTAAAATTTTAAGACATGCCAACAGACTTAAGGCGGTCTCATATTAATTTATTTGGTTAGTCATGGCCATTAGAGAAAAAAATTACAGGGTAAACATACAAAACAGACACACTTGCATTCTTCATTATTCCCATTAGGCATTCATAATAATTATAACTACGTTCCCTTTTAATAACCATTAAAGTGTCGTATTTGATATTCATTAGGTATACGAAACTAGTCAATCTAGGGGTGGAAAACAGTTACGGCCGGTGTTTTGTGAAAACCGTTTTAGGTAATTGACGAACTAAGGAATATCAATTTTTTTAAAAATGTTCCTGCCTGAAAATTAGAAAAAACCGGAAACTAACAAAAAAATGTTTTCTTTCATTTCGTCAGAACAATCCTTAGACTTATTTCGCCATTTCATGATTTATCAGGATGTGACGAAGTAAACGAAGCCAATTACACTGAGAGAAAAACGAAACATTTTTTAACAAACGATTTTCACGTATAATCTCCCTAGCAGCAGAATTATTACCGATAATTTTTTTTTAAGGTTACGAATGGTTTTGTTGATAGAAAATTATCCCGAGTCGAAGAGAAGGGAAATTTTCTATCAACAAAAACATGAGTGAAACCGAGAAAAAAATTATCAGGAATTAATTCTGCTGCGTGGGAGATTCGGTATGAAAATTTTCTAAATTGGAGTTTCTTTTAATTTCCATGAAATTTTAGTAATAAACCTTAGTTACCAACAAGTTAAATCAAATTCTATTGTAAAAATACAGTGCGTCAAATTAAACTAAACTCATCGGAAATATGTTTTTTTATAGTTATACTTGAATTTAAAACTATAAAGACATTGGATTTCAGATAACAAATTTGTTATTTAATGTTTCTCACATTTTAGTAATAAAAATGAGTTTCTAACTGCTCAATTTCTTTAGCAATCGAACTTGCTGATTCATTACCAAAACGAATAATTTTTTACACTATATTATTGTAACAATAAATATCACGGGTACGATTAAAAAACTGATTGTTACTTGCTGGTTTGTCTCAACTGTCACTTCGAAATGACTTGACATTTAAATTGAAATTAACTCGTAGTAAGAAAAATTATCACTTATTAATTTGATTAGGTTAATAGGTTATAGACTATCGTGATAGTCTCCCGTTGCTATAAGCAACGTAAACAAAAAGGAGCCTTTTAATTGGTTGAAAATAAATATATGAAATTTTCACTTATAATCTCCCTAGCAGCAGAATTATTACCGATAATTTCTTTCAAGGTCACGAATGGTTTTGTTGATAGAAAATTATTCCAAATCAAAGACGAGAAAAATTTTACATCAACAAAACCATGAGTTAAACCGAGAATAAAATTATCGGGAATTAATTCTGCTGCGTGGGCGGATTCGGTAAGAAAATTTCATAAATTGGAGTTTCTTTTAATATAATGAGATGATGAGACCTATAGGACATATTATTATTTAATAAGGTGTAATTGTTCTGTTCTTTATCAAATTGTTTATGAAACTATTTTTATATTTAGCTGAAACAATATATCAGCATTCAGTTTATTAAAGTATTTATTTTAATAAGTTTAAGAGTTTTATTTTTAAACCCTTCCCCCTTTCTATCTAAATCTAACTAAATTGATTTTCTTATTAAAAAAATATTTCTTTACTTTTATATCGCCTTTTTACCCCAAGAGACTACAAATTTATTGGTTACTGTGATTTATTTATTACTAATTTCGTAAGCCTGTTGGCTATACATATTTTTTATTGGTTAAAGTGTGATATTTTTATCATACAGTGATATAAATTTAATGTTGGTTGAGTATATTTATGTGAAATATACATGTCTTAACAATTAACAAACAACTGGTTTATCTAAACTTTGTCATTATAACAGTAAAGCAATATATCTTACCAAATAATAAATCTTATTAATAATTAATTAATGCTCTATATAACTGTTACCTCTATTTTAGGATGGTAAACAATTATTTGTTATTATTAAAGTTATATTTATTTACCAATCCATAACAAATTAAATAAAGAAATATTTGTTTGCTGATATTTAAACATGCAATTTCTTAATAGTTAATAAATTTTATTTAATGTAAAGAAATCGTTTTCTCAGTGTACGACCATCTCAATAAAAATTATAAGTTAGCAACAAAATGTATTTTGATTTTATTCTGAGTGACGTTTGCCAATAGATATAAAGCACTTCATTTTTGACAAAAAAATTATCACTTATTAATTTTATTGGGTTAATAGGCTATAAACTATCACGATAGTCTCCCGTCGCTATAAGCAACGCAAACAAAAAGGAGCCTTCTAATTGGTTGAAAATAAATTTATGAAGTTTTCGTTACAATTTAACAAAATATTAAAGTTTTATTATTATTACTTCAAATTTCAAATTCATATTTTTTTCAGTAAAATTTTGAACCACTATACATAGGTAAACATATTTAATAATTTGAAGAAATAGTCCATGCTTAAAGTGGAGTTGAAAGTATGGAAAAAAGAAAAAACTAACAAACAACAAATTTTGTGGAGGAAGACTTTTGGTTTTTTCTTTCTTTCCCATATTTAATAATGTATTTATTGTTCTGTTCTTCTTTAACAAACCAATTGTTTTTGAAATTATTTTTACATTTAGCTGGAAGAATATATCAGCATTCAGTTTAATAAAGTATTTATTTTAATAAGTTTAAGAGTTTTATTTTTAAATCGTTCCACATTTCTATCTTAATCTAATTAAATGATTTTCTTAACATTAAAAAAATATTTCTTTACTTTTATATCGCCTTTTTACCCCAAGAGACAACACATATATTGTTCACTATAACTCATTTATTACTAATTTGGTAAGCCTGTTGGCTGTATATATGTTTTGTTAGTTAAAGTGTGATATTATTACTATAAAGTGATATAAATTTAACGTTAGTTAAGTATAATTATGTGAAATATATCAAACAACTGGTTTATCTAAAGTTTATCATTAAAACAGTAAAGCAAGGTATCTTACCAAATAATAAATCTAATTAATAAATAATTAATGCTCCATATAACTGTTACCTCTAATATACGATGGTAAATAATTATTTGTTATTATTAAAGTTATATTTATTTACCAATGCATAGTAAATTATTTCTTAGGAATAAAGTAATATTTGAAAGGAAAGAAATAAGATACTCCTCCACTGGTATATAAAGGTTAAATAAGTATACATAAATATACCAGTGGAGAAACACCTTAAGTCTTATTTCTTTCCTTTCAAATTTACACTCCACTTAAAGTATGGACCATTTCTAAGTTTGAAAGTAATATTGGTTTTCTGATATTTAAATATGAAATTTCTTAACAGATAATGAATTTTATTTAATGTAAAGAAATCGTTTTCTTAGTGTACCTTAGAAAATAAAAAGGTTAGTCATTTGTTTCAAATATACAATTATTTTGGAATTTAATGTAAAAATATTTAGTTTTAAATGCCTTAAATTTACTAGTTTCTGCTATTTTTTATATTAATATTACTAAAAAAGGTAATGGTGGTAAAGATATATTTATTTAATCTAATAAATAATTTTTACAGTTACCTACCATAGCGGCTCTTTAATAACAATGTACCCCTTACAAGGGGAAGTGTACATTATAGGTAAGGCATACAACACAGGTTATTATAGTTAGATTTCGTGAAATATTTACTCAAGATAACCAACATGAAGCCCCCATTGTTATATTAAAGTAGTTTTGAGGGTAAACATCATAATTACTTTCTGAGGCACGAACTTAAAGGCTATATTATTACGAGTTTTTGTGTAGTAGACGGAAAATTTAAATTTGCCGTACTCTGGTAAAAAGAAGAAAAATAAAGTTTCGTATCGTCAAAAGCAAAAAGAAGATACGGATCGAAACGTTAACAAATTTTTGTGTGTTTGTAATGTTGGTGTTGTTATTTTTAATGTATTTCATTGTTTGTTTTTTGTAGTTAGGTTTGAAGAGGCTTAACTACAAGCGAAACTTCTAACTTTGACTTTCGGAAAAATAAATATTTATCAGTGTGTTCAGCCAAATGGAATAAATTCGATAATAAATACATGGGGGCGTGTCCAAAAAAACGCTCGGACACGTCGATTGATATTTCTAGTTGCGCATTTTTTGCAATACAAACTTTTTATACAGGATGTGTCATGTAACAGTGGCCAATAATAACTTTCTTATTTTAAATGCAATACCCTGTATATTATTTAATTTTTGGATTCTTCAGAAAATTCTTAACATATTTCATGTACAATATCCTATACCTATCTTCAACTGTTTCAGAAATATTAAGTATTTTCAGATTTATTGTATTTCAGCGTTCCTTTTTACTGATATGAAATTTAAAAAAAAACGTATAAATAGTTTTGTTTAAACCTCTCGACCTTGTTGTCTGTCTTATAGTTTGAATTTTGTTAACTGCTTATCAGAAAAATGGTTTATTTAATAGAAATGTACAAAATAACAATTCTACAGATGATTGGTTATGAAGATAAAAAGGGACACAAATGGAAGTTGCTCGCTTATTTCATAAGAAATTTACAAATTTGCCGCCTATAACAAGGGAAAATAAGTAATATAGAAAAGCAGTTTCGCCAGCTTGGACATGTAAAGCAGATAAAAAAAGAAGCTGTCAATGCAATAAGTGATGATACCAAATTAGATATTATGCTTGAGTTTGAGGAAAACCAACATATTTCTAGTCGAAATACAGTTCCAATATTCGATGTTCATCGATTATTCGAAGATTACAGAAAATAAAATGTTTCCCTATAAAATGATACCTACTCATGAGCTCATGGAAAACGACTTTGATAGGAGAACGTATTTTTGTGAACAAAAGATGGTAATGTAAGATAACAATGTAATCCAATTAGTATATGTTTTGTTTTCTGATGAGTGCACCTTTACACTTCACGGTCATGCTAATCGTCAGAAATCCTCACTGGATTAGAGAAGAACATACGCAATATCCTGAAAATCTCTGGTAGCTTAGCTGAGGAAGATGCTAAAGAAATGTACGATAGTTTGGCAGAACTGGAATCTAACCAAAACAAAATAGTAAAGAAGGTAAATAAAGGGTTAATGTTTGGGCAGGAATAGTTGGAGATCATATCATTGGTCCCTTTTTCATTAATGGCGATAATTATTTAGCGCTGCTCCAAAATAATGTCTTGCCAAACTTTGACAAACTTATATCTTGATCCAGCAAACCGACATTACCAAATCAATGTCCGACAGTACCTCAACCAAGTATTTCCAAATCGGTGGATAGGGAGGCGTGGATCAATGACCAGCACGATCCCCTGATCTAACGCCATTAGACTTCCTCTTAGGGGGTTATGTCAAAAATATTGTATACAAAACTAAACCCCTCGACTTAGCTGACTTAAGAAGACGAATAACGCTTGCGATTAGATCGGTGACGCCTGAAATGTTCAGTAACATTAGAAGACATTTCTATTTCAGATTAGGATGTTGCCAAGACGTTCGCCGTGAGTATTTTTAACATCTCCTACATTAATGTTTTTTTTTTGTTTTTTACATTATCATGCAATAAATAGTACCTACCTATTACTTATTAGTGTGTGTTGTTATAATTTTTGCAATAAATCTGAAAACACTTAATATTTCCGAAACAGTTGAAGATAGGTATAGGATATTGTACATGAAAATAAATATGTCTAAAATTTTCTGAAGAATTCAAAAATTGAATAATATACGGGTGTTGCATTTAAAATAAGAAATTTGGTATTGACCACTGTTACTTGACACACCCTGTATAAAAAGTTTCTGTTGAAATAAATGCGCAACTAGAAATACCAGTCGACGTGTCCGAGCGTTTTTTTGGACACGCTCCCATGTACTTATTATCGAATATATTCCATTTGGCTGATACACACTGTACGTCCTTTCGTGCGTTAAAAGTGTTATTTTATGTCATGAAAAGTGAAATTATTGGATAACGAGCGTAGCGATGATCGAACCCTTCGACTAATATCATAAATAACTATTAAATAAATGTTCCTAAAGGAACAGAGTCCTTTATAATATAATATTTAATTCATTTTCTGTCCCTGCTGTATATATTGTAAAATACGACATTTAAGTCATAAATAGTTTTATTAAAGAAAAATGGTCCATAAACAACAAAAGTCACCGAGTGTGTAAAGAATTAGATGTTTCCGTACAGTCCGTAAATTTCAGTATTTTACCCATGTCAGAGGTCAGAAAACCGACATAAAAATAAAATAACGGTCGGGTTTAGCATCCGTAGATCTGCGGAAAAAAGTGTTATTTATTCGGTTAAAAGTTGCTTGTGTGTTCTAGTTTGATAACAATAAAAGCTCAAATTCGTTTCTAACCGTGGGTATAAAAAGAGTTTGCGCAAAACGTTATAGGGGAACCGTATAAAGATTTAAAGTGTAAATTTATAACTTGGAATAAATTCCGTAAACTAATGTAGTACAGTTTTTTTTTGAAAAAATGCTTGGGCACGGCTATTAACATTTTAAATTGTGGTGTTTTTTTATAAAAAAATATTGATACAGTGTGTCCCAAATTAGAGATATGCCGATATCGATCATTTTTTTAAATAGCAATCCTAGTTTTTTATTAAAATGTATATTAGGTTATAATATATAAAAATACCAAAATTCAAATTTTTATTCCTTGTTATAATGTCAAACGATTAAGACAGGAGTATAGGTTAATTTCTTCCAAAGTAATTAGAAATGTTCATAACGGGTTTTAGTTGCGTTTAGGATACCGCCAAATAGTGAATTGAGAATATTGTGAGCATTTATTGACGAAAAAGATGGATAGACGGTTTTTTATTTTTCAATTATTAATTTTTGTTGGTTTAATATCTTATAAATGTGTAACTTAATATGGACTTTAAAAATAGTCAATAAAGTATATACAGGGTGTCCCATAACTTATGGGCCGTAGAGTAACTGGAGATACTAGACATCAAACTAAGCCGATTTTTTCGGATTGTTACTCGTTCTAGAGATACAGGGTGTTGAAAGTAAAAGTTTATTATTATTATTATTAATATTATTATTTATTTAGTTAAAAGTTTAATAAAGTGTATTGAGGTCAACGGTGGTCACTTTCAACATTTACTAAAGTAAGCTTCTTGTTTTTGTTCCACTGTTTCTAATTTATTGCGTTGTGATAATTAAAATATTAATTTAATTATGTACTATGTTTTTTTATGCTTTGGGATGTTTAAAGGGAAATATCTCGAAAACCGTTAAAGATATTAAGATCAATCAAGTTCACCTTTTTGACTCAGAAAATGCCCTTCTTTAAGAAACTTTAATTAAAAAATACCTAATATCACAGGTAAGAAAAAAAATCATAGATTTATGAAGCCCAGTGTATGCAACTAGCGCCCTCTAGTGTGAAACCTAAAAATTTCTACAAATTCTTATTTCTTGCTCATAAAAACATAATACTGCCAACTTTCAATTCAATTCATTAAACGGTTTTAAAATTATGGCTTATTTTCGAGAATAAGCTTTTACTTTCAACACCCTGTATCTCTAGAACGAGTAACAATCCGAAAAAATTTATATGACTTAATCGGCTTAGTTTGATGTCTAGTATCTCCAGTTACTCTACGGCCCATAAGTTATGGGATACCCTGTATAGAGTATTTATGCTGAATTTTAAGAACTTCGGACTAAAAATATTTTTTCTATAGAAATTTTTATACCTCTTCCATCCCCTATGGGAAAAATTTTCATGCCCAAATACATGTTTATTTTGAGAAAATAGTCCATGCTTAAAGTGGAGTTGAAAGTATGAATAGGAAAGAAAAAACTAAAAGTCTTCCTCCACAAAATTTAATAGAAAGAATTCTCAAGGGTCTCTACATGTTTCGAACGTAGAAACGTTCATCATCAGGAGACAGAAAAATATATTGCTGATGGTTTTAGCAGAAGAGAAAATGATAAGTGGTATAAAACCTTAATGGAGCTATTATGGCATCAAAAATTGATATGTCGAAATGACATAATGTGAGGAAAAATAGAAATGAAAATAAGTTAAAACATATCGAGTATGTGAAAAAGTCAGTTGAAAGGGTCTAGATTAGAAGAACCAAAAAAAGAGCGGAGGTAGAAAAAACACTTCCAAAAAGAAGTCAAGAAGGGTTTTCTTAATAAAAATATGTCTATAAGACATTGTGAAATGTAGAAAATATTTTTTCTATAGAAATTTTTATACCCCTTTGCCACCCCTAGGGGCAAGATTTTCGTAAATGCCTAAACACATGTTTATTTGTTCCAAGCAACGAATTAGGGTGTGAGGGTGTGTGTGTGTGTGAACATTATTTAAACCTTTTGCTCTTGCGGTTCAATTGAAAACTTACCCCCTTCATTTCTACCCCCTTGGGGCAAAATTTTACAAAAATCAAAACACGTACTTGCTTATTTTAACAAAGTAAGCATAATAACAATATAGCTTAAAATTATAGACAGTTATAGGTACCCCCTCAAAATAGACTACACTCCATTTTTCAACCCCTATGGAATTTTGAAAAAATTACGAAACATGTATATTATTATTTAATTAAAGGAACTTATATATCAACTTTTAGACGTCCGTCAGTTTTTGAGATACAGAAATTGTCAAATTCTAGTCACGCGCCAGGCAGACGAAATTATGACTGCGATCTAGCATGTCTTGTTTTTTGTATCATGCCATTGTATGTCTTTCAAAATAACATTTGGTTTAATCCAGATAAAATATTATTATAAAGATTATATAAAGGGTATATTTATGAAATTATCATTTATATATTTAAGATGATAAGCAAAAATTGCTTTTTGTAACGAATCTGTTTACAAAAACCCAAAATTAATCCCCAGCTTTAATTTTCAATTAATCTAGTATCAACAGCACCAAAAATCCTTTGCAGAAAAATATCCAATATACTGATATTAATGATCCTGTAAGCAGGTGTCAATAATGTTTTGCGTAATTAATTAATTTTCATTTGTACGAAATAAAGTGTTATTTCCTTCTTTCGTAACAACCTTGATTGACGCTGCACGCAATTTGATAAATAGGCCGCAGTCACTGAGGAAAATCATTCAATACGAGTTTTTTTTTATATGGTTTAACACAGAAAAAATCCTTTTATTCCTAAAATATTTCGTTTAGACATAAACGAGGCCGTTTTTCTGACAACTTATATTTGAGTATATTCAATACTTTTTCCGGTAACAATGCATGCCATTTCACCATAAAAATATTTTTAAAAAATTATCTTTTAATTATTTATATTATAAATTATTAAAGGTTATCTTATAACCACAAAAACAAAATAAAAATAAACCAACTTTATATAACTAAAATATACTTGAAAGAAGAGAAATAAGACACTTTAAGTCTTTCTCCACAAGTATATTAAAATAAAGCGTCAATAAAGGGCAAATTCTCTACATGTTTCGAATGTATATACGTTCATCATCAGGAGAATAGAATAAGGAATATAAGAAATATAACAGGAGTGCGAACAGTCCAAACGGAGCTACAAGATGATGGAAAGGTAGAGTTAGGTATTTGGAGAAACTTTAAACAAAGAAATATTTTTGTGTGAGGTCACATATTAGTGAAACAACACCGTAAGTGTGAGGAGAGAAAATTATATATAAACATTTTTAGAATTGTAGATGTTATGGGACTAACAAAGAAATATTTGTGTGAGGTCACATATTAGTGAAACAACACCGTAAGTGTGAGGAGAGAAAATTATATAATATATAATTTGAAAATTGTAGATGTTATGGGACTGATAAAGAAATAATTTTGTGTAAGGTCACATATTAGTGAAACAACACCGTAAGTGTGAGGAGAGAAAATTATATATAAAAATTTTAGAATTGTATATGTTATGGGACTAATAAAGAAATATTTGTGTGAGGTCACATATTAGTGAAACAACACCGTAAGTGTGAGGAGGGAAAATTATATATAGAATTTTGTAGATGTTATGGGACTGATAAAGAATATATTTGTGTGTGGTCACATATTAGTGAAACAACACCGTAAGTGTGAGGAGAGAAAATTATATAAAATTTTAAAGTTGTAGATATTATAAAAAAATGTATGTCATGTAGACATCCCTTGTTTAGGAATAGAAGTAGTAATAGTTTAGAATCTTGTCCCTCGACATTTCTTAATTAGAATTACTTCTATTCCTAAACAAAGGATGTCTAGATGACATACATTTTCATTTCGACAAAAACTATAAAGGTTATAAAAAGAAAAGCTTAATTTTTTCTTTTAGTCTTCGTTTTTATTGTTTTTCGGCAACGTGTCACGATTTTTCCTTGGCCACCTTACAATATCGGTAATAAAGACAGCTTTTTTATCGAGTGATACTAACTGGATTCTGTTTAAAGTTTATCGCAAATCTTAAGATTTTGCGACATTTCTCGTTCTCGCATATTTATGTCTCGTCTCAGGAGATTCTCGCAGAAAATACTCTTGTCTCTTCTCGCAGGAGATCGGGACACCCTCGTTTCGTTCTCGTCTCGTCTCGCGAGAACGAGACGGGACGAAAAAAATCGAGATGAGAGTGAAACAGTATTATTTAGTAATAGTGTCATGAAATCTTCTGATATGAGTGGCCTAAAAGACAAAAGAAAAGCCCAATGAAATATTAATATCGCTTAAATCGCCTGATATCTCAATTACACCCCCATTAAGGGATTATTACCATTTAACACCATTCTTCACTTTATCCGTCACCCGTATATACCTGCCTTCGTCCTTATGCCAACAATACACCAGCCGTTGAATTTGTTTAAAAGAACAATAACCACCGGAAGGCAGCGATCATATCGTTGCACCAGGTCACACTTGGATACCTTTTTCACCCATTGGTTGTTTTTGGTAGACGTTCTTGATTTTTAATTGGTGGCGCGCCTTAACAATATTTAACGCTTTCGAGGTGGGAAATGATGGTTCCGTGGATTCTTGTTTGTGGTATAATGAGATCATAAGCGTAGAATATGGGTCGATGCCAAGAAAGTTGTTGTACTTTGACAGCAAATAATTTTTTCAAAAATAGTACACAGGGTACTCGAAATTGGAGCTATTGCAGTATTGCAAGCTCGGAAACTATAAGAGATGGAAATAAATGGGAAAAGTTTTAGGCAATTATGTTAGCAGTTTATTGGTGCTTGCAGATCGATTCTGGTTCTTTTGGTTTTTGAGATATTTTGAATAAAATATTACCAAGTAGGCATATTCTATGTAAAAATTGATAAGAAAATGTGTTTACAGATTCAAAAAATATTGGCAAATACCAGAGTTACAACCGATTTAAAGAAATGCAACATTTTAGTTTATTTTAAATATCTAAAAAACCAAAAGAACCAGAATCGATCTGCAAAATCTAATCTAATTTAACAGCATAGCTTAGTTTTTCTAATGTTTCCCTAATTGTACATTTATTTTATAATAAATCATTTACATTTGTTTTATTCTATAATCTAAATTAGTGTACTTTTTGGCCCGTTTTGGAGTATGTATATGATTCTCAAATTTTTTATACAGAATATCATAATAGTTAAATTCCTACTTTAAAGTATTCATCATCACAAAGATATTAGGGTTTGGTTTGCCAATTTTTTTTGTTAAAGCGGTTGTGCCATCCCTCTACTGTGTTTGTAGTGCGGTGACGCTCGTCATGGCATATCCATATGGGATCTGCTTCCATCCAGTGATTAACAAAATAATCATTAAATTAATTTACCAGTTCGTCTTGTGGAGCAGTTGACATGCTTTTCAACCAAGCGTTGGAATGAAAGTGCTCCGGTAAATACACCAGAGCAGCGCACATTCTTATATGTTGCCTTATTTCCGTGCTTTTTCTGTAGAATGGAATTAAACCAAGTTCCTGTACTTTTCTTTATACGGCTTGGTTGAAATGAAAATTGCAGCCAATTTTTTCTGCTTCCGGAAATTCACTCTGTAAAGCATTAATTGCTCCATTTTCAAAATCGATATGTATCTTTTCTGGCTTAAACTTTGTATTTTCCCTAATAAGCCTAAATAATGTACTCTTCTTTCTGTTGGGCAAAAGGCCGTAAACTGCTGAAATTACAGAAGTGGTCTGATCTGTGCTGCCAATCTCCACATGAATAGAATATAACTGCTCAAACAGTAGTAATGCAGTAAATATGCATTTCTGTTTTGGCTACATCAGGAATGCAAGTGTGATTTTTTTCTTTAAGTATATTGTTAACAATATTAAACAACTTTTGACCACTAAAAATATCGTAATTAAGGTTATCAGAAATTATGCCAGAAATGGGAAATTATTATTGTGGGATATTTTGGTTTGCACCAAATGGGAAGGTTTCAGGTAGTTTTGAAATATTGCCCGAAATGAGAATGGCCGAAAGAGGAAAACACCGGAAATTTTTAAGCAATTTGATCCGACTACTTGGTTGCCCGGTAATCGCTATCGGCCATTAAGGCCCCACTATTGAAAAAATATTAACCTATTTCATTATCTATGTTGATGGTTCTGTGGTCCGTTGCAATCTCTATAAACCTAAAGAGCCATAGTTTCTTCTTAAAAACGGATTATTATTTCGAATTAAAACGAAATATTCCAAGGAACTTTATAAGTTCTGCCACTGATTTCAAATATGAAAATATATCACTACTGTTCCCATGATGAATGAACGGGTTTTAACAAAAGGTTTTTATAAGAAGAACTCACCCGTCCTGGCCGGGTCGGCCCTCGGGCCGATGGCTTCCAAAACGTTTTTTTAATCGGGGAGAGTGCAAAGATCGGTCCACCGATAACGATACTTACAAAAACCGGGTGCGAGATTTGGCAGATCAAACACTGGAAGCCGATACAAGTGTATCAATTTTGGCCATCAAATTCGAGAGGATAGAAAGGATATGAGGACAATAAGGACGTATGGGTAAATTTGATTTTCAATAAGAACGAAAAGAGTGTTAATGTGTGTTTATTGGAAGGATCAAATTACGCAGGAACTTAATCTCTCCCTGTTTTGGGATGAATATTGTGGCAATAATGACTTAATTAGTTTCGAGAAGATTCGTAAAATAATACAGAAAAAATTTGTTTTCAGTAAAAGTTAAGTTTCTTCTGAAGAAAGTTTGCTCTGTGCGTATTTTATAATCTTTCCTAAATTTCTGATGTTTTTGATATTTATACGGATAATACTTATGCTTATAAAAAGTACCGTGCGAGCAAAAAATATTTGCATCAAAGAGGGCCTTTCATCTAAGGACGTAATGCTTAGTCGTAGAGCTGTTGGGTGTCAGTAACTACCTAAATTAACAATCAATCAGTTATTCCGTCATCGTTGACATTGACAGTCGTTACAAGTAAATTTGATTCATCGCTAATTTTTCCAATTTCTTGAACAATTCACACAATGGGCTTTACGGAACAGCACAAAACATTGATGGTTGAAGCGTATTTTCGAAACGGGATTAGAGTAAATTGTGAGTGGCAATACCATCCGGGTTAGTGCATGGACTATTTTCACGAACATTATCCTAACGTTGCTTTTATTGCTGGGGATTTTTATCATTGCCTGAAAAGAAACATGGCTGTGTTTAGGGAAACAGTTTCTATACAACACAAAAAAGGAGCAGGAAGATCATCTGTAAGAACAGAAGAACTTGTTGCAAACGTTCGTGAAATAATGCAAAATACGACAACAAATTGTATAAGACGCCAGTCCCAAGAAGCGGAAAGGTCTTATGGAACATGCAGGACTATTCTTAACAAGCAGCTAAATTTATTTCCTTGTAAAGTATACCAAGTATACCAAGAAATACAAGCTGCAGATTTTGAAAGACGCAGGAATTATTCTCAATGCATGGTTTACCCAAAATTTATTGGAAAGAAATTATTTATTAGAGCTGACATTTCTTTCGGATGAAGCCTGGTTCCACCTCTCCGATTATGTGAATTCTCGGAATACACGTATGTGGAGTAGTGAAAATCCCCATTTTTTTGTAGAGTCCACATTGCCCCCTTAAAAAATTGGTGTCTGGTTAGCTGTTTCCCGAAGAAGAATTGTTGGTCCTATTTTTTTCCATGAAACAGTTACAGCACAGCAGAGAGGCAATATTTTGATTCCATTTGTGAAGCAATTACTTGACGACGAACTACGTTTTGGATATTTTCGACAGGACGGTGCAACCGCCCTTACAGCCGCCGAAACTATTAACTACTTACGCAATTTTTTCGACGACAGATTGATCAGTTTTCGATCAGACATTGAATTCCTACCTAGATCACCTTGTTTAACGGTTATGGATTACCTCGTTTTTCCTCATTTAAAGAACATTATTTTTAAAACACCAGTTGCAAATTTAGAACAATTACAAGAAAGGATTATCCAAGAATGTGGTAACATTTCTCCAGAGATGCTGCTCAACACTTTCGAAAATATGAAGAGAAGTGTGAATTTATCTTGGAGCATGGTGGTGGCCAATTTTAGCAATTTATGTAATTATTTTTCTTTTTCTTTCTGTATATTCTTACTTTGTTAATTTTGTAAACAACAAAAATAAATTTGTATTTGTCTACTTATTTTATTAATCATTAGTTTGGCATATCATGTCATAATATAAATTTGACAAAATTTTAACCTAGATTTGGTTAGATTATCGTCCCCATATCATTGTAATCTAAACCAAGCCCTACGTTTTTTAATCTAAGCTCTCTTTTATGCAAATAATTTTTGCTCGCACGGTATGTCTTTGAGTACGACTATGTTTCTGGCTATAGTCAAAACATTCCAATACAAGGTATTATAATGAGACTGCTTGCACGGTATGTCTTTGAGTACGACTATGTTTCTGGCTATAGTCAAAACATTCCAATACAAGGTATTATAATGAGACTGCTTGCACGGTAAGTCTTTGAGTACGACTATGTTTCTGGCTATAGTCAAAACATTCCAATACAAGGTATTATAATGAGACTGCTCACACGGTATGTCTTTGAGTACGACTATGTTTCTGGCTATAGTCAAAACATTCCAATACAAGGTATTATAATGAGACTGCTTGCACGGTATGTCTTTAAGTACGACTATGTTTCTGGCTATAGTCAAAACATTCCAATACAAGGTATTATAATGAGACTGGTTGCATGGTATGTCTTTGAGTACGACTATGTTTCTGGCTATAGTCAAAACATTCCAATACAAGGTATTATAATGAGACTGCTTGCACGGTCTTTGAGTACGACTATGTTTCTGGCTATAGTCAAAACATTCCAATACAATGTATTATAATGAGACTGCTCACACGGTATGTCTTTGAGTACGACTATGTTTCTGGCTATAGTCAAAACATTCCAATACAAGGTATTATAATGAGACTGCTTGCACGGTATGTCTTTAAGTACGACTATGTTTCTGGCTATAGTCAAAACATTCCAATACAAGGTATTATAATGAGACTGCTTGCACGGTATGTCTTTGAGTACGACTATGTTTCTGGCTATAGTCAAAACATTCCAATACAAGGTATTATAATGAGACTGCTTGCACGGTATGTCTTTGAGCACGACTATGTTTCTGGCTATAGTCAAAACATTCCAATACAAGGTATTATAATGAGACCGTAAAAGGTGTTAACAAAAAATGTTAGTGATTTTAACCCCATTAAAATAATGATATCACATAACACGACCAAAATTATTACCCCGTCATCTGTCGTATGGCGTAATTTCTGTCATTCTGTCATAACATAACCCAATAATTAAGGGTTAGGGTAAAGCCTAGTTCTAATTATTTTTACACGGTTCGTGCTTATTATAAATATATCATATCAGTTTTTTCCGAGAGACACCGTGCCGGTAAAATGCATGTTGAGACGGATAATTTTGGCCTAGAACGTCCGGTCGAGCTAAAAAAAGAACCACAGTTACGCCTTTATATGCTTTTTAGAGTGTTTGGTAATTAGAGGTATTTTATGGCATTTTGGTTCAAGAATTCAGTTATTTTGATTATGACTTCATCAGTTTGAAGGGTTATATTTTTTTTTGTTTAATTGGCATTTGGCTAATTAGCCATGCAGCCAGTCGCAAAGTAAAAAATATTATATAAAAAATATTCTATATGAAATAAGGCCATTAACTGGCCATTTTAATTTTTCCTTTTATTCTTTGAAACTAGGTACCTATATCTTAGGTAACTGGCTCAAAATATTACTATAGAGACTTAAGTTGTAGTAGGAAGTAATCTAATAAGAAATTAAATAAAATGGCGAATACGTCACTGAGGGCCAATCCTAAAACAATAAGCCCAGGAAAAGGTAATTTAGTAGCAGCTAGGTAGACTACCAATGATAAAAGACATTTTTATAGCTGCAGACAATTTTTAAGATTAAAAAGCAATACTTTTTCAACTACTTGACCTCAATTAATCACAAAATCATATTTTTTATAAATAAAAGATATTGTTTAACACTGCATCATATATTTGTTTAGGGCAACATCTTTAAGCAGCAAAAAATAATATTTAAAAATGACCCTATTGAGGTTAAAAAGTCTTTTTAAAAAAATTAACCTATTAACAAGAACAGAGTTGTTTTTTCGCCGCCTATTTAGTGCAGATTTTTTGCTACTGCTAATGGATTTCTAGCTGCGGCTAGAGTTTCCTCTCAGTGTATACAAATTGTATGTACATAATTTTAATTTTATAGATTGTATTTTATGGGACAATGCCCGTTTATTTGAAAATAAATAATAAATAAATAAAACCCTAAAACAGCTGTGTTTAAAATTTTTCGATAACTATCTTACTTTAGGAAATAATCGAGCGTTTCCAAACATATCAGCGCCCTTTTATAATACATAACATAGAAAAATAACCGATTTTATTAATGATACAATTGGGTACCACCAGTGATGGACTGGCCCGGAGGGCTTGGGAACGCAACCGTCGTGTCTTTTATTTCTAAAACGCCCTGACGCCATTTGGTAACGTGAAAATAATTAATATTAGTCTTGGCCATCGTTAATAGTATGGAAGTCAATTAATGTGCAAGAATTTTTTATTTCAAAATATGCAAATATATCTTGAAATAAATTCCATAGGTTTAGAGGGTTTCGAGTAAATGGTATAAATGCATATCGCAAGTAAAAGCGATGATAGACTCATAAGCAGGAATAATTGCCGGTGCCGGATGCCGTTTACTCGTTATGCCGAATGCGACGTCCACAAATTGCACTAATTGTTAACCTATTCAGAAATAAAAAATAGATAATTGTTATATAGGGTGAGTCGGGTGGAACGGACCAAACTTTAGGAGCGTAATATACACGCAAAAACAATTTGAAAAACCTATATGTTCTTATTCGATAATCATTTGTTTTCAAGTTATAGCGTAATACCAAATAAAGAAAAGTTCATATATTAACGGTTTCCTAATCATAGCGTTCTTTTAATAAAAATGTTCAAAAATTCCGCCATTGACTTCTAAACATTTTCTGCTTCGTCTACTAAGATGTTGTTATTCTAATTGCTTAATGTCATTCTTCTTAAAAATTGGCGGCAGTATTTCTAATACGACGAATTAGTGCATCCCGAGTGTCCACTTTTACTTTGTACACTTTATTTTTTAAACCAGCCCCATAAACAATCATCTAGTGCTGTGAGGTCTGGAGATCTTGGAGGCGAATTAATAGGACCACCGCGACCAATCCAACGCCCTGGAAATGTTTCGTCTAAATGTTGCTTGACCTGACGAGCAAAATGTGCAGAAGCTCCATCGTGCTGGTAATACATTTGCCTTCTGATATTGACAGGAACATTCTGTAGTAGTCCTTGTAACTCATGTTGTAAAAAATTTAGGTAGTTGTCTCCTGTGAGGCCAAAATGAAAGGGTCAATTAAATAGCTATCGAGCATACCACACCACACGTTAACCGAAAACTTATATTAAAAATTACTTTTAACTGTTGCGTGGGGATTTTCGATTGACCATACATGAGAGTTACGAGTATTAATAATACCGTCACGGGTGAATGTTGCTTAATCTGTAAAAAGTATACGCCGATACAACACGAAACACGATGATTATTTATCTACCGACAAAATTCAATACGTTCCGGTTTTAGGTGCTGTACTCTCTTCCCAGGGTATGGATATAAGCCTTGCTCGTGGAGTGTGTTTAATACTCTTTTTTGTGGAATGCCCAATTGAGTACCAATTCTTCGTGAGCTGGTCGTTGCATTTTCTTCTACTATATTTCCTACTTCTCCTAAACCTTGTCGAGTAGCTCGTTCAGATGTAATGTTGGCAATGGGAAGCTTACCATTCTCGCACAAATTCTTAAAAACTCTGATAAACACGTTTCTAGTCGGATATCTGTGATGTGGATACCGTTGACGATATTCTTCAACAGCAGCTGTAGCACTTCCATTTACAGAAACCATAAATAAACACCATATTTGCATATTCTAAATTTGAATAAGTATTTGGCATTTTGTTCAATCACTGAAACTTTTAATTACTGCCACTATACACAGACACATTGTCAAGACAACGAAGATGTCAAATAGTCATGGCATACTCTAATTACGTGAAAATTTTGATAAGAGTGGAACATAGAAAAAAATTTGATATTGCGCTATAACTTGAAAACAACATATGGGTTTTTTTACATTGTTTTCGCGTGTATAATACACTCCTGGAATCTGGTCCGTTCCTCCCGACTTACCCTGTATATTGTAAAATAGATATTCGTTATCCCTTGTAAAAACTGGTCACTTCCGTAATACAGTGCTGCTCGTGCAAGTTTTGTACAAGTTGGACACAACGCACATAAAAAGTAAATAAATTTAAACCTAATTTATAACGATTATTTTATTTTGAGATTTACGTAAGAAATGTTCGGACAACTTTAAGAAACTGGATCTGTTGGATATTAATAAGGACAACAACCTCGATTTTTTTAAAAGTAAACTACAATATTACGTTTCTTCCTTAATCGACGCCTTTGCCCTTATAGTCCGCCACATTTTCCAGACCCAGTCCGTTCCTGGCCACCACGAAGATTTGCTCCAAATATACTTGTGACCTTAATAAGTATATCGCCACCCCAACTGTGCCCCATTAATCAAATTGCGTGCCGAACCACTTAGGACAGTTAAAGAAAAAAAAAACAATCTCAAAACAGAATTAAAAGCTCCGCGTGTTATTTTCAACCTTATTTTCTGACCGCTTAAAGTAACCTTGTTTTTGTTATTTTTCTTATTACGTTGAACGACGCGACGCCGAAGCTACGTGGAAAAAGTGTTTCTAATTTAATTTTTGCAATTAAAATTAAATCGTTTAATTGAAAAGGAAAAGAAACAGCGATTTTAGATTAAAATTGTCTCTTTAATTCAACATTATTTCAATGAATAAAATGTATACTTTATTTTTAAATTTAGGTGTCAATCAATACACATCCTACTACTCCGATTATCTTCTGTAGCCCAGAGTTACGCTACAAAAATGCATTCATTTGGGCACCTATACCACACTGAGAAAAACCCTTCTATTCCTTATAAGAATTCACATACTCTTTATACAAGTGTTTGCTACTATATTATGTGACAGTGTAAGACAACGAAAATTACTAGACCGTTGTGTAGTGATAATATGACGGTAATTAAGCCAATAGAAAATAGGAGTTAATGCTACCATAGAATGGTTTATAGCTTTTACTGCTCTGAATACTCACAGTAATTATCAAGTTCTATTGGGGGTATAATCTGATTTTATATACTGTATTAGTTCCGATTGGCAATTGTAATGAAACTTGACATTAATCATAATAATATTTGCTTGGTGCGGTTAATAAACATAAAAAAAAATATAAAATCATATACTTACCACTAAAAATCAGTACTGTAGTTCTCAAAAATTTAAATAGCCTCTAGTGTAATATTGTTCTTGTCGTTTAACATTGCATAAATTATCTATTATGGTTTACTGAGATGATAAAATTGGTCCCTAGCTTGTAAAGTCCAATACTAATGATCGGCTGTACGAAATAAGACTTTTCTATTGCTTCATCTGACCTGCAAAGTTTAAAAAAACTTAAATACAAAGTAAAAATAAATTATTTGGAACAGGTATTGGTACGATCAATAAAATTCAAATTCAGACAGGACAGCTAGAAGACTCCGAACAACGATGTGACCTGCGCAACAAATACGATAACACCAATACTAGGGCGCGCGGCGATTGCCGATCTCTAAGAACTCCCACCAACGTCTTGTGGATTATAGGTTCTAACGGATACAATTCGTTTTTGGGAACGCTGTTTCGCTATCATTATTGTAGAGAAAGCGCATTACTGGGAACAAAATGCATCGTATTGAGAAGATACAATCTATTTCTTAACAAAATTTCTGTATTAAACGTAGTTCGTTATTCAACAAAGCTGAGCTACTAATGGAACTGATTACTATCAAGAAAAATACTGTAACATACTAGTTTTGATTAACAATTAATCAGTCTTCCATTTCGACCCTATGCTAATGTTTTTTTTAAATCACTTTTAAAAGCCGAATATTTCAGTTAGTTTATATCAGATTCTATATTGCTAATATTATTAAACAATTATTATATTTAAAAGAAGTTTTTTATATTTTTCTTTATTATATTTCCAAATTCCATTTCTATAGTGTTCATGTTGTGGTTAGAATTTTTTCATATAAATAATCTGGTTTTTTAGTAGACATTATTTCATGAATAAAACAAGTGAATTTCGTGTATAACAGTATAAGCAGAATAAGCCGAAACAGTAAATTTTTTTTGTATTTCTCTGTTTTGGGGGAGAGTCATGACCCTCATGCCCCCCCCCCCCCCCCCCCCTGGATCCGCACTTACACAGGACACATGTCTATGATCGAGTGTATCGAACGCTTTGAAGAAATCCAACAAGATTAACAGACTAGCCTGGTCTTTATCACATAGACAGTCATGATAATATCAACTGAAGTTTTTTCGAAAACCGCAAATGGTTGTCGGAAAAAAATTGATTTTCTATATTTTTTATCATATATTTTTCCTAGAATTTTTGACGTTGCTGGAAGAATATAAATTATTTTTAAATCCGAAAAACCTGTAAGGGTATAAGTTTTAACAAGAGGTTTCCCTAAAGCAAACTTCTATACGAATCAGGAAAATATATAATAATATATGTTCTATACATCTATTAATAATATGTAGAATATTGATATCAATAAATGGACTATAAAAATATTGTCAGTACCAACGCAGTCAGGTTTAATAGAATGTATAGCTTTATTGCTATGATTCACTCTAGTTAGCCGAAACCTAAGGATAATATTTTCTTTATACCTATTACTGTGGTAAAAGTTTATTTTATCGCTACCTTTTTAGACACGTTTTAGAGAAAAAAGCCGAAATGGTTGTTAAAATTATTGGGGTTGAAGTTAATTAGGGGGTAAATAATGAATTTTCCTACGACCACCTACGAAAATGACAATAACAACACGGTTAACTTGGCTGGAAAGTGCCAAATATCACACGCGTGTTGTAAAAAAATATTTCAACACGAGTGTGGAAATACCAAGCACACTAAGATATTAAATTTAAACAGGTGTCAATTTGACGACAAAACTATTTATTAAACATAACAAACTTACGGGACACGTGGAGTGAATTGGGGTGCTGGGTGGGGTAAAGTACACTAGGGCATTACTGCAAATTTTTCGTTATTTTTGGGAACCGAAGAGTACTTATTTATGATAAAAATAATATTATCAAAAAGGGAAAATAATAATATGTCAGGCAACCCACCAACTGTCATGTTTCATGTTTACATGTCAACTCACAGAAAAGTTCTGTTCTGTTCTGTTCGAGGATTGCGATGGCCTCTAGCTTTTCAGCCTCCAGCCAATTTTTATACTCACAGAAAAATAAAGGGTTTATGTCAACTGAGTTGAACCACAGAAAAAAAAGGGGCAGCTATAGAGCAGAAATAGAATACCCTAGGAAATACCGATTTATAATTTTGCCATTATCTCGGATGTTTAATTATATTGGTGTACGTGAAAGTGCTTTATGTAAGTAAATTTATTTTAGCAATATTCAAAACAAATCGAATATAGACAGAACTTTTATAATTAGCAAGCTATCGATATTTAACTCCATCTCTATCTTTCAATAATGTTGAGGTTTAATAATGCGGTACATTAATTATCATAAAATAAAACTATAATAAAAATAAATAAATAAATAAATAAGTTAGTGAAGTGTCTAGTTAGGTTATACTCAGTAAATGATTGTACTGTCTACTAACCCCTAAATCCCTTCTTTTTAGTAAATGTCACTCCTATCCTATGTTGTAATTGTCAATACTAAACCCTTGACCCTTAAAATAGCAGCTAAGAAAAGGTCAAGTACACAAATCCAGAGACTCTTATTAAGCAGTCCAAACCGCATTGTACGCAAAGAAGAAAAGTCAGTGGTCGTGATATGGTACAGACCAGACAACATCACGATCACCCCTAATGTGCTGGCAAATTGCCCCCAGGGAGCAGAGCCATTAAGAACAAGACAATGTTGAGGTTATGTTTTGTGTTTGTGTTTGGTTTTTGTATGTATGTTTTATTGAAAGAATGCAAGCAGCTAAAAAATCAGAAACGAAATTTATTCACTGTACATAGATACTAGGTATGATGTGCGTAAGCAAATAGGAGAAAAAGTTATTATTTTTATTTAAATCTAGGTAAGTTAAAATTTGTAAGTAGGCATTGTTTTTATTTTGTTTTAATATAATATACGCTTCTGTTGGAATCCGCCTTGAAATTTGTTTTGCATTTATTGCGTTTGTACTTTGTCAATTTTTTTTAACACAATGGTGTACAAACTATTAAAAACCAAACAAACTCTTTTTGATTATTTTGTATGGTCGTAGGAAAAATTGTGTACATTACTCGTGTGAAAGTGATTTTCTCACACTCGGAGGATTTCCGCACTCGGCTGACGCCTCGTGCTAAATATCTCCTCGTTTGATAATTGCCACTTTCAACACTTGTTATGTAATATACTATTTGCAAGTACTGACATTATAAGGTCTCTTAACGTATTCGAAGTCTTTAAAACTATTATTTTAAGAACATATTATATTTTTAAGTTGGCGTTTTTTAGCTCTTCTAACAAGAAACAGTGGTTGATTGCGAAGATGTTTATATCTATTTCTATTGTCATCGCTACGGTTTTTCAGAAATGTCCGCGAAGCCATGGATCTCAGTTTTTACCTGTTTCATCTCATCACTAACAACACAACATAGGTCTCAATAAAAAAAACATACATTTACACGTAGCTGAAGACTTTCTTTTTCTTTAACTTTGTTTCCAAAAAGTCTCATAAAATCAAACTTGACGTTTCGCCTTAATTGGCTTTGATAAAAATAGAAACAAAAAGACACTAAGCACGTGGCCACAATTCTACCTTCATTTCTGAAAAATTCCCGTTGGAGTAAATAAAAACCTGTCCAAATTGGTTTTGCACAAGAGGAAATGGTGGAAATTAAATCCTTTTAGCCGGAAAATCAAAAATAAACGGGGGTATCAAATGACAATGTAAACATTGTAAGTTCTCGTGTCGATTTTCGTGAAAGGTTCAATCAATGGCGTGCTCTGCACTCTAGAATAATAAGAAACGGAAGCTAAAACTTTTTTTAACTTTATTAAAGGTATACCTACATGACCATGACCATCTTGAAATTTATTACATTTTATGATTTTTTTAAATCCAAAATCATTAGGATAATCATATTGTTTTAGAACTACGTAATATTAAATTATTAGAACTTTTAACTTTATAAATCCTCAAAAATATCGAGTATCTGATAATGGCATTTAAATAAAATTTCTTAAGCTGACAAAATGGTGAATGCCACAATTAATGCAGAGCTTTTAAATACTTACTAGCAATTTAAAAATACAAAATATTTTAAGATTCTCAGGAAAAACCCAGAAATGTTGGACATCACAGTTAATTTACCTTTCAGGTGTAACACAAGACAGACATGAGACAGAAATGTCCAAACTCAAGTCTTCTAGTTTTTGAGGTATGGCACTCACCGTAATCAGCGCCGGCACCAGAGAGGGAGGCGATTGCCCTTCCTAAGTTATTCCAAGACACAATCATATCCTAATATTAACCAATTTGCAGGATCCAAAAGAAGAAGATTTTATTTTAGTAGTTTTTGTACATTGCTTTTTCTGTTTTGACCGACGCCCGATCTTTTGGGCCAACCCCCTTCTTTTAAAAAGGCTCGACCGAAACTGCCGAAAACCACCTTGTATGCAGTATATAGGTATATATTTTTCACTTTTTTTCAACTATATACTTTGTAAAATATAATATAATATTTTCTACACCACTGTTTCATGTTTGGTTTTACCTTCGTTGTTTTATCACATCCAGGGCAAAGTGTCTCCGAGAGAATTATCAGTATTATCACGCTGATTGCTTGTCTAGTATATCCGAAACTATTAGATTGAGATTAGCGATAAATTGTTTTCACGGCACTCAATCATGTTGACTTTTCGCTACACGAAATTATGTCAAACAAATTTTAGATTTAGATTTAAGAATAAAGAATGGATCAATACGGGACAAAATATTTTTTATTCGTATCTTTAATGGAATTTTAATTCTTGAATGAAGTCGAATACCTTATTCAATAACTTTACATGTTTCCAGAACATCGAAAGTATTAAAAGGAGTTCCTTAAGGACCTGTACTGGGTCTTTTAATATTTATAATTTATACGCATGATTTTTAATTATCCAGGAAATATGGTAATTTATTAGTTTTCGGCGATGATAAGCAAATAAATATACCTATACAGAAGAAAATGTTTCTTTTAATTTCGTCAGATCCATCTTTAGACGCGTTTCGCAATATCAGGGCTCACCATTGAGACTAGGATCTAACGAAATAAAGGAACATGTGTACTACTATTTAATAATTGTTAATAAAAATCCTACCTTTTTGAGCCAACTGGTATGTTACCGTTACCGATAGTTATTTTTAGTTATAATTTTTCAAAATTTATTTTATTATTATTATTATTATTATTATTATTATTATTATTATTATTATTATTCTTAACTCAATTACACCACCATTGATTTATATTTTTTGCAAGCAAAAATCAGTATTTAAATTTCAAAATATCTGATGAAATTTATGTTTTTACTATATTCATGCTCTAATCATTCAGTACGTGATTATTTTTTTGACACTCTACACCACGGAAAAATAGAAAATTGAGGGTCTCTATTCATCACCTCACGTGCATGAAATGTTGTCACGTGTCGACAAGATTACGTCAGCAAGGCATTTCAAAGATTCACAGTCTAATATATCGAGTGTCTAAATCGGAGGTTTTATAATAAGTAAAAATTTTAATTACAGGATACCATATTTTTTTGTACAATGTTAGAAAACACAACAACGCGAAAATATTTGGATTTTAATTCCGTAAAATTTAAATTTTTTAAAAAGCTTTTTCTTTTGCTTCGTTAGATCCACTCTTAGACGGGTTTCACCATGTCATGGCTCAGCAGTAAAGCTAGAATGAGTAGAAAGAAAAGTGGTGTACTGTTATTACAGTTTCATTTTTGAAACCGACATAGTACTTTAGGTCAAGTATTTTTATAATAGGATAAAAATAATAATAAATAAGGGGCTAAAATACACACTTTATCAAAATTTAATGCTAAAGAATGCGATGATTATAATACGACTATTTACAATATTTTGCAAATATTATAAAATAATAACGTAATGATATTTAAACTTAAAAAAACATATTATTCTTGCTTCACAGCTTAGTGAATAAAAGATAAACAATATGATAGTATTGAACAACATTTTTATAACCGAATTAAAAAATAAATGTTCGTTCAAAAACACCTATTTGTAGTTCAAAGAAATAAAAAAAAACATATTTTATCTATGGTGGCAATTTTTTTTACAGTGGGTTACTTATTATCCACCCTTGGTAAAACAAGCCCTTAGACTGTGCCAATAAAAAAACTTCGGAATCGGTGGGGTAACAATAAGAGGGTTGGTTTGAAGGCGTCCCAAATTAAAATTTATTAAAAAAGTTACTTTCTTTTTAGGGGTAAGTTTCCTACACTCCAGTAATTCTGTAAGAAACCGGATAATGTTTCGGAGATTGCGAGACTAAACAGATAATGGGGAGTTTTTAGGGCGAATATTTTTATTGGACCGTTAAAATTTAAGTCAATTTATTTTTAATAAGGCTGGTAAACTAAATTGGCTTTTTTTAAAATGATTTTTCTTAGAAAATTAATTTTTTGGACTCGTTATACGTAATATGGAAAAAAAATTGTTTTGAATGAGATTTGTAAGAATTTAAATACCAATAATAATTTTTTTGTAATAATTTATTTGACATAAGAAAATCAATATTCTTTTTCCTGGATTTTGGCAATGTTAAAGTCATTCCTTCCCCCCACTTTGTCCATTTCTTTGTTGTTTTTATGACTTATGTTGGCACCACTGCACATAAATATATTTTCTTCATATTTATAGTCCGCCATACGAGTCTATGGCTACGACAACTGAAGTGATAGGGCAATAAAAGATGTAAACTACTTAATTATCATCAAACCAGAGATGCTGTTATTTTGACAATTTGATCTATAGGTTTCCTACACAGTAACCAAGTCGAATTTAACGCCCAAAAAACCCAGGCAGCAGTTTTCCCTAAGAAGGTTAACATTGCAGAACCCGATATCCTTATGGCAGGACACGCAATTCCACTGACTTCGTCTATTAATTTGCTGGGTGTCAACCTGGGAGGAAATATGTCTTGGCATAATCACGTTGTGGCAATCGCCAGGGCAGCTTCTCAGAAGCTCAGTATACTTTTCCATACCAAAAAGTTTTATACACCTCAACAACTTTTGACACTCTATAAAGCCCAGATTCGACCATCACTGGAATACTGCTCATATATCTGGAATTCTGCACCGAAGCATACCCTTTGGTTGTTGGATTCCATCCAAAGGAGAGCCGTTCGTCTAATCGGCGACCACGAGCTGACTAAGAACCTCGACAGCTTAGAACATCGAAGACAGGTTGGTGATTTGACTGTCTTCTACAGATATTTCCATGGCAAGTGTTCGACAGATATTGCCCGCTCGATTCCACCTAGAGTAATGTATAGCAGAAACACACGACGAACCACTGCCGCCCATCCCTATGTGGTTCAACTTAGTACACCCCGAACATCGTTGTTTCAGAACTCTTTCATTTGGAGGACGTCATCTTTGTGGAGCGGCCTTTCTGAGACCGTGTTTCCAACCGAATATAACCTCCAACGATTCAAGAACAACGTGAATCGCTTTCTTCGCACACGCACCGCTCCCAGAGCGCCTTAAAGGATTTTTCCTATAGTGCTTGTGCTCGATCATAAAAAAAAAAAAACACAGTCCGCAGAAGTGTAATATAAAGAAAGGCAATAAAAAAAAATCAGAAATAAAAATAAAATTTAGTTAATTCTTAGGTAGGTAATAATATTAGAAGCACCCTCGGGAGCAGATTAGCATGGCACCTAATTTAAACCTGCAGTCTGTGGCCACTTAGGTAAAGAAAAATTTAATTATACATTTAAAAAATTATTTGTAAAACCATAGAACCCTTAAAGTTCTTAAAGTATGGTCAAGTTATTTCGCAGTCATCGTCGCTCAGGGTAAAATATCCGAGAACTTTCGGCTGTGCTACAACTCCATAAAGAACACTTTTTTCCTAAAAAATTGCTTATAATAAATTTTAATTTTGATCCCTATCTTTTAGCGCAGTTCATTGTTTTGTTTTAGGCTTCATTTTCGCTCATAAAGATAACGTTTTTTGTTTTGTGTTTAATTTTTTACTGGGTAACTCATTTTTGTATCTTGGTTTTATAAGTAAATATAAAGAAATTTAAAGAATATTTGCCGAACCGTAAAAATACAGAATTTTAATAATAAACCCATTACAATTTTTATAAGAGGATAATATGTACCAATGAAAGTAAAGTATCAGTTTATAAGCTAATTTTCGACCATAAATAAACTTTATTTTCCTGTATGTTAATACTGAATTTCTGCCAATTATGTTTTCGTAGCTTTGTTTTTATTTGTTCCCTTGCTCCAGAATAAAATCTCGAGTCTTGTTCCTGCTGCTAAGCTGTTCTTTTCTATATAGGAACAAACAGTAGTGATGCATTCGCCATTTCGTTTACTTTTTTTTTGTGTCCATAAAAGGGCCAATCTCGTGAGACGGGACAAAAATATGCGAGAACGGGAATACTCGGAAAATCTTAAGATTTTGATTAGGATTTGCAATAAACTTTAAAAAGAATTCAGTAAGTATCACTCGATAAATAAGCTATCTTTATTACCGATATTCAAGGTGGCGCCACTGAAAAATCGGGCACCTTCCGAAAAACAATAGAAGAAAGGACCAAAAGAAAACTGGCAGAATAAAGTTTCTTACCTTGTTTAAAGGAGCCAGGCGTGTATCAAGAGTCGATCTTTGGGGGGGTAATGATTCTGGTAGGGTGTTTACGATTTTTTTTTAATGATACAGTTTTTTTAAAGAAAATCAGCGATCGCTTAAGTTAATTTGAAAATCATCACTCATCTCTACATCAAAGCATTAAAGCATTGTCTCAGATCTCGGTCTGCGGGCTGCATGTTGACTAGCGTCTATTGTGGGTTGCGGTATGTCTTATTTTTTACAAGCACTTTTGAGTAAAAAAAAGACGCTAATTATAATATTGATCAGAAAACTTCAACTGACTCTAAAGTCAATCTAATCAAATGTTTACCGATTTATTGCTCTCAATTTCCACCTGTCCAATTTAAAAAAAAATTAAGCAAAAAAAAATGGCTCATGGGGGGGGGGGGTAAATACCCCCATTACCCCCCCCCCCTCTCAAATACGCTACTGAAAGGAGGTGTGGTAATTTATTTTGCACCCTGGAACACTGCATGTTTTGTTTTCGGTATGATTATTTTAAAATAATGCCGTTGTCAATCAAAACAATAGAGCTTAATTTTTACTATAAACATACCAATACAGACATTATTATTATCGTAAACTACAATAAAATATTATAACACAAACATTGTTTTTTGCTGTTGGGTTATTACACACATAAATACAAAACGAATATTAATTAAAGCTAATTTATTCACACTATATTTAAAAAATCTTACACACATTTTTTACCAAAAAAAGACAGATAAACAAAACAGACACGTGTTTTTAGAAGTCTGACGCCGGTAACTGATATATTTTTGTACTTGCGTTCATTCTGTTCGCCACGTGATTCTGCAGGCAACCAGCGTTGCTGTTTTGTGCCTAGAATACTCAAAAAGAATCTATCTTACTTTTAACATTCTAAAATTATATTTTTGTGTACGTATGCAACCCAAAAACATATGATTCAAATTTAATGGTAACGGTGAGAACCGCGAAGGTTACCTTAGTTGTTCGTATTCGTTTGAATTTCAATTCCGGTGACGTATGCGTATTTGTTACGTAATATAAGTATGATTTTGGGTCATGTGTGAGTTGAGTATTGGCAACACTGTGCTAGAACTGCCAGATTTAAACTTTAGAAACACTGTTGAAAATCGTTTCAGACGGATGCGTTTATAATACTCGCATGGTAATGGTAATAATGAGAACCCGTATGTTCTTGGAACATTTACAGAATTTTTTTTGGACGTCATATTGCGAGATCGGGAGATTGCGAGATTCTTGCGAGACGAGACGAGAAATTATCTTGTGAAAAGTGCGAGATTTCTCGTCTCGTGAAACACTAGATACTATTAATGCATTAGCTTTTATACTTTTACTCTTTTTAAATCGTCCATTACATATTATTATTAATTCGTATTTATATTCATCTCAATAATTATTGAAATGTTCCAATCAAAGCAAACCAAAAATAAATTCGATGAAACAAAGAAAAATTAAACAGTTTCTCGCAACAAGCATAAAATAATATTTCATTATTTTCTTTTTCAGCGTTTTACTTTTTCATGTGTCTCGATTTATTGTCAAAGAAATGGTCCAGAAATGCTATGACTTTTCCTATAAACTCACAGTTTCCAAGCTCTCTTGCCTCACAATCCATTGCATTTGGCAAAAGTATAGGCCTTATCGATTTAAAATGTTTTAGCCAATAAGGTGCGATATATAGAGAAGTAAAAATTATGTATCTGTTCCAAACATAGACAATTTACCTTTAGATACCTACAGCTTATCTCCTGCGCAAACAAAAGTTACGTTTTATGGGTGAAAAAATACGTCCGAGCGCATGACTCGTCGGTCAGCTGTCTTTATTCGGGGAACCTTCGTGCATGCGCACAAACCTCGTGTTATCGGCCGTCCTACTTTATCGACAATAATCGACGCGCTCAAGAATACTCTCCAGAACCGGCTCGGCCGCCATTTTTGTTGTTGTGCTTTAAGGTTTCTCTTCTCTGCGGATTCCTTGTAGTTTTCTAAAGTTTTCAGCTATCGGATCGGCTATCGTGGATTGTGGGACTGGTGTTTAATATTTATGGATTTCTGGTTTTTGTGTAGTTTAGTTAGTGAACTGTGTTTGTGCTTTTAGTGACTCGGATTGTAATATAAACAATGACTAGTACTAGTTGCAGCCGTTGTATAATTGTATTATGCCCAAATAGGGGTAAAATAAACCCTCTATGGTGGCATATGAGCAAGAATTTAAATTTTAAAGCCCGGATCTGTCTATTTTCCCATTGGTCAAACGATAATGTTGCAGTGCGCATGTCTAATAGTTCCCAGTTTTGTTTACATGCGCGAGGCCATAAAACTGCCACATTCGTGATTATTGTTTGTTTATCTAAAGGTAAATTGTCTATGGTTCCAAACCATATAATGCCAACCACGACAAAATAGTTAAAACATTTTTAAAGGTAAAGAACACAACTTCTTTGAACCAAAGGTTCTTTGTGATACATTTTCCAAAAGGCGTTTTTCCCAGATATTATATTATATTCTCTAAATAAAAGGCAATGTACGAAAACTCGCACCAATACGTCAATACACGCTTGTTTTCTTTACAATACAATAATCTAATACGCAAAAAATTCTCCTGTCAAATTTTGACAGCTGTCAGGTATAATACAAAAATGCGATTTTGACGAAATAAATTATGGGGTCGTATAGTATTCGATGCAAAGACTTCGGGAAAAATAAGCAAAAAATTCTCCTGTCAAAATTTGGACAGCTGTCGATATGTCAAATCGTTTAAAAAAAAATGATATTAATGAAAAACCTATAAAGTCGTCTGTATATTGACGGTGGAAAGTTGAAAAAAATACGCAAAAAATTCTCTTGTCAAAATTTGACACCTGTCAATAGGTATGTCAGAATTTTCAAAAATTTGCAAATATCGTTTTTTTCTTATAATTCGGCATAAACGATCGGGTTTGTTCGGGTTTGAATGTATGTTTGTTTGTAACCGACTTCTTTGAACCCGATTTTGACCCACTTTAAACGGTCAGATTTAATTTAAATCTTGTAGACTTATCAAGAACCGCTGACAATACAATAATCTACTAATCTAGCTCAATCTACTCAAAAAAAAAATTGTTCTTAACAATAACTCAAACTAAAAATGAAAAATAAATATAGTTTAAAAAAACTAAAAAACACGCTTTAATAATTAATCAGACTAAAAGGCAGAAAATAAATAATATAGTTTAAAATAATTCTTGAAATTCTTAATATAGGCAGAAAATAATAATGAACGATAAACATTAGTATTATTGTGAAAAAAGCGTGGGGCGCTTTGTGCTATATTTTTCATATATCGAGCACACCACGCTTTTTTCACAATAATACTAATGTTTATCGTTCATTATTATTTTCTGCCTCTATTAAGAATTTCAAGAATTATTTTAAACTATATTTATTTTCCGCTTTTTAGTCTGATTAATTATTAAAGAGTGTTTTTTAGTTCTTTTAAACTATATTTATTTATAGTAGACTCTCTATGTTCAATTTTAAAGGACCTGAAACGTATACACCTCTTTATAGTATCATTTCCTTGATAAATGAATATTGACAACTGCGAAGTAGCGCAATACTTACTACATTCTAAGTGTGTCGCCCGTCAGAACAACAATTTTCACTTTATATGCGTTTTACTTCCATTTACGCCCCTAAAGCGAGTTTATTTTGATGTTTTTTTCCGATAGCTGTAAAATGGTTTCTCGTGGAAAAAAGTTGACGTGGTATTGCGATATTTGGAAACAGATACAGACAATGTATTAAGAAATAGAATAAGGAATTTAATTCTTTTTTTTTATATTACAGGTTCATCATACCTACCAGATTGTATGTAAATATGGTATTGACTCCGATTTATGTACACAGAGGATAATCGACTAATTAAACAGAATTGTTAAGAATTATCTTATATCAGTAGCAACATTTTTAATAATTACTATTCAACAATCTCTAACTACAATAAAAAAATTAACTAACAAACAACATACAGAATTGCTACCTCGTTATTTATACGTACAATAAGACAGAATAATACTACATATAAGCCAGTTACTATAAGAATGTGTTTCAGTAAAATATTCTTATTGGAAATAAAAAACTGTTTTTAGGATTATACCAACGATAAAACGCTTTATTTAGGGTATTATTTAAAATAGTGGTTCATATTAAACATTTATTAACGGGTATGCAACACACTTCTATTTCGCGATGAGTGGGGGAAACTTCAAACATTTACACGGGACACGGTGGCCATTTGCTTTGTTCCCCGGGCTCCGCGGATTGTGTGTTCTGTGTTTAGTGGCTGAACTTTTTCTGTATGTATAAAATAATAAAATATGGATAACATATTCAACTGTACATAATCATGTTATAGTTCGCAAAACTCAAACCCAAACCCATTTTAAGGGGGTAAGTACCTATTATTACTTATGTGTGGTTGGTTTATCTTAAAATTCACAAACATTAGCTTTGGCATTGCTTTCGTATAATATGACTGATATCTATAGAAAATAAAAGATTGTCAGTCAACGATGAATCAAATGATCTTTTAATTTTGTAAAATTGTTAACCTAAATGTTTATATAAATGCATTTTTAAGTCTCAAATAACAATTCTGATCCTAAAATTCCAAATCAGTAGCTATTTTATTTTATTTTTCTTTGCAAAATATATAACATGAATACAACTAAAATAAAATTGGACGAAACGGAATAATTCCATACGTATGTCTTAGTCAATTTTTGTGAATTTTGAGATACACTAGCTCACAATAATAACTCTAACTCACTTATATTTGGTTTGGGTCTTAGTTTTGTAACGTCTGTATTTAGCAATTTGTAAGCGACATAATAAAGTGTAACTATTTTTGGTAACCTAAAAGCTGTATTTATGATTTCAGGTTTTTTGTTGTTCATTAGTATTTGTAAGCGTTAAGGAGAAATGGCCTTTTGTTGTTTTTGTTCAAGTTTAATAAAGACCTTTGTAATGTTTACCTATTTTTTTTGTAATTCTTTTAAATATATACTACCACATTATAACTATTATAAAACTGTTTTGTATTAGCAACTAAACATTATAAAACTGGATTATACTCATTTCCAACTAATGTATAATGGGTATAAGCATGTTTTATATTCGCTATGGAACAAACCTTTATGGTTACAATCCATATCATATAAACAGTATAACATAGCTATTTACTCTTATGCACTGGTCTTAACTATATCTGGTGTATATATGCTATTAGCACGTATTGCTGTCCCAAATAGTATTAAATATTCTTATGATGTTTATAAGAATTCTCATAAGGGTTATAATGCATTTCTCTCAGTGTACGCATTAAAAATTAATTAAGAAAAACTTCCACAAATTATGTTTCATAAACAGACCTGGGCACTAACTACTCACTACCTATTTTCTTGGTAGCTATTTTTTTTCATTTGAGCTACTTCGAAAACCTACTTGACTAGCTAGTTTCTTGGATATGTTACTTAAGCTACGGTATAAAATAGTATATTAAAGTACGAGTTTCGTAAGAAGCGGTTTTAGCGCCCGCGTCTATTTAAAAAAACGAGCCACGAAGTGGCGAGTTTTTTTATTGACACGGGCGCTAAAACGCCTTATGAAACATGTGGTTTATACATTTTTTTCTATTTCACCTTTTATAATCAAGAAAAATACATTTTAAAAAGAAAATAAATCCTTCAAATTTTGTTAATTTTTATGTCTAAATTTTATGTTGGTAATACTATTTTTTATCATAGGAGCCTCTGGACAACAAAAATTATTTTGCAAACTGTCATTTTTGGATTTATTGACCCATTTTCACCACGAGATTCTAAAGTTATTTTAGCGATATGAGATTTGAAATTGGACGGAATACGTTGTGTGATCCTTGTACATTCGGTACATATACAGAGCGTTAGGAAATTCGGGAGATTTTGCTACTTTTTTTCGAATTTCAAAAGACGTGATTTTACGTCACGGCATTGCAATTTAGTATAGGGAAGATGGAAAATTTAAATAAAGTTGAAGTTAAAATCGACATTAGGAGGTTAGTAGATTGAATTTTGGATAGGATTTGGCAGAAAATGATAGCTTGAAGCATCTACAAAAGATTGATTTATAGATTTATACAACCAACATACATGACTGTTATCCACACAAAATAAAAAAGTAAGTTATCAAGCTAGTTTTCCTCTGCGAAAAATGGGTTTTCTCGTAAATCACAAAGGCCGCGCAAGTCAATGAAATAAAACATTTAAATGATACCAACATCAAATAAAGAAAAAACGCGCATCGAAATAGCTTCATTACGATCCGCAAATGAGGGTCGTACTGAACTCATTATAAACGTGAAATAGAAAAATAAAATTAAGCTACTACTTACTATTCAAAGTCAAAGTTTTATTTGTTACTTTGTTAAACAAATCGTTTATAGCACGTCATAGATAATAAGGTAATATAATTGAAGATATTATGTATACCAATATATAAATAACAATAAACTCTTGTAAAAAAGCAAATTATGCACACACAATTGAAATAAAATAAAAATTAGGAAAAACGACAAACTGGCAAATTCATACTCAATATACAGCGTCCAGGCAATGATTACCAGGAGGCCAACAGGTACTCATTCAAGGTGTAACATTGCGTTTTTTCCATATTTCTTGAATCGGACATCATAGAGGGCTCGGTACCGTCCTGGGATCTTTTTATATAAATGACAGTTAAGAGAATTGTATTTAGATTTAGTCTAAATCGCTATCCTGTCTGAGTGTTGTAGCTGTGAATATTTGAATGCTTAGTGGGTTGATCTCGACGGGAGTATAGCTCCAGTACAGTTTGAAAAATATAAACACTGGGCTGCCATAAGGCTCACACCTCTTTTTTGTAATCGAAAGATCTGTTGTGCGTTTGCACTGTTTCCCCACAATATATTGCTATTGCCTCATACGCAGGATGGGAGTAAAAAAGGCCGAAGTAAAGCGATTTTAAAACGTCAAAAGTCACACACTTACGAAAATGTCTAAGAAAAAATATTGTAATTAACAATTTTCGTCCCAACTCAGTTAGGTGGGCTTCCCAGGATAAAGAACTATCCAACGTGATACACAGTAACTTATATTTTTGTTTTTATTTAATAATCGATTACTCGAGAACCAGATCTTGAGTCTTACTTTCATTACGCTGCAGGAAATTGCAAGAAAACCATTTCCTGCATCTTTCAGCAGCAGATGTGACGCCACAATCAAATTCTCCAGAATAGAGGCAGAAGTAATGAAAGAAGTGTCGTTTGCAAATACGCTCAATTTGCTTGCATGTAATAGCACAGAACATTTATATAAATTATAATAAGAAGGGTCCAAGGACAGATCCCTGTGGCACCCTATATTTGGCATATCCTAAATCAAATTTGATACCTTAAATTTCAATAAACTTCCACCTACCAGACAAATAAGACTCAATAAGGTTTAGGGCAACACTTCTTATGACATAGTGGCATAGTTTATTTTTAAAATTGGTTTATGACAGTCGAAAGCATTTGTTAGATTTTATATATATAGATTGTACCAAGCTATTGACTTGAGCTCTCCGGACTTCAAGCCCTCGACTTTGTCACTCAGGACCTCTTGAACGGCTCCCAAAGTCGATCTTTTTAATTATTAGCCTCAAAATGCGTAAAAAAAGACGTTTTTAAGCAGAGATTCATAAACTTTGGAAAATATTACTATTATAGCTATAGATCGGTAATTTTTCACCAATCCCGGGTCTCCCTTTTTTAATTATGGTGTAATTTTAACTATTTTGAAAACTTCTGGATAAATACCGCTCAAAAAACTTTATTATAACATAAGTACTTGCACTTTTAAGTAGCTTGGTATGAGGTAGCTTGCCAAGCTATGCTCATAAAACGCTGCTTCACTAATTTTAATGGGGTTTTATTACCCCCCTATTCTCGTACAAATTAAGTTTCTATTTAATAAAAATTACAATAAACTTTATAACCAAATATTCCATATTATAGGTGTCGAGCTGCTAATTGAATTTCGGCTTTAGTGCAGCCATCGTTGCATGAAACCCCATTAGCAAAGTTCGCGGCAAAGAAAGTGCCAAGTTATTAGCAAATTAACTATAAGCAGACTATGTGTCACATTGCATTTACTACTGTGGATAATAATATTAAAATTTTGACTGATTTTGATTAGTTAAAATTTTAGTTCGTTATCACAGTGAAATTGTAAAATCCTGTTGAATTCGTGCTAATGAACACTGCAATAGCAGCAGGTAATTATGTACGACCATTAGCCGAAAACGTTCTGGTTTGCGTCTCAAAAAGCAGCCAAAGTAGAACCTATTCGCCATGAGCTGAACCAACGCACCGGCCGAATACACAGGATTTGACTCGTTCTTAGGGCAATGATACACGAGGCGTTTTTGTAGCCGTTACTGCAGAGGCAGCGGCCAATGCTGCCCGTCGAACCGTACGACGAATATTCTATTTGACCAAAAAACAAGTGTCTAAAAGTATAAATAGCAGTAGCGTAGTAGTCAACAAACTCCAGGTTTAAACTTGGTGGCATAATTATCGCTAATTGGCACTGAGAGTGCCTCTAATCTACTCACAGTACTCACCAATTAAAAATTAACTGAAATTTTCTTTTATAATTTAATTTTTTTTATTATCTTTCTTTCTATCACACTTCTGAGGACTGTGATTTGGCAATATATCGCGCAAATTGTAAAATATTATGTTTTGTTCTTAAATTATAAGATATCGACAATAACGACAACAACTACAAAATATTTTGTTAATCCTTTTTCTTCTTAATTACCTGCTGCTATAGCTGCTCTCAGCCCTGTCCCTTTTTTAGTACATTCATCTAAGTCCTTTATATTGTGCCATTGTCTGTATCTCACTCTGTATCTCACTAGAAAGTAGATATTTTCAATTTTTAATAATGGCTCGCATCAAAGCACGAAAACCTAAAATTTCATTAAAATTATTATGACGAAACACGCAATTTTTACCTAATTTTGACACATTATAAAGTGTCACTTTGTGCACAGCATACTATTCAAAACGTCGCATCGTAATTTTCAACAAATGGTCCTATTCACTCTGACCGAATTCATCATTTTCAGCATTAACATCTTGAATTAAAACCTATTGAAAATATATTCCAATAATAAAAAATGTCCTAGAGTGTCACAAACCTTGCCTAGAAACAATTAAAAGTACGTCACGAAAGCAGAAAGTTTGAAAACATGAGACCAAAACCTTATTACGTCATCCCGCGAAATTCTTTTATTTGTCAGCCTGGGCGGATTATATTGCTATCTTTGTTTTGAGAAACTAAACAGACAAGAACAGCTTAACAATAGAAATAACCCGCCCGATATGCAGGTAGATTCGGCGTTCGACCTTCGGCTGAATCACTAGCACCCATGGATCGAGGCAAATGTAAGGTCAGTGAGTTTATTCCCCTGATATTATTAAAGAGCGTATCTTGATTATTTATTTTCTCAGTAAATAATTCAAAATTTTAAAAACTGAAACCATAGAACTTTTTCTTTTCTCTATGCGGTCGAGTAAAATCATAATTTAGTGAAAAAGCCTATTGTCACAGGTAATAAAATTGCATGCCGCTTAAAATTGAAAATTCAAATATAAATCGGATGTTTTTTGGTCAAAATAGAAATTTAATATCTGAAAAGTTATTTATTACGTTATTTTTTAAATATTCATTAACAATGACGAAAGTGAAACCTTCATTTGAAGCTTAAGGAGGCCTTATTTGGTGCTATTATCAAAAATATAATTTTTAATGGGAATATTTTTAATGTTACTGTGGCAATGAGCATGGTTTTACCATTACGCCGACGTCATGATTTCTGCTAGGATAATAACTAATAATAATGGCAAACAAAAACGGCCATTTGTTAGGCATTCGACTGTGTATGCTATTTGTTACCAGTAAACCCAGCCGACAGCCTACATCGATTTTAGTTTAATACGTTTTTGGGCTGTATTTAAAACCAAATTGGAAATTGTGTTAAATAAATGTGCATGGTATTTTTTGGCCGCAACCTGTACCACTTTTTAAATAAAATATTTCAATGATACAAGAGCTGTGTGCATATTGCACACATCTAAAACATGTTGAAAGCATTAGTACCACGGACTATTAAACAATAGCAAGACAGAGCTTCTGAGAGCGAATATGTTGCAAAACATACATTTTATACCAATATTTTGAAAAATTGAGGTCGTATATTTCGTATATGCACCGGTCTATCCTTTTTTATATCCTAAGAGTTCGCCCCTCAACCCATCGCGGACTCGATATTAAAAATACAAATGGCCATCGGTGACAACTTGTACTGTCACATTGGCCAACATTATTTACTCACATTCAAAGTTGCATTATTAGTAAAAAAATTAAGCTATCCGGGCCACTCTGCTTGTAGGAAAATAGTTCCTGTCAATCTCATTTAAGTCAGAATTAAAGCTGCTGGTTGGTTAAATTGACAAAACGTAGCGAACATTGTACTAATTTTTGCAAAACTGTTAAACCATGAACGTGTTTATTTTGTAACAACCATTTTTTACTAAATAAATCGAAAGGCCCAGTAGTCCAGGTTGACATGAAATTAAATATTCCAATTTAGCCATTCCGAAATCGCTAACAACTATGAACAAACATTTAAACCAAATACCTTGCAATAACAATTTATTTTTGTTTGATATCAATATTGAACATGTTGCAGCGGTTCAAAAACTATAGGAAACGTTTTGTTGATAAAATAAACTAAATACAAGAACGACTGATAAAAAGTATTGGAAAATTGTTGCCAAATAATTTTGGAGATAAACATTTGATGTAGAATTCAATATACGGTATGTATTGGACCTTATAAAGGAACAATCGATACATCGATTAAAATACATCGATGCATCGACAAATAACAAATAGCCTCGAGGCATCGCTAAAAACGATGTATCACATTGAAAATATCGTTGTTTTTGAGGCGTCGATGTATATCGAATATCCCTATTTCCGTTTGGTGTGTCTTTGACAGCGATCTGAAATTTTCTTCAGGTTATCGGTTTTGTGTAATAAAATAATTGCTGTGTTTTTAGCGTTTTGTGATATTTTTTGAAAACTAATTAAGATAAGTGTCAAGTATACGAGAATTCGGAAAATAATAATTGCAGTTATATAGATGAGTTAATAAAAAGTTGGGTTATTTGTAGGTTAGGTTTAAACTATAGTAGCAATGTTACATTTAAAGGTAAATCCAAAGTAATCCCTTTTTCCTGCCCCACCCAGTTCTTCATCACCTCTCTAACAAAGCAAAAACTTGAAAAGGAAAAGAAAAACTCTAAGTCTTCCTCCACTGATATATTCAAAATAACGTTAGTTAAAAGCTAACTCTACATGTTTCAAACATAGAAATGTTCATCTTCAGGAGAATTAAAATGTTATAAAAGAAAAATAACTAGTGTTAACGTTTTAGACTAGGCTTTAAGATAGTGAGAGGGACATATTAACCTTCTAAGTCATAAAAGCACCAAAGAACAAGTTACCGAAGTATTAAGTTACCAGGTATAGGGTAATGAGAGTAAAAATTAAAGAAAGCAAGGCCCATACGTGTAGCAAAATGATTAGTAAAGCAGTAGAAGAAAAAATAAATTGGGTTTAAACATGCTGATGAAAAGGAAAGAAAATGTGGTCAAATGTGAGGAAATAGTAATGAATAAAACAGTAAAATTAAGAGTAAAAAACAGAGTTAAGACTTAAAATTGGGTCGTCATAAAGTGAGCCGCAGGTTAACTGTAAAAGAACAAAATCGGGTTAGCGAAAATATAATATGTGTGTATGTAACTTACACACACATTATATTTTATTTATATTATAATTTCGCTAACCCGATTTTGTTCTTTTACAGTTAACCTGCGGCTCACTTTATGACGACCCAATTTTAAGTCTTAACTCTGTTTTTTACTCTTAATTTTACTGTTTTATGCATTACTTTTTCCTCACACTTGACCACATTTTCTTTCCTTTTCATCAGCATGTTTAAACCCAATTTATTCTTTCTTCTACTGCTTTACTAATCATTTTGCTTCACGTATGGGCCTTGCTTCCTTTAATTTTTACTATCATTACCCTATACCTGGTAAATTAATACTTCGGTAACTTGTTCTTTGGTGCTTTTATGACTTAGAAGGTTAATATGTCCCTCTCACTATCTTAAAGCCTAGTCCAAAACGTTATCACTAGTTATTTTTCTTTTATAACATCTTAATTCTCCTGAAGATGAACATTTCTATGTTCGAAACATGTAGAGTAAGCTTTTAACTAAAGTTATTTTGAATATATCAGTGGAGGAAGACTTAGAGTTTTTCTTTTCCCTTTCAATCTTTTACTCCACTTAAAGTATGGACTACTTCTTCAATTTAAAACAAAAACTTGTTATACCTTTAGTATCATATTCACTTTCATAGCTTATTTACAATTACAATTGTAAAACATGTGTTTTATAAATATCATGAATCTTATAATATGTGACTTAATCATAAGTTTGACAACAACTATTCTTTTGATGCAAGTGTTAAATATAGTGGACCATTCAGCTTACCAGATAAATTTTGAACCTAGGAATCTTTGATTGCTTTAAAATGTAAACAATCTGATCCATGTATAAGACGTCTTTGGAAAACTTCGATCAAAAATCTTTCTAAACATTAAATGGCTACCCTGTATATAGTAACCATATTACGGTAGATATTGAAAACAATGGGGCATTTTCTCTATTTATGTCACACAATAATAAATTATTATCGATATTTGGTTTGAACGTTTGCCCTCATTGTCCTGTAGCAATTTCGCTACAACTAAATGAGAAAATTAAATTTTATATCAACATGTATATTTAGACCGCATGGTTTATTTATTAAAACCAGTTTGGCTGGAACACATTTTGGTATTTTCATATATACATATTTTTAAATTTATGACTATAAGTAAAAATTTATGATTTCGATAAAACTTACGATTGAAAGCTATGTTAGTTTTTAAATATTTAATAATATATAATAAGGTTTCATCAGTTTCACTGCGATATTTTTTGCCCATTGTTTTTTTGCATCCACGTTACTAAACTTTAAAACAAACCCAAATGATAATGTTTAGATGTTTAGTGTTGTTATTGTTACCCCTCTACTACGAGTCTCGCAAGTGGGTTCTCAGAACATTCGAATTGAAATCTTTAGTAGGTGATAGTTTTGTAATATATACTAAAATACTGTATTCTATTGATAGAATGAATGACAAATAACACTAGTACAAGGATCACCACCATTTTTTTATATATTAATAAAATTAACTAATTTAGATAATGTACAATGTACACCATCCAATTACCACTATTCAACGATATCGACTAACTAACTTAATTCCTTTCTTCTATCTATCTATAATCTTAGTCCTCCATTAGACAACCACTAATACATTGTTAGTGCGTAATTATATTTATTTATTTATTTAATTAATTACAATATCCAACAACAAGCAATTAGAAGATAAGGAGACAAAATATACTTATATATACATAGGTTATCAAAATTACCGCATCAATCGTTTGTCTTGAAATACTATTGGTCACGATACTTAACTAGGAAATGGGGATTCTCACTCCACCACCTAGAATTTTGAGAACACACTACTCCATTTGAGGTGAACATCGAATCATTTTAAAATAACATCTCTCTTGCAAAAATTGGTAATTTTTTTCCTCACCTTGAAGCAAAAAGCTAAATAAAAATCGTAAATCAAAATCTCTAATCTGGTTGTGAAGAAATTTTGGTTTATATGGGAAAAAATTAGGTTTACTTAAAATAACGAGGCTACTGGATTTTGTAACAGGTCGTAGAACAGTTTGTAAAATATTTTGTCAATGGGATTTTAGGATTTTCCACTACAGCTTGCAAAACCTTTAATTAGGAGCTTTTCAGAAAATTTATTAGTTACATATCTGGTACTTTTAAAATTATTAAAAATATCTACAACCCTTACATGATTAAATTATAAATTTTAATTGGATATCTGCATTGAAAATTTGAGCAGCCTCACTGTATGTATCGTAGTGGTCCCCACAATTAATACTATTTCAACTTTTTCCTCCGTGCCTCTTACTTAGGTTAGGTCTTCCCAGTGCCGGATTAGGGAAGATGTGGGCCCGGGGCTAAAAAACCTGAAGGGGCCCTTAATAAAGATAAATAAAATATTTATAGTATTATATTTTCCATAACAATGCAAACGAACAAAGACATAACAAAAACAAACAACAATAACGTAAACTTTTACCGTAACAAAAAATCATCTTTAAACTTTTTTTTTTAGGTGCTTTTAAAGTTGAAAATGTGTGAATAATATCGTCAAAATCTATTGAAGACAAAATATAATTTTCAATACTCATTAAAGCTAAACTGGACAGTCTAAACTCGCCCATGGTAGCCCTGTATTTATTTTTTATAAGAGCTAGTTTTAAAAATGATCTTTCGCTTTCGCAGTTAGTAATTGGGATGCATAAATAAATTCTTAAAGCTATATATGTGTTTGGAAATATTTCTAACAAATCTTTCTCAATTAAATGACTTAGAAGGAAGGGAACACTAGTAACACTTTCAGTATTTAGAGTTATTAAATAAGAAGAAAACTGAATAAGTTCGTAAGCCAAGTTGTCATCTAAGTCGTTGACAATTTTTTTATCATTATTATCATTTGCTAAAATAATGTTATCTGATGTTAAACAAGTAGGTAGTTCTTGACTCTCAAGTGTCTTAGAAGTTGAGGGACTTGCCTGAACATTAAAAAAGTCTGTAACTTTGGGTAATTTCGCAATTCTTTTTAAATTTTCTTCGCGAATCTGTAAGAAAATGACTTTAGCTAGCATAAACTTAAGAAAACACTAAAAAGTATAAATATGTAAAAATATAATAATATCATGGTTTATTTGGCCCCTATTTTTCTCACTTTGGTCACGTTTACCTTTTTCCATGTTTTTTCTCTACCAAAGTTACATTTCTTTCTTTAAATTTTAAAAATATAGGTATAGGTAGATACGCACCTCTTTCCTATACAACACTTTATGGTATTATTTAGTAAGCATATGTGTTTTGCAAAGTTAAACGAAATAAAATATAAAACATAGGCTTTTATCCTTTGTAATAAAATTATTTTAAAGTTAAATTTTTTTTCGGGTAAATATATTTTATTTAATTAAAATAGTATAAAATATAAATTCGTTACCTTACGTTTAGCTGATCCACTCAACTTTTTACTACTTGTACTTGACATTGTTTTTATTCGAATATTATTTTTATTTGCTGACACAGCTCACACAGCACACACTATGCAAAAGCAACTAATATTTAAAATAAAAGAAAACGGAAAATGCTCTCCAGAAATATATTTTCTTATTAATTTAGAGAATTCCTTTGACGGGGTACCGGCAGACTCTCGGCAGAGATTTTGGTTATTCTCTCAACGAAGAAATTTATATTTATTCCTCTTCACGAGCACTAAAAAAAGATACATTTTAGCGTTTTTTTCTGAACTTTTGATCGGTAAAACGGTTAATAAACAGTATTTATATTAAAAATTTAGTTAGTTGTGTTTGCAAGAATGTATACTAAATACCTTGAGGTGGATATGTAACAACATCCTGATTTTACTAACACGAAAAAATTAATTTCGTGTAGAATAACCCAATTTTTTTGTTGTTTGGCGGCAACTCTTTATAAATAACATATAGGTGGCCGCTACCACAGTTAAAAGAATAACTGTGCCGCTACCACCCTACCCGTTGTTTGTGTATGTTGCCGCTATTATACAATTGTCTAATTTTAACAGAATATTTTAATCTTAAATGCCATTCAAACTCGAGGGCCTTTAAATGACGGTAAAGGCTTTTCGGTTGGTTTCTGGGGCCCTTTGAATGACGGGGCCGGGGGCTATAGCCCCCCTAGCACCCCCCTTAATCCAGCGCTGGGTCTTCCTTCCAATTAACCTTTATTTTTGAGTTCCACCACCTGTAAACAAATGCAATAATTACATTTTACAACCTTATAATTACCAATTGGGTGAAAATAATATAATCCCTGACTTTAAACTGTTGTAACCCGTCGACCTCGTCTTCAATAGGTTGTTTTTGAGGTGATTAACACAATCGAACAAAACCACCAGTACACTAACAGGTTTAAAGTGTAAATGTGTTGGCCAGTGAAATCAGTTGGTGACAGCAAATATTAAACTGAATTAGATATTTACACAACTGAATTGTCGAATATTTCCCAACCAACCTGGACAGTGGAACAGTTTACATTGATTCTACTAAATATTTAGAATATATTTCTCTTTTCGCGTAAAATAAAATCAAAATTGGCATGGATATATAAATATTGGAATTATTTTAAATATATTTTTACCAAAATAAAAATGGTCATTTGCTGTGCATTTTTAGTAATATTATTTCAAATCATAAAATTATTTCAGCAAAAATATGGATCCCTATAATTATTTATAAATTTTTATACCTAATATATACAGTGTGTGTATAAAGTCTGGAAACGGCTTAATAACATCACAATTTACTGGCCGATTTAAACCAAATTTGGTACAGTTGTGTAAGTGGATCTAACGCACCGAATGACGATATTGGCGTTGTTGCCAGCTTTTTAGTTTGTCTGGAATTCGAACGAATTTTATATTTTTAAATATAACACCCAGTATATTTTTACATTCCACATAAAATTATAATTATTTTTTATTAAATGCATTATTAGTCTATACTTCATAGTTTCCGAGATATTGACTCTCGAAAAGTGACATTTTTGAACTTTGACAGCTTATAACTTTCTAACAGTACGTCTTAGAGCAAAACGGCTTACATGTCCCTATCTTCAATTTTTATTATCTTCCCAAAAAAATCAACTTCCGGTTAAACCGGATGTAACTCGAAAGCAGGAAATATAGTTGTTCCGGTTTAACTGGAAGTTGATTTTTTGGGAAGATAATAAAAATTGAAGATTGTGACATGTAAGCCCTTTTGCTCTAAGACGTACTGTTAGAAAGTTATAAGCTGTTAAAGTTCAAAAATGTCACTTTTCGAGAGTCAATATCTCGGAAACTATGAAGTATATACTAATAATGCATTTAATAAAAAATAATTATAATTTTATGTGGAATTTAAAAATGTAAAAATATACTGGGTGTTATATTTAAAAATATAAAATTCGTTCGAATTCCAGAAAAACTAAAAAGCTTGCAACAACGCCAATATCGTCATTCGGTGCGTTAGATCCTCTTACACAACTGTACCAAATTTGGTTTAAATCGGCCAGTAAATTGTGATGTTATTAAGCCGTTTCCAGACTTTATACACACACTGTATATCAGATTTATGACTATTTAGGGCCTAATTTTGATAAGTAAAATAGAAACTAAAATAAATCTTATTTTTTACTTCACATTTTGGGTCAGTTTGTATATTAAACATTGGATTCAGTCGCATATTTATTCATTTGTAAATAAAAGAACAAGTTCAATGGCGTAGCTATGATTTTACCTTGGCGGGGGCCTCGCCCAATAATTCGAAAACTAGTTGTGTTTCATGTGCTGTGTCAGGTTAGTTAAAAATATGACGATTTCATCCATATATACTAGGCATAATATGTTTTCTAGTAGACCACGCAAGATATGGTCAATGATGCGCTGAAACGGCGCCTGTGCGTTTTTTAATTAGAAGAGCATGCGCACAAATTCACAGTGTCCATTTCAATCTGGTGGAATCCTTCTGAAAGATATATAGTTAAAAAGTAGGTACGCTGCCTCGCCTTTGACCAATAGTTTTATTTTAATTAATTATTACTTTATTATTTATAAACCATAAAAATAACTGCACAAAAATAAATATAATATTTTTTAAATCGTTGAGCAACGTAATACTTTAAATAATATATTAACACCCAAAAACACAATGCCCCTAGCTACGCCTGTGATAATGTTTAATACCAGAGATAGCATAATTTCACCCTCTGGTTGTTAAATTTTAATGCTAAAAATGTTAACTAATGCACTAGCATTTTTATCTATATTTCTATACACGAGGCGATTCATTGCATTTAAAATTTTCCGAATAAATAACAATAAAAATTTGTATATAGCAGAATCTGACTGCATTATATAAATAATTGTAATTATTTTACATACAGGCGTGTATTTTATGTATCGATATTTTGCAATAACATTTTAAATAAATATAAATTATTTTGGTATTGTTTTTAAAATACGCAGTTATTTAAATTAACCTTTACATATTTATGTAACTCTCCATATGTTTATATGACAGGGAAAATTTATTGCTAGTGACTAATTAATTTTTGTCCATTTTGTTTACAATTAAAAAAAAATCTCGAATAAAATATTCAATGAAAGACAAAAAATATTTTGGTCTTAAATAGTCCACAGACTATGGCTTTATTGGCAGCTTTGCTCGACGAGCTAATCGACGAACAAAATACACACAGATTGTTTCAGTATAAATAGCAGCAGCGTAGTAGGTAACAAACTGCAGGTTTAAACTAATATTAGTACCTACCTATAGATTAACTGAAATTTTCTTTGATTTTTTTATTTTTTTATTTTTTTTTGTATCACACTTTTGCGGACTGTAATTAAGAAACATATTGATTGATTGATTATTTCGGTTAGTCGTCAATGCCGATTGACGTGCTGGGTCGCCTGAGCTGCTAGGCTACACAGCTAGCTGCAACGAAACATATCGTTCAAATTGTTAAAATATAACACAAACTATTTTAACTCTTGTTTTTAAGTTAAATGACATCAACTCACAACAACAACAACAACAACAACAACGAACGATATAGAATAGGTGCAAAAATATGTTGTCAAAAAAATTACCTCGTCTGTGTCTAAACGAAATATTTTAGGAATAAAAGGATTTCTTTTTGTGGTAACCCATATACATTCAAAAAAACTTGTAAGATTTTCCTCAGTGTATGCGATAGGGTAAAAATCAAAATTTAGTGAAAAAGCGAATTGCTCATACCATATTGATACTTTATCAGTTGAATAAAATAAAGTTTCACCACTTTGTGGATAAATCTAGAGCAAGTTAAACTGTAAATATTGATTATTATATATTAAATTTAAATTTAGTTTAACCATAGAATCGAATATTATTAGAATATATTTTTCTCTTTAAAATTAATTTTAATTTCATTAGGTGCATGTGAGTTTGTGTAGTGTGATTAAGGAAATAATATACAGTTGTTTCTGGTCATGTATTTTTTTACGATATTTTAGATTTAAAAAAAAGGTTTATTCGGTAAACTGTCAAAAAACCACAAAAGAGCTGATTTTATACATTCTGTCTTTCCCAAGTTCATTAATTAATAAAATTAACCTAAGTATCCGAAATTTAATGATGTTAACGAAGTTGAAACATAAAAAATGCAAATTTTAAATTTAAATTAGCGTGTCCCGATTAAGCATATAAAAGTTTTGGAAGATGCTTCTGACAGTTTGCGATAGTCCTAATGAAAAATCGATGCCGTATTGAATCGACACCGGGTCAAAGTTATAAAACTGTCGTTTATTAGTAAACAGAGAGAAAATTTGCACTTCCCCTTCTTAAGTGAGCACGCTAAAACACCGATAAGTGGAACTGATGAATTTTGATCTTGATAGAATGACAGATGGATAGGAACAAAGAACTCTTATACATAGACCAGATTTTTATATTTTGAAGCAATCAAAGATTCCAGGGATCACAATTTATCTGGTTAGCTTTTTGGTCTCACTATACTTTACACATGCATTTCCAAATTGCCTTATTTGAATGTGTTTTGTGGCTTTTTACCGTGCGAGCAAAAGCTATTTGCATTAAAGAAGGCTTGGATTAAAAAACGTAGGGCTTGGTTTAGATCACAATGATATGGGGACGATATATCTAACCAAATCTAGGTTAAAATTTTGTCAAAAACAATGCCAAACTAATGAGTAATAAAATAAGTAGACAAATGCAAATTTATTTTTGTTGTAAGAATATACAGAAAGAAAAGAAAAATTACATAAATTGCTGAAATTGGCCACCGCCATGCTCCAAGCATAAATTCGCACAATGATTTGGCAAACTTGTCTAAGATGAGTAGCATTTTGGAAATTTTATATTAAGAAGCGCATCCCCTAAGTAACAAATCATTACTTATGGAACTGTGGCCTATTAATTTCATTGCTTCCATGTTTTTATTAAAAAATGGCAATATTCTTTTCGGTCTTCATTATAACTGAATGTAACACAATTTTTTTTATCTTTAGCATGTTTTCTCCAACCTAATATGGCAAAACTCCTCAATCTGCAAGGGAAGTTAAAATTTAATCAGATTCCTTGTAAAAAATGGAAGTTTGACTGACTTGCAGATTGAAAAACACGCCTGCTTAATGAGATTTTTATACTTTGCAACATGACGGGGGATGTCGATAACTTTAAGAAAATTGACACCGATGGAGAACGATACTTAGATGTATTAAAAATTCATAAATTTTATTTTTATGCTATTCTGATCGGTAAAGTATACAGGGTTCAGCAGTATATTATACGGATCAGCCTTTTGTATAGAATAACGCCCACTTAATCAGGAATCGCTCGAACCTGTAAAATGTATTTTCTTAAAATGCCTTTTTTTTAGAAATAAGATATTATACCCACATAATAATAATGCTACGTGTATCAACATTAATATTTTTTGGAAACCTATTGTATATGTATTTTTACATTTTTACATTCGACAATCAATTCTAGACATTTTTCATAAATCATACCCTATATCTATCTTCAACCGTTTAAGAAATATTAACTTTTAAAATAAAATAGACAAACGACTAAATATGAAAAGAAACCATTTTATAAGTTGTTGAAAATGTCCCCCACCAACTGTTCTGCAGTAGATTAATCAATCTAAAAATTCCCATTGTACATTTGGTACTACTTGTGGAGAAATTTCTCGTATTACTCGTCGAATAGACTCCTTAAGAGTATCTATTGAGTTAAGTTAGTTAGAATTATGAACTAAATTTTTAACGTAACCTCACAAAAATAGTCCAGTGGGTTAAGATCAGGCGAACTGGGGGGGGCAACTTTATTGACCGCCATCTACTTATCCACAGCTCCGGAAAAATTGTGTTTAAGTAGTTCCTTACATGGCCAGAATAATGTTAGGGAATACAATTCTGTTGAAACCATAAGGTTAAACTTGGTTAAGCAGGATCATTATAATCTGAAAATAGAGTGGCAAGAGCTGGAAACAGATCATTTCAAAGGAAATTTAGCTATCTTTCTCCAGTGAGGCTTACATCAAAGATAAAGGATCGATCCAATTAATAATCAAATTTTTTGGACAATTCGTGCGTGAATATTTGTTACAAAGTTGCTGTCGCCTATTATGACCATCGTCCAATATCTCTTGTAGGTACAATAACCGATTTGTAGGGATGAAACTTCGCTCTCATTAAAAATGTATACATGCGGAAGTTGTGTGCTATCACAATCTTCCTCTAGTGATAATGTGTTTATTTTTTTCGACGATGACCACTTTTAACACTGTCTTTAACAGTACGAAAAGTTCTCCACTTAATTGCTACCGTCAACACTGTCCATTGGCTAACAGGTGGGCGATCTTTCATTGAACTCATCACGGACTTAACTATGACTTCTCCTTTTATCTCCACAACTTAACATAATATCAAAATTTCTATGCGCTCAGCTTCAGCGAGGCCCATTTTGGATACAAAATCAGCAGAGCAAAATTCAAAATTAATTAACATTCACTGACATTTTTTGACGTCTCAAATTTAAATAGCTAATTGTCATTTGTCAATGCCTTAAAGATTGTGAATTGAGTACAGAACGTTGCTAAGTCGAAAAACATATCAATGATTCATACCAACATCAAAGTGTTAATATTTCGTAAACGATTGAAGATAGGTTTAGGGTATGATTTATAAGAAATGTCTAGAATTGATAGTAGAATGTAAAAATATTTAATATGTTTCATTTTCATATATTTTTTCTAAAAAAATGCATTTGTCGTGTTCGTTCGATTTTTGAAGTGTAGTTAAGTATTTTATATAAAAGGCTGATACATTTGTTTATCTTAACGCTGCTGTATGCATTTGAAAAAACTTGTATTTCCATCTATTGAATGAATTGGGGGCAATATTGAGACTAGTTGGCAAGAGGATTGACAGCGCTGTAATGTCAATACTATTGTTCGTTGAAGGTTCACTAATAAATATGCTCCTCGATATCTTCAAAATGCCTTATTTAACTAAATATAGCATGGGATTAAAATATTAATGATGATAAGGGTATGACGATAGATAGGAGAGTTAACTGGTATAATAATAGCGAACAACCTTTTTCGCTTTACCATTACAATATGAAATTTTGCCGATACTGATATAGATCGTATTGAAGAATCCACCAGAGGGGGCGTGTCCACAAGCCAATATATTTCCTTCTTTATTTTATTATAGATTTTAATCATGGCACATTAATAAAATCCTCAATAACCCTCCATAACAAAATCCCATTATACCATTAATCCAAATTAGCAGTTAATTCTTAAACTCTCTCTCGCTCTTGCGAAATTAATAATAACGTCTCATTAAAATTTATACAAAATGCTTTTAAACCCTAATTATAAACCACGTACTCTAAATAATGAATAGTCAGTTTCCTATATACTCCAAGATAATTAATTCGATGTTCGAGTTAATGCTGAAAATTTACTAATTAGATCAAGGTTCGAGTGCCTTTATCCTCGTTAAGTATTATTTTATATTTGTGCGTAGGTAATTAATTTTTTTCGCGACGAAAACAATCGTTGCGAGGCCAATCTTTAAAAAAAGAATCATAACTCGGGTACTTTGCCTGTTCTGGATAATTTTTATACATGAGGGATATCTTCTAAAATAGTTACAACACTTTTTATCATATTTCAATGTAAAATAATAGGTCTCGTACAAAAGTAGCTATTTGTGTATTAAGAGCGCAAAGCAATATATTGTCGCTTTGAGCGAGAAGTTTGAGCAAGAGCAGCAATGTTACTTTGCGTTCGAATTATACACAGGATTTTTCTACAAATGGTGTTTTTATAGAAACGTTTGGTAAAAATTAATAATTATTGATTACCTCAAATTATTTGACCGTTCAGATTTCAAAACGTGAGCATCATTTTGCGCTACACATGTGCTTTTGTAATAATGTTTGTTAAAATGGTATTTACTGTAAAATAAAAATAAAATGTTGCTTTCGTACCTATTAATTACACAGGTCAGCTCTTTATTTTTAAAATGGAAATACCCTTCTAATAATAGAAAAAATATTGGGAAAACCCCAATACATACCATTTTTCAATAGCTTAATAAGACCATTTTACATTAGCTGGTAGTCAATTTAATTAGGGGGGTTAAAAATGCATGCATTTTATAACAGAAAAATTACCTGAACTGTAGGAATTTTAGTAGGACTTTAGGGAGGATTTACAAAATATTGCTGTCTTCTTTGTTTGTGGGACAGTCGTGCAGTAGATCAGCATTATGTAATAAAAGATTGGCCACAATGAAGTGAATTTCAGCCGGGATCTCAAAATGTTAAGTTTGCACCTCTTGTAGACCCCAAAAAAGTCCTTCTGCCTCCTCTTCGCATTAAACTTGGGCTGATGAAAAACTTTGTGAAAGCTATGAATAAAGACGGTGATGGATTCAAATACCTAAGACAAGTCTTTCCCCAGTTAAGTGATGCCAAATTAAAGGAAGGCATTTTTATTGGGCCACAAATCAGAAAATTGCTGGACGATGTCAACTTTACAGAGAAGCTTACTAGGCAGGAACTCAGAGCATGGAACTCATTTGTTAGTATAGTAAGGGGATTTTTGGGCAACAATATGGATGCAAACTATCAACAGTTAGTTGATGAACTTTTAGATTCCTACAAATCGCTTAGTGCCCAAATGTCATTAAAAATTCACTTCCTCCATTCCCATCTGTCATTTTTTCCTGAAAATTTGGGAGCTGTCAGTGACGAGCAGGGTGAAAGGTTCCACCAGGATATCAGGACAATGGAAATTCGCTATCAAGGACGATGGGATCTAGCCATGATGGGTGATTCCTGTTGGTTTTTGAAAAGAGAAGATATGACCCCTCATAAAAGGAAAAAATAAAATTTAATTAGTGTTCAGTTAATATTTTTAATGTTTGTGTTTTTCTTAGATGTAAGGTATGTTTAGTAGGTGTAAAAATTTAAATATAGTCGATATACACAGTTAGAAAATTCTTAAATTATTATTTCAATAGATATTAAATAATATTGTAAAAATGTGGTACTATTAATGTAACAAGAAAACGTGTTACAACTTTTTTTCTCATTTTCGTATTTGGATAGGTCCATTCTACCACAATATGCTATTTAGCTTTGTGTTACAACAAAAAAATTTTTTTTTGTCGGCCAATGTTATTTATTTAAAAACTGCCATTTTATGATTTACGTTTATGTATAACAAGATCTAAACTTTTTTCAAATTCTTTCTAACACTTCCTCCTTTTTTAGTGGTGAAAAAGCAAGGCGAGGAATTAAATGGTATTAAATGTCTGTGCTTAATGACATATTATATGTAATACTTTGAAACAATTATATTTAGTCTTCTTCTGGGAAAATAATTGTATTTGCTCGACATTTGTAGTACACTTCTTTGAACTTTCTTAAACAACCCATTCTTTGACATGTCTTGGTCGCAATTTTCAATTATGGCAGTTAAATATATTAAACTGGAATGGCGCATTTAAACTATGTCCGATTCTTCACAAGTGTCACGTAAATTGTACTTTTCATAACACTGTCCATTATCTGATAATTATAAGAATAACTTTGTTTGACACAGATAGCTGTTTAAAGAATGATTTGAAACATCAAATATTAATATGTTTAATTTTGCTGAAAGCAGCGGCAAGCATGGTCACCTATGTTCAAAACATAATAGTCGCCTTTGCTATGCAAAAGCTTTGTGATAAATTCATTGAATTGGTAAAAAATAAATTTCTACCACCCTTAGTAGTACAAAAATGTTAACAAATAAGAAGTCAACTAATTTTTGAACTCTTTTTCGTAATTAAAGTTGGTAGTTTGTATTTTATTTAACGCAATAATTTGGGCACCAATGTGATTTATATGTCGTAGGCTGATAGTGAAATCCGTCACATGAAAAGCCTAGTCATATCATGCTGCACGCTAAAAGGTATATTGGCAACTGGTTTGTTCGTTGTTCCCCAGAGCATTTTTTTAAATTTAATTTAAATTTTATTTTTATAAAATAATATTAGTTGAAAAAATTGAAAAAAATTCAAAAACAACGAACAAACCAGTTGCAATATACATTTTAGCCACGCTTCATGATATGACTAGGCTTTTCATGAAATTACGGATTTCACTATCAGCCTACGACATATATTTATACTGTGAATTATTTACTAAATATAGATTTCTAAGACTTTTAGTATAGTGAAAGTTACCGAAAACGATAGATTACAATAAAAATAGTTTATTTTTTAATACTTTTCGTAACTATAGTTGGTAAATTGTGGTAATTGTGATTTATGTATATTTAAATGTCTTTTATTGTCCACATTTATCAAATACCATAAACGCCTACTTTTATGTCATAGGTCGCAGATACACTAGACGTTTCTCTTATGGTTCCATGATAACTTTTTCTTTGAAGCAAGCGAAAATTGGTACTTTGCGCTCGATTGAAGAATTATTTTTTTATGTAAAACAGAATTATTCGTACCTACCTTTTGATGTCAAAATAAAATAAAGTACTGGTAATTAAAGTTAACTTTTCGCAGTTCTTTTGCACTTTATACTTGTCCTTATATTGGAGAAATGTAAGTAAACATTTATTGTAATTTATTAAATACTTAAATAATTTAAAAAAACTTTGATATCTAATTATTAAAAAATATACTGATTCTTAATACCTAAATCGATTTAACCCCGTATCCAATTTTCCACCTTTACAGCAACTTCATAACGTTCCCAAATGAAGTTTCAGCAATTCAATGCACTGAAGTTACAAGCAACACAAAGCACACACATCCCTTACACCTGTCGACATTTTACACCCCATCAGACTTAATTTAAAGTTCTATATAGCCGCGCGCCATTTTGTAGACAACCCGCCACCCGATTACCGAGCCAAGTTTCGGCTTGTATTTGCTAATAGAATAATTAATTTGCATAGAGATTTGCTACTAGTGCACCTGACTACCTATTCAATAATTACGCCCAGAGCAAAAAGGCTTATCTTATTTTTTTTTATAAGGCTGGAAAAGGCCGCAGCAGTAATATCGAGATTTATTTAGCAATATGCTACACTTTAAAAAAATATTCCCAGTTGAATAGACGTACATATCCAAAATCCTAAAGTATACTTAGTATAAGTTATTGTATTATTATTGAAATATTATATTTTGTTAAATGGAAAGTATTTTATATATTAAGACTAGAAGTAATATTGCAACTTCAAAAGGAGCACAGCCTTGGTTACATTAGAATACTGATGAGCATTTATGGCAAAAATGTCCAGTTAGAAGGCAAGATTATTATATTGTTTACACAATGACATGTTGTAAACTGGCGAACTTATCATCAAATTGTTAGCTGCTGCGGGCATATAAAATAGGTCTCTTGATCTTGTATTAGCAACCGGGATGCGAAATTTTAGTAGAGCAAGTAATTCAGTGCAGGCTATCTTACGGTTGCATAATTTAAATAGGAACTGTAGGATAAGGTAGGATCTTCGTTGAGATAGTAATGGAAATTTGAAACCTTCGAAGTTAGTGCTAAACGGTCAGTACCTTGTTAAGGATAGAGTCCATCGGTTACAAAGAAAACATATTTTTAAAAAAATCTTTGTACACCTTTAATGGCCTTCACATATTCATTGTAATGTGGATTCCATATCAGTGCGCCATATTCCCATCTAGAGCTTACACGTGAGTAATAGAGGATTTCGATCGACTGGATATTATTAAAGTTTTTACCAGTACGAATGAGAAACCTTCGCATTTTTATAGGAAATTCACCGACACACACATGTTGGTTAAAGGAGAATTTAAAATTAAATTTAGTCCCTAGATCCACAAGGATATCAATACAATCGAGCGCCATTGATGGGATACTATGTATATAGAATTTTATGTTTTTTTAAGGATAAAGGTTATAATTTTACATTTGTCAATATTTAGGGGAAATTGATTCTCAATATACCACTGGTAAAGCTGGTCAAGGTAATTTTAAAAACAATCGCAATCGAGAATCAAAAGAACAATCCTGAAAATTTTAAGGTCATCTGCAAACCGAAGTAATAGCCTATTGATGAATCTAGGTTAGTCATTAATAAAAAGCGAAAACAGTAATGGAGCCAGGTTACTACCCTGTGGTGCACCACTTGTGGCGATGAATTAAAATTATTTGTGACTTAGGTGTTTTACATACAAATGGCGATTTGATAAATACAAGGAAATAAACTTGCACAAGTTGTCGCTGAAGCCAAGGTTAGCCAATTTAGTTAGAAGCAATACATGGTTTAGTGTGTGAAAGGCTTTCGAATACTCGGTGTACACAGTATCCACCCTGGAGACTACAGTTCAAAGCATCACTTACAAAGTTGCTGAAGCAAGCCAGATTAATAAATCGTACTTCTGCCGGAGAAAAACAATGTTAAGGAGGTGATATTAGTGAGTTTTCTTCTGAAAGCACTCTGTGATACACCGTCATTTCAAATACCTTTGCGAATACAGTAAGAAGGCATATAGGCCTATGGTTTTCAACCATACTTGTATCTTCCTTGAATATTGGTTTTACTATTACTGTCTTCCAGCAGTTTTGCTCAATTTGAGGCACAAATTGAATATAATGTATAATGGACGTAGTAAGACAAATCTGCAATCTGTGAGAAGAAGACTGGGTATTTGACCAGGTCCCTGAGTCATCCTTGGTTTGAGTCTACCTTGGGCTTTTAATATTTCAATTTTGGAGAGAGAGAGTTTAAAATAATATGAGCATGCGTAGTTGGCATAATTTAATGAAACGACGTAAGATTTGATGCCGGAGAATAAATACTTAAAGAAGATTGCAAATGTATTAACTATTTCTTGGCCATTGGCGTATTCTTTGCCATCGTATTCGATAATGTTGGGTATTCTTTGTTCACCTCGTCTAGACTAAGCAAAGGACAAAAATTGGGCTGGGTCTTAAGCAATATTATTCTCCCAGTTGTTAATATAGTTTCCGAATGTAGATTTTATGTTCATTTAATTTTGGCTATAATGTTTTTAAAATGGCTTAAAAGATCAAGACAGGTCTTGTACCTTTTTATTTTTTTGTAGATATGTTCTTCAAGCCTTACACTCTTGATTAAATCTGAGGGGTATCAAACTGGATATTGCCTATTATGTATTTTGACCTATGGTATAAAATCGTTTGAAGGCAGTAATTTATGTTGTATTTTAAAAATGAAAGTACAAATCAAAAGAAAAATTTTAATTTTTTTACATTTAACCACTGTCATAAAATTTATTTTGGTATTTATATTTATCCATATTTAAAATTGTATAGGCATCGCTTTATTTTCCAAAACATGCAGTCTATTAAATACGCCATCTTTGTTGTGTATAAAATGGTTGATCAATATAAAAAATAAGGTAAAATTATTGTGTTATAAATTGTTTTTCGTGAAAATAAACTTAAATTTTGACCAATTCTTTTTAAACAATTATTTTTTTTTCTAATTTTATATGCACCCCTTTCAAAATGTAATTCAAATTTTAATTTAAAATCTATAATCACTACCAAATATTTATATCTGTATAATGCACGTTATTTCCAATAACCATAAAATTTGTTTTAGAAACATTACATTTTAATGTATTTACCTTTAACCAGTTTGATATATATTCTAATTTAAAATTTCTATACAATCAAAATATCTTTACATTTTATATAAAATAAAGTATCATTAGCAAAAATTTGATTAAAACTTTGTTTCCAAATATTTGGCATGTTATTTACATAAAGAATGAATAATATGGACCTAAAATGCTACCTTGTTGTACACCAATATTAATAAATTCCATTCTAGAAAAAATTTTATCAAGTTTTGTTTTTTGCTGCCTATTACTTAAATAATTTGTAAACCATTTATAAACAACTTCCTTTAATTCACAATGGTATATATATATTTTTTTTTAAATTTATCCCTATCAATCAAAAAATACTGCCAGTTCAACTTTATGTGTGTCAAACTGGACTGCCATTTCTGTTTAAATATCCTTTTCTAAAACTTGTTTGCATATTTACTAAAATTTTGTGTTCTTCAATAAATTCGAGTATCTGTTCATAAACTGCCATTTCCAATAATTTTTCAATATCCCATAATATATTTATTTAACGTAAGACAATATAAAACAACCAAAATCAAACCAATAAATAAAGCTCAATCTTAATCAAAAATAACTAGAATTCGTTTAGGTTCGTGTCCAATGACCAAATGACATGTTTACAGCCGTCATAAAATACGGAAAATTAAACTGAGAAACTGCTTTTTCTGCCAATTAATTTCATTGGCTGTATCGGATTTTCGCATTGTTATACGAGAAGACGTAAAAGGCCAAAATGCTTATCTTTACGAGTCCAAGACACTCACTGCCATTTGAGTTAATGAGTGGTGAGTTTTTGCAAATCGGGGCAGTTGGGTTTTAGTTTTATTGGATTGCGTTAGCACAAATAATAATGGACCGTAAAAATAAATTCCTCGTCAATCACTGCGATCCAAGTTTTAAATTTGGAAGAGGGACGGATGGGAGTTTAAGGAGTTTAAAACTTATGCATGTATTAAAAGGTTATCTAAGACAACGAGGCCATATTATGGGTTATGCTCAGCGGCGTAATTAGCCCTCTGACCTGGGGGTGGCCCTGTTATTGTGATTTGAAGTGACGGCTCGTGTAGAGGTGGAGAGCCCGCCGCAAGCGAAATTTTTTCTGGACCACGCCCAAATTTTAACAAATTTGGTCAATAATCAACAGTAATATCACAAGACCTCGTTTTTTTATCGGTTAAATTTTTCAGCTGTCACGAAAACTTTTTTGTTTGGAAATTTTACGAGTTGAATTTGGAAATGTTTATTCTGATTAGATCCCGAGAGCGAAGCTCGAGGGATTTAATCTTTGAATAAACATGCCCAAAGTTCAACGAGAAAAATTGCCAAAAAAGTTTGAGTGAAAATGGAAAATTTAACCAATAAAAAAATGATGGTCGAGTGATATTTGGCACGATTATTTCGTAAACCCCAAATGTCCCATCCATATCTATTGAGAAATAATGTTTTATATATTTCTACAGGTAGCCTGTGGTGTATTACTTGGAATAGTTATTTTTAGTAAAATTGCATAACATACCACTCAACGAAAACTGTTTAGTTTACTGCTGGCAACCAAACATACAATTATAATTGTATGTTTGGTTGCCAGCCTTATAAGCAGAAGTCAGAATTTCAGATTAGTTCTATAATGACATTTGATAAGTATTTTTAAAATATGGTGTAATTTATAAAGAATAGCAACTTTATTAGAATAAACATAGGCATGGGTGCATTATAATATAAAAACAAGTAGGTAAATAAATATAGTATTAATGTTATTGTATTAAAATATCAGAAATTATCCGAAAAAGTTCTAAAAAAATAATTGACATTGATTTATACTTCGAAATATTGTGACAGAACTAGACGGGCCAATGGCGACGTTTAATCGCTAAAATCCCACGTAGTTTTATCACTATTATACTAGCTGATTGGTTAAAACGAGACAGTTTGATTGGACGAAAAGGCGAAATTGACAGGTTTACGAAATAATCAACAGTAATATCACAAGACCTCGTTTTTTATCGGTTAGATATTTCAGCTGTCACGAAAACTTTTTTTGGAAATTTTTCGAGTTGAATTGGACATTTTTGATTAGATCCCGAGAGCGTCTTGGCAGGCAGCATTGGATTTCTAACTTTACAGACCTGGCTTGGAGTTCCGATTCCGAGTTTTAGTTGCGCGTATAGGGTATAGACTAGACTAAAAATATAATAAAATTGATGAATAAATATAATTAATTTATGTAGGTATATAAAAAAAATGCAATTAATCAATTTGTCGTTTGACTTATCGTTCGCATTTGGGTGGTCTGGCAGAATAAATTTGATTTCTCGCGGATTCTGGGGGGGGGGGGCGGCGGCCCCCCCTGGTCCCCCCTAGTCACGCCACTGGTTATGCTTCTTGTTAAGAATTTTTTGGGGGGGGGGGGGATGTAACCACATTACCCAGAGACCCAATAATTATATTCTTTTAAAAGGCCTCTAAGACAACATAAAGTTTGTTATGGGGTAAATTACATTATTTTAAAGCAGAAAACTTTTTAAATAGGTGTCATCCAATAACCACCAAAGTTAACGTTGGAAAATTTTCGTGTCTGTATATTACCTAAGTACCATTCCATACATAATACAAATTTTGTCTTTAATTTAAATCATAAAACTCCCACGTGATGTGATAGTTTTCGACATTTGGCAACATTATACTTAATTTTGCATTTTTAACTTTCGATCCACTTCATATACAGAGTGGAATTTTTAACTGGAATAAATTCAGTATTCAAATGTCTCAGAACTAAGGCTGCATTTATTTTAAGTTTGGCATACTTTTTTTGTGTCTTGGTTCAAATGTACAGGTCTGTATTGGAAAGGGCATAAAAAAGATAATACGACCCACTATTTATTTTTGCATTGCGCTAATTTAGACAGAGAAAAACTGACTATTTTAGCAACAATTAATACTATAATTTGGGGTTTGCCAGCGCATGCTGTTTAAACAAAAAGGAAACATGTTATTGATAAGGTTGGTTATTTACTTGATGCCGCATTCCCATGGTCACTTTATTTTCGGTTTAAAAGAACTGTTTGTTGTGCTCTTTATAGTAGGACTAGCGAGTATCCGGCATGCGTTGCAACCCGCTGGTATAAATACAAACCCGAACAAACCCGATATATTAGTACCCGGTATGCCACTTTCTGAAATTGCACCCGTGCGAAGCCGGGGCGGGTCGCTAGTTATACATAAAAACCTTCCCCTTGAATCACTCTATCTATGAAAAAAACCGCTTCAAAATCCGTTGCGTAGTTTTAAAGATTTAAGCATAAATAGGTAGGGACGGACGGACAGACAGCGACAGCGACTTTGTTTTATACTATGCTAAGAAGTATTTTTGCCAAAAATGGTCAGTTTTATTTTTTTGGTTTTCTAGATTACCGAAATGAAAAAGTAAATAGTGGGAAGTATTCCCTTTTTCATGCCCTTTCCAATGAGCTATGACAGTACATACGTTTACATTTAAAAAAAAAAGTTGAGGCGATTTTTACCCCAAATAAAGGGGTAAATTTCATGAAGAGACGAAAACAGTATGCCAAACTAAAAATAAACGCAGCCGTAGTTCTGAATTTTTTCAGCAAATAAAGAGTTTTTTTTTTAATGCTGAATTTATTTTAGCTAAAAATTTCACCGTGTACCTATAATACTTTCTTGGGGGGATCCATCAAATAAGAAATAGGTCATTTGTGTCATTTGTTTTAAAAAGTATTTCTGCTTAAGTTTTAAGAAAATAAGACAAAAATATTTCCAATAGATACTTTTACACCCCCCCCCCCCCCCCTCCTTCATCTTCCTAACGGCCGACTTTCAAAAAATAGAAATACTTGTTTTATTAGAGTATTTATGCCGAATTTTAAGAAAGTCCTTTAAAAAATATTTATTTTTATCAATGTGGTTAAAACGGTTATAAAAACCATTGTTCATCGCTTTTGACGTTAAAAAAAAATAAGAAATACGCGTTTTATTATTTGTAATTAGAGTATTTATGCTGAGTTTGAAAAAATTCGGACCAATAATATGTTTTTCTTTTCGAAAAATGGATGCCTACGTTATAAGGAGAATACGTCATCCCTGAACCTTCATGATTTTACGATTAGTGGTTTAAGCTGGGTGCTGGGTGTTGATGAATCGGTCAGCCAGTCCGTCAGTCACTTTACAATTTTATATATAGTATATGCAAAACTCGGTTTTTGCAGGATAAGTTGTTTTAAGAGAAACGCGAAAAACCGCTGATAAGTTTATTTAAAAAAAAAATTGCAAAAATTCTATAAAAAAAGTTATTAGTTATTTTTATCCAAAAAAGTAAAAAAAATCCTTTAGAGTTAAATAATTTAGTAGATAATTCAAATCAAATTATTTTAAAACAAAGTTTTGCATCTTTCTCATTTAAAGAACAAGTTTTGCAACTAAGAAATGCAAAATACTAGCGGAATAATAAAAATAATTGCTTCATCAGGTACTTACAATGTTTAATAAAAACACGTTAACAAAGTTTAACTTCCTTAACTCTAAAAAATGACGTTCCGGGCATTGTCTCCTCTAAATCCTCAGTATCACTTAAGTGGCTACTCGGCTCGCCTGGGGAATCGACAATTTTGTAGAATTATAGTTCTGGAACTTCTCTACAGCTTCTGCAAAAGACTAGCAATTGACGATTTGTCTCCCGTCAAAGAGTTTCCCGTTATAACTTTTTTAGGGTTTAGTCCTGAAAGTTGTTTCCCTCTTTTTACTATACCATCAGAACAAAAATCTGACCTATGGCAGCAGGTATTATCAACAGCCGATTGTCATGTGAAAAGTATAATATAATAATATAATGATTGGTCAACGGCAAATACCGAGTTCTGCATCTGACAGGTCTAAACAAAAACTGAGTTACGTTAAGTTTTTGAATGTATTTTATTTTATAAAAGACCGACTTTTGCATTTAGTTTTCTTGAGTATGCTATAGACAATGCATTAATGTATACGACATACTAAAAATATAATTTCTTACAAATTGTCGAAAACCTAGTTTTGCATATAATGTAGTCGTATACTTAGAGTATAGATAAACATATGACAGATGACGTATTAAAATTTCTATTAAGAGAGAAAATCCACATCCACACTAGTTAATGTAATATAGATTTTGCATTAATACAGATACAAAAAAATACTACAGTTTTCAATAATTAATTTTCCCAAATTCTATAAAATTTGTTTAATACAAAAAATATTTTTACTTTTTTCGATGGAGAATCGTACTAAATTTGCGCATGACACCCCCTCCCACCTCTCTCACCACACAAATTACACTTTTATTTTTTAAATTGCATATTTGGTAAAATCGACACGTTTTGTCCATGTTCTCGGATTCCTTTCACGTGCTTTCTAGCCGGTATATAGACGATACCAGTTATTTTTATTGGTTCCTTGGTAAAACTCCCTTGGGTCGTAATTTGCTATCTGAAGATATGTTAAATTTTATTATCTGTTAATTGCCGAAGTGTTATGTTTCTGAATGGTTTAGATTAGTTCTGGTGCCGGCGGATCTCCGTAATCTCCAATGGAAACTGATTTGCATTTAGACATGGAAGTATTAACTTTATTATTTTGTGAGATTTGGCTCTTCCCCATCGCAGCAAATAATAGATTGTATTACAAATTAAATTAACCTTCCAATAGGAACATGACGATGAGAAAATATCTGGTGTGAAGAAAATATCTTAAAGATTGCAATTATTTTCAAAACTAACAAATACCCTTTTTGAAAACTAGCACCTCTAGGAAGGACGAATAGCTACTGTTACTGTACAGAGTTAGTCAGCAAGAATACTCACTGATTTTTTTAAAGATTTAACAACTCCCTTAAAAAACCAATGTAACGATGCAGGGTTTGATGTGAATTTGTTCTTCAAAATAACAATATATAAATTAACTTAAACAACTTAACATGAACACCATATCATTAAAAAATACCTAAAAATTGAAGAAAAGCTACTTCATTACATGTTTAAGTGGATTGTACACCAGTACCTTTTTACTTTCAATTTTCCTTAGCTAAATGCATATTATCAAGAATTGCTTACATAATATAAAAGCCACAAAGAATTTTATTGCTATATTATCTTAGATAGCAAAAATACGTGCCTATATACGTAGGTACTGAATGAATTACGCTAGACCAAACATCGCAAATAGGTCGTGCGAAAAATTCAGGAGCTGAATACTGGAAGCTATCCTTACTCTCATATTTATGTCCAGTTTATAATATTAGTTTTATAATATAGGTATTAAAAATTTCAATAATTAATAATTTTTTATAGTCAGCGAATAGGTGAACCTCAAAGTCAACGCTGCTAAAACTGCAACATTATCATTCACCATACGAAGACAGATAGGAAACTATAACAACCTAAAAATCTTTAGTGAACAGGTAAAAACAGTCAGCGAGATAAAATATCTAGGACTAATCCTGGACGCCAAACTGATATTGAACCAAGAAATTAATAACAACCTAAACAAAGCGAAAATGTGACTAATGAGATGCAGAAGACTGTTTTGGGAACATCTAGGGCCTCAGATGGTGCTGTGGTATGTAACAGTTATCATTGATTCGCTGGTTTAGATCGATCCGGATCGATCTAACTGATTCTAACTGATCTAATCTTTGTTCGATTGGCAAATCACTGTTCCCCACTACCGTCAAAGTGATCCCAAGTGAACCTGGGAAATTGCAGAATCACCAAAATCAGATCAGTTGTTTGTTTACTTTATGGTTTTGGAGGTTATAGTGCCCATTCTGATTATGTTTTTAAATTTTCGATGGGTATTGATTGGTATCCTTTGATTATGTATTTTTTCAAGAAAATTAACTGTGATGTAGAAGTAGAAATGGATGAATTATGTCATTTTGAACCCATCTAGGTAAATAATATTTTCTGTATGTGAATAAAAAGAGTGGAATTAAAATATGTTAAAGTTGTTTTACTTTAGTCCCCCGCTGTATAAAATACCACTACTACGCTACTCTCGACTAATTTTTGAACATGAAATGAGGTGAAGTCAAAATCGAAACCCAAACGAACAACTGACATAAAAATCCGTGTTTAATTTTGAATCAATGAACTGATTTTTTTAAGATCAGATCGATCCAAATCTCTGCCCCAATCAAATGCGGCTGTGAGCAAGGAAATGTTCAGATCATTTGACAACGGAGGATTCAGACGCGTCGATATTTACCGAACGATCTGATGGTTTAGACTTTTATTTTTTAACCTACAAATTTTGTAAACATTAAACATTAGTAAATGAAAAATAGTGCAATAGAAATGAATTGTGCAAGAATATTGTGCCATTTACAAACTATCTAATTTTTGATGATGATATGATCGGAAAATGTCCGAGGTGAAAGTAGACTTCGCCGAAGAAATAGTTCCAAATTTTAAGGATCATCAATTATTCTAACCAAATAGGGGACGTTTCACTCTCATAAAATAAGTAGTTATACAGTGTGTCCTAAAAAGTATGCAACATATTATTATGGGAAAGATTTTTATTGCCGATTTCTCAGAAAATGTTATTCTTGATAAAAGTTGGTGCATGCCTTAAAATTATAAACGCATATTTTATATTTCACCTGCGGCTTATAGTAAGGGAGCAAATGCCATTTTTTCTAAATTGCTCTAAGACTGGACTTGACCGTCATATTAGGTGAAAATGATAAATAAATTATTAGTTATTTCCACTCGTATAAATATAGTTGGATTCTGTTATAATTTTTATTAGAACCCAAGCTGGCTAACATGTGTTTAAATATGCATGCAACACGCTAATATCTAAACCCACCCGTATCATTGAAAAGTTTTAAAAGGTTTGCAACTACTTAAAACATTTTTATAATAAACACATAATTAAGCTATTTGATTAATATATTAAAATCGCGTAAATAAAAATCGACCAGAGGCGTACCGTTTAGGGGAAAATAGATATTAAGAAAAAAAATAAAAAATTGAGACACATAACTCAAATTTCGCACTTGGACTAAGTTTTTTATTTGCAAAACATTTCTATATGAAATTTTGTTGTATTTGTACTAATTAAGGTACTTTACTCTTAAGGCCATTTCGAAAAAATGGCATTTGCTCCCTTAGTATTAGCCGCAGGTGAAATATGAAATATGCATTTATAGTTTTTAGGCACCATCGTTTATCAAGAATACAATTTTCTGAGAAATCGGTAATAAAGAAGTTTCTCATATGTTGCATACTTTTTTGGACACACTGTAGATGGTATGTTCTGCATCGATTTGCACAGGTTCCTTCTACGCATGTGCCAGCAGTGCGCAGGTTCAAAGCTGTTTACTAGTCGTTCAAAGCTGTTCATTAGCTGTTCAAAGCTGTTTATTAGCAGTTCAAAGCCGTTTGCCGTAATGTACAGCTTTGAACAACTCATAAACAGCTTTGAACGATTAATGAACAGCTTTAAACAGCTAATGAACAGCTTTGAACAGCTAATGAACAGAATTGAACGACTATTGAATAGATTCGAACCTGCGCACTGCTGGCGCATGCGCAGAAGGGACCGGCGCAAATTTAATGGTAACTTACCATCTATAACTACTGAAATGATTTTATAGAATTGTCGAATTTTACGAAAAGTGAGTTTATTTTTAGTTTTTCATCACAATTCTAGATTTTTAAACTTTCCTCCTTTTGAAAGTTTTTTATTCTTTAAAACCGGTCAAAATTTTCCGAAACATATGCACCTCCAGTTGCTCGCCGATATGATAAACGATTGGCGTTCAGCTTTTTCGATGTCCCCTGAAATACTGAACGAACTGGCGGGGAGCGGGGAGCAAACCGACAAATCTGATGGTAAAACCGAAGTCGCTACGTAACGTTATTTTTCGATAACATTAAAATGTAATGTTCTATAATGTTGCCATTATACTAAGTATAGCAATAAGAATATACGACTATACAATGTGTACAAATGGAATTTGATGACCGAACGACACGACAATATTTATATGCTTATTTCTTAATAAATTATGTCCATTAATATTTCTCGTCTATGAATTACAATATATCCAAACGTATATTTAAGGGACAACAAAAGGCAAATTTATACACCCTTTCGCGAATTAAAATCGACTGAACTGACCATTACGGAAACCTAATGTCCGTACACTCCCGAGTGTTGTAAATTAAACAAGTGGTATAATTACACCAGTCGGCGTATAAATTGAAAGGGCACCAAGGGCTGGTTTTAATTAGGGCGGAGTCCGCATAAGGCGCTGATTACCATGGATATTACAAATTGACACATGCCGGAGCCGGACTGTACAGAGGCACTAGCGCGCGAAATTTTGCATATGTATGCTCTTGCAAACGCGCTGAATCTCGGTTTGTAATTGGTTTACATGTAAATTAGGAAGTTTTTAAATAACCGGGTTTGGTATTGTTCAGTATACGGGGTTGTGCTAAAAAAACAGATCAGCAGATTCAGAGAACCGTCTACCATCTCAAAACTTAAAAATCGCGAAGTTAAAACTAGTAGGTACAGAATGAAAGAGGAGCAAACATTTCTTACAATACCTTATGTTAAGGGGATTTATAAAAAGATTAGAAAGATAAACAAAAAATTAAGATTAAAACAGTCTTCACATCCGGAAATACGCCTTAAAGCTTTCTTAAGTAAAAGTAAAATCCCCCCGTAATGAAAACACAAAAAATTGCATCTATCAAATCCCTTGCGAGTGTGTACGTACATTGAAGAAACAAAAAGACCTCTTCCCGTACGAGTTAAACATACATAAGAGGTGAAACTTCGAGATCTGGTATAGGGAAGCATGTATGGACCAACCAACATAATATACAGTGGCAGAAGCCAAGGTTTTGGATAAAAGCACGTAGGCAAAGTCATCAAGCTTCATTGCACATGGATAGTATTTAAGACAGTAGCCTTAGATTATAATTTAGTTTACACTTGAAAACGGTTGGAGACCGAAACGTTGTGTTAAGTAACAAAATAAAGGCAATGGAAGTCCTACAAGGTAATTTTTTTGATATTACTTCATTGTATATCTCCTTCAAACAAATAAAACACTGATAACAATGTTGAAAACACTTTTTTTACTCAAAAACTATTTTAAAATCCACTTTTTGCTGTGTGTTTTGACTCTAAATTTTATATAGTTTTTACCACTTACAGGATTCTCTTTTGCTTTTTATGTCTGGTAATCAGAAACTCACATCTAAACGGTAAAACATTAATTCGCCCTGTGATTTGGGTCCTCAGCAAAAACGTTACTAATCTATTTTGATAACATCCAAAGACGTTATTTATTTGCAGGATTGACACCTTTAAGTCTAGACCAAATTAATTGAGAAATAAAATATTATTTTCAGTATCTAATTGAACATATTATAAAAAATTTGCCAGCTAATATGAAACGAAACAAAAAATAAATTCTTAAAAGTTTTTTTTTTAATATTTCGTCTCACTCTAATAAAGTCTCTTATGAATAAATACAGTGTACGTGACCGGAATGTAATATTTTAAAAGATCTAGCAGGCAGTTTGCAGGGCGAGCTACCGGGTGAGTCCTGAAAACCTGAAACTTTTGTGTATAAACATAACGTAAAGTAAAATTAAAAGAACTCACCGCGTCTGGTTTATTTTATGTTAAGAGGTTGGCTATAGAGACAGAACCGAATGAAGTTCATTTACCTTCGCATTCACCATCTTTTAAACTTTGTAAGGGGATTGTACCGGTTTACGATACCCTGTACATTTTTAGTTTGGAATAAAATATATTTATGCTTTGTAAATTCCAGTATTATATTAAGTTATTTAGTAGAAAATATAAAAGTGTACATTTGCAACAAATATGTTCGGTAGGGTAGGTAATCCCACAATGATATGTTTCTTGAACTTAATAAAACACCAGATGCACTTTTACTGATTCGATGGTCGACTGGAGGGTCGTTTGTGACCTGAAAGGGACTCTCGGTTCACCCTTCAAGCGTGCAAGTTATTTCGGTTTTTCCTTTTAAAATATTAAAATTATTTTTTATTGTTTTTCGAAGATTGTGTTTGATTTCATTTAATCAACAACAACAACCTTCACAGAGAGTATTAATATTTAATTAGCATTATAGTAATTTACGTTACAAGACCGGAAAGTAGTGTTTTTCAGGTCGAGACAAGCATTTCGCATACGGCTCGCGTGGAAGCTTGGAGAGACCTGCAAAACAATAATTTTCGGTTGCGTGACGTACAATATTTTTTTTAAGACCGACACTTCGATATACTTACATTAAATTATTTTATATTATTTTTAAATGCGTCGTATGACTTCTCGTAACGGACTTTTGATTTTACTAGCAATATATCGTAAGTCGCTTTCCTTGCTGCTTCCAAAATTTCTTCTGAAATCTCATTTTCCGTATCGGATAATTCAAAATCTGAATTCATATTGTTAAATTTGCGCACTCGCGAAACAAGTTTGACATAAACAAAAAATTAAAAATCAACGAACTGTCACTCGACAATACATCGAAATGTTGTTACCATAGTAACGATATCAAGGTAGATTGTATTATCAAAGAGCGATTGGAAAAATGAAAAAACAGATTAGCGGAAATAGTAATTTACGTTAAAAGACCGGAAAGTAGTGTTTTTCAGGTCGAGACAAGCATTTCCAGGGCGAGCCATAGGCGAGTCCTGGAAGCTTGGAGAGACCTGCACAACACTAATTTTCGGTTGCGTGACGTACAATATTTTTTTTAAGTTCACCACTTCTATATACTTACATTAAATTATTTTATTTTATATTATTTTTAAATGCGTCGTATGACTTCTCGTACCGGACTTTTGATTTTACTGGCAATATATCGTAAGTCGCTTTCCTTGCTGCTTCCAAAATTTCTTCTAAAATCTCATTTTCCGTGTCGGATAATTCAAAATCTGAATTCATATTGTTAAATTTCCGCACTCGCGAAACAAGTTTGACATAAACAATAAATTAAAAATCAACGAACTGTCACTCGACAATACATCGAAATGTTGTTATCATAGTAACGAAATCAAGGTAGATTGTATTATCAAAGAGCGATTGGAAAAATAAAAAAACAGAGACCGGAAAAATCTTTTTTCGGTTCCTCACGTTCATTTTCCGGTCTTGATCGACAAAACGTTATTTTCTGGACGAAAAATTCTCCAGAAGGTGTAGATTTTCTGGTCGGTATTAAAAAAAAATATCAATAGCATTGATTTATTTTTAAAAAAGTACAATATTTTATGTCATAAAATTATAAAGGTATATTTGAAAATCGACTTCCTGAAACTTTTAGACAAGCTTTGCCTTAACAATGTTAACACCTAATTAAAATTTTTCCTTTGTCTGGTTCGTGGCTATATAACACGGGTGGCTATCGTTCCGATAAACGTAGAACGGCCAATAAATTTAAACTTAACGGCCTGTTCATGTTTAGAAATCGTAAGACGGTTTCCTCCCATTTTTCCCGAACCAGCCCGTCGCAGTATGATAACAATATTTTGAATTGCTTTCGATCACATTTTCTACTTTGCAATTTTAAAATACTTAGTGCGGTAACAAAAAAAACTAATTAATATGCTTACTATGAACCTTCTCAGGGGCGTATTCAGGGAGAGGCAAAGAGGGCAAATCTTTTTTATTTATATGCTATTAAAATAGAGCAGTTTAAAGAACTCTTGTGTTTTACAGAAAAATAAAAGCACGAAGTCTTTCTCCACAATCTTTATTCATCGAAAAACTAGACGAACCTAGTATCACATCGACATGTTTCGAGTGTAGAAACACTCATCATCAGGAAACAAAGTGAAAAGTAAAATGCTGATGTTTTTAGCAAAAGAGAAAATAATGGTGAGATTGAGCCGTAATGGAGCTTTTAAGGGTGTACAAAAGATGTAAAATTGAAAAATCAGAAGGTCGACAATCAAGACTCCAGCATACTGAACAGTCGAGGTTTAAGTGTAGAAGCACACTGTGCCGTGCAGAAAATTATAGGGTAGTAAAAATTAGGGAGTTTTGGAAAACATATCAGTAAAAAGCATTATTAAATTACTGAAACATCCTGAGTTTTATTAAGCCCAGTCAGAAACATGTGAAAATGTTGGGGTGAGATGTAAAGAAAAGAAAAAGAAAAAAGTTGTTTTTTGGGTCAAAGCATCTTTTGGTTAAAAAGTAAAAACAGTTTGGGTACCAGGCTTTTTACGGCCCAGTAACTGGCACTTATGGCACTCTGTTGAAGTCTTGTCTATTTTACGTTAGGATGTTGGCGACAGAGACAGGACTGGGCTAAGTTTTTCTACCATTGCAGTCACCATATTTTAAAGTTTTAAGGGAATTTAATGGTTAATTAGTATAATGACTTACAAAAACATCCAACACAACGTGCGATGAATTAAAAGTTATGGCGTTATTCATTGGTAAAACATAGAAATACATTCGACATGCACTAAACTTACCAATGGAAAACGCTATAAACAACCCTGAGAACATGCAAGGGTTTCGCCGCCCAATTATTTTAGCTACGAGCCAATCAAGCAGCAAGCGGTGCGCCTGCGCGTGTATCGCGTTCAACGCTGCGTTGTCATATTATAATTTACTTTCGCGGCGTAGTACAAAGCCGCCAAAATGCTCTGTTTTTAAATGCAAACAGCTGGATTTGTTCTCAGTAAGCACGAGGGTGGCAATCTATAATTGTACCGTAATTAAAATGGATAAAGTAATAATATTAAATTCATAATAGCAAATAATAATAAGTGAAATTTTTGTGATTGGTAATGGGACAGTGAATTAACCTTAACTGGTTTATTCTACTCACCGTTCAATTTAAATAATAAATGCCAAGAAAATTTAGTCTTTGAAACGGGACGCGTGAGCTTGCCACTACTGAGCTGGAAACTTTAAGGAAGAAACCAGTATCAGCTGTTAATATCACAGAAAAAGTTGACTCTAATATTGTCTTTTTTGGTAGCTTTAACATAAATAGTTATTATCGTGCTCAACAACCATGCCATTTGTAAGAAAATATTTTAATATACAGGGTGTCTCACGGGGACCATACGACCTCCAGTTATACCAAAAGTTGTCTGAAACTTATTTTCATCAGCCTGTATATTCTTATTTTTTCTGTTCATTTCCAATAACTTTTATAAAAAAATGTATAAATATATATACAGTGTGACCAGTAAAGTCCGCATCATATGGGATTTTTTTTTATTAATAACTTTATTCGGAATTTGACTTTGGCATCAAGTTCTGCTTCGATCAAGATAAAAATTACGTAAAAAAATAGTTGTCACGTGATTCGCTTTATCTGTCAAATTTTAATTTTTTCCAAAAAATAATTCAAAAGTGGGGTTATTTCTAAAAATATCGAAAAAAGTTATTAGAAAAAGTCTTTTTAAATGCAGTTTCTAGCCCAGTTGCAAAATTTTAGCTGCATAAGATAATTTTGATTTTTTACCCATATTTTGTAAATTGCACCACTTTTGCAAAATAAGACTCAACGCAACCTACATAAAACTTCTTAGTTTTGACAATGCTTTATTTCAGATATATTTTCTTTAAAGTAGAGCCATATCTAATAAATGTGTGTTTTTCTACAAAATCAAAATTGAGCTATTAAAATTTGGTCGCATGTGATGCAAAGTTTATGTGTTTTTGACCCTGTATAAGGTAACTGCATAAAATAAGTATTTTTGAAAACGAAGTTTGTGTCTGCAAGTAATACACCTTAATATTAAGACAAAAAAGAACACAGTGTCATCAGTAAAGTGTTCATTAAGTGGAAAATAAATTTTAGTGCTGGGTAAAAAATCAAAATTATCTTATGCAGCTGAAATTTTGCATGTGGACTAGAAACTGCATTTAAAAAAAACTTGTTTTAATAACTTATTTCGATATTTTCAGAAATAACCCCACTTTTGAGTTATTTTTTGGAAAAAATTAAAATTTGACAGATAATGCGAATCACGTAACTACTATTTTTTTGCTAAATTTTCATTTCGATCGAAGCAGAACTTGATGCCAAAGTCAAATTTCGAATAAAGCTATTAATAAAAAAATCCCATACGATGCGGACTTTACTGGCCACACTGTAGATCAAAAATAATTACTTTTCCACTTCCCTGTATTTGAAATTTCCTTTTCGATCAATTCATTATCGAGCACAATATAGTATATTACATAACAAGTGTTGAAAGTGGTACTTCTCAAACGAGGAGGTATTTAGCACGAGGCGTTAGCCGAGTGCGGAAATTCTCCGAGTGTGAGAAAATCACTTTCACACGAGTAATGTATACAATTTTTCCTACGACCATACAATATACATATAATAAGCAAAAAGAGTTTGATTTGTTTTTAATAGTTTGTAGGTTTGTACACAGAATAAAGAATAGGAAGGAAGGAGCATTTGGTTCGTTTGACAAGTTATACGCATGAACAAGTCGGCCATATTGATCAACCAAATATGACTCATTTGTTTTGGTTCTTGTAAGATTTGCGTCACGCTTGGGAGCTTTTTTGTGTTTAATTGCAGTTTTTTGTGTCTTAAGACTAAGTTTTGTTTAGTATTAATAGTTACGAACATTTATATTATTGACTATTTAAGTTATTGGAGTTTAATTAGCTTTAAAATTGCTGAAAGACTAAAAAAGTGAAAGAATTATTAGAAATGGTTAGTTGTGCGGTAATTGAAGCCAAGAAGCCGCCATATGCAACAACCATCCCATGTTCAACTGTCGAATCGACCAAATCTCCTTCCTTCCTATTCTTTATTCAATGGGTTTGTAGGTATCACCATTAATCAAATTAAAAAAAAAAAAAACAATGCCCACTTACACATTTTAACTTAGTACCTAGATTTAAATAAAAATAATAACTTTTTCTCCTATTTGCTTATGCACATGATACCTACTATCTATGTACAGTGAATAAATTTCGTTTCTAATCTTTTAGTTGCTTGCATTCTTTTAATAAAACAATAATATAGGTACCTACGAAAACAACATAACCCAAAACTACAACATAACCTCAACATTTGCTTGTTAATGATAAAAGTTAAATCTTTTTCGATTTGTTTTAAATATAGCTAAAATAAATTTACATACATAAAGCACATTCACTTGTCCCATATCCTTAAACATTGTATGAATATTTTTATCCGAGATAATGGCAAAATTAAAAATCGGTATTTCCTAGGGTATTTTATTTCTGCTCTATAGCTGCCCCTTTTTTTTTCTGTGGTTCAACTCAGTTGACATGTAAACATGACAGTTGGTGAGTTGCCTTTTGCCCGACATATTATTATTTTCCCTTTTTGATAATATTATTTTTATCATAAATTAATACTCTTAGGTTCCTAAAAATAACGAAAAAAAGGATTTTTTTAAATTTGCAGTAATGCCCTAGTGTACTTTACCCCACCCAGCACCCCAATTCACTCCACGTGTCCCGTAAGTTTGTTATTTTTAATAAATAGTTTTGTTATCAAATTGACACCTGTTTAAATTAAATATAGTGTGCTTTGTATTTCCACACTCGTGTTGAAATATTTTTTTTCAACACGCGTGTGATATTTAGCACTTTCTAGCCAAGTTAACCGTGCTGTTATTGCCATTTTCTTAGGTGGTCGTAGGAAAATATCTTTATTTAAAATAAGCAGGTTTGAGACAACTCGCATTATAGTATAGTCGCTGTTATTTTATTTAAAGGCAGCGTCTCCTAAAGCACAGTCATCTCGACAGTCATCCATTCAAATTGCATTACTTTCGGAAATATTATCATGGATGGTCAGAGTGACACCCTGTATAAGATTGGTTTTTACAACCTTCAATTTATATTTTTTTTTTGTTTGATGCCAATATTGCTTCTTCTAAAATATATATAAATTTAATAAATTAGGCCATCAAAACAAGTTATTTATGAACGATAATCGATCAAGGAGTTCAAAAATTCGTCGCTAAAAGACAATTAGTTATTTCGATATAAACTGCGTTCAAAATTGTTTCTAAAATTTAAAATCAAAGATTTGCAATTTAATAAAAACAGAAAAGACTTTTAAGTATTTTTGTAAGGAAAGTACTATCAGACGCTTATTCGTTTGGTTAGTCCAATATTATTCCATTGGACATTGAATATAACTTTACCTATCTAAAGTACTTTATTAACATTTTCCTTCGCCATACTGTCAAGGTAGTACTCCTACAATGCATTATAAAAAAGCGAACATACGCTGAGAAAAAAACCTTTTATTCCTTATAAGAATTCACATACTCTTTTTAAAACTGTATGTGACAGCAACGCGCTTTCCCACTGTAAGACATCAAAAATTGCTAAACCATTGTGTAGTGATAATATCACGGTAATTTAGCCAATAGGAAATATGAGTTAATGCTACCATATAATGGTTTATAGCCATTATTGCTTTGAAGACTCGCAGTAATTATCAAGTTCTATTGGGGGTGTAATCTGGTTTTATATACTGTATTAGTTCCGACTGGCGGTTGTAATAAAACTTGACATTATTCATAACACTATTTGCTTGCTACGGCTTATAAAGCATATACTAACCACTAAAAATCAATCAAAAATTTAAATAGCTTCTAGTGTAATATTGTTCTTGTTGTTTAACATTAACATTGCATATGATTATCTATTGAAACATGGTTTACTGAGATAGTTTACTTAGTTCATATATTATTATAAAGTCCAATACTAATAATGGATTGGGCTAAATAAAAATCTTCTATGGCTTTATCTGACAAGCAAAGTTTAAAAAAACTTAAATACAAAGTAAAAATAAATTAATTGAAACAGGTAGGGTATGATCAATAAAATTCAAATTCAGACAGGACAGCTAGAAGACTCCGAACAACGATGTTACTTGCGCAACAAATACGTTAAAAGTAATAATACCGCGCGCATCGATTGCCGATAGCTACGAACCCCCACCAAAGTCTTGTGGAATATAGGTTCTAACAATTCGTTTTTGGGGATGCAGTTCTGCTTTCTTACTTGTAGAGAAAGCGGTTTACTGGGAACAAAATGCCTCACATTGAGAAGATATAATTTATTTCTTAACAAAATTGCTATATAAAAGGTAGTTCATTATTTAACAAGACTGTGTTGCTCATGGAACTGATTACTACCAATAAAAACACTGTTCTAGCAAGTCTGGAATTGTATAACACTAAAGCTGGTTTCGTACACTAGCAATTTATTTAATATGGGTTAATAAAAAACAAGCTATCAATACAAACTAGGTCTTACCAAACCTGTTGTATTAAATCATTTGCCTCAGTGTACTAAAAAAGCATTAGCTTATCACAAAAACAAGCTTTTACCAAATAACTTATAAGTATTATTATCAAATTCAGAAATCGCAGATAACATTCAAGAACATACCCACATAACCGGGCCTCAACAAAGACTTCTTTTGAGTCCCAAGCTTGGCAAATTCTATGCGGAAACTATAAGAAGTTGGGTCCCTTTAAACTCCGTCCCGGTCATGATTAATTGTTTTTGGACAAGATAATCATCCGTATATCTTCTTATTAAGTTGTGGCTTATATTTGAATTAGTTGAATACGAGGGAACATGAAAACAAAGTATTTTTTTTTATAAAAAAAGATTTACATAGGCTATTACACATAACGTGTTGAATATTTTTAATTTTAAAAAACTTTCATAATATTTTTGTTAGTCAAAAAAAATGTTAACGCCTAAGAATTAAAAAACACTCACTTTTGAAATAAATACGCTTTTCAGAGAATTAGGTAATATTAAAATGAATTTACCTACTCTATTTACATTTTATTTACGTCGAGGGTCGAGGCAAACATCCCCGATTTCAGCGACAAATTTTAATTTAAATACGACATAAGGCCGACTTATAAATAGGTCAATTTAGATAAGTAAACAATAATCACGAAAGTGGCAAATTTATGGCCTCGCTTATGTAAACAAAGCTACACACGATTAGACATGCGCACTGCAACATTATCATTTGATCAATGGGAAGATAGATAGGTCTAGGCAGAGAACTCAAAGCAAACGAGAAGCGACAGCTCGGCGTTTTGCGTGTTCTGTTTTGGTACGCGCAAGTGGCAAATAAGTTGTGTATCGCTAAAAACCATGTGCTCGTCTAAGTTGTGTTTAGTCCGCGAGCTGACGTTGCGCCTAGCTAATTGTGATAATATTTTGTTTTCATTCTGTTACATTTGCACCTGTACTAAAAAGTATAGTCGCTCAGTGTAGGAAATAAGCAAGTTTTCTCGGAGTATTAAGTTGTTGATCGACCGTTATCGTTGTGTGGAGGTCACTGAAAAATGACCAGTCGATATCAAAGGTACCGACCGGTATTGTCGCTTCTGGTTTGCTGTAATATTCGGTGGGTCTAGGCTTAAGTTCTTGCTCAAGAAATTGTAAAAGTTGACCTTCAATTTATTTTTACGTGTAAACAGCTAAAATTTTCCCCAAATTCTTGCGAAAAAATTGGAATTTCTTCTCCATTTTTGATCAAGTTGGGAAATAAGGTAGTAATCTATGGCATTATAAGTAGTTGCAAACCTAACAGATTCTAAGCATAGAAAATTGTTTTTAGGGGTTTGTTTCTAAAATTTGTTTAAAAATATTCATCGTCGTGTTTTTTTTTAGTTCGAAAAGGAAGAGGACAAGTCAATTAAATTATAAAACATATACAATCGAATATAAATAAGAAACAAAACCAGCAAAATAACCAATCTTCGAAGTTATCACATACCTAACCTCAAGTCAAATATTAGTTGGTATACCGTACGAGCAAAAATTATTTGCATCAAAGAGGGCCTCGCATCTAAGGACGTAATGCTTAGCCGTAGAGCTTAATACCTGTTGGGTGTCAGTAACTCCTGAATTAACAATAAATCAGTTATTCCGTCATCTTTGACAGTGGTTACAATTAATTTGATTCATCGCTAATTTTTCCAATTTCTTGAACAATTCACACAATGGGCTTTACGGAACAGCACAAAACATTCATGGTTGAATAGTATTTTCGAAACTGGGTTAGAGTAAATGGTGAGTGGCAATACAATCCGGGTTCCTGCATGGACGATTTTCCTAAGGTTGATTTATTGCTGGGGATTTTCATCATTGCCTGAAAAGAACCGTGGCTGTGTTTAGGGAAACAGGTTCTATACAACAAAAAAAACACCAGTTGCAAATTTAAAACAATTACAAAACAGGATTATCCAAGAATGTGGTAACATTTCTCCAGAGATGCTGGTCAACACTTTCGAAAATATGAAGAGACGTGTGAATTTATGCTTGGAGCATGGCGGTGGCCAATTTCAGCACTTTATGTAATTATTTTTCTTCCTGTATATTCTTACTTTGTTAATTTTGTAAACAACAAAAATAAATTTGTATTTGTCTACTTATTTTATTACTCATTAGTTTGGCATATCATGTCATAATTGAATTTGACAAAATTTTAACCTAGATTTGGTTAGATATATCGTCTCCATATCATTGTGATCTAAACCAAGTCCTACGTTTTTTAATCCAAGCCCTCTTTGATGCAAATAATTTTTGCTCGCACGGTATAACTTGTATTGATTTTTACAATTTGGCAAAAACTTGGGTACATGTAAACCATTTTGAAACACAACTTCTTGTTCAAGAATTTGAAAAAGTTTTACCCGAGAACTTGACGTTGGAAATACTGGGGTTATTAAAAGCTTAATGGCGGGGTGCACAGATTTTAGCCAAAAAATTAACTAACCAGCAACTTTCGACAGAAATGATTTTCTTAAAACACTTATAAACTATACGAAACATTAAAAAAAGTGGAATTTGGCCAACAGTAGGAACACTTTTCGTACTATTAATTCCGATACCCTCGTACCCCAGTCGTAGCTTAAACATTATAACACTTTTTCCACTCGAGACCAGCTACATAATAGTTTTTGTTTCCGGGATTCCCGAGATTGATTTAGAGCCTTACATTTTGCATATTCCCTGAAAGGATAATTTATTCGGGTGATAGTGCTCCCCAGTGGCCGCAGATATCCCGTTTTATGGTAAGTTTTGCGGGTTGTCTAAGTTTTTGGGAGTCAGCGACCCGGGTAGTTTCTTTGTTCATCTAAATGTCGCTCATATCATAAAAAGCTGATTATATTTCATGGGTTATTTCGACAGTCGTTTCATGAAATGGGTATACTGATTGAGGGCAGTGGTAGTTCAGAACACATGAAAGAATTATAGGAAGGAAAACGATAACCGACGTCTACACATACATTTTTCATTAAAATGTATCAATGCAATTGCCTAGTGAGAAATACAGCGACGATGGACCCTGAAAAAATTTTAACTTTTTCGAAAATAGCCTCCCTAAAACTAATCAAAAAAAGCATCCAATAATAGCCCCCCATACACGAGCGGATAATATAACGAATTTGATATGGCACGAGCCAAATACGCCGATAAAACTTTACGTGTATGTGGCTAGCCGAGCTTCATCGGACCCTGTAATATCTGCCACGGATGAAATCAGCCGGTTTTAACCCGTCAGATTAGCTAAGTTATTTTGGAACGCGTATTAAGTCGTCCAACTTGGTTTGAGGTTAAATTAAAATAATAATAATAATAATAACAAATAATGTCTGCCGATTCATGTTACTTGTCAAAAGAATTTATTTTCAATTAATATACTTCCACCATACTTAACAAATGTCTGAAAGTATCATTATCCATCCTTAAATTGTTATGGAAATCATTCGACTCGTCTTGTTGAAGTTCTTTCAAGATTAACATATGACTCAGATCATCTCTACGAGAAATCCATTTTTTTACTCACTTGCTCCGTTTTTTTTATTTTTGTTTATTAGCAACAAATACATACGCTATGGCACAAGCTATAGCGCGCGTCTTCTTGGTATTCATTTTTAAAACTCACCGAGTTCAAATAAATCCGAGTCGATCTAAAACCACTGGTTAAATCTTTCAGGAAATCCAAAAGATCGCGAACCAAGCCAAAACCTGTATAAAAAGTGGAGTTTTGTCCCATTAACGAGGAGATTTAATCAGGCGAATCTAATCGGGTTATTAAGTCGGCGAGCCAAATTCGGCTGCCCAAAAATGACGATAGTTTTAATACGTGCCAGGCCTAGCTCGCAGACCAAATCCGAACGGATCAAATCGGTCCAACTTATATGTTGGTGTATGGGGGGCTATTGTCGACGTTAAAGTTCACGGAGTTACAAATTCGATGCTCTGGGATTTCGTAAACGGCAAGAGATACAGCTAAGGTCAAATTGGAGCAAAGTTGCACAATTTGGATCTCTTACTGCTGCGTTGCCATACTGCATACTTTTTATAAGGTTTTAGACGAAAATTTAAATTTCCCACATCATGTTATTACTGTTAACTGTTTACGTTTGGCAAAATAAATAGATGGCCGAAATTTGTATGACGATTTACTTTAAATTGCTACCTCGTATACCTTTAACAAATATGGATTTATTGAAGTATGCAAAATTATTTAATTTACCAGAAAAAGGTGTTTTTATGAGAAATAAGTTACCCACAAAAATTAATAAATATGAAACAGGTATTATTAACTTGCATAATAATTTGGGGGACGGTACTCATTGGACTGCATATCTAAGATAAGAAACACCTAAATTAATTTGATAGTTTTGGCAATTTAAGACCTCCAACAGAAGTTATAAATTATTTTTTTAGCGATTGAAGCAAAAATTATGTTAAATACAACTACAAAAAATATCAATCCTTTAAATTTAATAGGTTAATTTATTATTGTTTCATCAATAGGTACCTACCAGATCATTGGATATGAATAACAAGCCGTTAAAAAATTTAGAAAAGTTCAAGTACTTCCTAGATATTCGAAAAAAATCGTTTTCCAGCTTTATTGAGAGAGATGGAGCAAAATTAATAATTTTACATTTTTATTACCGCTTTTTATTACCTACAACATGCCGTATTTAAAAATGTATATCTGATGATGGTACCCGAAAGACGAAACGCCAGAATTAATCGAAATCCCGATGGTGAGCGTCAAATTTGTAGCACCCTGTACTTTAAAATAAATATTAACTAATTATGTACCTACGAAACCTCGGCAAATTCGACCCAGAAACCCCCGGCCCTGCATACTGCAGTAATTACGTATTATAATATACCTTACTCGAAACCTAAAGAGACTTACATTACCCCGAGAATACAATTGTTCCGAATACTCTCATTTGACAAAGCTGCATACATCTACATGTAAATACCTTAGTTCAGCCTGCATATTATTAGGTTTGCTTACTAGTAAATATTTTGAGCCGTGTTAACTGTTGTGTTGGTAAATACCCTTCAGGATAGTGGTAATGTTTAGTTATGGTAGAGGTATGTACACAAAATAGAAACAACAATGTTTATGGGGAAGTGTTTATTACTAGCTCTCCAAACATCAAAAATAAAAGTGTAACGATTTGCTTACAAGTAGTAAATTTAAAGCATTACTAGACTAGAAGACCAAAAACGCATTAATAATCCCTACTAGAAGGAAAAGTATTCATTGACTTCTCATTGTCGCCTAAGTATAGCAGGATATCCGAAATATATTGTCACGTCTTTTGTTTCTTGTTCCAATTAATTAGTATTATTAATAAAAACAAAAAGACGTTCCAGCGACGGAAGTTGTTCATCGGAGAGCACTAGGTCATCAGTTAGGAATATGTGTCACTTGTTTAATAGGGTGCCACCTGGTTTTTGTACTATGTATTTTTTATAATTTATTTTAAAATAAGAGGTTTAAACTAGGAACGACCTCTTAGAGAAATATTAAAATTATGTAGATTCAATTACAAAGCAAATTCTTTAAATACAGCAGTTTCAGGCTGTTGCCTTTAAAAGCAGAATAGTAGAATAAGTAGTTAGGATATTTAAATTATAATTAAAACAAATATTCAAAACTTACAATTTGTGATTTCTTGAAAAACCAACTAATAGGCGATTTACCTATAAATTCCTAAGAGAACGTAAGTCATGATTCCGTGTCTAGATTGATCAATCAAAGCCTAAAAAAATAGGTTTACATAGTTCTTGACAAGACGCAACTTAGGAATACTGTGATAATAACTAATCAGAAACGTTTTACATAAACATTCAGGCGTGAGTGATAATATTTTTCATCATCCAGAGCTAGAATATGGTTCGGTATCATCATAATTCCATCCCAAAAGAGCAAACGTCTATTTTCTGAGGCAGTGAAGAAACTATCTTCTAAGGCAACGGTGTAAGCAGTTTTGACGTAACGAAGAAGATATTTTATAGGTAACAGTACTATTTTTTGAAGGAACGAAGAGATTACTTCTGAGTTAAGAAACGTTTTCTGAGGTAACGGAAAAATGTTCTGAGGTACTTAACAGGAAATCTCTCAAAGTTGTATTTGAGAATTTCTGGTAGAAGTTAGCATTTCTGGGTAGAAATCTTCACACCAAGAAGGAATAAATGTAGCTCCGATCTAATGGGTTGGAAACCTCTTATTAATGCCCATTTACGAGGAAATATAAAACTTTTCCGTAGGAAGGATCTGCTTCCTGCTAGCAGCAGAGAAAAAGTACCTTTCGGTCCTGAGCTTTTAGCAACAGTCCGAACCAAAACATTACATATCCTAGAGACACCTGGGACCTCAAATTACCTAAGTTAGAAGAAGAAGAAGATGGAAGAATCCAGTCACGTCGCTTAATAAGCGAGTGCGTACTAACCTCGATACCATCAAAAATAACGTCACGAATGCAATCAGTCTTGAGTTTTTGTTAGGTTTTCTATCATCAATTTTATGCGTAAAGTATAATGGTGGTACTGGGTAGTTTAAATTATGGTAAATGCGCTAGATTATATTAAATTGAAAAGTTTTAATTAACTATGAAGGGGGAACGCTACAATATAATTGATTATAATATAACATAATATATATTAGTATATAGTTGCCCTAAAAATGATAAAATAATAATTTGGGTTTCATAAATATCCGTTCATTAAAATTTTCAAACAGTTATTAACGAAGCTAAATTAAATTTTCTTAATGGTTAAACTCTATGCCTGATGTACTTGCTTACCTGAGGCGTTGCATGTTAGCAAGATATTATACTTAAAACCTCATTATCGATTAATTAAATTTTAATCGATAGGCCACATTAATGATTCAAAACTCTGGCTGCGTTGTGTCAACGCTGTTTAAAAAAGAAAAGACAAGGAATGTTCTTATAGAAAATGTGTATTCAGTTAAGGTGGAAACACATTACCACAACCACCTTAAAAAGAAGCCATTAAGTGTCATCGGGCAACGCCGCATCAGCTGGGAGTTGCGGATCCACGAGCTATTATTATGACGCGCGGCAACGGGCGAGTTTTTTAATTCTTTCTGATAATATTTTTAGTATTTTTTGGCTCTGTTGCCACTATATTGATATTGAAAAATTTACAAAAAGTTCATATATAAATAATAAATAGTTTTGGACAACAAAAACAACTTACCGTTTAAAGGCTTTGTTTAAGAAATCTAAAAGTCACCTACTATCTGGGTAACTTCGTTACTTTCACAATGTATGAATTGGTACCGAGATAATAAGTTTTCAAACTGAAACCACCTGCTTAGTTTCATTTCAAAGGGTAAAATCCATTTCAAATCATTATAAGCCAATTCATTACCTTTTAAAAAAACCTTTAACTTCATATCAAAATCAATGTCCACTGAAACCTGATTAACAATATTTATACAGTCATTGGTCAAAACTAAACTATAAAAATATATTTTTGAGTCACTTACAATTTTTACTTCCCAAAATTCAGAAGTATTAATTTTTGTAAATAATTACTGAAATCGTCAAAACTTTTCATAAAATCTGATTGCTCGAAAGCTTGATTAAGTTGAAATGTACGCTCTTGTTGTTCCTCGTTTCTCTCCGCTGGACTTTTTCTAGGAATGAGAACAGTTTTTGACAAGTAAGCAGGCAAATTGGGATAAAAGCTCGAAACAGCTGTTAAATTTAGTCTCACTTTAGTTGGATTTTTTTTGTGGTGCCATCAGGCGAAAGATAAATATCCTCACGAATATAGTCACTGGGGACAAAATGCTTAGCACAAACGACAGAATACTGTGTGGGCGACCAATTAGCCTTGGAATGGCTTTTAGCCATTGAATTTTCAGATTTTCATCTATTGGAAAGTGAAAAACTGATGGACTCTCTTCACCTGCTTTTAAAACACTTTTATAGTTAGAGTTACACCCAGGAATACAGCAGAGGCTTGGCATGTTGATAAATAAACAAACTAAAAGAAAAAATAGTACTTACCTAAGTACCTAGGTATCTAGAGGTATCCTACCTACTTACGAACTATCACTACTAGTGATATGAGCCAGTAGGCTACTGGGCAGGCTGTCGCTAACATAAAATACAGAGAGAGAGATAAACATATTTCCTTCTCTTACTGGCTCATAGGGATTTTGTGCCTTGGCCAGATACTTAAATTAGGTTGCAATTGGTACATTTCATGTGCTTTATTTTGTCTAGCCGACTAGTACCTATCGGGTTAGTCCTTTATTTTAGCTTCCGCTACCAAATACTAGATGGCAGCTGTTTTTAGTACGGTTTTCTTTGTCGAAATATTAACATTAAAACGTATTTTTATTATAATATAGTTATTGTGGTAGGTTGGATGTTAGGTTGGGTTAATGTGTTATTCGGGGTTGTTGATTAGTTTGTTGGTATCCTTTATCGCGTTTTAAAATGAATAAAATCAGTTTTTAAAACATTCGCGACTTTCCGCACTTTTCTTGGGAAAAAATGCTAATGAAAGAATCGGGTCGTCCTTTGCCAGATTTGTTTATGATAAACGATCAAAGTGGGAGAAATCACTTTTTCGAAATAGGAATGTTTATTCTATCTATGTTTCCTTTGGAATATCGACAAATCCACTTTATTTTGTGTTGTGTCATATTTAATTATTCAGTAAGTTTTTGTTCTAGTTTTTTTATAGATATTTTTTTGATTTGATATTTTTGGCCCTATTTGTTTCAATTATTACCGGCCGCCACTGAATGGCGCTGACAAACCGTTAAATTTAAAATTTGGAGCTAATTCCCGGCAAAAACTCTTTTCTGGTAGTTTCAGCCAAAGATAAATTATAAGCTTAATATTTACTTAAACGTATTTTCTAAGAGACTCTCCGAGAATACTTTACAAATACGCCATAACTCAGTGCAAATAGGGTATGTTTAAAGAAGCTTGACTTTACATTTTGATGGAGTATCTCGTTGATAATATACAATGAATATCCATAAAATCTTTTTTTTTATTTTTCGGAACAGTATGATCATTTTTATTAAATGAAAAACAATGAAGTGCGGAATATAATTGTAACATACTTAGCAATAGCTAAATAAACGCTACACTGAGGAAAATGATCTAATACAACAGGTTTCCTAAGACATAGCTTGTATTGATAGCCTTTTTTTTTATTAATCAATATTAAATAAATTGTTAGTGTATCAAACCTGCTTTAGTGTTATATCAATTCCAGATTGAACTACTTTAAATACATAAATTTTGTTAAGAATTAAATTGAATTTTCTTAATGTGATGCATTTTGTTTCCAGTAAAGTACGCTTTCTTTACAATTAAGATAGCAAAACAGCGCGAGCGTCCCCAAAAATAAATTGTATCAGTTAACGTACTTTTTGCGCAGGTCACTTCGTTGTTCGGAGTCTTCTAGCTCTGAATTTTGAAATTCATTGATCGTATCAATACCTGTTCCAATTAATTTATTTTCACTTTATATTTAAGCTTTTTTAAACTAGCATGTCAGATAAAGAAATAGAAGATTCTTATTTCGCACCACCCATCATTAGTATTGCACTTTATAATCTATGGACGAATTTTACCGTCTCAGTAAAAACCATGTTGCATAATAGATAATCATATGCAATGTTAAACGACAAGAACAATATCACACTAGAAGCTATTTAAATTTTAAGAACTACGGTACTGATTTATATTGGTAAGTATATGCTTTATTAACCATAGCAAGCAAATATTATTTTGATTAATGTCAAGTTTGTGCTAGTGGGAACTAATACAATATATAAAATCAGATTACACCCCCAATAGAACTTGAGAATTACTGTGAGTCTTCAGAGCAATAATGGTTATAAACTATTCTATGGTAGGATTAACTCCGGTCTCCTATTGGCTAAATTGCCGTAATATTATCACTACACAGCCGTCTATTTTCGTTGTCTTACAGTAGGAAAGCGCGTTGCTGTCAAATATAGTATTAAACAAGTGTATAAAGAGTATGTGAATTCTTACAAGGAATAGAAGGCTTTTTCTCAGTGTAAAGAGTTTAATGCTTGTTGCAATTTTCCGATTTTTGATACGAATAAAATACAAAGCTAGCTAGTTCAGTAAAATTATCCAGGCCCTAATGTCCCACATGGCTCTGCCACGTCGGGAAACCCCGTGTGCTTTATAACATCCTTAACTTTATTTTACTTCTTATTTCTCCAATGAAATTATAACCTCTTATCCTAACGACTATCGTTATTACCCACCTCGCTTTCCAGAAGCGTTGGCATTACAGTCACATTCCCTTCCGCTGCAAATTAAGCCGTCTTTTATACTAACTCTCTCTCTGTCTCACCTTTAAACTTTAACTTCCTGGGAATATATTATTTGTCACTTTCCTTTTGATATCTTTCTTAGTTTTTTGTTAAAAATATGCTAGTAACGTTTAACGATTTGTTGCTGACAAATTTGTGAACTAAACTGTGCATCAAAAAGTTCGAGAAATATATAATAAACTGGCAAACACATCTTGAGCGATAGAACTCCGAGGATGGAGATCCACCACAGGTGGCGTCTTAAAGTCAGCGACACGGAGTTCAACTAAATAATTTAAGGGTAGCGTAGTTGTGCTTGTCAAATCATGACAGCACGTTGACATCGGTTTGTTTTTACTTCAATAAATGTTTAAACGTCTGCTGAACTTATTATTTTGAAATAAAACTGTTTCATTTAAATCTAAAAGTGTCTTATTTTTTAACAAAAGTTATAAAACTAGGGAGTTCTAGTCTTTTATAAAATCTTTAAAGGTACGTGAAAATAATTGTCAAAATCAGGAAAGTAACCACGAAGATACCGGGCGAGCTAAAATTATTTGCATCAAAGAGGGCTTGGATTAAAAAACGTAGAGCTTGGTTTAGACCACAATAATATGGGGACGATATATCTAACCAAATCTAAGTTAAAATTTTGTCAAATTCATATTATGACATGATATGCCAAACTAATGAGTAATAAAATAAGTAGACAAATACAAATTTATTTTTGTTGTTTACAAAATTAACCAAGTAAGAATATACAGAGAGAAAAACAAAAATAATTACCTACATAAATTGCTGAAATTGGCCACCGCTATGCTGCAAGCATAAATTCCTGCAGTAATTGCTGCGTCTTTCAAAATCTGCGGCTTGTATGTCTTGGAATACTTGCACTTTATAAGAAAATAAATTTAGCTGCTTCTTAAGAATAGTCCTGCATGTTCCATAAGATCTTCCCACTTCTTGGGACAGGCATCTTATACAATTTGTTGGCGTATTTTACATTATTTCACGAACGTTTGCAACAAGTTCTTTTGTTCTTACAGATGGTCTTCCTGCTCCTTTTTTGTGTTGTATAGAACCTGTTTCCCTAAATACAGCCACGGTTCTTTTCAGGCAATGATAAAAATCTTCAGCAATAAAAGCAACGTTAGGAAAATGTTCGTGAAAATCGTCTATGCACAAACCTGGATTGTATTGCCACTTACCATTTACTCTAACCCCGTTTCGAAAATACGTTTCAACCATGAATGTTTTGTGCTGTTCCGTAAAGCCCATTGTGTGAATTGTTCAAGAAATTGGAAAAATTAGCGATGAATCAAATTACTTGTAACGACTGTCAAAGATGACGGAATAACTAATTGATTGTTAATTCAGGTAGTTACTGACACTCATTAGGTATTAAGCTCTACGGCTAAGCGATACGTCCTTAGATGCAAGGCCCTCTTTGATGCAAGTAATATTTGCTCGCACGGTACAATCAACACTAAAGAAATATTATCATTTCATCATAGCACTGCCGGTTCGTCCCGTCTCGTCTTCATGATCAAAATCAGCTGGATTTATTCGATATTGATTTCACATTTGCACGGAATTTCTTTTATGCATATTAAATAATAAGTGCATCGCCCTTGCCTATTTTATTGAATAATAAATTCCTGGTTTAGTTTTTAAGTTTTATAGTGGAAATGCCATATTGTTGTGTTCCTGGATGCAAGTCAGATTATATAAATGCCAGTCAAAATATTTTTGTTTTAACTTTTGAAATAACAAGTAAACACTTATATAAATTAGAGGAAAGTAGGCAGGTATTCTATAAAAGTTTATATGGGTAAAGCGGTCTTTAAAGAAAGGTCTTTAAACGCTCCTCCTTAAATCTCATAAGGTCTTACTTAAAACCAATGTCCATCATGCTGTTTCCAAACTACAGACCTGTAATGTAATAAAGGTATAAAAAAAAACAAATGATGGAACTTTTTGATGATACCGCAAGAACTTGAGAATCAGTTTATTCTGGTTACTATAGCGAATAGTTGAACTATACTTACCTACATTTTCTATTAGTGCCCTTAATAAGACAAAGGAGTGTCGTTTATATAACCATAAAGAAGTTATTTTACTCGCATTATGGAAAATTTACGTTTATAAAATAAACTTTATATTTCAGTTATTTCTAGTTCTAAGACGAGGTAAACCAAATCTAAAATAAACATCGATTTCTATTCCATTCTTTTATTTAAAAAATAAATTTTTGAAATCATCTGAGCAGTATTATTAGAAATAACAAGTTCCCGATATCATCGATGGGAAATTGAATCGGGCGGCGATATTCCTCTAAGAACTACCGCAGCGGTTTTCGTGATTGTCGTGTCAAAAAGGAATTTACCGTAACTGTACCGCGAGGAAGAAGATAGAGAAATAAACTAACTTTGTTTAAATTCGATTTCAAATTCTATTCGAATTGGAGTAATAAATCCTGCTTTATTATTTATTTCTATTGTACCAGGAGATGCTTGAAACTAAGAGAAATTATCATTCCATTTTGTTTGTGTAATAGGCCAAATCGATTATATTTCTAGATGACAGCCAGACTTCAGAAAAGTATGAAACAAAGTATGGCATGTTACCGAAGGTATTGTTAAGAAAGTCGATCATACAGTAAAAAATTCAACTAACTAAAGAGCAAGGTATGTCTGATGTAATTAATTTGATTTAATTTTTAATCAATTCGTAAATCAGTCGTATGATTTGTACTGTTGTTTACACAAAATAATCATATTGGATTTATTTAAATCAATACTGATCAATTGTATAAAATTTGTCAGCCTTTTAAATCGTGTTTGATTTAAGGGATTTTTTAATGCCTTGGAAGCTGCTGACGCACTTTAATCAATCAAGGGTATCACCCCATAATTTTTCTGTGACAGATCAACAGGTCAGTCGTTGGCATTGAACGTTACTTGTCGTTTGCACGGTGCCGATTCATTTTGTCTTTGTGTGTAACATAAACAAGTGGCTGGTTGTAAAAATACTAATGACGAGTTTTACAGTAATGCTATTGCAGAAAAGATTCCGGGTCTTTATCTTAAATTATTATGGTTATGTTAGTGTGTTTATGCCTTTGCCTTCCAGTGTTTTTAAAAACTACCTGCTTATCCATTTTATCTAATGAAAGGATTTTCAAAAACAATACTCTAAATGGTAAAGTTTCCTTTTTTTAGAAGCCATCGGCAACATACTCTTTATCTTACAAGAAAATAAAAACGTTTTTGTTTCTTATAATATTTTGCTCCTCCTAGCGTTCATCAAAACTGACACCCTTATCAGACATTTTGGAGAGAAGCTATTTTGTGTGCTATGCAGATTAGTTTCTTCAAATTCGACAGACAGCGCCGGCAAAACTAGTTTAGGCTAGTTCTAGTTCAGCCTATACAAGGGTTAAGAAAGCGTTTAGGGGCGCCTTAAAACATCTCTAAAAGGGTCCATAAGCTATGAATAAGACAGCTTTTCAGTTTTAATTGTTTAAATCAATCTGGTGTGAACCTGGATTTAATCAGTACTGACTTCATTTTGATTTAAAATTTAATCATTTTTTTAAATCTACTTCTTACGCGTCCTTAAATCCTTTTCCGTACTCGTTATATAAACTAAACTAATTATTTGATTTCTTGTTAGGTACGTCATCTATCATAATTATGGCAATATTAAACCGTATTTTGAGTTCACAATAGAAATTTATATCGCCCCTCTCCCTAGTGCGCTTAACATAAGACCATGTAATAAAAAAAAATAATTTAAAACGCTATGATTTGCTGTATATATGACGATATCAAGATTTTGCGATTATAAAAATGTTTCACAATTTCATATATTTTACCCTTCTCATCTAAAAGTAGGGGAACCGAGGGCAATTTATCAAATTAATTTTTAATACTTATATATTATAGTATATAATTATTGCCACACAAACTGGTTGATCAGGTAATTAATTCATTTTTTCCACCCTCATATTTATTATGTTTATTTTCCTTACAATCTATGGGATTAAATAGGCTATTCCAGTTAACTAAACGGATCCACACTTGTTAGGATATGAAACTGACTAATCACAGTTTGTGTTCAGTACTGTTATAATGATTAAAACAATTTGATTATTTTGTAATATATTTTTATTTGACCTTTTCAACAAAGTGTTATTTACGAGAGCGACACAAACATACGGGGTTGCCGGCCGTCGACTTCGCCTGATCTTGGGTTGTTCCGTGCTCGTCGAAAGCGGTTCAATAGGTATTTATGGAAACACAGTCGAACCGCTCCGTGGATTATTATTTTTGCAAGAAAAACTTTGTGTTAGACAAAGAAGAACTAATTACCAAATATGCGGATTACATTTGTAACATTTGCATAAACCGTTTTCTTTGCCGACTCGCCCGAATGACGTTAACCTTTTATATAGTTCGTTTATGTTTGTGCTTTTAACTTGTACTTGTGCGTTGTATTAAAGAACAATGATTTCGACAGTCCAAGAAATATTACAACTTTATACAGTCAAACAGAAAGCAGAGGAGTAATAATAACATTTTTTTTTACTTGGTGATGAATTTATCATCGCTATCATTAAATATCAAACTATAAGAATAGCGGATCTTCAAGAAAACTTGACAACGTTGTTTTGGACGTATTGGAGTTGGTTTGGCCGCCATTGTGGAGTTGATCGTAAATCTAACCTTAAATCTGTAGTTATAAATGCAGCGCCTCGGCAACAGATGTCTCAAATTCAGTAATGTGATGTAGTGGTGTTGCCGCATATCGTATTTTATTGAAATTTTTAAGGATTCAAGAAACATTTTTAACAGACAATAAAATAGGAGGTTCTCAATTCCAGCCGAATGTACCTATGTTTTTGATAATAATATTTATTTTTTACAAACGGATGCGAAAATTAACTATAAATAAATATGAGATAAATTAATTTATTAATGAAAAGTGTCTTTCGTAATGGGAAATATTTATTCCAATAGACAAAATATTGTGTTGTGTTAACGTTGAAACTTGTTATTTAGTCAATAAAATAAGTATAGTAGGTATTATTTATGTTATTAAAGGTGGTAAGTATAACTAAAAGAGGTTTTATAATTTTAATTTTATAAATTTTTAAAAATAGCAAACTGGATGTTTCTTAAGTAAGAAAGTAAAAACCTACTTATTTTAACCATTTTGAAAAGTAGTAATAATTGCAAATAAAAACCAAGTTATACAAACCACACGTCATTCATATTTTACCCATCATATATACTGTTGTGAAATAAATTGATTAAGGCGCCACTGACTTTGAATATGTGAAAACATGGCAGTCAATATGTTTTCATGTAATTAACGTTGGAACGTCAAAAGGTTGAAAATATTATATGCATTTATATTTTAAAGCAATTAAAAATAGGGACATTTTTAGGTCTAGACTATACTATAGGTAGGAAAATAAAGGTAATCTAGGATAGGTGTAGATACTTACGAGTATGTGAAATCAAGTTTTACGATAAGCTATACAAATAAATTAAAAAAACTCATGCAGCAAGTCAAACAGACAGGCGGCAACAAGGTTTTAATTTAGCAGTGAAAGAGCTTGTCGTTAGTGGCTGCATCATTATTGTTGTTGAACTCATTGTGCCATCTATGAATTTAACGTAGCAGATTTAGGAAATCTCCTTATATGGCCTTCTTATAGGTTGATATTCAATGTCGCTATTAACTATTCCCGCTCTCCCCTAAAATACAGTATCATGTCATAAAATATTGCTTATTTACTTGCCTCGCTGATCCTCGCTGTTTCTACTCGTAGGGAATCTCTAAGAATTGTTATATTACCATATTATACGAAAATATGGAAATATGTATATAGCCTATATCGCATGCATATTTCTTGACATGAATCTCGGCTTTATCAGAGTGTATCTCGTTGTATTACTAACTTTCCGCTGTACCAAGATTTATTTGATTCGGTTTAGATAGGCCTCAATGACTCAATGAACACTGACACAATTATTTACAATAGGACGTCGAAAAATATATGTCTGAATAACCAATCAATAGTTTAATTAATGTGTAAATGTATAATCATACCAAATTTTTTCAAATTTTTCGGTAGATATCTTATATCAGCTTGTGTTTGTTTGAAGGTGGTAGACAATAAAGTAATATCAAAAAAAAAATACCTTGTCGGACTTCCATTGTCTTTATTTTGTTACTTAACACAGCGATTCGGTTAGTTAGTATCTCTAACCGTTTTCAAGTGTAAACTAAATTATATTATAATTCTAAGGCTACTGTCTTAAATACTATCCATGTGCAATGAAGCTTGATGACTCCGCCTACCTGCTTCTTGGAGTGTAAAGTTTGAGCTGTTGGTTTTGGACAACAAGAGGCTTCCAGATATTGGGGATATATATACTTGGTTTACTTAATATATGGGTATTTTGATTCATAAAAGCCGCTTCTTTGAATTTTCGTTTTCTCCAGTGCTGTTCCGTGCCAAAACCTTGGCTTCTGACCACTGTATATTATGTTGGTTGGTCCATACATACTCCGCTATACCTGATCTCGAAGTTTCAGTTCTTTGAGTATGTTTCAGATGTTCTTTAACTCGTACGGGAAGAGGTATTTTTTTTCTCCAATGTACGATTCGCCACACTCGCAAGGAATTTGATAGATGTAATTTTGTTTGTGTTTTTATTACGGGGGTGTTTTACTTTTGTAAGAAAGCTTCTAAGCGTATTTCCGGATTTGAAGGCTATTTTGATATTATAGTTTTGGGTTATCCTTCTAATCTTTTCAGAAATCCCCTTGACATAAGGTATTGTAAGAAATCCTTGCTCCTCTTTCGTTTCTGTATTAGTTTTTACTTCGCGATTTTTAAGTTTGGAGATGGTATTAGTTACAAAGGTTTCAGGGTAACCATTCTATTTTAAATATGTTTTGATGTTTGAAATTTCAATATTAATTAATAAAATAATAATAATTTTTTTGTTATATCAGCTTATTTAGGGTAATTCTTGGAGATATGGCCCGGTTTTGATTGCCCAATTCAATATTTCCGAAAATTTTAAATCTACCTTACTGTTTCATATGTGCTGTGTAATATCCTGTTTCATTTTTGGTTGTTTTTTGTGCAATTTTGGATATTATATGGTTTATGTTAAAAATGTTATTTTCCAGACCGAAAAAATAATTAAGCCCTATAATGAAATTCATTTTTTGCACCACTTTATTTTTTGGTCATTATTGTTGCTAATTATAATTTTATGTGAAGAAATGCTCCGAGCTTAAAGTGGAGTACAGAAACAAAAGAAACACTAAAAGTCTTTCTACACAAGTTTATTAGAATAAAAATATTTAATTTAGATCTCTACATGTTTCGAATGCAAAAACGTTCATCATCAGAGGACAAAAAAAGCTTTGGTGATGGTGTTAGCAGAAGAGAAAATGGTAGTAGTATACAACCTTAATGGAGCTTTTATGGAATATAAAAATGTGTTGGTGTATCAAATGAATATTGAAAAAAAAATTGGTGAAAATTTAAATTGTACTTAGTACGTAGAAAAATAATATAGTAAAATAATTAAAACATAATTGTTTAAAAGGAACACTTTAAACCAACTGAATGAAACAAGAAGCAAAATAAAAAGAAATAAAAAAAAAATGAGAGACTAAATAAAACATGCAAATTTTTGTTTATGCATAGTCTTCTGCTTTAAGTAATACAGTAAGAGTAAAAGCTCTTAATTTTTGTAATATAGGGTGTCCCAAATTCTATGGGATCTCAAAAACTAGACAAGATACAGCAAAGGTGAAATTGGAGCAAAATTGTATAATTTAGAGCATAAATTAATGGCAGTGAGAAATTAAAGAAATTCCGACTACTTTCGGAGATATCGGGAAAAACCGAAAACTTCATTTTCTGTTTTTCAGGAGTTCAGTTCGAGATTCTTAAATAAAAAACGCTTATTTGGTGACAGACACAAACTACAGTTTTAAGATTTAACATCTTGCTTTCTCGTATCTGCGCGAGCAGAATAAATACGCCGCTTCCAAAAATTCCCTTTTTCCCAAATTTAAATTAAACCGCAAGAATTAAATCAGTATCCGGAAAAATCTTAACCGCAGCAGAAAAGATTTTACATTTAAATCGCTTCATTTAAAACAACTCGAGGCGTACTTGAGCAATGAAAACAAAACGCTCTTACAGAAAATTTATAGGTTGACAGACTAGTAGTTCATTCGATAAAGGAAACCAAACACAAAACAAATTAATTTAAAGAGAAAATGGCACAGACAAACAGCATGCGATTTAGAGTATTTGTTTTGGGCTTGTCCGAACTCTCCAAAACGCATTCAAGATTATACTTTTACTATATGACAAGATGGAAGAATGTAATATCTTGCTAGATGCCGGCAACATTTTAACGAATAATCAATTGTAAATTTAATTAGGCCTTTTCTCTCTAACAACGAAATAATACACTTTTATTTACAACCATACATGTAATGTTGACATTACTGACTTTATTGAAGTTCGGAAGTGTCACATTACCTACCTCTACTTCCCGCCCTGACTTCCCACCCTGATTCCCAGCCCTCATTTTCAGTCCACTAAAATGTGATATTTTAACTAAAATTTTATCATTTCATTCAACGGCTCCCCTTATTTCCGGCGGGGTACACTCCATTGATTCTTCTTCCATTAATTTTTAAACTTTATTGTATTGATCGCAAAAGATCAGACTTGAACTGACGTTTATTGTTTTAATTTCAAACAAACGTTTCCTTGACAACCGTCGCCTAATTTGAAAATATGCCTACTTGTAAATTTTTAATATTTTTTTAATATATATTTTCTATAATACTACGTCAAAATGACATTTTTCTTTTAATAATATTTTTAGTTAAAAATTATAAGAAGTGGATGTAGGATGTGGTTGTAAATAAAATAGTATACAAACCTCGGTCAAAAGTTTCATTACTGTCTCCGAGATATAGTTTACCTCGACGCTTCGCGTCTTGGTAAACTATCTAATCTCTCGACAGTAATGAAACACTTTCCACCTCGGTACGTAATATACTATTTCTGATAATTGCATTACATAATATTCTGTTTCAATTGGCTATCATCTACAGAATAAGGTCCCCCAAAAGTCCGTTTTTAAATTTCTTAATGCAAGGAAGTCGGACAGAGCAAAACCAGGACATATTTAATTGAAAATAAATGCCATGGACCATTTTGGATGTACCTTTTTTCCCGTAGAACTGGTTAAATTTCAGTATTTTCACAAGGCAAGTTGTGGTACAAAGCCGAACAGTGTTGTGGACTGCCTATTTGGAAAACCCTGGAACGAAATCCAGAGAAACACGCAAAAGAATAAGCTCTGGCAAACGGATTTACTTTCTCTGTTGTTCTATTCCAGATTGCCGTTAATAAGAATGCATTAACGTCGAGCTTGTATTGGTAAAATAACAAGTTTCTTTGATTGTTTTATTTTAAAATCATTGCAATACTACTTAATTTGTACAGGGTGTCCCAAATTCGATGGTCACCATTAGGTTTTCGGAAACTATACAAGATACAGCAAAGGTTAAATTGGGGCGAAGTTCTATAATTTGGAGCTTACGTTAATACTGGTGAAAAATCAACAAAAATTCTACTATTTCCGGAAATATCGGAAAAAAACAAAAACTTTATTTGCAGTTTTTGTTTTTATGACGTTATTTATTATACAAATATTGAAAACAGAAAGGACTTTCTTAGTCGCATTTAAGTAGTTTCTAATTTAAAAAACGACGTTTCGGTTTTAAGATATTAGTATCAGATCAAAATGTTTAAATACTGACCTGAAATTTGAATATATAAAATTAAGTATTTTATTCCTCTAAAACATAAACCAATAATGGTATTATGGGATACAGTAAAACAAAATTGAACTTGTAAATTCCCATTATATTAACTAGAAAAATGACATGTTTCGCTAACACTGCAGCTTCGTCAGATGACAATGATTTAATAAAGGTTAAAAATAAAAATTGGGGTGCAATAAAATTAAATTATTGAAGATGTAACTAAAACAGTGGAAGGGTTACAATAGCGGGAAAATCCAACAGAGGGTTTAAAAATTAAATGAAATTAGGTCCAATATGGGTAATTCACAAAATCTTAGGTATATGGTCAACAGAATAAATTTAACAAAGGTGAATTATTTAAATCTAATTGATCATTAAGTAACAGGTTCGTACTTTTAAGTTTATTTATTTCCATAGATTCTAACAAATTTAGTTTTAAACCTTTGTTTTCTGTATGTAAGATTTTAAAGGATGGATCGAAATTATGTTGATAATCAAGTAAATGGTTAGCATAGTTTGAGACTGTTTTATTTTTTAGAAAACTGTTATAATGTACATACCTGTATTCTTTTGTCAAAATGTCTACCCGTTTGGCTAATGCATGATTTAGGACAATCTTTGAATTTTATATTATTAATATAATATATATAAATTGCCAATTACTTTGCTAGGTTGTCCAAAGAAAGTTACAAGTTTAACGTTTAAACTAGTTAATATAGTGGAAATTTACAAGTTCAACTTTGTTTTACTGTATGCCATAATACTATAATTAGGGTTTTCCACCTAGTATCGGCTGAATCAAATAATAAATCAATAACATTTTGCCCAACATTTCAGAGCAGTCGCAACTTCGTTGCGGCCGTCTATCCATCGCCAGTGGCGTCACATAGCCTATGCATGTTTTATTGAATGACTCCCTTGTGTATATTTCTATTTTTTAGGCATATTTCTATATTTTAACTAACGAGGGTTTGTTATTTATTCAATTTGATAATATTATTATTTTTAAAAGAAAAAGTCCTGCTCTTTATTTTAATTATTATTTTCGCACTTTTGCTTTAAAGTAAACCCTTTTACATCCAAATTGCTGTCAAAAGTTCAATTTTTTTGGCATGAGTAATAAAAAAATCAATTACCAGTTCTCGTCTTGCGGCAAAATTTCCAATTATTTATTCATTATTGAAATAACATTATTAGCAAATGGGTTTGCTATATGATTTATTTATCTTTGGTTTTTGCTAATCAATTTTGTAATTTCATGCCTTTTTGGCTGGTAATATAATAATTTATGATACTGGAATAACAGTACCCATTTAATTTAAAATAACATAAATCCATCTTTAAAATTAATGTTCCCTAAAGGGAAACATAGTGATATACAGTGGCGGATCTACATCCTAAAAATTGGGGGGGCCCAAAAAATAAAACTAAATTAGAAGTTTTTTAATGTATTAAAAACTAATCTATCCATAGGTTTATGGTGTATAAGGTACAAATAAAATTAACTTTTTGAAAGTCGTTAAGAATGTAACAATAAAGAACCTATAGGTCCTTAATGCTTTAAAACAATAATCCCAAGTAATTTATTTATATTAGCACAAGACCAGATATTATAGACTACTACAAAATAGGTAATTTACAAAAAGAAAGAAAACACTTATAATTTAACAAAAAAAAAACATAAATGAGAAATAAACTTTAATGGAACATCATTTTTCTGTTACTACTATTTATGAAACAATTTAGGATTTGTTCCATATAGTCATTTTCTTGTAAAATATCCGATACAGATTCATGTTCAATAGCCATTACTAGGATCAGGATCTTGATTATTTTTCCGGAAAAAATTTAGCAGACTTGACTGTTTTCTCGACATTATCTTTTCTATAAAAAAAACCATAGATATCGTACTTAGTTTGTTTCAAAACACAGTCTAGGGCAACAATAAGCGAGCATGCAAGGTGCGCAGGGCAAGCGAGCGCCCGTTTTAAGGGGCGATCAAATTACAAATTACCAGTTACATAATACATAATATTTGTGTGTTATTCAATAAGTGTCCGATATTTTACAGAACGATTACTCAGTTTCAGTTATTTATAAGGTAAAAAGTTCATATAAGAAATGCATGCATTGATTATTGATTAATTTAAATCACGATATTTCGAAAACTGCTGCTTGTAGCGACTTTTGATAAACTTACCATTTTCACGTGAAAGTAATAGAGGAATCGGTTTTTCTTCTAGAAAATGAAAATGCGATACATACCCACATGCACGAAAAAGTTATGGCTTATGACTCTCCAAAAGAGAAAAAAAACTGTAGGTGGCGCCACCTATAATTAGAGGGCAAACTAAGATCAAATTTGAATTTCTCATATTGAAAATTCCCCAAATACCAATTTTTGTACAAACAAATTATTATAGTTTTTCGAAGTTTTTTACAAAAAACAAAAATAATAATAATTTTTACTACCCTGTATCTCAAAAATGAAGAGCTTGTTAGCACAGCTTATACGAACTTTTCACCTTGAGGAATCGTCCTATAAAATATCGGACACTTATTAAATAACACCATGCACCCTGTATAATATTCATACCAGAAATTACAACAAAAGAATATTTTTTGTCCTTGCTTACCTTAACCTATAAATATAAAATAAACATCACTGGCAACAGTACCACAAGCGAATAAGCGAGAGCCGTAATGTAAAAAAGTCGGCTTATTGGTCGCTGATCGAATTCGCCTTCTCTTTGTTTCATACAAAAAAGGATAAAAATAAAGACATCGCTTGTAAAACCAAAGCCGCCGTCCCACGGCTCCTTTGTGCGGTGCCTCGCGACAATCCACAAAGGTGCCGGCCGCGCGACGGCGCGGCGGTATTATGACAATGGAATGGAATTCGGTACTTATATTATAAATAAACATACAAAGAGAAAAGCGAATAATCTGCACATGCATTTCGTATCGGTCGGTTTTTGGCGGAGCGGCGTTTCAATTAAGGCGCTTTAAAACCAAATAAAAACGTTCTGTTCTGCTGTTTAGTGTTTTTGTTTCTATAATTGTATAATAAAATTGTATACTTACTTTTATTACTATCAGTTATTTAGTTTATTAGAACTTTTAGTTTATGTTACCTATAATATAATAATATGTAAAAAAATATGTGGCGATGGTTTGGTGTGTGTTGAACAAGGCAGATTAAATTATTGATTGATCGAAAAAAAGTTGGGGGGGCCTGGGCCCCCCCCCGTAGATCCGCCACTGATGATATACTATTTTAAATTTAGTTAGGGCATCAGTTTGTGTAAATGGTATAAAAACTAAATAATATTTTAATATGATTTCTGTAAAATTTACAGAATGGTTAAAATTTAGCTGAAATTAAAAGCGATTTTAAATGCCGTAAACTCGATGGTAATTTGTAAAATTTAAATATTTTGGTATAATTTTGCTAAATAAACTTTCTTGGATTTACACTTCAGTTAAAACTTTGAACAATCGACTTAATTACTTTTAAATCTGTATTATTATTTTATTTATAATTTTATTTTGAGGAAGAGGCACGTTTTAAGTTGATTTAATGCTTAATTAAGAAAAGCGTTTAACAATCTATTAAGTTTAAGCAACACGTACAAAGCTGCAATGCACTTGCTCATGCCATATAGTTCGTAGTAGGTAAATATTTCAGCAGTTATTAAAGTATTTGGAGTTTGTTTACAGTATGGCCGCCTAAGTATGCATAAATATAAAAAAAAAATCATAATACGTTGACAATTTAAAGTTTTCCAATTTTTTTTTAATAGTAGGCTATGCTCTATGACTTGTAGTATTTGTAGAAATTTTTTAATTCCTAACAACTTTTCTTTCTACCATTTTTCTCTATTTTCTGATGTAAGGTACTTTTTTACCCTTAAATGATTTTCATATTGGTAAAATTATAAACGAACATTCAAAAACATTAAACCTGTACTACTGGCCAAACTATACAGGGTGTCCCGAAATTAGCGTGCAATATTTCTAGGGCGTAAACTATATCCAAAAATATGACAAAAATGTCCTATAAACATACCCCGAGAAATGCTCCTTTAGGGGGCTAGAGCCCCTCAAAGATGATCCGGAAGGAAGCCTTTTTTTATATTAGTATGGAAACCCTTAAAGATAATGACATGAAAATTGGTACGTGCCTTCCAACCGATAAACTGTACATAACAGTTAGTTAAGAATAAAAATATTTCTTCCAGTGGCGTCGCACGGAGTGGGGCTGAGTGTAAATATTATCCTATATTTTTTATTTCTAGGATTTTTTAATTTTAAGTACAATATTTTAAGAACCTCGAGTTTTTTCTTTAAAAAAGTACCCCTTGTTTTATTTCGATAGGAGGCACCGTTTTCAAGTAAAATTAATTTTAAAATAAAACGTATTTTTCAAAAGAAAGGTTAGTCCATATGAGTTCAGATAAATCCGAAAGTTAGCGTGCAATTATCCTAGGGCGTAAAGTACATCAAAAAATATTACAAAAATGTTCCATAAACATACCCTCAGAAATGCTCCTTTAGGGGACTAGAGCCTCTCAAAGGGGGGCAAATTTTTTTTTCGTAATAGCATGAAGTCTGAAATGATCCATTATCTATTAAATATCGATGGACCGTAGCAAATCTTCTAGGTATTCTTCTATGCGGAAATCGCCTCGTACTCTATTACAGCGGCAGTAGAACTACCATTACAAAATCCATACACAAAATGAATATCTGTGAGTTCTCTGTTGCCCCCTTTTGAGAGGCTCTAGTCCCCTAAAGAAGCATTTCTGAGGGTATGTTTATAGAACATTTTTGTAATATTTTTTGATGTACTTTACGCCCTAGGAATATTGCACGCTAACTTTCGGATTAATCTGAACTCATATGGACTAACCTTTCTTTTGAAAAATACGTTTTATTTTAAAATTAATTTTACTTGAAAACGGTGCCTCCTATCGAAATAAAACAAGGGGTACTTTTTTAAAGAAAAAACTCGAGGTTCTTAAAATATTGTACTTAAAATTAAAAAATCCTAGAAATAAAAAATATAGGATAATATTTACACTCAGCCCTACTCCGTGCGATGCCACTGGAAGAAATATTTTTATTCTAAACTAACTGTTATGTACAGTTTATCGGTTGGAAGGCACGTACCAATTTTCATGTCATTATCTTAAAGGGTTTCCATACTATTATAAAAAAAGACTTCCTTCCGGACCGTCTTTGAGGGGCTCTAGCCCCCTAAAGGAGCATTTCTCGGGGTATGTTTATAGGACATTTTTGTCATATTTTTGGATATAGTTTACGCCCTAGAAATATTGCACGCTAATTTCGGGACACCCTGTATAAATGCTACATTCGACCAATCTTGGAGTTTGCTGTGCCCGTCTGGAACCCGTACTTTGTTGGTGATATTCATGCTCTTGAACAACAACACGGCTGTGTCCTGAACTACGTCAACTTACTTACGAAGATCGTTTGAGGGTACTTGGACTTACAACACTGACCGAAAGAAGACTTCGAGGTGACTTAATCGAAACCTACCAAATTCTTCAGGGGTACTATTCAATTAATTTTGAAATATGTGCGCGTGGCGGCGACGACAGATTGCGAAGCCATAACCTAAAGCTGGTACGTGAGCGATTCCATAAACGTTGTAGACAGTACTTTTTCTCAAATCGGGTACATCGCTCATGGAACTCACTTCCGGACGTGGTGGTGAATGCGCCGTCAGTAAATGCTTTAAAAAATGCATATGCATTAGCTCGAGCGTAAGCACAAAATGTATAGGGAGCAAATGAAACCAAAATTTTAATTTACCGACGTTTCGGAAAACATATTTTTTTTCTCAGGGCTCTGAAACAATAGGATTCTTTCTTAGGTTTCAAAAATACCGATAAAAACATTACATAATTGATTTGTTTGAAAAATGACAATACTTATTTTCGATAACATAACATAACCGAAAATACTTAATATACACGTAGGGAAAATGTTTGTCTGCCCATCTCTTAGTAATAAGTTAGAATAGTACAAATATGAAGTATCACAAAGCAAACAGAGGTAGGTAGATTATCTTTCCCCCGCTCCATCGTATTGCATCTCGCTCATGGCGCTTGCTGGTGACACGCCGCGCCGCTTCGATTCTATTAATATCAAATAAATATTAACTATTTCGTACGTTGCCGCCTGAATAAAAGGATCAGGAATTAGGATCAAGCAAAACGCATCGAGCCAGCCTGATCAAATGCGATGGAGTAGGGGAAACATAATCTACCTATTTCTGTTTACTTTGCGATACTTCATATTTGTACTATTCTAACTTATTACTAAGAGATGGGCGGACAAACATTTTCCCTATGTGTATATCCTTGATATATTAAAGACTAACACAGTTACAAGTAGGTGTAATTTTTCTTTTATATTTCATGGTGTTTAAAGAGAAAAAAAAAACCTTTAGAAATAACGCGTAAACTGTAGAGAGAGACAAAAGAAAGTTACGACAATTTGTGTATTTTAATTTTCTTAAAAAGTACACCAAAATTAAAACATTAAAAAAGAGAAAAGTTTTCTCATTAAAATAAAATAAAATAGGGACCAAGGGTGAACCCAAAACCAAAAAAAAACAAAAACAAAAAGTGGTAAAAACTTACCGTTAGAGTGGGCTCCACGAGTCATTATGGTAAAAAACTAATAAAAAAATAAATAACGTTAGGACACATAACGGTAAAAGGGACACGTGACAAACGGCACCGTAAACAATTAGTCATTTTAAAAAATTGTGTGGTACAACCTGTGCAAGGCGAGAAAACAACTGATTTTTTGTCAGGCATTAGCGGTGATAATGTAGAAATAAATTTTATTGTTGTCAATCTCTTTTTTTTCCCTTCTCGTTTTTTCAATTAAATTAAAGTATGAAGTACTGAGGGTTTCTATATCTGTCCTTCGATTGATACTTTTTGGGTGTTTTTATCGGTTATTGTTGAAGAAAGTTGTAAAAAAGAATCCTATTGTTTCAGAGCCCAGAGGAAGGAAATATAGTTTTCGAAACGTCGGCAAATTAAAATTTGGGTTTCATTTGCTTCCTAAGATCCTTAAACCCATAAAACCACCTACATAAAAGTCTATTGTATAATTAACAATTTTATTTTATAACAAAATACATATTCTGCAGCGTTAGATAGTGCCAGTGTTTTTCACTTTATTGTTGGTTTTGTTTGTGATTAACTTGTTTTTCACACTCTCACTCAGACTGATAGAATAAGTTTGCGCTATTGTCATTTAAGTTATACAACTCATGTAAACTATGATTTATACCAGCTTGAACGGCCTTGCCGTCTATGCTGGAAGATCTATAATAATAATAATATTTGTTATAAAAGTCCGATTTGTCGCTCACTGAATCAACCACACGGTATATCAATATTGAGAAAATTGGTCAAATCGACCTATTTTGACGTTAAAAAACTGTAAACAAATGTTGTGCACGTATTTTATCCTTTAGAGATTTAAATCATTTCAAAGACAATTGTAAAAATTTAAATCACGCTGACAGAATTTAAATATTTTTAGGAAAATTTAAAATCATTTTCAGGTAAAAAATTTAGAATTTAAATTAAAAAATGTTCTTAAATCACAAAAACGATTTAAATCTTACTAATTGTGACAGCGCTGGTAGTATTTAAATTATTATTAATAAGCTTATTAGAACATTTTTGCGAGTTAACTATAGAAATCATCTTCTTTCTCTCAGTTTTTTAAACGAAAATTTATTTAAGCTAAATAGAGTGTTCTCTCTGGGTGGCAATTTTTTTAAACAAGGCTACCGCCACGTCCAAACAGGGCCCGCAAAAGAACAAAAGAATGTCCTCGAAATTATTCTATAGAGACACATTCCATTCCTTCTTGCTTTGTACTGCTGAATAAATAATCCTCACTTGTAAAGTGAGTGTAAAGGTTAAATATTTAATCAAACGATAGTAACTCGAGAAGGAATGTTGAAATATATTTTGCATGTTTTGAAATGGTAAATGGTTTAGCCGAGTCAAAAGGGTTGTTTCGCATTTTGTTTAATAAAATATCACGAATTAAATATATGACCTTAAAACGTTTATTTAATTTGTTTTATTTATTGGAATTGAGAACAATAATTGAAAAAATAGTTGTGGGTTTATTTTTTACCTATTTAATAATGTTTTAAATTTTTCTTAAACGAAATTTGGTCAAATATAACAAACACACTTAACAGTGCTAGGGATGGGGCCTTTTAAAATACCTGTGTTTTTGTACACAATAATTAATACCGTGCGAGCAAAAATTATTTGCATTAAAGAGGGCCTTACATCTAAGGACGCAATGCTTAGCCGTAGAGCTTAATACCTGTTGGGTGTCAGTAACTACCTGAATTAACAATCAATCAGTTATTCTCTCACCTTTGACAATCGTTACAAGTAATTTGATTCATCACTAATTTTTCCAATTTCTTGAACAATTCACACCACAATGGGCTTTACGGAACAGCACAAAACATTCATGGTTGAAGCGTATTTTCGAAACAGGGTTAGAGTAAATGTGAGTGGCAATACAATCCGGGTTTGTGCATGGACGATTTTCACGAACATTTTCTTAACGTTGCTTTTATTGCTGGTTGCTGGGGATTTTTATCATTGCCTGAAAAGAACCGTGGCTATGTTTAGGGAAACAGGTTCTATACAACACAAAAAAGAAGCAGGAAGACCATCTGTAAGAACAGAAGAACTTGTTGCCAGCTATCGTGAAATAATGCAAAATACGCCAACAAATTGTATAAGACGCCTGTCCCAAGAAGTGGGAAGATCTTATGGAACATGCAGGACTAAAGCAGCTAAATTTATTTATTAAAATTAAATTTATTTATCTAAATTAATTTTGTAAACAACAAAAATAAATTGGTATTTGTCTACTTATTTTATTACTCATTAGTTTGGCATATCATGTCATAATATGAATGTGACCAAATTTTAACCTAGATTTGGTTAGATATAATATCGTCCCCATATCATTGTGATCTAAACCAAGCCCCACGTTTTTTAATCCAAGCCCTCTTTGATGCAAATAATTTTTGCTTGCACGGTAGTAGTTGGTACAGGAGTAGATATGACGTATTTTGCATCAGAAAATAAGTTAAGCATGACGGTATACCGTCATGCTTAACTTAACTTTGTCCCCAATTTTCTCTTAGTAAAAGGTTTATAAGTCGTAGGAAAAATTTGCTGTGCAACTCAAATGGAATGTCATTATCGCGCTGTGACGTTTGAGCGCTCTGTCTATAGATAATGACACTCCATTTGAGTTGCACAGCAAATTTTTCCTACGACTTATAAACCTTTTACTAAGAGAAAATTGGGAACAAAGTTATTTACATTTCAATTTACTTAAATCAATGAAATACAAATTTCCACGTCAGAAATACATAATCAACTTGCTAAGGCTTCTCTTTTTTAAAGCCACAAAAAAATAAAAAGAATAAGGGCAGTAAAGTAAACCCACGTCTTACGCGTGAGAGAAAAAAGACGCGCGATATGTCATCAACATAACATTTAAAAACGGATTTATTTAGGTCATTTATATATTATATAACAAAGAGAAGAGACCCAAGAACGGATTCCTTGGGCACTCTCGATAAATCCAAAATCCGACATATATCATCATCGAGAGACTCCTCCGAGACAGATATAATTTTAGCAGCCCCTAATTCTATATCGATATAATTTCTCAATCAGTAGCATGTGCGCCACACAATCAAAGGCCTTGCTGAGGTCACACAGAATCATATTGACATGATCTCCTTCTCAAGACCTCGACTATCTCATGCGCAATCTGTACAACTACCTGGATAGTAAGTGGGCTCAAGTTGAATGAAAGTAGTTATACGTGTCCAAATTAAACGATATATATATTTAGAAAATCTATGTAATTTTATCAATTATTATAAATGATGTAGTAAAATGGTTAGTTACATCAGTTATCGGCTTTGAACATTAAGCATTTTCCTCATATAATAAGATTGTTATTTTTTTTATTTTTTATTTATTTTATTTACATCCAATTACAGAATTATACAATAAATGTGTATCAGACCGTGAGATGCACTGGATGCAAACAAGCTACGTCGCGAAAGCTTTCGATAAAGCTAGTAGGCGACCACCCCTGTTTACAGTCAAAACATCGCAGGCGGACCTAGATAAATTTTAAATTTTTTTTTAAACAAAACAAAAGAATATCACATTCTGTCATTAATACACCTACTTTCTATACAATCAATAAATCAATCTAATACTTAAATAAATTATTCAGTAACAATAGGTGCCCATTTAATTATATTATTATTACCAATAAATATTTTTTAATAATTCAGAGATATAAAAACCCTTTGACAATATCCAGTTTTTGCTTTCAATTTTAAATCGCAGACTGTTTCTGCTTGGTTTGATATCTTGCTTTATTAAATTTAATATTTTAGTTCCAATATATCCAAAAAAATGTTGAGCAACGCCCTTCCTCATTCTCGGAACAACAGACTGATCCCGACCCCTCGACCGGGTGTCATGCGCATGCACCGATTGAGTCGCATTAACCACATCGGCCCTATGTTGATATACAACGGCGGTGTGATAGTATAGCTGTTTTACTGTAAACAAACCTGTTTCTAAATAGAGGTTTTCCGAGGGATATCTCATATTTTTATTTAATAAAATTTTTATAATTCTATTCTGGGCTGTTTGTAGTTTATTCATGTAACATTCCATCACTCCACCCCACCCTATTATCGCATATCTCAATATAGATTCGACTAAGCATTTATAAACGGCAGTTATGTGTTTTCTGGTGAGAAATTTTTTAAGTTGTCTAAATTTATAATACAAACCCCTTATTTTCTGCATTACTTTATTAACATGATCTCCCCAGCGCAAATGACAATCTATGGTAATACCTAAATATTTTATTGTTGATAATAATAATAATAATAATAACAAATTTTTATTAGTTCATTGAACTATTTAATTACATTTAAAATTTTTAATTTTTTCTTCTCTCTTGATAGATAGGTAATTACAATCTAGAAAGACTATTTTATTAGACTTTTTTACATAAAATTTGATTCTTTAATTTTTTTACAAATAGTTTTAAATTACACCTTTTAATTTCATTTCCTAACTTGTTATATTCTATAGCACCACTAAAAAATATTGATGTGCGATTAATCTCACCGTTTTTTAGTTTTAAAGTGTCATAAGTAGGTAGATTGTTTTCATATGATGTTATTGGAAGAAAAAATGTTTTTGCAGAATTTATGGTGAGTTTTTTGCTATCAAACGATTTGTTTATATTTTTTAGGTCAGTTTCTACTTTTATTTTTAGTTGTTCCCAAGACTTATCAGTGTAGAATATTGCAGTGTTATCTGCGAACGAAATAATTTCTCCACTACTTCTTTTTTAATATGTCATTAACGTATAGGATAAAGAGTAGGGGGCCCAATAGTGTTCCCTGGGGTACACCGCAAGTTACAGTCGCGACGTCACTAATAGCTGCACCAATTTTCACATATTGGGATCTATTTTCTAGATACGATCTAAACAAATTTAACACGACTCCCCACCAACACTCTCCAACTCCGACAAAAGCTGTGAATGACTGACGGTATCGAACGCCTTCGCCAAGTCCAGAAATACACATAGCGCAGGCGCCGACCCGTCAATTTCCCTATACACAAGTTCCATCAGTCTTGCTATTGCGTCCGCTGTCGACTTTTTTTCTTGAAACCCGAATTCTCTAATGCTAATTAAATTGTGTTCAGTTAAATATCTATTTAGTCTGATTTTTAAAATTTTTTCTAGAATTTTTCCAAAGTTAGATATTAGAGAAATGGGCCTGTAGTTTTTTATATTTTTTTGGTCTCCGTTTTTGAAAATAGGTGTCACGATAGCCACCTTAAAATGAGTGGGGTTATTAAGCAGGTAACTGTAAAATTTTGGGCTGTAATTATCACATTTGTTTCAGATTGTGAATTTGACGTAGTGTTAGTTTATCAAACATCTCACATCTCAAAAGTTATCTACTTGGACCGCTTTGTTCCCAAACCCCCTTTGTTTCTGATCCCTTATGTAACATTATTACCATACAAACTTACGACTACCTCATAAAAAATATATTTCCCTTTATAAATTATTATCATATAACATTATAAAGAAGCCAAGAAAGCCGTTCCCTAAATAAGCTTTCGCTAACCCCTCAACCTACTTCGTTAGTGAGTTAGTAAGTCTCAGGGTTGCCACAAAGACATTACACATTAATGCGTTACAAGATATGTTGAAATAAGGTGAAGCTTAAGTGTATATAGGGTGAGTGTATACTTTAAACAAATGTAACTATCAAAATAAAGCAGCAAATATGCGTAATAAGAAAACGTAATAATATTTTAAGATAAAAATTACTATCATTCATGATTGGAATGTGCAGTTACCGTCACAAAAATCCGGGCACTAATCTGACATCTAACATTTTTTCCGTGAATTTTGGTAACTCAGGCTTTTACCTTTACTACCATAAATTGAAAGGAAGGTAAAGAGATTTTCGTAAAGTAAACTAGACAATAATAACTTGTTATTCAATTCAGAAATAGCTTAAAACAAAGTAAAGTAACTCTACTACTACAAAACTATGGCAATATAAATAAACTGAGGAGGAAATAAACCCAATAGTATTTAATATTTTATTGCTCTTCCATTACTTTGAATAACTGAAGTTAACCCTCCGGCGGGCGCGCCTCTTATATTCTCATGAACAGGCGCGCCGCGACATTTTTTTTCTTAAAAAAAACGTAATTTAATACTTTGAGATGTTAGTAATAATTGAAACTAAAACAAATAATCAAAAATAAATGTAATTCTACAAATAATACTTGAAAAAATGATAACAAAATAAAAAAAAAACATAAAAAATCATATTACAATAAAAATGTTAACAAAATGAAAAAAACAAAAAAGATCTTCTTACTTAAATAAAACAACGTTTTATTGCACAAATATTCAGATTAGCATTTTATTCTCCTTTTGTTCAAAGCTCTTCATTAGTCGTTCAAAGCTGTTCAATATAGCCGTTCTAGAACGGCTATTAACCACTAATGAACAGCTTTGAACTGCTTTTGAACAGCTTTGAAGAGCTCCTGAACAGCTTTGAAGAGCTCTTGAATAGCTTCGAACAGCTTTTGAACATATTATTATAATTACATGCAAAAATAGCACACTCTAACTAAACGCCACACTGCAACTAATGCCGACCGAAATAGGGTCTGTTCGATATAGGAGTGGGGGGACAAATGTATCGTGTACGAATACCTGGAAGGACGGCGGCGTCAGTTTTAATGCTCAGTATTTACAAAGAAAAATCTAAAAAATGCGGCATTTTGCCGCAGGCGCGCCCGCCGGAGGGTTAATCTTTTAGGGATTGATGCCACCAGACCATTACAGTATTCTTGCGTTAGTTGATTCCTATAGTCTATTGTAATTTCAGCCACAATTGTTCATTATTTTCTGGACGAGAATCATTATATTATTATTATGTGTTAATTCTCTTGATCATGTATCACCAAACTTAAGTGTCCCTTTGTTGCATCTAATCAGATACTGCGTGGGCGGTATGAACCGGGCAGTTATCATGTTGGTAAATGTAATTAGTATTGGGAAAGATATCATTAACCGATGGCAACATCACGTTCTCCAATATTTATATGTAATTTTGTGCATTAAATCTACCTTCAATGCGCGTACAAACTCCTGTACCCTGTGCACCCATCAAACGTTGACAGAAAAACGGCAGCTTGTTGAAATTTAGTGTAGCGTTCATCAAACCGGGTATTTGGTGGTCTATATACCCTTACTCTCCTGCTGTAACATGATTGGAAAATCTTTTCGTCTGTGAAAATTACATTTTTCCAAACATTTATACCTCCTCCGTAATGCATAACCCACTTTTTGCTCTTTGTTGGTTACCGTTAGCAAAGGCTTTTTAGCTGCAGAGTGATTGCAAATATTTAAACCATCTCTTATTCTTGGTTGTGCGGTTCTAACGGAATCCAAAAAATCAGTTACATTGTGAGCTAAAACAGCCGTTTTAAAAGGATTTTCCCTTCGGTATTGAATTAGAGTATTGTTATGTTCTTCTGTCGATGCCCTTTTAAGGCCTGTTCTTTTTATTTTTTTCAGCGAATGCGTTTTCATCCATTTTATTTTGATATCATGAACTGTACTTTTTGGCGTTTGAAATCTTTGAGCCACCCGTCTCTCCGACCTTCCTTCATCTAGCAGTGTCACAATTTTGGCCTTTTCCGCAGCATTTAAATGACGGGGCATATTTGTAAATATATTTCAATAGCCGTAAATAAATTTCAGTTGACAATTTTTGTCAATGTCATTAAAACAATGTCATTAAAACAGGTAATTTTTAGGTATTCGAGATGTATAAAGGTCGGCTTACAATAGAAAAAACTGCTGCCCGGATTTTTGTGACGGTAACTGTACATAAAGTAAACTGTTTATTGTATTTTGAACGACACAGCGGAACAGAGGAATTATAGGTCGCAGAAGCGTACCACAGAGAAATGCTATTGCGAACGAATGAACACAAACTATTATTCCTCTGTGGTGTAGCCCCAGCAGCTAAGACTATTAAATTAAATCGAAGCGATATGGTTTGTTACGATACGAGGTGAGGTAAGCAACAAATGATAGGCCAGGATTTTTTATGAGCATGCGGCAAATTCGGCACATTTTGAAACCGCTTCGGCGCACTATATCTTCCGCTAGTTGTTTTCTTCCTTGAAACGGTTCCCGAATACCCGATTACTGGTATACTTACAGCCAGCGACACAAAACGAAGAAAATAATTTTCGAAACTTTCAGCAACATACACTCATACTCACTACCTGCTCGTCAATCGGAACAAATTATAATAACAATAACCTATGATTTTTAAGAAGGAAGACTGGAATGTAAGATTTACTCTCAATTAGTATAACTTTTAGGTTGTTTTCAGTTTGGTTTTTTGAATATGTTTAATTTTATTTATTTTCAATGACCTATTTAACCATTTTATATTATTTGCTGTAAATTATATCGAGTATTTCTGTGGGTTCTTCTTGTTTTAGGTTATGTAAGTCGATTTTACTTTAGCTACCTTACCTTTGTCTCGCATTATTTTCGCTAAATTATCGAAACCGTGTTTCTGTTTAGAAACCTAATAGTAGAAATTGTGTCTCGACTCCATTTTGAACCAGAATAACAACTCTCGTTCAGGCCGTACTGTTGTCACATTATTTTCAATTTACTAACCAATGCAATTTAAAAAAGGAATAAGTGAAATTTTGAATATATTTGCAATTTAATTTTTTCGCAAAATACTACATTTTCTGTAAATGCAAAAAATATAAAGCTTAATTATTAAATAACAATGATAACATTTATTTCGTCAATGCTCTTTGTTTCACTTGTGCAATAATTAAGTGAAATAAATCATGACTTATAGAAAACACACTTGTGACAAATGCAATATGGCGAATTCATATCATCTTCATATTGTTTTTCTTCTAATCCACAACTAACAAGTAATTCAAATTATTTGTTTTCTTATTGTGTCCATTTCGACATCTTCAAACAGCGCCCTCTAAGATGGAGAATAAACACATGTGATATAATATTTTCGACACATTTTTCATTAAAGTGTCGATTATACGTCGAAACAGCGAAAGTGCACAACACGTGCAATAGCGTAATTTAAAATGTATACGTTTCGAAAATGATTCGAAATTTGTAGCCAACAGTTTCCTTCTGCGTGGGAAACAGAAACATAGGTTTCGATACATTTACCAAAATGTGTCTAAAAATGCTACTTGGGAAGGGTCTAAGATTTAATAGACACAGTATTTGCTGTCAGTTTCCACGGTTAACTAATTTTTGGATAATTTAATCATCAAATAAATCAGGACTAAAGTTGTACACCGTGTATGAACTTGAACAAGGGCCTTATTTCTCAAAACAACCATAAAGTTTTATTAAATCCAAATCCCGCCTAAGGTATTTTCCGGTATGCGTGTGCTATTTGCTTAAGTTATTTAAGAAATATGACTCTATACGGGAGCATCTCGCGACCTCGTTATAGCAGCGAGTAATAACACTTTGAATTTTAAATTTTTATTCCTAGATTTTTCTTAGAACGTGGTAGAGACATTAGGGTTATACGATAATACGATAAATGTTTATAAAGTACTGGCTTTACGGAAGAATTATTTCAATTGGACGAGCTGGCAGTAGCGGTCCCAGGATTTTAATTGGGGGGGGGGGGACTTGGACAGCCCCGCAGACAAAAAATGTTTACGGTTTATTCGACAGTTTTTCAAAAGTATATGTTTGTTCTTTTTGGTACGTGGACGACATGTACCGTGCGAGCAAAAATTATTTGCATCAAAGAGGGCTTGGATTAAAAAACGTGGGGCTTGGTTTAGATCACAATGATATGGGGACGATATATCTAACCAAATCTAGGTTAAAATTTTTTCAAATTCATATTATGATATAATATGCCAAACTAATGAGTAATAAAATAAGTAGACAAATACAAATTTATTTTTGTTGTTTACAAAATTAATAAAGTAAGAATATACAGAAAGAAAAACAAAAATAATTACATAAATTGCTGAAATTGGCCAACGCCATGCTCCAAGCATAAATTCACACGTCTCTTCATATTTTCGAAAGTGTTGTGTTGTGTTGTGTTGTTTGCAACAAGTTCTTCTACTCTTACAGATGGTCTTCCTGCCCTTATTTTGTGTTGTATAGAACCTGTTTTCCTAAACACAGCCACGGTTATTTTCAGGCAATGATAAAAATCCCCAGCAATAAAAGCAACGTTAGGAGCATGTTCGTGAAAGTCGCCCATGCACAAACCCGGACACTCACCATTTACTCTAACCCCGTTTCGAAAATACCATTACCAATACCAAAGCACATTGTGTGAATTGTTCAAGAAATTGGGAAAATTAGGGATGAATCAAATTACTTGTAACGACTGTCAAAGATGACGGAATAACTGATTGATTGTTAATTCAGGTAGTTACTGACACCCAACAGGTATTAAGCTCTACGGCTAAGCATTACGTCCTTAGATGCAAGGCCCTCTTTGATGCAAATAATGTTTGCTCGCACGGTATACTAGAACAAAAGCAAACCTATTATTTTTGAAATCTTTTATTTGCAAAATAAATGTCCTCGAAACTCGACACTCAAGTTCAATTAAAACAACAAAAAAAAAACGACATTAAAAACAAAAATAAGAACAACTCAATAAGTGAAATATTATAATAAGTAGAAAAACAAGAAATAAATATAAAAAAAGGAATCGCATAGCAGCAGGTACTTAAAACATCATAAATGAAAAAAGGTAAAAAAAATTAATAAAATAAGTTTCAGTCAAGTAGAAACCAATTAATTATCTGTGTTGTTCCAGTCTTTAAGTTGCATTATTCGTGGCTTCAAACAGGCACGTAGATAAGGGGGAGGGTAGTCCCCCCCCCCCAGAGCAAGTTTGTGTCATCATTTAATGCTTAAATTAACTAGATTATCACTATGGTAACTTTTTAAATGCTTTATAAAAAATAATAGCACTTTGTATATGTACACCGGCATAGCTAGAGGGTAATCATCCTGTCATTAACCTGTTACCTACACTTAACTTAACAGAGTTACTTAATATTTTTGATTTTATTCATTTTATCAAGTAATTGCTACTCAAAGAGTATTTGGCCGCTTTATTGATATTATAAAAAAGTAAATTATTCATATTGTTTTTGTTAATATGCAATAATATAACAAAGTAACCGACTACTTTTATTGTTGTTTTCGTTGTCCGTTTTTTTCTTTTTGTTCACTGCTACACACAAAAAATCTATTTTTGAAATAAGAATACTGGTAGTTTTGGATATTTACTTTTCACCCAAATATAATTATATAACAAGTTACAGCATTCTTAGCTAGTTTTTTATAATTAATTTCCATTCAAAATTACAGTAATCTCAACCAGAAACTTTGCTGTGATTATTTTAAAACGGACCATTATTTTACTTTGAACTCACATTTTAGTTAATGTTCTTTTATTAATCCCTATCATTTCTTATTGAAGTTAAGGATATATGACGTGCTTAGAATAAAACGGTGGTAATTTTTAAACAATTTTAATCTTCAATTGTTGCAATATTTAGTGTAATTCTGTATTTGGCCGTCAGCCCGTTCGTCGAGAGTCTAGCCCACCCCGTGATCGAGAAAGGAAGAAACAACGTTTCTATTTTCTGTGGTTTCGAGTACCTAACTTTTGTTTTTGGGTTGGTGCACGTTGGTAATGTTCTTTTTAAGAGGCAAACTATTGTGTAGTAAGGCTCAGTACTGTTTATTTTACTATTGTAGTTGTTTAGGTTATTAATGTACTTTCATCTGTAAAATTCATAGCATTTCAGATTTTATAAAAATATTTTGAAATGGTGAATGAGTATAGTTGGTATATTATCTATTAATAAAATAAATTTTTTTCAACCCAAAAAAATATTACTGCTACGGGTAGCTTCAACTGTTGCTTTTGTAAAATACAGCTTTATTATGCCTTGTGAACAGTCACTGGTAACGCAGTTAAATGTTATGTAAAAGTTTTCTTCTGTAGTGCTTTCAGTTCAATGCTAGCAATAATTTTAATTTAAAGAAATCCTTATTCTGTTTTTAAAAAGAAATAATATGTTTTAAATAAACTTACACATTTTTTAAAGCAAAATTATGAAACTTTTAAAATTAAAGTAATATATTTTAAATGAAAAGCAGTGCAATTTTGTTTCAACATTATCTAACTTTAAACGAAAAGAAGCATGAGCTAATTTTGAAAATTGTCTACCTTGAATTAAAATCACCTTTACATTAAAAGAAAAATAATTACTTTCGAAATAAAATTTAGTTATTTTCAGTATATTATCACCATATCAACATAAAAACAAGTAACATTTTATTTAGAGATACATTTTTTTTACAGTAAAAAAACCAAATCATTCAACGATACTTTTAAATGAAAAGGACAGTGGTTTTGTTCTTCGAACACTCGATAGTTTTAATGTAAAATTACGATCGTTTTGCCACTATAGAAACTAACTATAACTTCAACTTAAAAATACTGGACTTGAATTGAAAACTAATTTTTTTTTCTGTGTATTTCCAAGGGGATCTACTACGGTTTAGCGTAAGCTACAAACCACGATCCTAAGTCATAGGACGAACTCCCAAGGGCTTTCAACCATTGATGTTTAGCTTGATAGTATGACCTACCTATTAGGGAGTACGTATCGTCCACAGCTCCTCACGAGGTTTCGGTCATCATCCTGATTACCGGCGTGAATAAGTATGGGGGGAGGGGGGGATTTCTCACTCTGATCCCTCTACTACAAAAATAAAGTTTTCCCTTAAACTACAGACCCTGCTTCTATTTTTTCCCTACCCGAAATTAATTTTGGGTAACTTTATGAAATAGAAATAGTTCATAACATTTCGACCAGTTTTTCTTGGGTAAATAATTTAGGTAAAGGGTTACCAACCTACTTTTTGTTACGTTTTATTCGGGCTTACAGTAAATTTGTAGCACGAAATATGTATTCTGTTACGAAGTAATGTAAAGCGCTCCATCGATGTAAACAAACTAATGCACAACTTTAATGAGTTGCAGTTTATTTAAGTTAGTTAGTTCGCCGATGATGGAATAGTTTATGTACGAGTTTACGAAATTGCTTCTGAACTGTTAACTCATTGGCGTAGAAGGATTTATATGCTCACAGCCATTGATGTACCTAGAGTGGCTCAAAGGGGGCCAGGCCCCTTTTAGTTGGTATCTCCCCCCCCCCCCCGCCGCAGTCTTCCCACAAAGAGTGTTTGCTTATTGCAACCACAATAGGTTGTCTCAAACATACCAGTATTCAAATTCTCCTAAATCCGTAACTTTTTCGGATGTTAATTTTTTATTTGCCCATATTTTCACAAAAATATAATGCCTTCATTTACTTCCTTACTTCCATCAGCTTTACAGCAAGTTCAGTAAATACTAGTCATTTTAAATTGACAATCATGATCAATGATCGGTTATGGGACAGACTTTGTTTTACTCATATAAAAAAGGAAAATGGCATGCCTTGCATTGTAGCGTCATCAGATGATAATGATATAACAACGATTAAAAATAAATAAGGTGCAACAAAATTAGATTATTGAAGATGTAAATAAAAATAGTGGAAGGGTTACAATAGCCGGAAAATCCAGCATTTAAAATTATTAAATTAGGTACAATATTGATATTTTACTTGAGTATAATATGGCCAACAAAATTAATTTAGCAAAGGTGAAATATTTAAATCTAATTGATTATTAACTAGCAGGTTCGTATTTTTAGGTTTATTTATTTCCATACATTCTTATTATATATGGTAAAGAACACGCTTTGTTTCTCATTTAGTTTATAATTACCTTTCTGGAGAGGGGATATAATTTTGTTATCATAACTCGAACCTAAACCGAATTTTCTAGTAGAAGCGGCTTTTATCATTATACGGAAACATGATTCCAATTAAGGCCACAATATCTAACGGAAATATTTTAACGTAAAATGTAAATTTAATGTTTTCAGTTATAATTTCCCAAAAAGCTAAAATAACTTCTCGGGAAAATAAAACTAAAACCCTAATGTTTTGTAGATTAAATTTCAGCATCCAAAACGTATATCTAGCAAAGAGGAGTCTATCTGACTGTTCCAGTGGGAGTAAGCCGGAGTAATACTAATTACTCTAGTATAGCGCCCCGGGGCGCACTTAATGAATACAAACTTTACGGTTTCGGATGGGAAAAAAGCTCAATGGCGATCATAAAAGCAGAATATTTGGCTTTTTCGCCGCTAAATGCTCCAGTCTTTTGTCTGCCGCTCTTTAATGAAAAACTTGGAAAAATAAAAGAAATAAAAGGAAACAAGGGTCGGAAAAATAATGTTTTGTCATTCAGTTTTATTGGCGATGGTCGCATTAAGAAGCCTATTGTGTTAAATGTGCTTGTTTTTTGTTTTACTTTGTATGCTATTAGCAGTAAAAGATTTTCTGACATATATATAAACTCATATGATCGGTTTTAAACGTTTAAGAGACTAGCTGAAAATGAAAATACCTTTCCTCCCCACGTTGCCGGCTAACTTACCATTTCTATTTTGATCACCCTGTATGTGTCGGAATGAAAAAAGCTTTAAAGCCCTTTTCTTCTTACTAGTATTAAGAATTCATCGCCGCACGTAAAATAAATCCTTTCTTGCCCTAAGCTGTCAGCAGGGGCAGTCCTAGGGGGTTGGTCGACCGCGTGTTAAAACCAAGAGCTGCCACCCACTCCTGAACGTTTCCTGAAGTTTATTTTTAACGAAATCAGTTTAATTATTTTCTATTTCTCGCCGATTCACAGGGTTTTTCAGTCAGATACATTTTTATGTGTTTGACGAGTACCATGAATGATGTTGATTTAAAACTATGCGCTATGAACGTTTGAACCTTTATCTTGTCATTCGATAATAGCACAAAACTACATTGTTTTATATAATCCTTTTAGTATTTTTGAATATCCAAATATATCTTGAGAACAATTTGATAGCCTTATGTTGAGTTGCACAAAGGTATTTATTAATAATTAACTAACAAGCAACTTTGACGGTGACATAAGTAACGTTGGCAGGCATTATTTCCTCACAATCAAAGCACATGATTTAGCGAGTCAAAAATTACTCTAACCGGGGCGCTTTGAGATTGTGAATAAATAATTCCTGCAAATGTCACTTATGTCACCGCCAAATTTGCTGGTTAGTTAATTATTATTAAAAATTGTGCAACCCAACATTGTCGTAACTTTTAGTTAACTATATTTAGCCTTTAAAGATTTTTTTTTACTTTTTCGTTTATATTTAAAATGTGGATTCTTTAACTAATGAGGAACATAGAGGTACTAGAATTACCATAATATCATGCACAAGAGTCAAATTTTGCATAATTTTTGGGTTAGCAGTAATTTCCCAAGAGGTTATTTGGAAGAAAAATATAATCGGAAAAGGGGTCGACATGATTTGCTGGTGTGTCCGTAACTTGTTCTAAACTGGTAGCCACAACATAAATTAGGCGTTTAAGTTCCTTTTCAGAAAGTCCTGCCATTTCGATCTAAAATAATTCTTTTACCTGCACATAAAAACCAAAAAAAAACATTCTGGTCAAATGTCGTTGTGGCTTAATTTTTTTAATATAAACTTAAAACGATTGTGGAGTATGAAATTTTGATATATTAGCTTTATTTTTTGCTTTAACAAAAATTGTTGAAACTAATAAAAAATACCCTTTCGAGTTTGTTCGAGTTTGTTCGTTGTATCAGTTATGCCTATGATTAAAGCCTTATTTCTTTACATTTCCAAATATAAGTAAATTACTACAATAGGAACATTTCTCAAAGTATTTACCACCTTTAAGTAAAAAGAAGGACATTTAAAAACTTTTATTTGAAAATTTAAAAAACACCAAATAATTTTTTGTACTTCTAACTGTGGTGTGAATTTTTTTTTTCAACTGGGCTGGGACAAGGACCCTGAATGAATGTCGAACATGATTCGGGCCAAATTAAAATTCGCATCTAACCGTCATCTGTACCACGGTACAGGAGATCAGTGGGAAAATCAAAGGCTTAAGGTTATTCTAATACATATCGGTGGAAATATGGACGCCAAAGACCTATAAGGAGATTAATAAAAAATGCAAGTGTAGAATATCAAAAAGCGAGAAGAAAATATACTTTTTTGGCTTTTAAATTAATTAATTATGATTGTCTGATATGCGTTTTGAAACTTTTACTAATAACAATGCTTCGGTGATTGATTGAAAATTGAATTAACCATACAAGTGATAACAATATACTGTTTAAAAATTATGTACTAACTTATTTGTTAAACAGTGGTCAAGAAAAAAAACTGCTGAAGCTTGATTTAAGTCAACAAAATAAAACATTTAAACCGCATCAAATTCCCTTTTTACATACCATTTTTGTCGTCAGAAGACTCGCGGGAATTTATAAAATCCCGTGGCTAATAACAAAGAGGTTTTTACGTGACTATTTAATAAAAGATAATAAAAACCGTCGGCTTTTTTGGTCTCCATTGTCAAAAGACTTCCATAAAAACAAATGAAAGAGTGTACTCTATGAATGCGCAATTTTCGCTCTCACAGCCTGTCATTATTCCGTCCTGTTGTAAATTTAGAAAAATGTTATATACGCTTGTGTTTGACCAAATGGACAAAATATTATGGTAAATTTTAAAACTATATTAAAGCAGAAAGAGCAAGAGCAGGACTTTAAAAAATTCTTTATGTTTTGTATATTATTATAACCTTTTCTAATAACTCTAGTAATGTGTTTTATTTCTATTGTTATAGTTTGCTTTTTTGTTAATATTTCGTCATTGCATGGTTAAAAAAGGTTTAGCATGATGCAATTGCCATTATACTGCAGCCAGGGGGCTTATTGCATCCCTTTGTTCAATTTTTAAGTGATGCCCATGGTATCTGAAATAAAACGTATTCATTAGTTGATCCATGACCCCCCCCCCCCCCCAGGGTAGGATTATTCGCTCTAATCAGTGAAGTCGTATTCAGAACTGTCCTAGTAACATACTGCATTATTCCTTCTAAGATTTTCGATTATACTAAACGTACACCTGCCGTAGGAATCGGCCTTGGGTCGCCGCCGCGCTTCCTCTACCCTACCGGGCTACTAATTTACAAAACATACTTAAGCACAATACCAGTCACCCCCATCATAATACGGATAGTCAAAGATAGCCCAATGAGAACAGCATTGCCTGTTGTCTTGGAGTCTAGGCTTCGACTCCTTCCTACAAGTTACCGAAGCACATTTACTGCAATTTTTGGCAAGGACGACTAGTTCGAACGGTGAGGCGCAATTTTGGAATAGAAGGTTGCTGGTTCGTATCTTGTAGGTGGTAAACTGTTTTTTAAATTTTGGTAAAAATAATATGGTCGGCACTAAAACGTGAATTGGACGGGTTTGTGTTTAGGTTTGTTAATTTATGTTGTAAATATTTTTGACCATAAAAATTATACGGCTGGTGGGATTTAACGGGTGTCGCGACGGTTTTTCTTTTTGCTCTTAGTCGCCATTGGGACGCGCTGTAAACGCGTACGCTTTAAAACATAGCATTGCGATTAAGTATATTTTGAAGTAGAGCGATCGGTAGGCTTGTCGGTGTTGTGCTTAAGTAGGTTTTAAAAATACGCTTTCGGGCTCGTCGCTGTTACTTCTGTTCAAAATTTCACACGTTCGCACGTTCTTCACACCAGCATATAGATTGTTTATTTGGCACAGTCTTTATTGGCTAAACGTAGAAAAATTTAGGTTTCAGCATCGTTACTCATACTAAGAGGCAAATAAAATTAATTAAAGCTAGAATCATCACCGCAATTAGAGAAACCCCGATAAATTATGATTATATCATCTTAATAAAAACATAATAATTCTACTTCGATTAACCTGCGTCACAATCACTTTGCTTACTGGTATTCTTATTGTTTTCTTATCATAACATTTTAACTTTTAAATTAATAAATTTTAAATTATGTATGGTGCTGTTAAAGAATTTTTCGCTTTCTTATCACTTTTATCGCTGTCCGTCTCCGCGTCGTCGTTAGGAAAGAAAACATGTGAATGATAGAAGAGTAAATACTAAAATTTTACCTTAAAAATCATTAATTTGTAAAATAAAATTCGAACGCTTTCATAGTGTTATTTTAACATAACACTATGAACATATTAAATGGTCTGATCATTTATTTTTTTAGTAATACTAATGTTTGCGAAATAATTTTTTTAAAGCTGGGCGAGTCTTGGCTGACTTTTCAGGTTTTTTATAGGTCTTCTATTAACCTACTTTTTAAGATTATGAATAGAGAACATTTTAAGTTTATGTTATACAATACATATTTTTTTAAATATCATCGAATCACTAGATCAGTTTTCTGGAGACTTTTTAAAATTGCTCAGAATTTATATATATATGTTTTTTAAACTATAATAAGCTCATATGTAAAGGCCCAATTTATATAACATATTTACGTGCTTATAACCCAAAGTCTACACAAATACGCATACCATGTAATATAGTAGCCTAAGCAATCATAATTCGAACAAAAATGTACAATTAAGGGTCCAGACCAAACACAAACATTCCACACCAAGATATGTAAATGTAGTAAATTGGCAAACAACACCACCTCACAAATAGCGTTTCTCGAATCATTATGTTTCCCTAAATCGTTTGTTTTGGTTTCTAAATTTATGTGATGCGGAAATCATATTTGTTGGGGTTCAGATCGTATAGAAAGGAAAATTATATAATATTGTTCAGCTGGAAGAGGTTTATTTTTGGTTTCAATAATCAAAACGTAAATTAAATTAAGTGGAATAAATACAGAGGCAGTGCCCTTAGAAATCTTGTTTTTGTTATATCAGATAATATTCACTCGTAAAATTATTTTCACCTTGGAACAAACAAACCCAACGATTATTACTTCTTTCAGCTTCGCAGCTCCCAATTTTTGCAAGATTTGAGGCGATTTCGCGCAATTTATTTTTTTATTATGAGGTAAGCCACGGCCCTCTAGGATGTTTAACAGTTTACACTCGGACAGACGTTGAACGTATGCAAATACCAGCTAACGAATTTTGCAGACATTGCAGCGCTGAAGAGACTAGGAATAAACTATTCAACCTTTCTTGTGTGAATTTGCTGGCCTCATAGGAAGTATGTTTAAGGCCTTGGGCGAACCAAAATTAATAATTCTGAGGTAGTAACCAACTTACAACTAAGCCGACTACTAAGTTTATCACCAGTAGTAGCTGGTTTAAATAAGCCATCAGGGTGCTGATGCGTACTTATAGGTTCAGCATAACACATGTGGTAGAACAACGGTCCTCATAGGACTACGTGAGACTGTTTAGATTTGACAGAGGTCTGCCACTCTAACCTAACATATTATCAATATTGTTAGTGTGGTATGTGTTGCGAGTTTGGACAACAAATGGGATTTTAACAAAATTAATAATGTGTTTATTAATTTAAAGGTTATGGTTCCGAATATAAGCAGTAATTATCGAATGAAAGGCATAAGTTAGCAAATCATTTTGCTTCCGTAGACTCACAGTACTGCAAATGCTGCAACTCTAAGAAGTCTAAGAGTATGGTTTTGTTAATTTTGCTTGGACGGCAATTTAAATTTAGGTTGTTTAGATTTCTATTAATACCTCAAAGAAGTACTCAAATATATTTTGTTTTCTGTTTTATATATTATTATATAATTATGAAAAAATCATTAAATATTTTTCGTGTACCTTCTGTAAAAGGGACATGGTATATAGTCTGATTGTCGGGCGATGAAATCCCAACAAACCCAGAAATTTTTTCTTTTTGGCTCGGAATAAATTTATTAAAAATTGCTTTTAAGTTAAATGGTGAAAGTAAATTTTAAAAATTTGACAATTCCATTTGTGTAAAATATTATAATAATAAAAGAATGCCGCATATTTACTACCACTATTGAAAAGATCGTTATGAAAGGGCGGAAATGCTTTTATACGAGAGTGTACTTGCGGTCCTAAGAATAGAAATCAATACCAAGGCGGAGAGCCGGAAGCAAAAGTGGAAATCCGGAAATTAAATTAAAATTATTCTAATTCTGATCACTCTTTAAATATTGGGGGTTTCGATAAGAAAACAGAAAAAGGAGCTTCGGAAAAAATGTTGAATAAAATTGTTTTTTATAAAGTAGCTATATTAAAAACGTCTTTCATTTATCATAAGCGTAACAGCATTATTAAAGAAGTTTTCACAATAATAATAATAATAATAATAATAATAATAATAATAATAATAATAATATATTTCTGTTGCGAACCAGTTAATCACAATTTATAAAATTATGATGTACTTTTTTGCCTGGATTTTGTACAACTTCCTAACTTATGATATACCTTTTACCTACGTTTGTCAAAAACTATATATCGAAATATTCAAATTTCTGCACAAGTCTCAATCGTGTTACACTAAAAGAGTTTTGTCGTTAGGTGAGGTAGTTTAGAATTGGATTTAGACGAAAATATTTAAATTGACCCCACCTGGCCAAATAAATATTCTTATAGGTCAATTAAACATATACTTTTATGTAATTTTCAACTTCGCTTGACTTACTCTTAACCAATGATACGTATTAAGTTCCGTAAAGATTACTTTTAATCCCAAATATTTAACAGTACAGCCGCTAATAGCTTAAATATAGTAAGTTAAGCAATAACAATAGGCTGTTGGTACTGCTTTGCTGTAAAATTTTAATATTATTCTTGACATGAAACTTTTCCGATTACTGCTTATAACCAATTTTATAAAAGGTGGTAAAAAATCAAGATGCTTAAAATATTCGTTGCCAATGTTGCCTAACGTTAGTTCAAAATCGCGTATTCGTGTACCTTCTTGGATGACATGAGATAACAATTCCCCTGCTATTAAAAAATTGGAAATGAAAGTTTATAAAATGTTAGTACACAAAAATATAATCTTTAGAATCCTCAGATAAAAATCAACATTTTACTAGTAAATAATAGTTGGTTACAAAAATATAAGCTATTCAACTACACCACAAAATGGCGAGTGTTATAGTAAAAGTAGATTTTTACTTTCAAAATATTTGTCTACTTTAAAATTGTTCTAAAACTTAACACCATATAATAGAGAATATAGTGTTAAATTTGGCAGTGATATTTATACAAATGTAAACCCAAATAGTTCTGTCCAAACGTATGTTTTATAAGTTTTAGCACAGATCTCAAAACGCCCCACACCCCTACTCACTGAACTCACTGAAACTAATATTAAACATTTAACGTTTGAACAGGTAAAAACCTACGGCCTACTTACCAGGCCGTTGAAAAATTACATTTTCTCTTAAGAAATAAGCAATTGTTTAAATGTACGGTCAGCAAGCGGATAACATTGATTGTACGGTTTCCTTTCCGGTGGAATTATATCAGGATAGGGCTTCCCGTCTTAATAAGGACGAAGCGACCATCATTGGGCTATCCTGGCCCCCCAGGGTATCGATCCCTTTGAACTTTTACGCTAAAAAAAAGTTCACACTTATTTGTCCGCTAGCCGATATGTTTTTCCTTTCTGCAATAAATACAAACTGCAATATTTTTATTGACTCTGACACCCAATATAGTCAAGTACAGGGTAGTCTAACTAAGATGACCCACTTTTTTATGTTCTTTTTCTAAATTAAGCTCGAAATAGCATACGTTTTTAGAACGCTGGTCCAAAATTGTCAATATTTGGAGAACACTATCTCCACTTTTTTAAATGAAACACCCTGTATATAGATATTTTAAATTATGCAGAATTTATATATCATTATATCATTCAACTTATTATGCCCTAATAAAATACATTAACAATAATAGGAAACAAATAGATTTACACATAAACACACGTAATTTTTCAAGAGGCCGATTTTGTTCAAAACAAATTTTAAAATCGAATAACTAAAAAACTACTGAAAAAATTAAAAACATCTTGTAACAAACATTGCTTGTAATTTAATGTAGAATTATTACATACAAAAATATATTGGGTGTTTCATTTACAATAAGAAAGTTGGTACTTAGTCAGAAGAAACTAATCACCCCTCAGACGTGAAAATAATATAATTTAAAAATATAAGTGAATCAAAAAAACTTTAGTATTTAACTTTTCTTCATAGGTCTTACGTGGGCCACCCTGTACACAAGCCCCAAAAAATATCTAGCTTATCATAAACTTCGCCTAAGATGCTTTCGTTGGCAATCCTATTTGGTAAGGCATTTTCCGATACACCATCGCCTAAGACGATTACGTTGTAGAAGAAGCTTTTTATACTTACTTTTATTATAACCCAAACAGCAAAAATAAAAACCCTTGACGGGGAAATTTTTCAAAGGGTTTTAAAGATTGGTAGGGTAGGTTTTATTAATTTTAAATGGTAAGCTTTTTCAGTTTCTCGTGGCAAGATGCTAATTTGAACATAAAAGGAAACTTATTAGAACTTAAGATCGAAACCATCGTAAAAAAGCTAGCCTAATACGTTATACAACAAAGAATAGCCGTTTGATCCCTCGACTCTGCTTATAATAATAATAATAATAATAATATTATTATTATTGGTAGATAGTTTCAACTATATCTTAGTGATTTTGAAATCCCATGCATGATCAATTCACACTGTCTACTGTTCTTGGACAAATGTACTTACATGTTATTATTCTATATGGACGATATGCGATTTGGCCCGCCTATGCCTTTTGCCTATCTTTCCCCTACTAAATGTGCATTTAAAAGTCATGTCTGACCAACTAGGTAACTCCAATTTCTAAAACATGAAGCTCCCAAACATCCAGACTATCTTTTTTTTTCCTCTAAAGCCTTAGTTCGATGAGCATTTATTTTTCGATACATTTTTAACTAGGAAGCCTTAAAAGAGAGCTCCTTTCATCCTTTTTTTTATTACTGCCTCAAAAACAGGAATAAAAAACATCAAGGCACGACAAGAAGGCTTAAGCTTTCCTGAAAGATCAAAAAGGCAGTTTTAAGCCGTATTGGAACGGCAATTTTCCCATTCCTTTTTATTCAACTCAAGGATCAATTGGATTTAAATATAAACATGTTCAATAAATAATGATTAAATAAGTTAAAAATAAAAAAGGTAAATGTTGATTTTAGAATCCAGCTCGGGGCAACTTTGTTGAACTCGAATATCGAAAAAGTTATTTTAAAGATAATGTTAGCAAACCAAGAGTAAATCTGGTAAAACCTGGGCTAAAGTAAGTCAACCGGTTCCAGGTTTCTAAAATGTGACTAAGTTATCCAGGTTTATTAAACTATGCATTAAATCTCTAAAACACACCATTTTAATAAAAGTAATTTAAATTACATTAACTGGGGATAGGTAGACCAAAAGGGCTCATGAACAAAATGTTGGCGGTGGGCCAAAGCTTATTTTTGGCAGTAGTATAAGTTATGATAATAATCAGCGAATTATTGCATAGTGGATTCGTCTTAAATACGGCAAAGCACATTTTTATTTAAATCGTGAGTTTAAAGATGTGAAAAATTAATTATTATTTCATGACAACTAGATTTATCTGTCAGATAAAGCTTTAAAAAATTAAATGATTATTAATAAAACCTGTTACCCGAACATTTAAAATTTAAGGAAAGTAATTCCGTTTAATTTCGTTATAATATGCTATTTGTAGAAATTATTCCTCTTTAATTTTTTTAAATTTATTTTTCGATGATATACTTGAAAATTCAAGCTGGTGAAGAATTTTTACGGAGAAAAACTTTGTATTAAAATTTTAAATTTTTTATGAAGCAAACGTTTCAAAACTTTTAAAATATCGGGGTGGTAAAAACTTTTTTATAGGTTAACGATATTACAGAAACTCGACACAAAAAAAAATTAAGTAAACATTGAGGCCATTAGCAAAGTATGACATATAAAGAATTATTAACATTATAAATAATGTTCAAAAAATTATATATTACCACGTGTTCTCGTCTTTCTTGCAATTTATTTTTTCTTGTAATAAATAAAATGTGTTAAAAGCAAGTGGAAGAGCTCAGTATTTGCCACGAAATCTTTTATTTTTTTTTTATTTTTGATATCAGACCAAGCAATTTATCTTTAGAGTATTAATTATATTTATATTTCTCGAGGTAAATAAAACTGTCAAAGAAAAAGGAAATGAAGAAACTCTAATCTTATAATTTATTTGCTTTAGGCTACTCCCAAAAACAAGAAATTTTTGGAGAGATAAAATTTGCCCGTCCTTAATTAAAACGTCGGAACTCGTTAAACTACAAAGTGATATTTCCCGAAAACATTAAAACAAATAAGAACGCGTATTTAAATTAAGGAAACGCACGAAGGCAACTCACGTACGATGCACAGAGGGCCCAGGCCTATTTCAAAGAAGGCAACACTTCTAAGTTATATCTCGTCGTGGGGAATAAAATATATTTTATTGTGGATAGAAGCTACAAATTTGTGTCAATTACTTTACAGAACTTCAAATCTGAATTTTAAGTTAATAACATCAAAATGAATTATTTACTTAATTTGTAAAATGTGTGAAATGAAAACAATTTTGTCAATATTCAGAAGTTTGTTTGAGCAAGGAGTGCTCTTATTGCTTTCTTCGTCGTATTGTCTGGCTTGTTCGCGTTTGCTTCTCGTACAAATCTTGCCTCTGAAATTGCATTTCATTTTTTATTTACTAAAAAATAGAACGAAATAATAGTTATTGCCCTGTAAGTTAATAAAAGTCACTTCAACGAGCCAAAATTTTGTAATCACTAACCTATGCATGCAATGACAATTCAAATATCTGGAACAAGCTCCTTAATCAAACTAGTCTGGTAAATATTAACAGCAAATCTGACCAAAGCAGCTTCGCTGCGCTATTGCGTTGGACAATAGTTTAATTTATTGTCACATTGCTAAGTTATTTGTATTAGTAGATTAGTTATCGGGATACAATAACCAAAAATATATAGTGTATAGTATCCCGTTAGCTTAACTACTAATATTTAAATAATTTTGTTGGAATATAAACGAAGTTCAGGCCCACAGTGCGATGCTTTGAACAAACTTAGAATATTAGACTTTGGGGAAATATTTAAAAGTTTGTTTGTTTTAACAAGTTTGATAATATTTCGTTGGAAAATACCTGACTAAGATAGGGAAATTAGGACCAATTAAGGAAACACCATGAGCAGTTTTTGAACCCTTTGGGTGTACGTTAAAAAGATGTTACGATAACAATATAGGTAGGTTTATATGTAGGAGAATATCTGCTTTCTAAATATAGGTCGAGTGGGGCTGCAGAGATTATACAGGTTTTGCTAATGAGCGATTCTTTAAACGCAATAAAATTTTTGGCTCACTGAAAAGAAACGCGTGTAACTTACCTACGAAATATGTGGGTTTTGGTGATGACATAAAGTTTTAATTAACGTTGTTGCAAACGATCCAAATCGTCTACTCCTGGTAATTACCTTCAATTTAATAATAATGGTATATTAGAATTATATTAAACAGAAAAACGTCAATAAGAATTATATTTCTCATACCTTTGCATGTAGGAATCTGCTAACTTTGATACTAAATACTTAATTTCCTGCATGGATTTATTATTTTAATTAAAAAAGAAAATCTTAACACGTAAAAGTTAAATTATACACGATGCTTTAAAGCAAACAAAATTAGACTTTAGGGAAATATTTGAAAGTTTGTTTGTTTCGCAAGTTTAATAATATTTCGTTAGAACATACCTGACCTAGATAAAGCATTACGCAAGATAGCGAAATTAGGTATAATTACGGAGGCACAATTAGATGGGTAATGTCATTTGGCACCCTAGGGCGTATGTTAGAAAGATGTTAGGATAATGTAATATGTATACGTGAATATTTAGCTTTCTGTCGACTTTTGTAGATATATGTTGCTACGCAAACGAAATTGGACAATACTTACATAATGCAGTAGCAATTTTAGGTTTCATATTGTATTTCCCGTATGCACAATTACGACTTAATCAGGGTTCAATTTTAACAGTGATTTATGACAAAAATCGCTATATACCAGGAAGTTATAGAATTGACAGTTATTATAATTGACCCGACCATTTTGGCAGGTCCATAGCTATTTTTGTCATAAATTACGGTTAAAATTTAACCCCGATTAGTCGTAATGGTGCATACAGATATTATTGAAACACTACTTATTTGGTGCAACTTAAAAAAATATTGTGGTGAAGTTTAAAAAAATAAAACGGAGATACCCTAATCCTTTTTCAGAACTTTAATCTCAAACCTCGGTTGATTCTACTACAGGTATCATTAAATATTATAAAATGTTAAAAACACTTTAAAATCTTTACTAAAATTTTCCATGGTTACGGAAATGAATGTTTTAATTGTTATAACTAAAATAAAATGCTCGTTGATTTGATGGGTTAAATATACGTATCATAAAATCTCTGTTGTCCTTTGATTGTACCATATCTGACACATGTCATTAATTTTTGTTTGGAGAACTCGGTTTATCCGGACTCCTGGAAGAAGGCTTTGGTGTTCCCATTGTAGAAGACAAATGGTCCTCAACAGCTTAAAGATTTAAGACCTATAAGTATCCCTCCCTGTCTATCCAAAGGTTTGGAAAAAATTATAAATAAAACCGGAAACACAATCGGGTTTTTGGCGCCATTAGGGGTCATCCACCGTCTTAACTAACTTAAGCGACGACATTTTGAAAGCTACAGAGGATCAAAAACGTACCGTGTTAGCATTTTTGGATTTCTTAACGGCCCTTTAAATCATAAAATTCCACGCTAATATAGGCCAGAACAGCTAATTTTTTTAATTCACAGATACAGCCGAAATCCCTTGTTACCCGCTACATAATATTAACGTTCGTTTTGGACGTCTCCTTTCCATAGAACCACGAATTTTGAACGAAGATTTACGTATAACATAGCAAATATGTACAATCCCATTATTTTTTAAAACTATTTCAGCAAACAAACACATAATAACCAGGAACTTGTTGTAGATATTTTAAAGGATTCTAGCAAATTTACCTAAAAGATAATATTACAATATATTGGTTGTGTGATCACCTATAATAAAATTTGTTTCAATTCTAATATGTCTCAGAGCTGTTACACCATAACATTTACTCCTATTAGGGTTGAGTAGAGCAGAGTAGGCTGGCCTAAAGGGACATACTGAACTTTGCCTTTTTATATCACATTCAAATAATATGTTATAATAAGTTTACACTAAACCGATGTAAGGTGGAAATAAAGTCATTATGATTATAATTATTATTATTTCTCTTTTTCACAGCTTTTTTGGTATTGCTGGTATTTTTTTACAGTACAGAGTTCATTTTTACCCGTACTATTATTATTATTATTATTATTATTATTATTATTATTATTATTATTATTATTATTATTATTATTATTATTATTAATATAATATAAACTCTACTAGCTATTCGTATATATCTTTCCTCATTTATTTTCGAATACAATTCAACTTTATTGTATCTCATTTAGAGCTTTAGGTATTTAGCAAAACGCCGTCGTCCAAAGCGTTCAATGTTTTTCGAAAACTTCAAAACAAAGCTAAAAGCAATTTGAATAGATTTCACGTCGAGCGTCTTAAAGGTCCATTTAAGCTCAGTCTAGTGTAAAATAACACTATGTTAGTTGTTTTAAACAACGACACTTGACGTTTTCGCAAACACTGCTTTAAAGATTTTATTTCCTTCTGCCGGGATATTACCCTGATATCTTTTGATTTTATATTTCGATAGTTGTCTTTTATTTGTAAAGACAAAATAAATGTAGAGTATAAAATGGAAAGTAGACAATCTAAGTTACAAATATAAAAGCTTTGAGTTTTTTAAAATTCCATTGTGTTAAGTTGAATATTGCTTATACAAATGTTGCCTGTTAATCTACCTTCTTCGTTTTACGAGCTGATTAATAATATGTCAGAGAGATGATGCCATTGTTTACTTAGAGACGGTTCTTCGTACTTTTTTATTAGATAATAATATGTCCTTTTACAAGTAATGAATCAGAGTTTTTGTTACTTACAACTATACAAAATATCAATTATAGTGTTGTGTTATGGTTAGAATTCTGCCTTCTAACGTTTCCACAATTTTTACACGAAACTATCAAAACAAAGACTTCCACTGCAGTGTTTATTAAATAAGCTTCGTAACACTTTCAAAATCTGTTTCTAGGATTTTGTTGTTCCTGTTTGTTTTCCGGTAGGATTGTAAGGATAACTGTAGCAGGATATTTCTGCTTTACAAGCGGAGTTATTTAAAACGATACGTAAGTTTTCTAAAATAGGAATGGAGGAGATTTTTATTTTGTTTTGTACGTGACTATATGCAAGAAACTTTAAAAAATTGTCAAATTAATTTTTTACGGGTAACCAGTTACCAAAAATATTTGCAAAAGGTACCTACTTATAATTTTAAAACGTCTGCTGAAAGAAAAGATTCTTAATTAAAAATTATGATTAACTAAGAAAAAACAATATCAAAATAAGACCAATTTAGTTTCCAAACTAAATTTTGCAGCTGAACATTTTCAGCAGCAAATATTTAGTAACTTGTTCTTTGCTGTAAGAGGAAATTATAAAATGGATGTTTGTACAACTAGGCACAAACCATTCACTTTTATTTAACTTTTTGAAATGTAATCAATTCAAACTTTAAGCTTGGTCCGATGCGGCGTCGCTATCGCACAAAACTTTGTAAACGCTTTAGATTACAAGTTTTTTCATGTTATGTTTGAATTTCAAGATGGCTGTGGTTAAGATTTATATTACCATGGTTCTGAAAAATTAAGATGTCTAAACGAACCGTTAACGTGTTTTTTATTACAAGCTTTTTCTAATACACGACACACGTCTTCGTTATTCCTAGGCAGCATTCTCCTTGTGACACTCGCGACATTGATTAAATGCAGTGTATTGTATAAGAATATTGGATTCGTCTTCATCCAATAATTATTTTTTTCTGGAAAACGTCTAACAAAGCCAAAATTTCTATTCTCTTCTCCTCATTATTTATACTCATTAGTGAAAATGAGATATTCGAAATAATGGCTGTAGCAAGTTGTAATTTAAACATGATTTTTTAACAGCAAAAGATACATTTTTTATATGTTCGTTTTATATCATAGTATCAAATATATATAAATACTAAGTATATAAAAAACAATCTTTCAACTTTCTTCTCCGACCGAATGTATATGAGTAGCAAAAAAATGGGTGAGGTGGGATTAATAGAAAGGCATTGGCAAGATATTGGAAATTGGTAAGAATTAGCCAAAAGTGCAAAAGGCAGACAAAGAGATACAACCAACACTCCGTATATCAAAGGAGTATCTGAAAGAATAAGAAGACTAGGACAACCATACAACAATACAGTTTACAGCTCTAGAGACACTCTAAGAAGATACCTGACGAAAACAAAGCCACAAAGACAGAAAAAACCATGTCTACCGGATCCCGTTCGAGTGCGACACTAAGACCACTTGAAACAGGGATTAAAGAGAGCAGGAAACAATATGTTGTTAGGTACAGCTGACTTTGTCTGGACACACGGACCATTATATCATGTGGTCAGAAGCTGAAATCATGCATAAAGACGCTGGAGAAAGAGGAAGTTTTCTGGAAAACGTCTAACAAAGCCAAAATTTCTATTCTCTCTTCCTCATTATTTATACTCATTAGTGAAAATGAGATATTCGAAATAATGGCTGTAGCAAGTTGTAATTTAAACATGATTTTTTAACAGCAAAAGATACATTTTTTATATGTTCGTTTTATATCATAGTATCAAATATATATATAAATACTAGGTATATAAAAAACAATCTTTCATTGTCAATCATATTATTTGTATTATCAACACAATGGCGAAAACCAAAATTTGAAATATACAGGGTTGGGCAAATGTTCCGGGACGGCTTAATTACAGGCGAACAAAAAGTGATATCGGATCCGGGTTTTAGGCAATCTATAGGACTAAAATTTTACTATTTGAGTATTATACCATATGTCAGTAATGTCACCAACTGTCAAGTGTTGACGTTATTTTTTTTTTAACCCTGTATATTTTTACATTTTTAAATTCCACATAAAATTATAATAATTTTTTATTTATTGCACTATTAGGCTATAATTCATAGTTTCCGAGATATTGACTCTCGAAAAGTGACATTTTTGAACTTTGACAGCTTATAACTTTCTAACAGTACGTCTTAGAGCAAAACGGCTTACATGTCCCTATCTTCAATTTTTATTATCTTCCCAAAAAAATCAACTTCCAGTTAAACCGGAACAACTATATTTCCTGCTTTCGAGTTACATCCGGTTTAACCGGAAGTTGATTTTTTTGGGAAGATAATAAAAATTGAAGATAAGGACATGTAAGCCGTTTTGCTCTAAGACGTACTCTTAGAAAGTTATAAGCTGTCAAAGTTCAAAAATGTCACTTTTCGAGAGTCAATATCTCGGAAACTATGAAGTATAGACTAATAGTGCAGTTAATAAAAAATAATTATAATCTTATGTGGAATTTAAAAATGTAAAAATATACAAGGTGTTCCATTTTTAAAAAAATAACGTCAACACTTGACAGTTGGTGACATTACTGACATATGGTATAATAGTCAAATAGTAAAATTTTAGTCCCATAGATTGCCCAAAACCCGGATCCGATATCACTTTTCGTTCGCCTGTAATTAAGCCGTTCCGGAACATTTGCCCAACCCTGTATAACAAAAACAATATGAATAATTCACTTTGTTATAATATCACTTTATTTTGAAAAATATTAGTTACTGCAGTTTCGTAGCACTACTACATTATCAAAATGAATACCTTAAAATTACGGTGTACCCTTATAAATAGATTTACCAAAGGATGTTTATAGCAATATAATATATGTAATTATTCCTTAATTTAGTTATTTGTCCTTAAGTATTGGGAATAGCGGGGAATTCTACAGGTCTGCTTCATCATTGAGTGGGTTTATGGTAGGGTTTTTATTATGTTTGTAAATTTCAATTGATTCTAAGATATTAAGTTTCGTACTTTTTAGAACGTTATACAAAATTTTTAAAACAATAATATCTGAGAAACAGTTACCTGTCTTCACGTAATGGTTTGCTACATTAGAGTTTTCTTTGTTTAACAAATATTCTCATTAAATCTAATATTTTTGGAACCACCACATTCATATATATAACCCTTCATTCTAAAATACTTTCCCTCTGGCGTTCTTACACATTATTACTTTTTTCCGTAAAAGTGTTTTTATTCGGCCCCGTATTTCATGATATATCACCCTCGGCGAAAAAAAAATATTGATGATGTGTAAAAACGAATACATGCCGATGATGTAAGGGAGAGTCGCCTGGAGTAACTCTTCGGGCGCCATCATCGATCATGTTTAAGTGTGTGCATGTAACGTGAACTGACATGTGTCGTTTGCATACCGCTTGCCAAAACTTTATCCCATAAATAATATGGGCTAGGTATAATAAGAGACTTAAATTTGAAATGTAAATTTCTTAAATCCAGATTTGATATGGTACTATCTACGTGGAAGTCATTAACGTGTATGCTGTATAACAAACAAAATGAGATATATAGATACTTAACATGTAGTATGTATAGGCTTTCTTCAATTAAGTCGTAAAGATTCACTCGCATCTAAATTAGCAAAGTAAGTATGTATTGAGCAGTATTCACCTAAAGACAACTGGAAATACATATCAGTTGAAACGTTGTGATTTAAAACGAATATAGATAATGAAAGTGCAAACTCCTCTATTAATTAGCTACATACTTATATGACAGATGTTGGCTAAGCTCAATAAAATTTAAAAAATGATTTCAGAAGAATCGGTTTTAATATAATACTGAAACCTGAAAATAGTATAAGGACGTTCCTGTAAGGGAAGTTCGCAATCAGAGTTGCCAATAATTGGCATTCATAGGGTAAAATAAACAAAATAGTGATAAATTGCTAAATCTGGCGGGCCTGCAACGAAAACAAGTCTGTACTCGGGAGGTGTACGACACTATGTCCAATTTTTACAAAAATTAGGTAACTATGTAGTTTTATTCAGAAATTTAAACTATTTTGTGGGGCATACAACACCAAGTTCAATTAGTTAAGGTATTAAAATACAAATTATAATAATTAAAATTTTTTAAAAAATTTATTTACAAAGAAACACTAAATAATTAATACTTTGTGTAGTGAAAGTAAGATAATACATTCATAAATCAACACTAACCTCATAATTATGTTAAACTTAATTGTTTTTACTAAATATCCACAAATCGAGCTGATGGCACATAGTGTTGTATGCCTTCCGAGTACAGAAGTGTTATCCGCAAAATTATCAACCGAATGACAATTTTGCAGAATTTATATTACTCTTGCGATACAAGGCGAGATAACGTCTTGATGTTGGCAAGAACAGATGTTTTGAAATTTGCGAAATTTTTCGTCTCGTTAAACACTAATTAAGTCCGTGTTAGTGTTTGTTTATTTTTGAACTAAATACATTTCAGTGGGGTAAAAAGTAAGTCAAAATGTTGAGAGAAATTAATTTAAAATTTTTAAGAAGACATTAATGTCAAGAAAGTATCTTTGTAAATAAAAAACGTTTTGGTTCCTGCTTTCTATACTTACTAGTTTTCCCCTTATTCTTATTTTTACTTTTTGCTCTATATATTGTGAAATGTAACAGGATATCCCAAAAAATCAAAAAATTGTGTACACAATGTCAAGTTATGTTTTTCATCTACAGTCCACATGTTTACAATCACTTTAGGGAAAAAGCTAAGCGTGTATAAAACGAAGTCAGGGGGAAGCACAAACTGGTTTTAGGTTACAACAAAGACGTTAAATACACATCAGAGTTTTTCTTTAACTTTGACGATTTGACAATATGAGATTTAATAGGTAATTCTTACTATAATGCAGGATTTTTTTAATAATACTCCTACTGAGCTATCCTCCATGTAAATAAATAAGCTAAGAGATGCAATGTTCTGTGTAAATAACAAATTGTTCTTTTTCAGTAATGAAATCTTCAACCAATAGGACAAGAAGTTCGTTATTTATTTTCGATGTTTTGAATCATCTATGATTCGTTCAAAATCAAGTAAAAAAATTTTCCGTATTGTTCGTGCACTATGGTATATTACAGGCACTCATGGGATCACCGCGACTCGGTCTATGTCTACGTCATTGCACTATTCTCCATTTGTTACTGAAATAATACTCATTATACTATCCTTAATAAAAATAATAATTTATCAACGTAACACTGGTATTGTCCATTGGTCTCCTAAATATCACAACGAAATCTCAACAACAGACATATTGAATAAATAAGAACAATAAAAATAAATGTCCAGTGGGACCTTAAGGCCAAGAACAAGTAGGTATGACCTAGTTTTAAACTTTACTATACAGGGTTAGGAAAAATTAACAGAACGGTCGATTATTTCAAAATATACAGGGGTTATCAAAAAACGTCTTATATAAAAAATGTAGGGCTGTTAAAAATCTACATATCGGTGATAAATTAAAATATACAGGGTCGCCCACAAAGTTGTGGAGAATAATAGTTATATTTTTTTAAATGGAACACCCTGTATATTTTTACATTTTTAAATTCCACATAAAATTATAATTATTTTTTAATAAATGCACTAATAGTCTATACTTCATAGTTTCCGAGATATTGACTCTCGAAAAGTGACATTTTTGAACTTTGACAGCTTATAACTTTCTAACAGTACGTCTTAGAGCAAAACGGCTTACATGCCCCTATCTTCAATTTTTATTATCTTTCCAAAAAAATCAACTTCCGGTAAACGGGATGTAACTCGACAGCAGAAAATATAGTTGTTCCGATTTAACTGGAAGTTGATTTTTTTGGGAAGATAATAAAAATTGATGATAGGGACATGTAAGCCGTTTTGCTCTAAGACGTACTGTTAGAAAGTTATAAGCTGTCAAAGTTTAAAAATGTCACTTTTCGAGAGTCAATATCTTGGAAACTATGAAGTATAGACTATTAGTGCATTTAATAAAAAATAATTATAATTTTATGTGGAATTTAAAAATGTAAAAATATACAGGGTGTTCCATTTGAAAAAATATAACTATCATTCTTCACAACTTTGTGGGCGACCCTGTATATTTCAATTTATCACTGATATGTAGATTTTTAACAGCCCTAAATTTTTTATATAAGACGTTTTTTGATAACCCCTGTATATTTTGAAATAATCGACCGTTCTGGTAATTTTTCCTAACCCTGTATACAAGTAACACTGGTATTGTCCATTGGTCTCCTAAATATCACAACGAAATCTCAACAACAGACATATTGTATAAATAAGAACAATAAAAATAAATGTCCAGTGGGACCTTAAGGCCAAGAACAAGTAGGTATAACCTAGTTTTAAACTTTACTATATACAAGTAAGTAACGGTAAGTAGGAATAAAGTGAAGCAAAAATCTTTATTTATCCGGAATTCTTGCAAAGTCTGTCCCCACGGTAACATTTTAGCGTATTCTGTAGCATCTTACTTTTTTGTATTAACTTCAACACTGCTGTTGTCGCATGGGATTTAAACTTTTGCGCTCTTGGATGTGACTGAATTTATCTCATGCTTGTTTTATAAATTTCTGCAGGGCATTTTTTCGGAATTTAAAACATTTTTTTATAATGCGGAGTTTTCAAGACGACAGAGGCAGCATTTATGAGTTTTGTTTTATTGGTTTTAATTAAAAAAGTTTGCGAATTCTGTTTGTTAAAATTAAATTAGTTTTTACATGCCGAGCTTTTATTTGAAACTCTTTTCTCCGACCGAATGTATACGAGTAGCATATAAATGGGTGAGGTGGGACTAATAGAAAGGCATTGGCAAGATATTGGAAAGTGGTAAGAATTGGCCAAAAGTGCAAAATGCAGACAAAGAGGTACAATTAACACTCCGTATATTAAAGGAGTATCTGAGAGAATAAGAAGACTAGGACAACGATACAACAATACAGTTTACAGCTCTAGAGACACTCTAAAAAGCCACCTGACGAAAACAAAGCCAAGAAGACAGAAAAAAAAACATGTCTACCGGATCCCCTGCGAGTGCGACACTAAGACCACTCAAAACAGGGATTAAAGAGAGCAGGAAACAATATGTTGTTAGGTACAGCTGACTTTGTCTGGACACACGGACCATTATATCATGTGGTCAGAAGCTGAAATCCTGCATAAAGAACCACGCTGGAGGATGTTCATGGAGGCACTAGTTTAAATTTCCTTTAACACCAGTGCCAATAACATTTTAGACACCGACAGCATGCGTTAAAAATTATGCTTTCACCGACGGTTTGTAGAAAAAATATTTTATAAAAAGCAATGTCATTCAGTAAAGAGGTAGTTACCAATACAAATATGAGACATTAAAAAGTATGATATTTACAACTTTTCGAAAGGACAGATAAATAATTATTATTATTATAGATTTTACAATATACAATAATCTTTTCTTGTTCTACCCGTACATCGTAAACACATAACAAACTCATGAGTTTGTTCAGGTTTGTTACATCGTAAACAAATGCTGCTGATGGTACTTTCTAGTACCGAAACATGTATACCCCATTAATTTAACTTTTTAATATATTTGTGGAGACGACTGTGGATTATCTTCCCTATATCTCAACAGCTCCACTTTGAGATAATGGACTACTTTCGTAAAAATAAAAATATATGATGAAATAAATTTATTTTTTTTATTAAAAACGATCTTAAAATTATCATCCAAGTATCAGGATACTTTGTAAATCTGTAAGTATTTTATATTAGTTATTACTATATTTATTTTATTTTAAGTATTTTTCTTCTATGCTAAGTAACAATAAAATATCTTTACTCCGACGACGCCGGCAAAACAGTAATTTTCTCAAATTTGTTGCAGTCTAGTTGTTAAATTGCGACTGCCCTGCGATGCGATACAGTAAATATTCCTTTGATTCTCATATAAAAATATATATTATTTTGTTTCTGTAGTTGCTGCAAAGCCATCCCTCGGGATAATTAATGGGACAACAGCTGAAGAAGGCGAATTTCCTTATATGGTCTGTAGAAACGATTAAAAATTTGAAAAAATATATAATAAAAATAGTTTCTTTATTTAAAAAAAAAATAAGATCCTCAATTTTTTTACGTCTAGTCAAATAAGGTTCCCAAGTCTCCAAGAAAAGAAATTTTATTTCTGATAACATAATCTTTTATATTGTGTACCTCCCATCAGGCACGTAGCTAGGATCCCTACTAGAATCTCCCGAGTTTAATCGATAAAGTATTGATTATAAATTTCAAGTTTTTTCATAATAACACCAGTCAACAAATAATAAAAAAATTGCGACTGTACAGGGGAGTTTAAAGCATCCCGATTGAGCATTGTCCATCCGTAAACCTTAGCTCATATGGTATTACCTACGAAAAAAATTATAATAAAAATATTTAAATTTTTTTGAAAAAAACAAAAATAAGGTCCTCAAATTGCGTCTAGTTAAATAAGGTATTATTTTTATGCTCTGAAGTATACAATTTTAGAAAAGTTGGAATGTATAGGAATAAACCAATTAAGGTGTGCATCTTCGATAACTATTTTTTATTAAGAAATAAAAAGCAATTTTTTTTTCAGGAAGACTCTAAAAGGCTTTTTGTTAAAAATGTTATCCAATATGGACTAATATCATGGTCCTTGACACCATGTTATGGGTTTGTTCTCAATACTTATAGTAGCTTTACCAATACTGAATATTTTTTTTATATTATGTTTGTAAACTTAAATTTAATTATTCGTATTTAGTTTTGGAAAAAAATATTTTTTCCCTATTTTTGGCCCCTGCATAAGTATACATATAATACATTTTACTTTATCTTAGAATTAAAACACTCAAATTCTAAAAGATAAAAAATGGTACATAGAAACGTCACCAGAAAAATATTAGTTTTGATAGTGTCTATGGTATTTTTTCTAACAATAAAATATTTAATAACACTTAAAATTACATAACTTAATAAACTTAAAAAGCTTATCTAATTACAAATAACTCAATAACTATCTAGGTACCAGGAGCGGATCTAGAAATTTATCTTAGGTGAAGGGGGGCAAATACAGAAATATTATATGAATATATGTTTAACAAAAAAAACAATTTTTTTTAAGTTAAATAAATAAGTTAAAGCCGGTGTTCATTGATAAATGGATGAGAAATTATTGTTAACGCAAATGTCCACCTTATTTAAATAATTTGTAAAATTTTAAATTCGATATATTTCGCTTCGCTTCTTCAGCTTAATAAAGAGGAGATTATAGTAAAAAAAGTGTTTTCTTGTCCATTCACCTAATTTACAAAGCATTTCAGGAACCGCTTTATTCAATAAAGTATTAATTTCTTAAAAATAAAAAAGTATAGGTTACAAAAACAAAATGGTAATTGGTTTTACTTTTTATATAAGGGATATAATATATTTAATAAAATGATATATTTACTAATTTATATAAGTTTGTCGGAGCTGAATGTATGCTTTAGACAGAGGTGTCCAATATCAACATCAGATGCCGCTTAGCGTTGCATCTTCTCGATGGTCCTCGCCGTAACTTATTTAAGTTTTAACTTTGTGTTTCCTTTTTTTCGTCGGATCCTAGACTCACTGACGAGCTATCATATGACGACACACACCTGAGGATGGATCTGTCAAATGAAAGAAAAAACTAGTGTTGGGAATAACCGACTACCGAGTATTCAAGTGATTTATAAAACCGGATTATAATCGGTTTTTCACTCCAATACTAATATTAATATTGGCGGTTCATCGTTCATCTACACTCTACAGCATTTGTATTGGGAATAACTGACTCGGTGTTGTTAATCGATTGATTTTTGGCGGATTATTAAATGTGGCGGATTTTTTTGCCATGGTTCCCAGATCTCACAATTTAACAACTTGAACTTAAGATGTCGCGAATATTGCATAACTCTTTTTTTTTTGGGAAAGAAAGAAAAACTCAAAGTCTTCCTCCACAAAGTTTAATAGAATAAGAATAATATTCAGTAAGAGTATCTACATGTTTCGAACGTAGAAACGTTCTTCATCAGGAGACAGAAAATATAATCGGTGCTGATGGTTTTAGCAGAAGAGAAAATGGTGTAGAACCTTAATGGAGTTTTTATGGAATTAAAAATTTGATGTGTAAATTAAACATAATATAAAGAAATTGATGAGAGTTAAAACATACTGAGAATGTGAAAAGTCAGTAAATGGGGTCTAAACAAATTAAATAAACTGGGGAAGAAGAAAAAACCTTACTAAAAAGTAGGTGTCGAAGAATGTTTAAAATTTTTAAAAAAACATTTTTAAGTAGGTATGTGTCTATAAGACAATTTGAGGACAAAATTAGAAGTAAAAAGGTAATGAATGTTGCATTCCAGAAAAGTGTTTAGTGGGGTGCTGTACTATACTTTTTTTTTCTTTTTTTCTACACAATCATAAATACCACCACTAAACATTAATTTCGGGCGCAAAAATTACTGCGTTTGCACATAGCAACCCCTAGAAAATAGGATAACCCCCAACACAAGCAACCCGTAATGCAGTTTTTAATTTGAATAATATCGCCAATAACCGAAACCACTCGGTGTAGTCGCTCGCTAGGAGATGGCTCTAGCCGCAGCGAGTGATTGGCTTGGCATGCGGGCAGCAACTAATTGGAGACGAGTTGGAAAATAAAAACAGAATATTCGTCACTCGAATTATTACCGATGATAACCGAATGATTCATGTGATTGAAAAAACCAGATGATAGGTTATTTTTCACTCGAGTGATCCCAACACTAGGAAAAACCATCTCTATATCAAAATGGTAAATTTTTTAGGTACCCACCTATTTTTTTAAAATTAATAGAACTAGCAAAAACAACTAAATAATTGGCATTTAATAATAATAGAAAAGCTACACACAAAGCAATATTTAGAAAATAGAAATTCGCCCCTGGACGGATCACTTAAGATAAAAAGTAGAGAGATCCTGGTTACAAGAATGCTATTTAACCTGTTCAAAAACTAAAGATAATGTTAAGTACTAAACATTATTCAAAATGAATCGATGCTTTCTTGCTTCAATATTTCTAGCCATTTTTGTTAGCAAACAATATGAAGGTTAGTAAATTTTTTAAATCTGTTTCTTAAAAAAATTAAGAGTATGTATTATTGAATGTAAATTTTTAGTTACTGCGAAACCACCAATAAGAATAGTTAATGGAACCACTGCGGCAGAAGGTGAATTTCCATACAATGTATGTATTGTGAGCCTTTTTTAACTTATTAATTAAATTATATTATTATATTATGACAGTCAAAGGATGGTTAACTTAATTAAGAATGAAAATGGTTGTAATTAATGATTAATGCTAAATACTTCTACCCAGGTAGAGACAACATTTTACCACCTCTCGTATAATCTTCTTTTTCACTTTTTCTTTCAGTTTATCTTGTGTTTTTCTAGGTGCAACTGCGTGATAGTGTTGGCTATTTTAGATGTGGAGGCGTAATTATAGCACCAGAATGGATTTTAACTGCTGGCCAATGCGTTGAACATATGTAAGTCATAATTGTCCTACGACCGCCTATGAAAATGAGAATAAAGGTTGCCTAGAAAGTGCTTTTTATTATAATAAGCGTGTTGAAATATTTTTTTTAAAGACCGACCAGAAAATAATAATATACACTTTCTGGACAATTTTTTGTCCAGAAAATAACGTTTTGTCGATCAAGATCAGAAAATGAACGTGATGGACCGGTAAAAGATTTTTCCGGTCCCTATATTTTCATTTTTCAAATCGCTCTTTGATAATACAATCTACCTTGATTTCGTTACTATGATAACAACATTTCGATGTATTGTCGAGTGACAGTTCGTTGATTTTTAATTTGTTGTTTATGTGAAACAAATTTCGTGAGTGCGCAAATTTAAAAATATGAATTCAAATTTTGAATTATCCAACACGAAAAATGATATTCCAGAAGAAATTTTGGATGCAACAAGGAAAGTGACTTACGATATATTGCCAGTAAAATCAAAATCCCGTTACGAGAAGTCATACGACGCATTTAAAAATAACGTAAAATAAAATAAAATAAAGAATTAAATGGTGTGTCGTGTCGAAGTGTCGGTCTTAAAAAAAATATTGTACGTCACGCAACCGAAAATTAGTGTTTTCCAGGTCTCGCCAAGCTTCCAGGACTCGCCTATGGCTCGCCCTGGAAATGCTTGTCTCGACCTGAAAAACACTAATTTCCGGTCTTGTAACGTAAATTACTATTACGTTGTGTGACGTACAATATTTTTTTTAAGACCGACACTTCGATATATTTTATAATCTACGCGAAACAAGTTTGACATAAAGAACAAAATTAAAAATCAACAAACTGTCACTCGACAATACATCGAAATGTTGTCATAATAACGAAATCAAGGTATCTTTTATTATCAAAGAGCGATTGGAAAAACAAAAAACAGGGTGACAGTGACATTAGAGACCGGAAAAGTGACATTAGAGACCGGAAAAATCTTTTCCGGACTCTAATGTCACTTTTCCGGTCTTGCGATCGGAAAAACGTTATTTTCTAGACGAAAAATTGTCCAGAAAGTAAATTTTCTGGTCGGTTTTAAAAATATTACTTTTTCCATATGTCAGTGGAACTGAAAAACAGCTGATGGCTGACGAATTCGACAAAAAAAATATTAAAGAAAATAACAGACTTACGGGACCCTTGGAGCGAATTGATGTGTTGAGTAGGGTAAAGCATACTAGGGCATCACTGCAAATTTAAAAAAAAATCCTAATTCTGGGAACGATTAGGAATTTTTACGATAAACATATAAAAAAAAGGGAAATTAGATCAGGCAACCCACTAAACATAGACAAAAGAGATGCGCACTTTCTCCCACTAAACATGTCAACTGAATTGAGCCACAGAAAAAACTAAAGGTTTAGCTGGAACAGAAATGAAATACCGATTTATAATTTAAGTTCGATTTTTATAATTATTTTATTTAGGATAAAATACCCATACAATGTTTGACAAGTGAATAAGCTTTATGTAAGTAAATCTATTTTAAAAATAATGTGAGCATTATTTCAATCATCAAACTATTTTCGATATTTTTTTATGGTTGTGGATAAAAATGTACCAAGTATACCACGCGACCAAAAGTGATGGCGTGACGCATATATGTATACATTTTGTGAAATGCACTATATTTTAGCCTTTGCCATTACGTTTGGTCGCGTGGTATAGGTACGTATTGGTATATTACGTAACAAGTGTTGAAAGTGGTGCCAGTCAAAACCTTAATCGTCCAATTTTATTAACCTTTGTGTGATGGTAATCGTAAATATTTTCCAGGAAAGTTGGGCATTCAATAATATATGGAACAACCAAGTTATATGACGTTGCTGACGGTACACCAAATACTTCCATTGCTATTAAACTTTGGTACCTGCACCCAAATTACGTTGTAATAAAAAAAGTACCTTTATATGATGTTGGTCTTGTGCAGGTAACTATTGTTGTTGTATGTTATATTATGTAACAATGCGTCAAAACCAATTGACAGCAGCAGGAGAATCCAGTCACAAGTTGACAAAAATTCCATACTTGAAGGTTTTAGAATGTGACAATCAACACCAAAATAAATTAGAACTGGCAACTGTCATCACACTACTGGTTATTTATGGTACATTTTCATTTAAAAAAATATTTTTTTTGAGTACGTCCTTTGTTTCAAGAAGGCAACTATTTGCTATTAACTTACTATTAAAACCATTTACAAAATCTTAAATTAACAAAGCTGAGCAAACCGAATTCATCTTCCAGTGACGGTTTATAATATTTTTAACCGAAATCAGAGTTTACCACTGACAAGCAACAGCTGGCGCACAGCAACGTTCTGGTCCAAATTCCCATGCCTTACCATACGAGCCTGAAGTTCGTGCTAGAAATTGCAAAAATTATACTTCAATAAGGTCATAAGTGAACCCTAGCAAATCAATTTGACAACTGAGCCGGTTTTCCATTCCAGATTTAGCTATCGTGGCTCAAGATCATAATCTTAGTATTTATAATTCTTGATTATGGCTAGCCATGTACAAGGATAAATCCTTTGCTAAGCCATGTATTGTCCGAAAATAAAATCAGTACTGATTAAATCAAAAATTCCTTGATTAAGCCGTGTAATTTAAAACTGATTAATGTAAGAATTATATTAACAATGATGAAATTTGCTTCTATGTGTAATAACTTAATCATTTTCAATTTAATCGTAAATCCTTTTTGGTTAAATATAAAAAGCTTATGTACAATATTCAAAAATATTTTCAGACGCCCCTAAATGTTTTTTTAACCCATACTTTTGTATACACGTGTCAAAATTGTATTGGCGGTACTGCTGACGCTCTCTCGTTCACGGGGCTAGTGGTTTCCTACGCGTTGCTCAATAATAGGATCTTATCTATTTAGTTGGTTGGTAGGCCCGACAAGTGCGACAAGTGCGACAAGTGCGATACTGCGATTCTCGTTCAGAAGCCTCTTGCCAGTTCCGTATTAATGGTCGTTTCTGTTAGGTTTACGAATAAATAATCCAATATGGATGTTTTAAAAACTCTTTTCGCCACTGACAAGTTCATATCATCAATACAGGCACGGCCAAGTTTATGGGATACTTCGGCAGAAGAGTATTCGCATAAAACAATAAAACAGGCACACTGGATGGAAATGGCTAAATAAATGTTGTCTTTTAAGATATTGTGTAGCTCGTCAAAAGACCGAATTGACATTCTGAAACAGTTAAAAAATTTCTCAGAGTGTTCTCTTAAATTTTTATACAGTAAAACGTTTCCACTTGCTGTATTGTGTTCGCTGATTATTTAATGAACCTACATTCTACGTTTCCTAAGTTTTTCTTTTTTTTACACACGATCCGATAATAATATAGCAACAGCGCTTCTTCTACTGCATTCATTTTAACACTGAACAGAAGCGTGCGGCCCTGGAATTAATAGCCTCTTCAAAAAAATTGCCGAAACCGCGTAAGATTAGAAAAGTATGCATTCCGAATCTCGTTAGAATTCACGAGAGATTCTGAATCCCATATGCTGAATCTCGCATTCGGAATCCCAGTATAAAAGGAGCCTTATCGTTAAGACAACTTTAATAAAAAACTTCTTTTAATTTAAAACGGGAAAAAAATTCCAAGCCTCTTTTGTCATTTCAGCTAGCTGAACCAATTCCCTTCAGTGAATATGCTCAGCCGATTCAATTAGCAGAGGATAATACAAATATTCCAGTTCATGTAGATGGTAATTTTAGTGGTTGGGGAATTGGCAATGACCAAGAATTACCAAAATATTTACAGAAAATCAACCTTCAACTTTTGACTGATGATGAATGTGCAAAAAAAATTGATGATTACCAACAAGACGATATTTATAACTCGACTCACAATTTATGTACCAATGATTATTATAACGGAGCATGTTATGTAAGTATCCAAAAAATAAATCCTGAGATTTTAACTGTGTTGCCACATCAATGTAAGTTAACAATGTGAAATCCATGTCACTCCCGATGTAAATGAAATGTAACCAAAGTCGGTCTTATAAATAAGTCGGAATTAGTTAATTCAGAGTTAATATAAAAATGGTGCAAGTGGCCATAAGACATGCTGGATTAATTTCAGAACATACTCTAACGACGTCTATTTTTATCTTATACAGTGACCGGCAAAGAGTTCGCAACATATGGGAAAAATTTTTATTAGCGGAATATTGAAAAATCTTTTTTGGGGGATTGGATGTGCATGTTCCATAACCTCAAAATCGATTTTGACATACGTCACGTGACCAATGGTATGGCGGGAAAGTTGAAAAAAACAATATGAAATCATCATAAATCAGATAAGTTGATGAGATATCGAAAAAAATCCAAGAATAAAAAGTGTTTAGAATTCCATTAGAACCTTAAATACAATGTTTGGGATATCTACTTAAAAAAACATAAAATCGAATATTTTTGTAAATATTTTTTTACCGAATTAAAAATTTCCATATTTTTCCTTTCTTAAAGCTTCATTAAAGTAAAACTGACATCTGGTGACCACAACTAGAAATATTCTTTTGTTTTTCTGACAATTTGGAGCAATAATTCAAAAAATTCGTTTACACTTGGATATCAGCTGTTGCAATAGTCTATTTCTAATAACCTTATCGATATTTTTTATATCGAAATATTCTATTATGATAAGAAATCCTTAAATTCATTAATCCAAAGATAATTTTATTTATAACCGTAAAAAATAATTTTGAATTTCGCAGAAATCTTTAAAAAAATCTAAAAATTAATAAAAATTTAAATTATTTTTTACGGTTATAAAAAAAATTTGCTTTGGATTAATGAATTTAAGGATTTTTTAACATAATAAAATATTTCGATATAAAAAATATCGATAAGGTTATTAGAAATAGACTATTGCAACAGCTGGTATCCAAGTGTAAACGAATTTTTTGAATTATTGCTCCAAATTGTCAGAAAAACAAAAGAATATTTCTAGTTGTGGTCACCAGATGTCAGTTTTACTTTAATGAAGCTTTAAGAAAGGAAAAATATGGAAATTTTTAATTCGGTAAAAAATATTTACAAAAATATTCGATTTTATATTTTTTTAAGTAGATATCCCAAACATTGTATATAAGGTTCTAATGGAATTCTAAACACTTTTTGTTCTTGGAATTTTTTCAATATCTCATCAACTTATCTGATTTATGATGATTTCATATTGGGTTTTTCAACTTTCCCGCCATACCATTGGTCACGTGACGTATGTCAATATCGATTTTAAGGTTATGGGACATGCACATCCAATCCCCCCAAAAAAGATTTTTCAATATTCCGCTAATAAAATTTTTTCCCATATGTTGCGAACTCTTTGCCTGTATAAACAATTTGCTTGCATATTGTCAGGTTATCAACCGAACATAATTTGTTACTATATAAAAGTAAATTGAAATTGTTTATTGGATAAATCTATTTAGGTGAATTCAGGTGCTCATTATATGTTGTTTTTAGGGAGACGCTGGAAGTGCTTACGTCATAAATGGAACTCAATATGGAATATTATCATGGTCCTTAGAATCCTGCTATGGCCTTGTCCCTAATGCTTATAGTCGCATTACCAATCCTGAGTATCGCAACTGGATAAGAAATATCACGGGAATATAAACTAAATTTTGATTTATATCATTTTTGTTAAATTTAATTTTAAATTCCTCTTTCCTGAATAAACTATAATTAACTTCTTTCTTTAAGTGATACGTTGGGCTTTGATGTCAAGTTAAAGCATTCAAAGTCCAAAAGAAAATGAATCCAAAAAACCTTAAAACTATTAAATACGAGGATCTGCTATTACATAACATACACGAACTTCAGTCAGACGCTTGACAAAATGAGTCATTCCATACTGATTGAACGTCTTGCTGAGTGATAGGTGACAGATGAGTGATAGGTTACTGATGATACTCAGAACCTTTTAACGTACCATCTAGTGTACCTCAGGGCAGTTACCTTAGTCCCTTGGTTTTTATTATATACCTAAATAACCTACCAAACCTAAACCTAAAGAACTAAAATTTTTCCGAATATTTAGGGTGCCGGGGAATAACAATAGGATAGAATAGACACTCTGAGAATAATCGAATAAAATAATTATAATTATTAATATCATTAGGTACACAAAAAGTTTTTCTTCATTTACGTAGATGGTTATTTCTTAGCGTTGTTTCCCTTCATAGAGAGAGTGCTGGAAGACCGCAGCAATTCTACCCCTGGCAAAGGAAAATAAACCGACTGATTTTAAAGATATTGGGCCGATCAGTATTCTCCCAATTCTCTTAAAAAAAACATTGAAAAAATATTTTTTTTAAGTAAAAAAAAACGTGGATTTGTACAACATAGGTATTATCTGAAAAGCAGTGAGGTTTGAGACATATGAATAGCAGTGCAACGGCTTTGTTGTCAGTGACCGAGAATATCCTGATAGCAACAAATAATAACGAACTCACTCTGCTGGTATTACTCGATTACACGAAAGCGTTTGATAGAATAATTCATCGATTACTGTTGGCTACCCTAAGTCACATCAATTTTAGTGAAGGTGCGCTGCGTTTAATTGAAAGTTATTTGTCTGACTTTTATAGGGATAATAAATCATGAATGCATACAGTGCTCAATGAGGTACCTATAGGTTCCATCTTGGGCACACTTCTTTTTTCTATCTACATTTCATATTTTCAAAAATTTAATAAATACTGCAATAGGCACTTTTATGCAGATGATACGAAACTCTATATTTCTTCTCCTGAATCGAACCTTATCACCACAGTCATTTTATTGAATAATGATCTGCAATCACTGCTCCATATATCGAAAAAATATTGTTTGTCCCTCAACCCGTCCAATTCCTAGATTATGCTTTTTGGCCAACGGCAGGCTCTAGTAAGGGGTCAAAAATATAATCAATCTGCAGCCTAATAATCAGCCCCTGCTCTTGACTGACTCGGCTCGCGATCTTGGTCTGTTTCTTGATCCGGACCTGCGCTTTGACTGACAGGTATTGGATCCTATGGACCTTGTCTCTAACCCAGTATAACCAGCGACGTCTGCAACAAATTCAAAACTGCTGCTACTGAGCTATCTCGGCTAAATGTTTCTGGGCACTCTGTTTCACAGAATCGTTAATTATAGTAAACCAAGTTATCTTCATCGCAGGGTTCTGTTTCGTTTGGACGTACATAATTCCTTCGTAGGAATAATCAGCTTACTATTTCTCAGCATCGTTCAGTTTCAGAGGGCCTTTTCTTATATTATCTGCAAATCTCTTACCGAATGATCTAAAGAAGCTTAAGCCAAAAAATTTTAAGCGTGGCTTAAAAAAAACTGCTGATAGATAATAGAACTAATGGTAATTTGAATATTCAGCTAACATGAAATATGAAATAAATCACTAGATGGACATGGATAGGTTAACTAGCTAATTATTAATTGCTAAAATTAACTTAGATATTAGGGCTCATATTGTTTAAGATATAGATAATTCATTCCTAGGGCCACATGGAAAAGTGAGCTCTGTGTGTATACAAATATATCTTTGCCCAAATGTAGTCCTTTTTATCGACGAACAATAAGTTAATAGATTTATTTTCTTTTATACATGCTGTTTTGTTGAAGATAAATAAATAAACACGTAAAAAAAATAGCAATTATAAAGCTATTATGAAAAAAGTTTCAATAATGGTACTTAAAGATGGATAATTTCCGATCTTATTATGGTTTACAACACTTAGATCAAAGTTAAGCTTAATGTACCGGTAAGGGACTTAAGGCTTAGAAATACTAATTCTGGAAAAAATCTCCTCTCTGTAGAGCAACTCGTGCCGATAACTAGTAGACTATCTTTAGGCATGGAAACGTCCATCCGATATGTCTATAATTATTACATTTAAAAAATATGTAATATCATTGCTGGCAATTTTCTTAAAGTTTTATATTACCTTAAATGTATGTACTTACTTAATAAATAATTATTATTTTCCACTAGCAAATACCACAAAGTGAATGCTATATTGCGCTCCGTGCCTATCGTATCCCTATTTGTAAATAAATAAATAAATACTAGGTATATACACTTAATTATAAAAGTTTATTCAGTTAAATTAATTATACCTTTTAATATGAGAGCAGGCATTGTTTTTTCAATTTTTGTCGCCCCTTCATCTTTGTTTATTGTAAATATTTGATATTTTGTTTCTCGCAAATGAAGATTCACCTGAAAACACAAATTATTTGATAATTAGTTTTTCTCATAAACTATATATTTTTTATCTTTTTCCAGAAACCGAATAAAACAATGCGCTTATATTAAATATGAATACACTTATAATGATCAGTTACAGGAACTGATAAAAACACTCTCCAACTAATTAAATTTGCGTTAAACTAATTATAAGTTTTAATATGAAAACAGGTATTTTGTTTCCATTCTTAGCAGTATTTATAACTAATCCAATCCAGAATCTAGAGTGTATTAAGGATTTTTGTCGCCCCCTTATATGTGCGTAAAAAAAGCCTAACTAGCCTAAAAACAAAAATTATATAATTACTTTTCTTAAAAAAAATATTTTTCACCTTTTTTCGGAAACCGAATAAAGCAATGCACTTATATTAAATATGAACACACTTATAATGATAAATAACAGGATCCTGATAAAAAGATCCTCCAACTAATAAAATATGCGCGCGGGCACTTAAGAGAAAAGATATAAAAATGGAGTTATGGAAACTTATTGTTAGAAATGGTATTTAACCACCTAAAACGTCTAGACTATACAACTTGCTAAACAAAATCAAAATGAATAGATGCTTTCTTGCTTCAATATTATTAGCAATTTTTGTCAACAATGAAGGTAAGCTATTTTTTTGCCTCCTTAAAAAATTAAGAGTATGCATTATATTTGATATAAATTTTTAGTTACCGCGAAACCACCAATACGAATCGTAAATGGAACCACTGCGGAAGAAGGTGAATTCCCATACGCGGTATGTACTAAGAGATTATGTGTTGCATGACTTTTTTAGCTAACTAAAAAATCGTTACATAGAAAGAAGGTGACGTAAGAATTGTATTAATTGTCAAATGAAATATTTCAATAAAATTGGGTACCGATATTGAAGACAATAACATTTTGTGCACGACATGAAAAATATTGTTCATAAACGCTTAGGAAAAAAACACCGAAAACAAGCCATTTGAGAATGATTGGTGCTTGTCAACGCTTCACATTTCAGTGTTACTGATTTTCTATTTTTTAGGTGCAAATCCGCGATAGTTTTGGCTATTTCGTATGTGGAGGCTCAATAATAGCACCAACATATATTTTAACTGCTGGTCACTGCATCGCTTTTGTGTACGTAAATATAGTATACTTTTAACTCCAACTTTAATAATAATTATCTAATTTCACTAAGTTTTAACAGTTTGACAGAATTGTAAATGTTTTTTTAGTGAATCGGGGTCGACCGTAATATATGGAACAACCAAGTTATATGACGAAGGCGACGGAACACCAAATACTTCCATTGCCGTTATAAATATATACCAGCATCCAGATTTCAGACACAATATTTATGGCATACCCGAATATGATGTTGGTGTTTTAGAGGTAAAAATTTTTTTTGAATGTTAATATATATGAAACAATACATCAAAACCAAATAAGGCAAGAAAAAAAAAGACACAAGTTTACAAGAATTTCCTTGGTTGTAATCTATCTGAATGTGACAGGGGTCACCAAAATCTAATTAGATCCTGCAAATTCCATGCCACTACTGGTGTTGGAAATTGGAAAACCAGTTCCAACATAGTGTCTAAATTTAAAAGAAAATATTTATCTTTATTTGTTTTTATCCTATATTACCACTTAATTTTTTCATTTCATAATTTCAGCTGGCAGAACCAATTCCCTTTGGTGAATTTGCTCAGAAGATTCAATTAGCAAAGATTAATGCAATTATTCCAGTACATGAAGAGGGTGTTTTAAGTGGTTGGGGAGGTTATAACCACGATGCAGATCCACCATCATCTTTACAAAAAATCAACCTTCAACTTCTGAGTGATGAAGAATGTACAAAACTAATCGATGATTACGGTCAAGAAGACGCTTTTGACCCTATTCACAACTTATGTACGAATGATTACTATAACGGGGGATGTTATGTGAGTATATTCTCCAAAAGTTAATCATCCTAAATTTACCTAGTTGTTTTATAACCCCTTTAATGCAAGTATCACTTGAAATTATTGAATTCTAGAAAAAGTGGAAATATAGAGTTATCAAATAAATTGAAATGTATATATTGTCCTATAAGCTTATTTCTTGTTCGCCTACTATTTGTAATACGCAGTAAAATGTAATTTTTTTCAGGGAGACTCTGGAAGCCCTTTCGTCGTAAATGGTACCCAATATGGACTAACATCATGGTCCTTAAAACCATGTTACGGTGTTGTTCCTACTACTTATAGTCGTATTACCAATTTTATGTATCGCAACTGGATTATGTATATTGCACATCTTTGAAATATTACCAAAATGTAAACTAATAAAAATTTATTTTATAATATTTTTGTAAAATTTATTTTAATCTCTTATTTTCAATAAAACTTTATTATGCTTTTGTTTTTGTATATTTTCTTGGCCCCTCTTCATAATTTTATATAGGACCTTAGACTTTTATTTAAACCACTTACAGACGTATTCACTAAAGGGGTTTAAATTTGTCTTTAAATTCTTAAAGAAAATAGATGTTGATATGTACTGTTTCCTTTAGTAAAACCAGAACTATTTTGGTAACAACATCCCGGTAACAGTATTTTTTATGAAAACGATGTAATTGCAAAAAATCAAATTAATGCTGAAACGTTATAGGGCGTACTGAAACAATGACAGGGTGAAAACACAATTGGGAGGCTAGAAGATCTAAATATTTTAGTAGGATAAATTTAAAATACTTTACTGAATACCGGTGTAAAATTTAATAAAATTATATATTAATAAACCTAAAATACCTTTAACCATTAAAAAACAAAAACATTCTAAATGAAAATAGGTGTTCTTTCTTTCAAATTTGTAGCAGTATTTATCAAAATTGAGTATGGGCGTTGATAATTTCACATAAATATATAAAACAAAAATTACAACAGACACCTAAATTCTAATAGGAAAACTATGTAAGTTATTATAAAACAGCCACTATATTAAATAGTCACCACTGCAAGAAACCACAGCAAGACAAGACAGCTTCTATGCAGAAAATTATATTTTTGTCATTTAAAGATGCTTCTTTAAAAAAAAAACTTCAGATAAAAAAGGGTGAAATTGATAACCTTAAGGGCGGCTCCACACACACCGATATTATCGGTGTCGTTATCGGTATCGGTGTTGGGCATCCCATTGGGCGTTTTCACACTAGCCGACACGATACCGACACGATACCGACACGACAACGACAACGACACCGGTGGACGCGTAATCTCATGTAAGTAAGGGGAATCGACACGATAACGATATATCGGCAAGTGTGAAAGCATTCCCTTTACTTACATGAGATTACGCGTCCACCGGTGTCGTTGTCGTTGTCGTGTCGGTATCGTGTCGGCTAGTGTGAAAACGCCCTTTACCACATACCGGTCCAAGAGGACAGTAATACCACCGACTTTTTTTATTATCGGGTTAGAGACTGCGTGAATTGCTTCGTCTAAAACCATTATTCTCTAGACCATTCCGACATCGATAATATTGGTGTGTGTGAAGCCACACAAATAAAATGTACTGGTGACCTTTTGAAAACTTATAATAAAAATATACTAAAGAAGATATGAAAAACCAACAATATTATTTTAAGAAAAACGCGAGGGAATTAAAATTAGATATTTTGTGGATCATCCCGACCCACCCCTGAAGCAATTTTAAATGGCACTACCACACTTATGAAACCTCTCTAGAAACCTTATAAAAAAATGTTTTTCAGAGATAAAAAATTTATGAGATTTAAGGACGAAATGTTAACAAATTTAAGACAATCTTAAAACTGGCATTTCAAAAATTGGCATGAAAAATTAGGAAATACAGGTAAATGATGAAAAATAGACCCAAGCCTAATTTAGAACCCTATGGCAGTGCTAAAACTCTGTGTTTTCTTTCACTCTTTTATGTGAAATTTTCAATAAAATTTGCATTTTTTAAATCAATTAAAATTTAGCGTTTATTTCTTTCTTCGAATTTAATTTTTTTCGGAAATGGTGTATTCTATGGAAGAGGGAGTAGAAATATTTTTTTATGGTGCTGAGAAAATTTGCTATTTTAGAACTGTCATACCCTTGACAAAGGCATCCAGACAACAACGTCAATCATGTCCACATGAAAAAACTGGTTTCAAAATTTTAAGAAACTGGATCCGTTAGAAAAACCTAGAGTTTTGGATAAAGACATGCAGATTAAGGTTATAAGGTACGTTTTTATGAATTCAAAGGTTTTAATGCGTCATTTAGCAAAAGTTATTTGCGTATCCAAAGATTCTGTTAGGAAAGAACTAAGAATGCATAAATTTTACCCTTAAAGTTGAAAATTTTGCAACAACTTGGCGACGATGATCCAGACAGATTTCAGTTTTGTGGAACCATGACAGAGAGATTTACGGCAACATCTGAATTTATAAAAACATTTGCTTTAGTGACGAGTCTTCTTTTTTCCTAAATGGTTAAGTGAATAAATAGAACTGTCGCTACTGAAGTGCCGTCAATTCACATCTTTTTACAAAGGGGCACACTCAATATCCCCAAAAAACTAATGTTTGGGCGGGAATACTGGAAGACAATATCATAAGTCGTACTAAAGAAAATTTAAGTGGCCAAATTAATGCTTAATTACTCAACCAAATTTTAAAGCCCTATTAAATATAATAGGAATATATTTCGGATCGGGGAAAACAAGAGACGTCCAAGATCTGCTTGTCAAAGTAATTATAACAAATGTTATCTTTAAATGAAATTATTTAATTAAATGTAAAAGAATGTGTCGATGGCAACGTCTTCTTAATTTGTTTTTCATAATCCCAACAACCCCGCAAGTGCCCTTTGCATTGGCCTGAGATTTCTGTCTTCTGCCTTTGGCTTTATCGTTGATGGCCATGTTTGGGATACATTTTTGTTATCCATCCAAAATAATTACAAATTTAAAATTTATATACTTAAAAAGATACTAACAGTGACCACCTCGCTTTGATCGCAATCCGCAATTGTTTTTGCTTTGTAGTTTATACAACAAATTAAAAGTTTGTTTTTGTTTAAACATACATTTTTCATTCTGTGGCCTCTGGGAGAAATTACGTCATTTACACCCTCTACCCCTCCGCGGGACCGCCTTTTTTCGCTTTTCCGAATTTAAGTACACAACAAACATTTCGAAAGAAAACACTTAGAATATTCATCATTTTAGAGGAAATTGATAAAAATAAAAGCTTTTATCCAACTAACAAAATCTGTATTGGTGAGTACACTTAGGAAAAAAAAAAAAAAAGTCGGTACATCAATGTTAAATAAATAGTATTTAACCCGTTCAAAACCTAAAGACAATACAAAGTACCACCACAACATTCACAATGAATAGATGCTTTCTTTCTTGCCTATTTCTAGCAATTCTTCTCAGCAATCAATATGAAGGTAAGTAGTTTTTTCGTTCTAATTAAGAGTATGGATTAAAGTTAATATACATTTTTAGTTTCTGCGAAACCGTCAATACGAATAGTTAATGGAACCACTGCAGAAGAAGGTGAATTCCCATACGCGGTATGTATTGCGATTCTTTTTAATAAATAACTCTAAAGATAGTAGGTTTAGCGATTATTTTAAGTTTCTTTTAATTGAATTAACTGAATTCATTGATCAATTACTTCAATCAATCAATTATTGATATATTAAAGGTAATATTCTCAAATTAAATATTGCGATTAAACGACTGAAAATCCCTTTTTTCGGTTCTATCTTTTAGGAATATTTCATGCTTATCAACAAAGCATAATAATCCTTATAATAATAAAATTGTTTATTGTTTAGGTGCAACTGCTTAATAGTTTAGGCTTTTTCGAATGCGGAGGCTCAATAATAGCAGCAGAATGGATTTTAACAGCTGGTCATTGCATTAGACACCTGTAAGAAAAAAAATTAAGTTTTAGCAATTATCCAATTTACTAATGTCAATGTATTTTAGTGATTCGGGTTCAACAGTAGTATATGGATCAACCAAGCTACATGGCGATGGAACACCAAATACTTCCATTGCTATTAAACAGTCGTACCGGCATCCAAAGTTTAGATACAGTTCCTTCAACATAGACGAATATGATATTGGTGTTGTACAGGTAACTATTTTCGTTGTATGTTATAGTATGAAAGAATGTCTCAAAGCCAATTGGCGCAATCAGAAAAACAGTCATAAGTGTACAAGAAATCCTTAACTGGTAATTATAATGTAAAACTGGACACTAAATTAAGTAACCTTAGAACTGGCCAATGCCTTCTCATTACTTCATATAGCGATATTTTTTTCACTTTGGTGGCTCTTGGGAACATTTTTATTTAATTGATAATTAACAAATTAAAAAGCGTAGAACTTTAATTCGTTCAATTTTATGGCGGTTGGTTCTGGCTTATTAAAATAATTATCTTTGGGTATAGAATTAGTGATGTAAACCTTAAAAGATCAATGTCTTAATCAGACAGAAAATAGCAGGAGCCAGCAAATTTAAATTATAAGTCATGTAGATTGGGATTTGATAGTTTTATTTGGCAGCAAGACTTAAAATGATAATATCGACTCCTCGAATATTAAATCTTAAACGATCAGTAATCTCTTAAATTTGCTGCTACAGCACCTTATGGATAATAATTTTAATTGTAACGAATTATTAAGGAATTTTTTTAAAACTTAAAAGGAAAAAAGATTTTATAAGACCTTGTCAAATTTCAGCTAGCAGAACCACTTTCCTTTAATGAATATGTTCAGCCGATTAAGGTATCGGAGAATAATACAAATATTCCAGTCCATGTAGAAGGTGTATTAAGTGGTTGGGGAGGTTACAATCATTTTGGTGATTTACCACTATATTTACAAAAAATCAACCTTCAACTTCTGACTGATGATGAGTGTACAGAAAAAATCGATGATTACGCGCAAGAAGAAGCATTTAACTCGACTCACAATTTATGTTCCAATGATTATTATAATGGGGGATGTTATGTGAGTACCTTTCTTAATAGTAATTCTTATACCCGACTAGTTACATTTTTAAATTTTTCAAAAAATTTCAGGGAGATTCTGGAAGTCCTTATGTCATAAATGGTACTCAATATGGACTACTATCTTGGTCCTATACACCATGTTATGGCATTGCCCCTAACACTTATTCTCGTGTTACCAATCCTGAATATCGCAACTGGATAAAAAATATCACCAATGTTTGAAATGTTACCAGATTATAAACTAAGTGCAACTTATTGTATATTATTTTTGTGAAATTTAGTTTAATTAGTTTGTGAATAAAACTATATTTTATTTTTTTTACTTTTTTTCTGGCCTTTATCATGTTCAATAATAGATACAACAAACAAATTAAACCACTTAAATTCTAGCAGATATAAAATTGTTAGACCTAAAATACTTGTGAAAAGGAAAGAAAAACACAAAATCTTCCTCCACAAATTTTAATAGAATAAAAAACTCTTGTTTAAATGTCTTCACATGTTTCGAACGTGGAAACGTTCATCATCAGGACACAGAAAAAATATTTTATGCTGATGGTGTTAGCAAAAGAGAAAACTAGAACCTTAATGGAGCTTTTAATTTTCTCTTTTGCTAACACCGTCAGAATAAAATAAATTTTTCTGTCTCCTACGTTTCTACGTTCGAAACATGTAGAGACCTTTTACCAAGAATTTTTTATTCTATTGAAATTTGTGGAGGAAGACTTTGTGTTTTTCTTTCCTTTTCATACTTTCAACTCCACTTTAAGTATGGACTACTTTTTCAAATTAAAATACTTGTACCATGAAAAGATCAGGATCTACTTCTACATACTTGTAGATATTTTAATAATAAATAAAGGGCGGAATATATGCAAAATACATATATATGCATTTTTTGTCAATTTTATAATAAAATGCATATTTTTTCATAAATTATTATTTTAAGAGCATATTTCGGCTTTATAAAAAAATTTAAAACGTTAAAGTTCCAGGTCGGTATTTATTTCAGGGATTTTCCAATCTAAAGATTATAATAATAATTATATTAACATTTATTGTATTTATACACAAAGTGTTTATTGGGGGTTTCCGGGGTTTGTACGTATATTGTTAGGGTTAAGGGTTGTTTATTGTCACCTAATAAAGCGTTGTTATTACCTGCTTAACAAACTATTTAAACTAAAATAAATTATTTCCAAATGTAAAAAAAGTGTTTCTAAAAGCACCTCTAAGAGTGCAGTTGTACAAGGAGAGACTACCAGGAGTTAGTTTACCTTCAGAACCTGTAATTATCCGCTGGAGAAACCCGCTAGTACCATTTGGCATTGAGAGTTATGTCTTCTATCTTTGTCTTCACGTACATCGTTGACGGTCATGTTTGGGATACATTTTTGTTTTCCAACTAAAATAATTACAAACTTAACATTTCTTTGCTTGAAAAGATACTAACAGTAAATATATCACGTGGATCGCGAACCGCGATTGTTTTTGTTTCGTAGTTTATTTTCTATGATAGCTTATTTGATAAATTAAAAGTTTGTTTATGTTTAAATAATTACATCCCTATGGCGAGAAAATACGTCATTTATACCCCCCTAAGTGTGTTTTACGTCATTTCTAATTTATATTAAACAACAAACTTACATTCCGAAATAAAACACTTGAAATGTTCATCATAAAAATAAAAAGCTTAAAACCAATTAACAAAATCTGTCTGATTAGGAACACTTAAGAAAAAAAGATTAAGTCGACACATCATTGTTAAAAAAATGTTATTTAACCCGTTCAAAAACCTAAAGACAATACAAAGTGCCATACAACATTCAAAATGTATAGATGCTTTATTGCTTCCATATTTCTAGCAATTTTTGTCAGCAATAAATATGAAGGTGAGTTATTCTATTTTCAATTAAGATTATGGAATATGATTGATATACATTTTTAGCTTCTGCGAAACCGTCCATACGAATAGTTAATGGAACCACTGCAGAAGAAGGTGAATTCCCATACGCGGTATGTATATTGACAGTCTCTTTTAGCTCAATAAATAAAATAAATCTATAGATAGGAGGTATGGCAGAAAATTATTTTAACTCTTTTTTAATTGAAAGAATCTGAATTTATTGATCTAATTATCAATTTATTGAAGGTCATATTCTCATACTAAATATTTCAACAAAATTATGTAAGCAACGTTTTGTGTACGACATGGATAATATTCATGTTTATCAACAAAACATAATAATACTTATAATAATTATTGTTTATTGTTTAGGTGCAACTGCGTGATAGTTATGGCCATTTCAAATGTGGAGGCACAATAATAGCATCAGAATGGATTTTAACAGCTGGTATTTGCGTTAAACACCTGTAAGTTTAAAAAATGAAATTTTAGCAATTATCCAATTTACTAAATTCAATGTATTTTAGTGATTCAGGGTCAACAGTAGTGTATGGAACAACCAAGCGATACAGCGATAACGATGGGACACCAAATACTTCCATTGCTATTAAACAGTGGTACCAGCATCCAAAGTTCAGATACCATTTCCTTTACATACCCCAATATGATGTTGGTCTTGTACAGGTAACTATTTGCGTTGTATGCAGTGGCGCAACCAGAAATTTTGTTCGGGGGGGGGGCTTTAACTTCTTGCGCCGCAGGCGAAAACTTTTTTGGGTGCCACGCCCTTTTTTGGGTAAAATACGTATGATTGACGAGAGCGACAGCCCTCTAAAACTTCTGCAATAATACGCCGCTAGCCCTAACGAAATATTTATGAAAAAAAAATTTATAGATTTTATTTTAATTAGTAAAAATGTATTTAAAATAAGTAACGCATATATTAAGCATACTTATACTAAAATAAAACAAAAACCTTATACAATAAGTTGTAAGTAATCACTAATAATACTAATATTAAAGTAAAATTCTTCGTTTTGTTTTTGCCATTTCGTCCAGAATTTCTTCCACGGTAATATCAATATCGTGGTTCGCATAAATAGGTAGACCAGGGTCGATAATTTTTGAAACAAAAAAAATAATAGCAGGATGAAACCCATTGGAAAAGAAAGAAAATATAACAAAAATGAAAGAAAAAATAATTTACGGGCGATCCGAGGTCGGGAAGTGGAAGGGGGTGAGTTTTTAGGGCTAGAAAACGATTTATCTCGATTTCCGGGAAAACTACAAGTCCTATGGAAAAACGTTAAATGGCAAAGTTGTAGGTAATAAAAAGATCTACAACTTTTGTATTAACACTTTTTTCACATTGCCTTAAAATTTATGTGAAAAATTCAAATAACCAAGTTTTTGTTTTTTTTATTTTTATCTTTTAGAAAAAAAATTATGTTTTCACGAAATTTGGTGATAACTTACCTTTTTATGTCCCAAACACACTGTAATTATTTTGATTTAAAATATTTATTTTTTCACCTTATTTTGACTTAATATCGAAAAAGCACCCTTATTTTCAATCGAAAATTCTCACGTCAAAATATCTGCTGTTTTAAAAAAGTCGGTGGGCTTTTTGTTCGTTGAAATCTCCACTTTCTAATGGTGTAAAAAAATATATACATTACTATGGTAAATGTTCTCAAAAAATGCAAAGAAACGGAAAAAACTCGAATCCGAATTTTTTCTTTTAATAATTATGTACAATTTTGACCTATTTATTAAAATTTATACTTTAATTACTCAAAAAACATAAGAATCCATGTTACATTGATAAACAAAAAAATTACAAATCCATAAAACATTGAGATCGCAAAAAACATGCGAAAATAGTTCGCGTGACATAAAAAATTGGTTTGCAATTATTAAACGAATAGGCTAAGTTTCTAATCCCTAAGTGGTAATCATAATTTAAGACTAAAAACTAAAATTAAGTCAAATTAAAACTGGTCAATACCATCTAACTACTGGACAAGATACAGTGTTGCCAAAACTCACGATTAATCGTGAGATTACACGGTTTTGGGAATTATCTCACAATTTCACGAATCACGTCGCGTTTCTCACGATTTTTTATCGTATGTCAAACATAAGTAACTAAAAATAATTTTTATTCATAACAAACGTCACAAATTGTTGGCATTTACATAAAAATCCTCGTATGATTTTCTACGTTACGACTTTCGCTACTATTACTGCCGCTACTGAAGTCATATTTGCATGGAAAAGATGATTCCAGCAATTCGGATTCTGATTAACTACCTACTACATTTTTTAATACTACATAATAACGCAAGTTTTTTTTTTACTTTTTAAGTTTTTAGAAATGTGTTTGGTTTTTAAATACAGAAAATAAATATATATTTGTTGTTTATAAGCTGTCATTCTTTTCTTTAAACTACCTAGGTAATTTGACCCCTTTTAAAGAATTTTTAAAAATATTAAGAATCTCACGATTTTAAGTATCCGATTCTTACGATTTATCTTAGAACATTTTGGCAACACTGACAAGATATTACATAGCCCTTTTTAAATTTCAGCTAGCAGCGCCAATTTCCTTTAACGAATATGTTCAGCCGATTCAATTAGCGCAGGATAATACAAATATTCCAGTCCATGTAGACGGTGTTTTAATTGGTTGGGGAGGTTACAATAATAAAGCAGAGTTACCAGAATATTTACAGAAAATCAACCTTCAACTTCTGACTGATGATGAGTGTACACAAAAAATTGATGATTACGAACAAGCAGAAAATTTTAACTCGACTCACAGTTTATGTACCAATGATTATTATAACGGAGGATGTTATGTGAGTATCTTCCTTAATAGTGATTTTTATTATAGGTACTCAACTAGTTCTATTCTCACAACTCCAATATCTGATCAAATTTTTGTGAGATAATCTCACTTAGAACTTTTAAATTTTAGAAGTATTTTTTATTTGCCCACTGCTCAACTTAAAAAAATATTTTTTTTTCAGGGAGACGCTGGAGGTCCTTACGTCATAAATAGTACCCAATATGGAATAATTTCGTGGTCCTTGAAGCCATGTTTTGGCGTTGTCCCTAATGCTTATAGTCGCATTACCAATCCTGAATATCGCAACTGGATAAAAAATATCACCAATGTTTGAAATGTTAACAGATCATAAACTAAAAGACCTTATTTTATATTTTTTATGTAAAATTTAGTTCATATAGTACCATATTTACCGTTTTTTTTTTTATTTCTAGCATTTATTATATGTTTAGTAATATATAAATATATAACAAAAAATTATTTCTTGGGGCATCGGTCCTGATGAGGGCTTGATTAAATGAAAATGCTTTTTTTAAGCTAAGCCAAGCTTTCGATGGTGTTTATTATCTTCTTTAGGGCTACAATATGAACAAAAAATCAATTAGTCATAAGAAAACTCTAAGGTTTAGAAAACTCATTGGGAGAAATATTTTGATTTTATTTTATAACAGCCAAAAAAATTGAAAATCAATTACTTACTGCTAATTTACATTATGTAGGATAACCAATATGAATATTGAAAAGTACTGCATGGAAAGTGGAAATTATTTTACTACATTTTCATCAGATTATGCCAGTGTCTTGTACGTCTGGTTTCATACTGTCGAACGAGAAAGATTTGAAAAAATTGTTTATAGTTTTTTATGTCAATACAAATTCCTATTATTAAGAGTATGGTCTTTAAAGGTTCAGGTTAACTTCTAGATAGGTATCCAACAGAACAGCGACCATCTTGTCGATCGCTTGATACCATTTAATAGTCAATTTAATTAACAAATAAGTTGCATATTATTATGTGAAATTACAAAGGAGATATATACATTATTGTGGAACGAAAATTAACGAAAATTTAAAAAAATTGAATAGCGTTGCTTCATAGTTAAAACAATATGCTTCTTACAATTAAAAACAAGTATACGAAAAATAAAACTTGTGTCCTTGTATCTTGAGGTTCCTCAAAGGGACGCCATATTTAATAAAATAAGAACTTTCAGTCTCTTAACCAATTTTTATTAATTTTTTATTTTTGTGACATAAATCATCACATACATTTTAGTATGCTGTTTAGGGTTGTAGGAAACTACTTTCTAAATTTTAAAGCGAAATTTTAACATTTTGAGGCTTTTCAAGTGCCAATTGGAACAAAAATACAGGTTTTATTTTAAATTATATTTTTATTAACTTCAAGTTCAGTATAATAAAAAGAAACCAATAACTCTTAAATTAACATTACTCATTCCTATTTTTAAAGAAGTTAGTTTTTTTTCAAAACATGGCAATATTAAAAATTTTAAGGGCTTTGAGGAACCCCAGAATATTAAAATCTGTCAGCCAACTTTTGACACTTTTTTTTGTTTATTAATGCGCATATTTTAACAACTATGTCACACTACTTGCGGTAAAAAAGTTTTTTTGTTCCACCCTAATATACATTACTAAACAACTGTAAAATTTTTGTAATTGTATAAAAGAAAATTAAATAACAAGTGTTAAGAAAAGGACACCTTTTATCATAACAGAAAACAGAAGTACAAACTTGACTGAAAAGGGCAATAGAAAGGGGGATGTGTCAGTTTGTGGTCTCAGCACTGTTATTATGATTATTATGATTGTTATTGAGGTTAAAATGTAACAAATTTAAATATATAGGACTGATACCATCAATATCAGATTTTTCACACCTTCTTGTACCGTGCGAGCAATAATTATTTGCATCAAAGGGGGCCTTGCATCTAAGGACGTTATGCTTAGCCGTAAAACTTAATACCTGTTGGGTATCAGTAACTACCTGAATTAACAATCAATCAGTTATTCCGTCATCTTTGACAGTCGTTACAAGAAATTTGATTCATCGCTAATTTTTTCAATTTCTTGAACAATTCACACAATGGGCTTTACGGAACAGCACAAAACATTCATGGTTAAAGCTTATTTTCGAAACGGGGTTATAATAAATGGTGAGTGGCAATACAATCCAGGGTTGTGCATGGACGATTTTCACGAACATTTTCCTAACGTTGCTATTATTGCTGGGGATTTTTATCATTGCCTGAAAAGAACCGTGGCTGTGTTTAGGGAAACAGGTTCTATACAGCACAAAAAAGGAGCAGGAAGACCATAATCTGTAAGAACAGAAGAACTTGTTGCAAACGTTCGTAAAATAATGCAAAATAGGCCAACAAATTGTATAAGACGCCTGAGAAGTGGGAAGATCTTATGGAACATGCAGGACTATTCTTAAGAAGAAGCTAAATGTATTTCCTTATAAAGTGCAAGTATTTTAAGAAATACAAGCCGCAGATTTAAAAATACGCAGGAATTATTTTTAATGTTTTACCCAAAATTTATTGGAAAGAAATGATTTATTAGACCTGACTTTTTTTTCGAATGAAGCCTGGTTCCACCTTTCCGGTTATGTGAATTCTCAGAATACACGCATGTGGAGTAGTGATAATCCCCATTTTTTTGTAGAGTCCACATTGCACCCTCAAAAAATTGGTGCCTGGTTAGCTGTTTCCCGAAGAAGAATTGTTGGTCCTATTTTTTCCATGACACAGTTACAGCACATCGGTATAGAGACAATATTTTTAATCCATTTGTGGAGCAATTACTTGATGACGAAATACGTTTTGGATATTTTCAACAGCGGGCAACCGCCCATACAGCCGCCGAAACTATTAACTACTTACGCAATTTTTTCGACGACAGATTGATCAGTTTTCGATCAGACATTGAATTCCCACCTAGATTACCTAGTTTTACGGTTATGGATTACTCCGTTTTTCCTTTTTTAAAGAACACTATTTTTAAAACACCAGTTGCAAATTTAGAACAATTACAATAAAGGATTATCCAAGAATGTGGTAACATTTCTCTGGAGATGCTGGTCAACACTTTCGAAAATCTTAAAAGACGTGTGAATTCATGCTTGGAGCCAAATGGCCAATTTCAGCAATTTTTGTAATTATATTTCTTTCTGTATATTCTTACTTTGTTAATTTTGTAAATAACAAAAATAAATTTGTATTTGTCTACTTATTTTATTACTCATTATTTTTGGCATATCATGTCATAATATGAATTTGACAAAATTTTAACCTAGATTTGATTAGATATATCGTCCCCATATCATTGTGATCTAAACCAAGCCCTACGTTTTTTAATCCAAGCCCTCTTTGATGCAAATAATTTTTGCACGCACGGTACATAGTTGACCTCTTCTGACAGTAGAATGATTTCGCCTCGTAGGGTTAGTTTTTTATGTTTTGTAAAAGACATATTGCAATATGGTAAACACACTAAAAATTTTAGATGCGGCTCTATTTTTCAGGGATTTAAAGGAATATAGCTTTACTTAAAAATACTCAAGAAAGATCAAGGAGATACGATGAAGTTGCCTTTTGGGTGTACAAAAACGTGCCTTGCGTGGTTTTAACAATGCTAACACATTTTGAAGTGGGCTAGACCGTTTTTTATAACGACAAATGAATTTCAAAATGGCAAAATTAATTGAATAAGTATATTTTAATGTAACATTTTTAATTAATAATTTTCTCAAAATTGAAAAACGAATAAAATATACGTGCTAAAGAGACCAAAATTTTAAAAATCTCTAGGCACAGCAGAACGAATATTATCATTTTCAATAAACAAATCAATTTACAATAAGTCATTTCGAAAAACCCATTATCAAAAAAAAAGGAAATTCCAAACAACTTGTGACGATCAAAAAGGACAGATATATATACTTGAGTAGATACACTTAATATTAAAAAATTATAAGTTTTTCTTATCATTAGTACCATTTAAATCGTCTGGTCACGTTAACGGTACAGAGCATTACCACAGAATAAACAGGGTGTCCATTTAGTGTGTAATTCTTCGATATCTCAAATACTATCCTATATAGAGAAAAACTTTAAATGTAAAAAATAGAGGACTATTGAAGGTGTATATTATTAAATAATTTTTAAATATACAGTGTGTTTCACAAAAGCCGGACCACTAAAATTTAAATATTTTTAAATGAAACACCCTAAGTATATTTTTTTTTGCAATTAGTGCCCCTCCATATTGTTTATGTAATCTCAATTTTTTTTTCAATCTGTTGCATTATTGCCAAGATATTCATTATTTTCCTAATTTTTTTGCATTTGTACGGTCGCAATAAATATGCTACAGCTTCTTTATTGATTTTAATTTTAATATTATTTTTTACAGACGGTTGCATCTGGATCCTATGAGTAGTATTTTTAAGATTATATCCGATTTTTTTATACAGGGTGCTTCAATTTACATCCAAATTTCGGAAAGTTAAAATTAAATTTACTCTATATTCTTAAATGAAACACCCTGTATATTTTGTCAAAAATTGAAACTTCTACTAAGTTCCCTTTTTACTGTAAAATATTTTATTTTTATTTTGCGACGTTGCCAAATTGTAACGACTTTCTCAAAATTTTCGTTATTTGTTTATTGATTTGTTTCTATTTTAATTGTATCCTGTATTTTATTGTAATACCCTTCTTACCCTTCTTACCCTTCTTACCCTTAAACATAATACCAAATTTTATAACGTCTAGATAAATAAAAAATTAATAAAATAAATTAAAATTGTAATTTAAGAAAGTTTTTCAGGAAGTTTTAAGCATTCTTTCGTCTTGTCAATTTGACAATTTTACGAATCCCGGGCTTGTTTCATAATCTCAACCACCCCGCTAGTACCCTTTGGCCTGGCCTGATAATTCTGTCCTGTCTTCTATCTATGTTGTCCTACTAACATAATAACAAATATATAATGAAAAGATACTAACAGTGACTACGCATCGCTTCGCCATTCTTTCTATTTTGTAGTATATTATGTATTCTATTCTATTCTATTCTATATTAATACTATTTGACAAATTAAAAGTTTGGTTTTGTTTAAATAATTACAATTTTTTATTCTCTGACCTCTGGGAAGAAATTACGTCTTTTTTCATTTACATTACACAATAAACTTACATTTCGAAAGAAAACACTTGAAACGTTGATCATTTCTAGGAAATTGGAAAAAATAAAAGCTTATATCCAATTAACAAAATGTGTATGGTATTGATGGGTACACTTAAAAAAAAGATAACAATACGCCACATCATTGATAAATAAAAAATGGTATTTAAGCGGTTCAAAAACTAAAGACAATACAAAGTACCACACAACATTCAAAATGAATAGATGCTTTCTTTCTTCCATATTTCTAGCAATTCTTCTCAACTATGAAGGTAAGTTATATTTTCGTTCTAATTAAGAGCATGAATTATAGTTGATATACATTTTTAGTTTCTGCAAAACCGTCAATACGAATAGTTAATGGAACCACTGCAAAAGAAGGTGAATTCCCATACGCGGTATGTATTTTTAGTTTATGAAATAAATAATTCTATAGATAGGAGGTGTAGAAGATGGTTATTTGAACTTTTAAATGAAAGTCATTGATCAGTTACCTTAATTAATCAATTATCGATATATTAAAGGTCATATTCTCAAATTAAATATTTTAACGAAATTATGTAACAATAGATATCAGCAACGCTTTGTATACGACATGGAAAATATTGTTTACAACCCAGTGATTAAACTACTGAAACGCACCTTTAATCGGTTGTATATTTTTACAATATTTTATGCTCATCAACAAAGCCTTCTCCTTCTATTAATTGTTTATTCTTTAGGTCCAAGTGCGTGATAGTTTTGACCGTTTCACATGTGGAGGCTCAATAATAGCATCAGAATGGATTTTAACAGCTGGTCATTGCGTTGGAGACCTGTAAGTAAAAAAATATCTAATTTTATTTACTAACTAAAATCAATGTATTTTAGGATATCGGGGACTACAGTAATATATGGAACAACCAAGCTATATGGCGAAGGCGACGGAACACCAAATACTTCTATTGCTGTTAAAAATATATACCGGCATCCAAAATTCAGACACAATTCCTTGGGCATATCCGAATATGATGTTGGTGTTTTGCAGGTAAGAATTTTTCTTGTATATTATGGTATGAAACAATGCCTCAAAGCCAATTGGCGCAAGTAAAAAACAGTCATAAGTGGACAAGAAAAGTGGTTGTCATAAGGTAGGAAAGAACACTAAAGCGAAATCAAATTAGAACTGCTCAAATGCCATTTTACTACTGGTCATTTTCACTCTGGTGGATTTTTATTTCATGGGTAACTCACACATTAAAGCTTTAGTTAAAAGCAAATTTCAAATGGTAGAACTGAAATTCACTCAATTTTATGAGTGCTGATTCTGGTTTACTACGATAACTATCACTGGGTATAGAATTAATGATGACAGTATTAGCTTGCAGCAAGACTTACAAGAATAATACCGACTCCAAGAATATCAAATCATGAACGAACAGTAATCTTTTAAATGGTGATCTACAACGCTCTATTGATACTACATTTTAATTGTACATAAAAAGAGTACCCTTTTGTATTTAAGACGAACTAATTAGAAAATATATTTTTTTAAAGTCAAACCGGGAAAGTTATTATAAAAACATTTCCAAATTTTAGTTAGCAGAGGCAATTTCGTTTAACGAATATGCTCAGCCGATTAAAGTAGCAGAGAATAATACAAATATTCCAGTCAATGTAGAAGGAATTTTAAGTGGTTGGGGAGGTTACAACCACGATGGAGTTTTACCACCATATTTACAAAAAATCAACCTTCAACTTCTGACTGATGATGAGTGTACAGAAAAAATTGATGATTACGGACAAGCAGAATACTTTAACTCGACTAATAATTTATGTACCAATGATTATTATAACGGAGCATGTTATGTGAGTATCTTCCTTAATAATAATTATTATACTTAACTAGTTCTGTTCTCACAACCCCAATATATGATTAAATTTTTATGAGATAATTTGACTTAGAGTGCTTAAATTTTAAAAAAATTTCAGGGAGACTCTGGAAGTCCTTATGTCATAAATGGTACCCAGTATGGACTAGTATCGTGGTCTTTGGAGCCATGTTACGGTGTTGTTCCGAATACTTATAGTCGCATTACCAATCCTGAATATCGCAACTGGATAAGAAATATCACCAATGTTTAAACTGTTACCGGATGATAAACTAAATGAAACTTATTTTATATTATTTTTGTAAAATAAATTTAGTTCAATTATTTTGTGAATAAACCCAAATTTAATTTTAAGAATTTTCTACAAAACGAACAAACCTGAAATAACTGGCACTTGGGGGGGGGGGGGGGGGTAAAGGGGTATATGTCCTAAATCGACAATTTTGGGAAATTGAGTTTAAAGTTTTAATACCCGCGTTTGGATAACGGTTTTTTTTTAAACTCAATTTTTTTATTAAAATATGCATTTTTTGATCCTTAATACATTGTATATAGCAGTAATTAAAATAAAATAACTATTATGAAAAAAAATATTACTTATACCCATTTACACATGAAAAATTAAAAAAAAACTTACATATACCTCTTTACACCAATTAAATAAAATTTTGCTATTGTACTTTCTTCAAAACTGTATTAAATGTGAAAAGAGACAAATGGTAATAAACATAGAGTTCAAAAACAAAACTTATTATTATTTTTATTCATCGCTTGACTCTTCATCATTTAATTATACCCTTTTCCTCAATAGAAGGTCAAACAACTTTTTAGGGGTGAGGGAGATAAATATACTTATACCCCCTTAATATATATATTTTCATTAATTTATTTATTTAATACATTAGGCCCAACAGAAATGTAATTAGTAGGGCCGATTTAATAATTACAATTTACATAATTTAATAAAATATATTAGTAAAGTAAAGAGTTTGAGATACATATATAGGGTACTCCTTAACTTAACTTACATTTTTCTATTTATCACAAGTGCGCTAGGGCGGTTCGAACAAAAATTCTTAAGAACATATCTAGATCACAGTAATTTGCTACTCTATTATACCTGCAACACATGTTGTAAACAGGAGCGGTCAACATTATATATGTGTTAGCAGCTCGTAGGTAAAAACAAGTGCTAGCTCTAGTAGAAATCCTAGGTATCAAGAAATTTAGTTGTTCCAAGAGGGATGGACAAACTGTAACACCATTATTGATTTTAAATAACAATATCACTGCTGTCAAGTCTCTGCGTTTTTACAGGCTTTCGATTTGAAATATTTGTGATAAGTGGTTGTTATTCATCCCCCTCTGAGGATATACTCCATCTTCTTGATCTTGATCTTGATAAACATTTTAGAAACTTCCTTTGGACTCGTTACCTACACCATCATAATATAGTTTGAGTAAATTGGGGACCATATCAATGATCCATATTCCAATTTGCTGCTGACTAGCGTAAAAAATAAGGTTTTAAATACCGCCTTATTTTTTAATTTCCCCCTAATTAAATTAAGAAAAAAAGGTTTTTTTTTTCAGGGAGACTCTGGAAATCCTATCTCCTAATTGGTACCCAATATAGATGCATCGTTTTGGTCGCGATCCACCATTGTTTTTGTTTTGTGGTTTATTTTCTATGATAGGTAGCTTGTTTGACCAATAAAAAGTTTGTTTTTGTTTAAATAATTACATTCTTTTATTTTGTGTTGTTGTTGAGAAATTACGTCATTAACACCCTCCCCGTCTCCTTGGGCCACCTTGTTTGCGTCTTCTCTTATTTATATTGCACAGTACTTTGAAATAAAACACTTGAAATTTTCATCGTCATGATAAAAATAAAAAGCGTATATACAATTACATAAAGTCAACAAAATCCCTGCAAGGTAAAACGAATTGTTCTTTATTGTATGTACCTAGACAAAATATTTTGCATTAAATATATACAATCGCAGGATAACTTGACAATCTAAATTTGAACGAAGAACTTCACACTTCCAGCAGGATGGTGCATCCCACAGTATGCTGCTGTGTCGAGAGAATGGTTCGACCAAAATTATCCAAACTAGTGGATTGGCAAAAGAAGTACAATTGAATGGCAACCCTATGGATTACTTTAACGTGGTTAAATTAAATCACTAGTTCACAAACCCGATCAGCTTCTCTGGAAGAATAGCATCAGAGGATAATTGATACTTCCAAGAGACATTTTTTATTTGTATAAAACAAAATGAAAATTATTTTGAGCAATTAACACAATAGTTAAAAAAAACAAGAAACAAGTATTTGCATTATTGCAAAAAAATTTATTCAGATAGGAGTAAATGATAGGATTTGTTGCAGCATGTGTTTACAGCTTCGTTCTGGTGGGAGATATTTCAACTACATTTTAAAATTATTTAGGATTTTTTCCGACTTATGAGCATTTGCAGACACATTCGATATGACGGGAAGAATGCATAGCAACAATAATCTGTTGTAGCTAAAAATTGGAGATAGGAGATATTGCGCGGTCGCCCGCGATATTTATTGTTTTATTATTGGTTTTTGTAAATTAATAATGGCGCGTCGGCAATATTTTTCTAAGAGATGCCCTGGAAGTAGAGGCGTGCCTGTACCGAATTGTTAATTTTTTATTATTTTATATTACTCCCGAGCGTTACAGCTGTGCGGATGGTCAAAATGCAACGCACATTTTATGGCCCTTTCTTGGGCACGTAAGCCACTTGATCAGCTAATACCCACAAAATAATTTGTTAATAAAATTATATTTTGTATGCAATTATGTCCGCTACACATAGTACATACTTCTCATACAATATGCATAGAAAAAAATAAGCCTGATAAAGAGATTAAATCTCGGTTCAAATAAACAAACGTCCGTCGCGGCGTCGAAGGCTGTGTAGTCGCGCAATAGCTTGCAGTCTTTCAGCGAGCATGTGACGTCGCCTGCCTAGCCTCTACGGAGGGACACGTTTTCTAGCCTCGACGCGTCGTTGTGATTTCTATTACAAATATCGTGGAAAACAAGAAATATTATTATTTTTTAACGTTGTTGTAGTTAATAATACCCATAAATCATTTTTAATAGAAAACAAAATGTTGTGGACAGACCTATTGAGGCTTGGGATCATTATTTATAATTTATAATTTACATTTATTTTCTAATTTTTCCTGTCAAATTTTGAAAAAGCAAGTTTTAAAACAATGTTTCAAAATTTTGCAATTATTTTGCTCTTAAATCTCATTAACTCTGGTATCGCCGAAAAGTATTTTTGATAAGCTTACCAGAGGGGTCACAAATGGGGAAGTGCTATTTAAGATTTACAAGTCGATGACAGTAGCAACATTTGTTATCAAATTAAATAATTTAAAATTTAAAATTTCCTTGCTTGAAATGATACTAACAGTGACTACATCGCTTTGATCGTGATTCGTGGTCCTTTTTGTTGTTTAGTTTATTTTCTATGACAGTTTTTTTTATTCTATGCCCTCTGGGGGAAAAATACGTCATTTATACCCTTCCCCTCAGTGGGGCCCCCTTTCTTGCGTCGTTTCTAATGTATATTACACAATAAACTTACGCTTCGAAATAAAACACTTGAAATGTCCATCACTTATAGAAAATTGATAAAAATAAAAAGCTTATATCCAACTAACAAAATCTGTATCGGTAGGTACAGATTTTAAAAAAAGGTAAAAATTCCATATATTACTGTTAAAAAAATGTTATTTTAATCCGCTCAAAGCCTAGACAATACGAATTGCCACACAACATTCAAAATGACAAGATGCTTTCTTGTTTCCATATTTCTAGCAATTTTTGTCAGTAATAAATATGAAGGTTAGTTATTAATTCGTTCTAATAAGGATTATGGATTATGGTTGATATAAATTTTTAGCCTCTGTGAAACCGTCAATACGAATAGTTAATGAAACCACTGCAAAAGAAGGTGAATTCCCATAATATGAGTTATGTATTGCGAGTTTCTTTAAGCTCATTGAATAAATAATTTTATAGATAGGAGATATAGAAGATAATTATTTTAACTATTGTTTAATCGATAACACTCATTGATCAATTACTTTTTTCGGTCAAATATTATTGATTTTTTGAAGGTCATATATTTTTTTAAATTAAATATTTCGACTATTATGTAACGACAATAGATATAAGCTACATTTTCTGTTAAGCACAGTGATTGTTAATAATCCAGTGGTTAAACTAGTAAAAAGCATAATAATATTTATAATAACTGTTTATTCTTTAGGTGCAAGTTCACCGCAGTACCGGCACTTCCTTATGTGGAGGCTCAATAATAGCACCAGAATGGATTTTAACAGCTGGTCATTGCGTTGACGATATGTCAGTAAAAGCAATATGAAAAAATGTAACTTTAATATTTATCTAATTTTACTAACTTACCAATACTAACGTCAGTGTATTTTAGTGAATCGGGGTCGACCATAGAGCCTTTAAATAAGCAAACAATAATCACGAAAGTGGCAAATTTATGGCCTCGCGCATGTAAACAAAGCTACACACGATTAGACCTGCGCACTGCAACATTATAGTTTGACGAATGGGAAAATAGACAGGTCCGGTGTCCAGGTGTGGGTTAAACTACACAAAACTAGAAATCCGTAAATATTAAATACCCACAATCCACAATAGCAAAGAAAACTACAAGGAATCCAACCAGGAAACTTTAAAACACAAAAACAAAAATGGCGGCCGAACCGATTCTGGAGTATATTTTGAGCATGTCACAAAAGAATGACAGGCCGATAACACGAGGTTTGTGCGCATGCCCGATGGTGCTTAGTGGGAAGGCAGCTGACCGGCGAGCCATGCGCTCGGACGCATTTTTTCACCCATAAAACGTAACTTTTGTTTGCGCAGGAGATAAGCTGTATGTATCTAAACGTAAATGGCTATGCGGGGTCTACAGTAGTATATGGAACAACCAAGCTATATGACGAAGGCGACGGGATACCAAATACTTCCATTGCTGTTAAACCGTGATACCAGCATCCAAAAATTATAGAGAAATTGTTCTCCCATCACGAATATGACGTTGGTGTTGTACAGGTAATTATTTTCGTTATATGTTGTAGTATGAAACAACGCCTCAAAGCCAATTGGCACTATCAAAAAACCAGTCGTAAGTGAACAAGAAGTGGTAATCATAATGTAAGATTGATTACTAAAATTAAGTCAAATTAAAACTGGCCAATGCCATCCGCTAGTAGACAAGATATCATAAGGCCCTTTTAAAATTTCAGGTAGCGGAGCCAATTTCCTTTAGGGAATATGCTCAGCTGATTAAAGTAGCGGAAAATAATACAAATATTCCAGTTAATGTAGAAGGTGTTTTAATTGGCTGGAAAGGTTACAACCATAATCGTTCAAGTTCTGACTGATAATGAGTGTACAAAAAAAATTGATGATTACAACCATCTCGAAATTTTTAACCCGACTCACAATTTATGTACCAATGATTATTATAACGGAGGAAGTTATGTGAGTATCTTTCTTAATAGTGATTCTTATTATACTTAACTAGTTCTATTATCACAACCCCAATATCCGATCAAATTTTGATGCGAGAATTCTTAAATTTTGGAAAACGTTATAATGTATGGATAACAATCAACTTAGGTGTTTTCGACACCTATTGTTTATTTGCCCGCTACTCAAGTAAAACAATAAAACGTTTTTTTTTTCAGAAAGACTCTGGAAATCCTTATGTCATAAATGGTAAACAATATGCTATATAATACCATGGTATTTGAAACCACGTTATGGTATTCTTCCCTATCCCTATAGTGGAATTACCAATCCTGAATATCGCAACTATGTAAAATACGTCACGAACATGAATCATCAATTTTTTAATATTTTTGTAAAAAAATATTTTATTATTCCTCTATAAAGAAAGACATTTTTTTTTTATTTCCTATCCGCCCTCTTAAGTTATCTATAATACATTTATTTTTAGTTCCAATTACAATTAAAGCACTCAAATTATTAAATACAACAAATTGATAAACTTATCAACACTTGGAACCATAAAAAAAGACAGTGTCTACATACTCGTATATACACTTAATATTAAGTGAAAAATAAGTTCTACTTTTATTATTACTTCCATTTAAATCGTCTGGCCACCTGTAAAAGATACCAACTATTACCTGAGAATATATAGATTTAGATAGTTATATATTCTGTGGTATTACCAAAAAGGAATTTTTTATTACACACCACTTTCAAAATAACAGCAGTCATTATTACTTTCATATTTTTAGCAGTATTTATTAAAATTTAATAGGGACAGATCCCGGATCGGGGAACATGAGAGACTAAAGGACCTCTAAGGTTCGCGAAATGGACTATAATTATTGTTTTTATCGTTAAAGGAAATTGTTTAAAGTAAATCTGAAGGAATGGTTTCTTTTTATAAATAAAAAAGTTCGAATTTTTCACGAAGTGTTAAACATTATTTTATCATTTAATATATCGATATCCACGTCTTGTCAATTTGACTATTTAACGAATTTTGGGCGTATTTCATAATCCCAACCACACGCCTTTGGCGTTGAGACTTTTGTCTTCTGTCTTTGTCTTCACGTTTATCATCGGCGGTCCTGTTTGGGATACATTTTTTTATCCAACTAAAATAATTACAAATTTAAAATTTCTTTGCTTGGAAAGATACTAACAGTGACAACCTACATAGATTTGATCGCTATTCCCAATTCTTTTAGTTTTGCAGTTTATTTTGTATAATAGCTTATTTGACAAATTAAAAGTTTGTTGTTGTTTTTGTTTAAATAATTACATTTCTAATCTGTGACCTCTGGGGAGACGTTACCTCATTTACATCTTCCCCCTCGGTAAAAAGATTTTGCGCCTTTTTTAATTTATATTACAAAACTAACTTAAATTTCCAAAAAAAAACACTTCAAATATTCATCATTCACAGAAAATTGATAAAAATAAAAACTTGTACTCAATTAACAAAATTTGTCCGAGTAGGTACACTTAAAACGAAAGATAAACAGTTGATACATCCTTGTAAAATAAATGGTATTTAACCCGTTCAAAACCTACAGAAAATACAAAGTACCACACAACATTCACAATGAATAGATGCTTTCTTAGTTCCTTATTTCTAGTAATTCTTCTCAGCAATCAATATGAAGGTTAGTTATTTTATCGTTCTAATTAAGAGTATGGATTATAGTTGAAAACATTTTTAGTTTCTGCAAAACCGTCAATACGAATAGTTAATGGAACCACTGCTGAAGAAGGTGAATTTCCATACGCGGTATGTATTGCGAGCCTCTTTTAGTTCAATAAATAAATATTTCTAAAGATGGTGTATATAGTAGATGATTATTTTAACTTTTTTTTAGTAGAAAAAAAATAGAAGGTATTGCTAATTACTTCGATCAATAAATTATTAACATATTAAAGGTCTTATTCTCAAATTAATTATTGTCACGCCCAGATTTTAGGGACCTTTAAGTTGAACGAAGTTTTTCGAAAGACAAAATTATTAACATTAATAAAATTTATCGAATGGTTTACAAAAATAAGTGATTCAATTATTAAACAACGGATCTGAACCTTCTGCAAATTAGAAATTAAACTGTACTTACATTAAATTTATAAGCTGCATTGGCTTCTACGGAGGACAACAACAAATCAGCAAAGATGTTCACAAATTAAGTTTTTTTACTATCTCTTACGGACTCCCGAGCACTAGTGACGAACAATATTTTTTCTATCTATAATGTGCAGATCGTCGAATCAGCAGTTTTCCCTTCTTTTAGGGAAACAAGGAACTCTGGCCGTGAACCTTAGTTCTGCTAGCTGACTTGATGACTTGAAAACCATTAATAGATCGGGAAGCGCGGATAATATTTCATCATTGCAACTTTTCGAATTTGTTTACGTATGAATGATCTCTGTTTAACATTAACTACAGAAATGTGTTAAAAATTGGAATATTAAACTATGAAATATTTTTACAAAATCCCTTTTGTGACAATATTGTAACGATTATATAACGACACTAGATATAAGCAACGTTTTGTATACCACACGAAAAATATTGTTTATAATTCAGTGGTTAAACTACTGAAAATCACATTTAATCGGTTGAATATTTTAAGACCATTTCATGCTTATTAACAAACTATAACAATCCAGTGTTCTTATTACTATTGCTAATTTTTAGGTGCAACTGCGTGATAGTAGTGGCTATTTCTTGTGTGGAGGATCAATAATAGCACCAGAATGGATTTTAACAGCTGGTCATTGCATTGATGACCTGTAAGTAAAAAAAAATATGAAACAATGAAATTTTAATAAATATTTAATTTTACTACATTACTAAAGCCAATGCATTTTAGTGACTTCAAGTCGACAGTAGTATATGGAACAACCCAGCTGTATGACGAAGGTGACGGAACACCAAATACTTCCATTGCTGTTAAACAGTTGTACCAGCATCCAAAGTTCAGATATAATGACTACGAAATACCCGAATATGATGTTGGTGTTATACAGGTAACTATTTTCGTTGTATGTTATAGTATAAAACATTGGCGCAAGTAGAAAAACAGTCAAGTTATAATGTAAAACTGGACACTAAATTTAAGTCATATCAGAACTAGCTTGTTACAATAACTACCACTGATCAATGCGTTAGTCAAATGGGAAATGACAGTAACCAGCAAATTTAAATTATAACTGTCAGATAGATTCGGATTTCACAGTTTTAGTTTGCAGCAAGACTGATAATGAACAAACTCCATGAATATAAAATCCTAAACCATCAGTATTTTTTTTTAATTTAGTGATCTACAACACCTTATTAATAATAAATTGTAATTGTGCATAAAACGAGTACCCTTACTATATCTTTAAGACAAACTAATTAGGAAATTTAAGTCACAACGGGAAAGTTACTATAAGGACCTTTTCAATTTTCAGTTAGCAGAGGCAATTTCCTTTAACGAATATGCTCAGCCGATTAAAGTAGCGGAGAATAATACAAATATTCCAGTCCATGTAGAAGGTGTTTTAAGTGGTTGGGGAGGTTACAACCATTGGGGAGATTTGCCACCATATTTACAAAAAATCAACCTTCAACTTCTGACTGATGATGAGTGTACACAAAAAATTGATGATTACAACCAAGAAGATCAATTTAACTCTACTCACAATTTATGTACCAATGATTATTATAACGGAGGATGTTATGTAAGTATCTTCCTTAATAGTGATTTATATAATACTTAACTAGTTCTATTATCACAACCCCAATATCTGATCAAGTTTTCATGCGATAATCTCATTTCTTAAATTTTAGAAAACGTTATAATGTATGGATATCAACCAACTTAGGTGTCTTCGACTCCTACTCTTTATTTGCCCGCTACTCAGTAAAACGTTTTTTTCTTTCAGGGAGACTCTGGAAGTCCTTATGTTATAAATGATACCCAATATGGACTAATATCATGGTCCTTGAGGCCATGTTATGGTGTTGTTCCCAATACTTATAGTCGTATTTCCAATCCTGAATATCGCAACTGGATAAGAAATATTACCAATGTTTAAACTTCTACCAGATCATAAACTAAATGAAACCTATTTTATATTATTTTTATAAAATTTAGTTTAATTATTTTGTGAATAAAACCAGGTTTTACTTTTTTTAAAATTTTTTCTGTCTTTTATTATAAGTTCACTAATATACAAGGTGTTACAAATTTCATACATTAGCAATTCTATCTCGGTTATTATAAGATATAGAGAGCTGTTTAAATAGGGCAAAGTTGCATATTTTAATGCTTAATACATTGTTAATTTGAAATTTAAAAAATTCCGATAGCTTCCGGAGATATGCGAAAAAAACCGAACACATTAATTTAAATTTTTATCTTTTTTACAATAAAATACTAATTATTTTAAAAACCAAGAGAAATTCCTTGAGGTACTCTTCAAGGAAATCATTTTATTTTTCAAATACGATGTTTTGTTTTTTAGATGCCCAATCAATTTAATTTTTTTTAAATACGAACCTGAATTAAGAAAATAATTGAGTTGCTTTTTACCTCCCAAATCTAATGATACATCTTACTTGTCCCTAAATTGTTAAAGCATTCTTAAGGAAATTATTATGCTCCTCAAGAAAAATGGGCCTTTTGTCACCAATTTCAATTTAAAAATAATAAAACCAATATGAGCTATGTACTTTGTTGGGACCTGATATCGAAAATGTTTTGAAAAGAAATTAAAGTGGCATTAATATTGCTTATGGTACTTTGTCAGGAGAAAATAAATACCCTGTAGACGTAAAAATATTATAAATAAAAGCGAATCCAAAAATCTAAGATTTTGATATTGGATAGTGGGTCTTCTTACATGGACCACCCTGTACTTTCCTTTTGCTTTTTTTAAACAGCAAAGCTGAGTGAAAATTAAATTGTTGAAGAAACGCTTCCGCAACAACTTCTTATAATCGCATGAGAAATATAGAGGAGCTTAATAATACACACCGGGGGGGGGGGCGGTTATTCAATGAAACTCGGCTATAAACAGGGTGGCCCATCTAAAACGAAACAGAGACATTTACTGGCAGCTCAGCTCTTTTTTTGGAAAAACACTCACACGTCGATTTTGTTTTCGAGGGAGACACAAAATTGGCAAAAAATCACGTTACCACGTGCTGCCCCCTAGGTGGGGGTCGCACCACCCCAAAAATCTTAAAGGGAAAGGGGGGCCGAGTGATACCTTATTTTAAATGTCTTTTAATTCCCTTTATAATGATGTAAAATTTATGAACTTCAGTTCAGTAGTTTTGAAGATTTAATGATTTAAAGCTGAACTAAAACTTTTATACCTCATCATTAGTGGGCATCAATACATTTGGCAGCAAAGTAGTTTAAAAATGGAGAATGAACTCATTCGTCAGCCAAGTAAATGTTGGAAATAACCACCATGACTCTCCATGCAGTAATAAAGATTTTGCTCAAAACGTTGCCGCACATTTTGCAATATTTGAGGAGTAATTTAAAGGCACTTATTCACAATCTTTGTCGCAAATCTTCTAACGATGTTGGCTGAGTAGCATAGATTTTGGTTTTTAAGTGACCCCACAGAAAGAAATCCAAATGTGATAAATTTGGCGATCTTGGGGGCCATTCAATGGCACCTATTCTCCAATCGATCGACCTGGAAACGTCTGATTTAAATATTGTCGAACACGTTATGCGTAATGTGGTGGGGCACCATCCTGTTGGAACATCAACCTATTCGCAATGTACCGCCGATCATTCTGATTTTCAATTATGGCTGTTAATGCAGGATCTATGGCGTCTTGCAGTAATTCCAAATACATTTCACCCGTCAAATTTCCAGGTAAGAAAAAAGGATCAACTGAATGATCGGCAAAAATACCAGCCCAAACATTTAATTTTTGTGGCTGCTGTGTGTGTACCTTATGATAAATTCTGGGATTAGAATCGGACCAATATCGGCAGTTGACGATTTTTTACGCCATTTTAGAATAAGGAAATAATGTTCATCATTTATAATTCGTTAACTCATATCTTCACAAAATTGTAATCGCCGATCAAAATCGTCTTCATTAAGTTCCTGTACAAGGTGAATTTTATACGGATGAAAACTATGGGCCTTTAGAATCCGTTGGATACTACGTCGACTAACACCGCACACAGTATCCAATTTGCGGGTACTTTACGTAGGATCTACATAAACTTGCCCTAAAACCCCACTTCTATTGCTTCGTTCCTTATGGGATTTTTGTTGTCTTTTTCTATTTTCTGTAAAAGAGCGTCTTTCCGTCCACCAAAATAAAGGCCTTGTAAAATTAACTCTCCAGAACTTGACTGTAGTTCATTTCTACTTTTTTGTTTTATTTTCCTTATTTTATGACGGTAAATAACATTCTCAGTGGATTTGAAACTTATTATGCCATAGTTAATACGGCCGACGCTATGGGTGTTCCTGTTCTACAGGAAACTTCATCACAGTCTAGTGTTTTCAAATATTTACAAGCAGTTGTTCCTGAAGTATTTGGTTCATTTAAAGAAGGTGGAATTTCAGAAGGAAATCTGGGCACATTATCATCATTATTCTGATTTTTCATATTTAAATAACTTAAAGTTATATTTGATTCCTAGATTTCTAATGCACTTGTTAAATTTAGGGATAAAAACAGCACTATTTTACGGACAAGAACCCAATATCTTTTGTGGTAAAAAATAATTTCTTTTCATATTTTTTTTACAATACCTGACCTCGTAAAATGTTTATCTAACTAAAAGAAACACTTTTTGTACATTATTTTTTTTTGTTAATGTTTTCCACCGGCACAACTACGAAATGTAAATAATAAAATTGAAGAGTGGAAGGAGGTGGGGAAAAATTTTAATTTTTTTTTTTTAATAAATTTTTCTGCTGCCCCGTACTTTCCAGGGTCCGGCGTACTTAATATTTAATGTTCATTTTTTCGCTCCACCCTAATGTGTATAGATATGCTTTATAACATACCTAATGTTCCGATTAAATATGATACGTGCGTCCATAATGAACAAACATGGTATGGTTTATTATTCGCCAACTGCTTAAATTAAGAAATAAAATATTATAAAATTTTAGGGAGACTCTGAAAGTCCTTATGTCATAAATAGTACACAATATGGGCTTATACAATGGTATTTGAAACCACGTTATGGCATTCTTTCCCTATCCCTATAGTGGAATTACCAATCCTGAATATCGCAACTATGTAAAATACATCACGAACGTATAATTTTTTTATTATTTCTTTATAAATATTTTATTTTTTTATTATTTTCCTATGTTTGGGATACATTTTTTTTATCCAACTACAAAACTAACTTAAATTAAAAAAAAAAACACTTCAAATATTCATCATTCACAGGAAATTGATAAAAATAAAAAGCTTATATCTAATTAACAAATCTGTATGATTAGGTACACTCATGAAAGAAAGATAAACAGTTGATACATCCTTGTAAAATAAATGGTATTTAAGCCGTTCAAAACCTAAAGACAATACAAAGTACCACGCAACATTCACAATGAATAGATGCTTTTTTACTTCCATATTTCTAGCAATTCTTCTCAGCAACCAATATGAAGGTGAGTAAATTTTTCGTTCTAATTTAGAGTATGGATTATAGTTAATATACATTTTTAGTTTCTGCAAAACCGTCAATACGAATAGTTAATGGAACCACCGCAGAAGAAGGTGAATTCCCATACTCGGTATGTATTGCGAGTCTCTTTTAGTTCAATAAATAAATATTTCTAAAGATGGTGTGTATAGTAGATGATTATTTTAACTATTTTTAAGTAGAAAAAAACATTGATCAATTATTTCGATCAATAAATTATTGACATACTAAATGTCATATTCTCAAATTGAATATTGTTACGCCAGGTTTTAGGGTGCGACGAGGGCGTAAAGGTAATTACAGGACCTTCAAGTTAAACGAAGTTTTTCGAAAGACTAATTTATTAGCATTAACAAAATTTGTCAAATGGGTTTACAAAAATAAGTAATTCAATTATTACAATTATTAAACAACGGATTTAAACCTTCTGCAAATTGGAATTTTAACTGTACTTATATTGAATTTATAAGCTGCATTGACTTTTACAGAGGGCAGCAACAAACCAGCTAGGATGTTCATTAATTAGGTTTTTTGACTATCTCTTACGGACTCCCGGGCGCTAGTGACGAACAATATTTTTTCTATCTATAATGTGCAGTTCGTCGAATCAGCAGTTTTCCCTTCTTTTAGGGAAACAAGGAACTCTGGTTGTGAACCTTAGTTCTGCTAGCTGACTTGATGACTTGAAAACCATAGGTAGATCGGGAAGCGCGGATAATATTTCATCATTGTAACTTTTCGAATTTGTTTACGTATGAATGATCTGTGTTTAACATTAACTATAGAATTGCATTAAAAATTCGAATATTGAACTATGAAATATTTTTTCAAAATCCCTTTTGTGACAATATTGTAACGATTATGTAACGACACTAGATATAAGCGACGTTTTGTGTACGACACGAAAAATAATGTTTATAATTCAGTGGTTAAACTACTGAAAATCATCTTTAATCGGTTGAATATTTTAAGACCATTTCATGCTTATCAACAAACTATAATAATCCAGTGTTCTTATAATAATTGCTTATTTTTAGGTGTACCTGCGTGATAGTACTGGCAATTTCCATTGTGGAGGCTCAATAATAGCACCAGAATGGATTTTAACAGCTGCTCATTGTATTGATTACTTGTAAGTAAAAAAAAATATGAATCAATGAAATTTTAATAATTATCTACTTTTACTAAATTACTAAAGACAATGTATTTTAGTGACTCAGGGTCGACAGTAGTATACGGAACAACCAAGCTTTATGACATTGGTGACGGAACACCAAATACTTCTATCGCTCTTAAACAGTTGTACAAGCATCCAAAGTTCAATTATAATGACTACGAAATACCCGAATATGATGTTGCTGTTATACAGGTAACTATTTTCGTTGTATGTTATAGTACAAAACAATGCCTCAAAGGCAATTGGCGCAAGTAGAATAACATGAGTGGACCAGAAATCCCTAAGTTATAATGTAAAACTGGACACTAAAATTAAGTCATATCAGAACTGAATCACTACATTATAGCGATATTTTTTTTACTTTGGTGGCTCTTGGCACATATTTATTTTATTGCTAATTAGCATATTAAAAAGCTATGTTCAAAATCAAATTGTAATGCGTAAAACTTTAATTTATTGAATTTTATGAGGATTGGTTCTGGCTTATTACAATAACTATCACTAAGTGTAGAATTAATTAATGATGTAAAGCTTGTAAGATCAATGCGTTAGTCAGATAGGAAATGACAGGGACCAGCAAATTTAAATTATAACTGTCACGTAGATTGGGATTTCACAGTTTTGGCTTACAGCAAGACTGATAATACAGACTTAACGAATATTAAATCTTAAACGATCAATAATGTTTTTGATTTACTGATCTACAACCCCTTATTATTAATAAATTGTAATTGTGCATAAAACGAGTACCATTATATCTTTAAGACGAACTAATTAGGTAATTTAAGTAACCATGTGTAAGTTACTATAAGGAACATTTCAATTTTCAGTTAGCAGAGGCCATTTCTTTTAACGAATATGCTCAGCCGATTAAAGTAGCGGAGGACAATACAAATATTCCCGTCCATGTAGAAGGTGTTTTAAGTGGTTGGGGAGGTACCAACCATAATGGAGATTCACCAGCATATTTACAAAAAATCAACCTTCAACTTCTGACTGATGATGAGTGTACACAAATAATTGATGCTTACGACCAACAAGAATCATTTAACTCGACTCACAATTTATGTAGCAATGATTATTATAACGGAGGATGTTATGTGAGTATCTTCCTTAATAGTGATTTTTATGATACTTAAATATTTCAATTATCACAACCCCAATATCTTATCAAAATTCTTATGCGATAATCTCACTAATTTTTAGAAAACATTATAATGTATATATCAACCAACTTAGGTGTCTTCGACGCCTGTTCTTTATTGGCCCGCTACTCAAATTAAGCAATAAAACGTTTTTTCTTTCAGGGAGATTCTGGAAGTCCTTATGTTATAAATGATACCCAATATGGACTAATATCGTGGTCTTTGCTGCCATGTTATGGTATTGCTCCCAATACTTATAGTCGTCTTTCCAATCCTGAATATCGCAACTGGATAAAAAATATCACCAATGTTTGAAATGTTACCAGATCATAAGCTAAATGTATTATTTATGATGTATGAATTTATGTTATTTTTGTAAAAATTTAGTTTAATTATTTTGTGAATAAAACTAGGTATTAATTTTTTAAAATTATTTTATTATAAGTTCACTAATATACAAGGTGTTACAAATTCGATATATTAGCATTACTATCTCGGTAGCTATAAGATATAGAAAGTTGATTAAATGGGTAGTTGCATATTTTATTGCTTTATACATTGTTAAATTGAAATTAAAAAATTCCAATAGCTTCTGGAGATACCTATGCGAAAAAAACGGAAAATCAATTTTAGTTTTTATCTTTTAATAAATATATAAAAAAAAATCGTTTTTTAGATACCCACATCATTTGTTGCACCATGATTAAAAAAAGAGCGTGACACCCAAAATTTTTTCTCCTGTGGCGCCGATGCCCCCCTCCCCCCCCCCGAAAACAAATTCCGGCTACGTGCCTGATCCTAGCCGATCGCTTACCCCCCCCCCCCCCCCCAGACGCATGAGCTGGACGCCGTTGGACTAAAACCACATTGGCGCGTAGACTTTCATAATAAAACTTGTCACTAATACCAAATTCCGATTGGGATTTGATATCGCTACGTATAAGTGCAAGACTCTATTGGCTGTTGTCAACCAGCGGAACATCCTGGGACCAGATGTTTGCCCGTCGAGATGTAATAAGAGATGTAATAAGAGATGTAGTAACAGAAGCTAGTTGCCATGCAACTGGTAAGCAAACCAGTTAGCTTTGAGATAAGTTAGCTTTGTTTCTAGTTTGATTCATATTAGTTCCGTCACAAACGATAGCCCGCAGATCGTCCACTGTAATCTGTAATAGAATGATCTCCCAAAAATTAAATCATAGCTTCTAATCTACTTAAAAAAGAAGTGGGGCATATGTGACCGAAATATTTTGATCCGGGTTCTTGTATTAAAACGACATGTTCTTCCACTATTATCTTTTTTCTATTTTCTGTAAAAGAGCGTCGTTCCGTCTATCAAAATAAACCCTTGTAAAATTAACTCTCCAAAACTTTGACTGTAGTTCATATCTACTTTTTTGTTTTAGTTTCCTTATTTTATGACGGTAAATAACATTCTCAGTGCATTTGAAACTTATTATGCAATAGTTTTTAATACAGCCGACGCTATGGGTGTTCCTGTTCTACCGGAAACGTCATCCCAGTCTAGTGCTTTTAAATTGTTACAAGTAATTGTTGTACTTGATTTATTTAGAGGAGGTGGAATTTCAGAAAAAAATCTGAGTAAATTATAATCATTATTCTGATTTTTTATATTTAAATAACTATATATATAAAGTTATATTATTTGATTCTTGGATTTCTAATGCACTTTGTTAAATTTAGGGCTAAAAACAGAACTATTTTACGGGCAAGAACCCAATATCTTTTGTGGTAAAAAATAACTTCTTTTTTTATTTTTTTTTACAATACCTGACCTCGTAAAATGTTTATCTAACTAAAAGAAACGCTTTTTGTACATTATTTTTTTTGTTAATATTTATTTTTCACCGTCACAACTACGAAATGTGAATAATTAAATTGAAGGGTGCAAGGAGGCGGGGAAAAATTTTAAGATTTTTTTTATAACTTTATAAACTGCCCCGTACTTTCCAGGCTCAAGGGTACCTAATATATAATGTTCATTTTTCGCTCCACCCTAAGGTGTAGATATGCTTTATAATATACCTAATGTTCTGATTAAATATAATACATGCATTCATAATGAACAAACGTGGTATGATTTATTATTCTCCAACTGCTTAAATCAAGACATAAAATGTAATATTTTTAGGGAGACTCTGAAAGTCTTTATGTCATAAATAGTACACAATATGGACTAATACCATGGTATTTGAAACCACGTTATGGAATTCTTCCCTATCCCTAAATTGTCCCAATCCTGAATATCGCAACTATGTAAAAAACATCACGAACGTTAATTATCAATTTTTTTTATTATCCCTTTATAAATATTTAATTTTTTTTCTTAATTTCCTACCCGCCCTCTTAAGTTATCTATAATACATTTTAGTTCCAGTTATAATTAAAGCACTCAAATTACTAAAGAAAACAAATTGATAAACTTATCAATACTTGGAACCATCAAAAAAGACAGTGTCTACATACTCGTATATACACATATTGAATAAATGATAACCTATACTTTTAATATTTCTACCATTTAAATCGTCTGGCCACCTGTAAAAGGATATAGATAGTTATATATTCTGTGGTATTACCAAAAAGGATTTTTTTATTACACACCACTTTCAAAATAAAAGCAGTCATTATTACTTTCATATTTTTAGCAGTATTTATTAAAATTCAATAGGGCAGATCCCGGATCGGAGAACATGAGAGACTAAAGGACCTCTAAGGTTCGCGAAATGAACTATAATTGTTTTTATCTTTAAAGAAAATATTTAAATTAAATCTGAAAAAATGCTTCCTTTTCATAAATAAAAAAGTTTAAATTTTTCACGAAGTGTTTAACCTTATTTTATCATTTAATATATCGATATCCACGTCTCGTCAATTTAACTATTTTATTTTACTTTACTCCCAACCAACTTTACAAGTTTATTACAGGAATAAGTATATAAAAATAACTAACAATAAAATTATTACTTTAACTTAATAGGTATATAGATAAAAAAAAAAGACAGTTAAAAAAAAATTCGTTTTTTTTTATAAACGTTTGATTAACTCGTTAAGAAAGAAAATTATACTAGGAAATATTTTTTTCAATGAAATTTAAATAATGGTAGTTTTTTAATGTTTTAATATTTTGGGGTGAAATATTATATAATATTAATCCATTATATAACAATGACCGTTTTCCCAAGTTACTGTTTATTTTAATAGTTTAAAAAAAAATTAGTTTGTCTAGTATCATGTCTATGAATATCATGAACTTTTGTAAACGTTATGTTAGAAATTTTTGGTTTAAAAGTAAAGAATGAATAAATATACAATTTTTTAAATTATATAAATTATTTATATTTAGGTATTTATTCGGCTTATCTAGATTTGTTGTTGGTTCTAAGTGCGGAAATCTATGAATACATTTTATAATTTTATTTTGTAATTTCTTCGAAGGTTTTAGTACTATTGAATTGGCTTAACCCCAAATAGAAATAAGATACTGAATTTTTGAATGTACTCATGCATGATAAATATTTTTTAAGTAATTTAAAGATATACAATGACGAATTTGAAAGAAAATACCAATTAACGGAGAAATGTAAGTTCGAATATTTTCTACGTGTTTTCTCCAGCCTAAATTTTGATCAATATATAATCCTAAAAATGTAATGTTATCTTTGTAATTAATATTTTCCCCATTAAATATTATTGGTTGCTTCTCCATATCTAGTCTTAGTTTGTCAATATACATAAATGAAGATTTATTAAAATTTAAAGTTTATTTATAAGATTGCAACCAGTCAAATATAATTTTTAAATCATTTTTGATATTTAATTGAATGTCCCTAATATTTTTAGCATATATAATTTTATTTTTAAAATAGAATTGATATAAATAAGAAACAATGTGGGTCCTAGAATAGAATATTTAACGAATCCTGGGCGAATTTCATAATCCCAACCACACCGCTAATACCCTTTGGCATTGAGACTTTTGTCTTCGGTTTTTGTCTTCACGTATATCATCGACGGCTATGTTTAGGATACATTTTTTATCCAACTAAAATAATTACAAATTTAAAATTTCTTTGCTAAAAAAAAGAGTCGATTCACTCAGTAAACCTGCAAGATGGCCGACGTGTCATATGACAAAAGTCATATTCCAGCTAAATAAAATAAATTTTTGCATTTTCAATGACTTTTGTCATATGACATGTCGGCCATCTTGCAGGTTTACTGAGTGAATCGACTTTACACAGCGATAACTTACATCGCTTTGATGGAGATCGGTAATCCATTTTGTAGTTTATTTCCTATGGTAGCTTATTTCACAAATTAAATGTTTGTTGTTGTTTTTGTTTAAATAATTATATTTCTAATCTGTGACCTCTGCGGAGACGTTACCTCATTTACACCTTCCCTTTCGGCGGAAAAATTTTTGCGCCTTTTTTAATTTATATTACATAACTAACTTTAATTAAAAAAAAACACTTCAAATATTCATCATACACAGGAAATTGATAAAAATAAAAAGCTTATATCCAAATAACAAAATCTGTCTAAGTAGGTACACTTAAAAAAAAAGATAAACAGTTGATACATCCTTGTAAAATAAATGGTATTTAACCCGTTTAAAACCCAAACACAATACAATGTACCACACAACATTCACAATGAATAGATGCTTTCTTACTTCCATATTTCTAGCAATTCTTCTCAGCAATCAATATGAAGGTAAGTTGATTTTTCGTTCTAATTAAGAGTATGGATTATAAATTATATACATTTTTAGTTTCTGCGAAACCGTCACTACGAATAGTTAATGGAACCACTGCAGAAGAAGGTGAATTCCCATACTCGGTATGTATTATTGCGAGCCTCTTTTAGTTTAATAAATATTTCTAAAGATTAATAGATGTGTTTTGGACTTCCATTGCCTTTAGTTTTTCATATCACAACGTTTCAACTGGTAAGTATCTCCAGTCGTCTTCAGGTGAATACTGTATACATATGAAAAACTAAAGGCAATGGAAGTCGAAAACACATCTATTACTCAAGATACATCATTGTCTACAACCTTCAAACAAACATTTCTAAGAATGATGTGTTTAGTAGATAATTATTTTAACTATTTTTTAGTAGAAAAAAAAAACAGAAGTCATTGATCAATTACTTCGATCAATAAATTATTGACATATTAAATGTCAAATTCTCCAATTAAATATGTTCACGCCAGGTTTTAGGGTGCGACGAGGGCGTAAAGCTAACTACGGGACCTTCAAGTTGAACGAAGTTTTTCGAAAGACCAATTTATTAATAAATAATTTTATTTTTATTAATTATTAATAATTATTATTTATTAATAAACAAAATTTATCGAATGGGTTTACAAAAATAAGTGATTCAATTATTAAACAACGGATTTAAACCTTCAGCAAATTTTAAATTTTACTGTACTTATATTGAATTTACAAGTTGCATTGACTTCTACGGAGGACAGCAACAAATCAGCAAAGATGTTCACAAATTAAGTTTTTTGACTATCTCTTACGGACTCCCGAGCACTAGTGACGAACGATATTTTTTCTCAGTTCGTCAAATCAGCAGTTTTCCCTTCTTTCAGGGAAACAAGGAACCCTGGTCGTGAACCTTAATTCTGCTGACTTGATGACTTGAAAACCATTGATAGATCGGGAAGCGCGGATAATATTTCATCATTGCAACTTTTCGAATTTGTTTAATGAATTTAATACAGGTTTGATATTACGTATGAATAACCTGTGTTTACCATTAACTATAGAAATGCAGTAAAAATTCGAATATTGAACTATAAAATATTTTTACAACATCCCTTTTGTTACAATATTGTAACGATTATATAACGACACTAGATATAAGCAACGTTTTGTGTACGAGACGAAAAATATTGTTTATAATTCGGTGGTTAAACTACTGAAAATCACATTTAATCGGTTGAATATTTTAAGACCATTTCATGCTTATTAACAAACTATTATTATCCAGTGTTCTTATAATAATTACTTATTTTTAGGTGTACCTGCGTGATAGTACTGGCTATTTCCATTGTGGAGGCTCAATAATAGCACCAGAATGGATTTTAACAGCTGGTCATTGTATTGATGACCTGTAAGTAAAAAAAAATATGAAACAATGAAATTTTAATATCTATCTAATTTCATTAAATTACTAAAGAAAATGTATTTTAGTGACTCAGGGTCGACAGTAGTATACGGAACAACCAAGCTTTATGACGAAGGCGACGGAACACCAAATACTTCTATCGCTCTTAAACAGTTGTACCAGCATCCAAAGTTCAGATATAATGACTACGAAATACCCGAATATGATGTTGGTGTTATACAGGTAACTATTTTCGTTGTATGTTATAGTATAAAACAATGCCTCAAAGGCAATTGGCGCAAGTAGAATAACATGAGTGGACAAGAAATCCCTAAGTTATAATGTAAAACTGGACACTTAAATTAAGTCATACCTATCAGAACTGGCTCACTACATTATAGCGATATTCTTTTTACTTTGGTGGCTCTTGGCACATATTTATTTTATTGGTAATTAGCATATTAAAAAGCTATGTTCAAAATCAAATTGTAATGCGTAAAACTTTAATTTATTGAATTTTATGAGGATTGGTTCTGGCTTATTCCAACAACTATCACTGAGTGTAGAATTAATTATGTAAATCTTGTAAGATCAATGCGTTAGTCAGATAGGAAATGACAGGAACCAGCAAATTTAAATTATAACTGTCAGGTAGATTGGGATTTCACAGTTTTAGCTTACAGCAAGACTGATAATACAGACTTAACGAATATTAAATCTTAAACGATCAATAATTTTTTGGATTTACTGATCTACAAGACCTTATTATTAATAAATTGTAATTGTGCATAAAACAAGTTCCCTTATATCTTTAAGTCGAACTAATTAGGAAATTTAAGTCACCATGTGTAAGTTTCTGTAAGGAACATTTCAAATTTCAGTTAGCAGAGGCAATTTCTTTTAACGAATATGCTCAGCCGATTAAAGTAGCGGAGGACAATACAAATATTCCAGTCCATGTAGATGGTCTTTTAAGTGGTTGGGGAGGTTACAATCATTGGGGTGATGTACCAGCATATTTACAAAAAATCAACCTTCAACTTCTGACTGATGATGAGTGTACAAAACTGATTGATGCTTACGACCAAGTAGAAGAATTTAACTCGACTCACAATTTATGTACAAATGATTATTATAATGGAGGATGTTATGTGAGTATCTTCCTTAATGGTGATTTTTATGATACCTCAATAGTCCTATTATTACAACCCCAATATCTTATCAAATTCTTATGCGATAATCTCACTTAGAATAATTATTCTTAAATTTTAAGAAACGTCAAAATGTATAGGTACCTTCGGCGCCTATTCTTTATTGGCCCGCTACTCCAGTTAAACAATTAAATGTTTTTGGTTTTAGGGAGACTCTGGAAGTCCTTATGTTATAAATGATACTCAATATGGACTAATATCGTGGTCTTTGCTGCCATGTTATGGTATTGTTCCCAATACTTATAGTCGTCTTTCCAATCCTGAATATCGCAACTGGATAAGAAATGTTACCAATGTTTGAAATGTTACCAGATCATAAGCTAAATGAAACCTATTTTATGTTATTTTTGTAAAACTTAGTTTAATTATTTTGTGAATAAAACTATGTTTTACTTTGATAAAAAAAAATTCTGTCCTTTATTATAAGTTCACTAATACACAAGGTGTTACAAATTAGATGCATGCAAAGTTGGTTAAATGGGGCAAAGTTGCATATTTTATTGCTTTTTACATTGTTAAATTGAAATTGAAAGAATTCCAATAGAGATACCTATGCGAAAAAAGCCGAAAACATCAATTTTAGTTTTTATCTTTTTTAATATTGATTATTTTAAAAAACCAAGAAGAAAAATTTCTTAAGGTACTATTCAAGGAAATAATTTTGTTTTTTATATACCCACATCAATTTTTATTTTCAAAACGAACCTGAATTTGAAAAAAAATCAGTAATTACCTCCCAAAATTAATGATGTATCTCACTTGTTCCTAAATTGTAAGACCATTCTTAAGGCAATTCTTGTTTTCCCCAAGAAAATAATTGGCCTTTTGTCTGATTTGACATAGAAATATACAGTTATTTATTGACCACTACCCGACGTCTCATATGGGAGGTACCGACTGTAAGTCCAGTTTAGGGCTTTTAGGCCGTCTTAACTAAGATCTTATGAACTGTCTTATTTTTGCACTCTATCGAACTGTTGTGAAAAGTTGTGGAATAATAGACCTTACTTTATTGACATTGATTTTTATATTTTTTTATGTCCAATTAAAACCCATAATTTTTGTATAATAAAAACACGAGATAAATCAATTAAAAAATTATTTAGCATGCCACAAAACAGCATATTTCTTATAACTAACTATATATATATTTAATGGTTTATCCTGTATTGAACTGTGTCAGATTCCTGAAATATAAGTAATAATGTACCTTAATAGTATTTTTTCCAAAAAAAATTTTTAACCGAAAAATAATTTTAATTATTATAAATATACTTTTTTTTTTATTTTCCTACCCGCCCTCTTAAGTTATCTATAATACATTGTAGTTCCAGTTATAATTAAAGCACTCAAATTATTAAAGAAAACAAATTGATAAACTTATCAACACTTGGAACCATCAAAAAAGACAGTGTCTACATACTCGTATATACATTTAATAACGAATGAATAACAAGTTATACTTTTATTATTACTACCATTTGAATTGTCTGGCCGCCTGTAAAAGGTACAAACCATTACCTAAGAATATATAAATTTATATTTTGTGGTATTACCAAAAAATAATTTTTTATTAAACAGCACTTTCAAAATAAAAGCAGTCATTATTACTTTAATATTTTTAGCAGTATTTATTAAAATTCAATAGGAACAGATCCCGGATCGGGGAACATGAGAGACTAAAGGACCTCTAAGGTTCGCGAAATGGACTGTAATTGTTTTTATCTTGAAAGGAAATTGTTTAAATTAATTCTGAAAGAATGCTTCCTTTTCATAAATAAGTTTTTCACGAAATATTAAAAATTATTTTATCATTCAATATATCAATATCCACGTCTTATCAATTTAACTATTTAACGAATCCTGGGCGTATTTCATAATCCTAACCACACCGCTAGTACCCTTTGGCATTGAGACTTTTGTCTTCACGTATATCATCGACGGCCATGTTTAGGATAAATTTTTTTTATCCATCTAAAATAATTACAAATTTAAAATTTATTTGCTTAAAAACATACTAACACTGACAACCTAAATGGATTTGATCGCTATTCGCAATTCTTTTAGTTTTGCAGTTTATTTTCTATAATAGCTTATTTGACAAGATAAAAGTTTGTTGTTGTTTTTCTTTAAATAATTATATTTCTAATCTGTGACCTCTGGGGAGACGTTACCTCATTTACACCTTCCCCCTCGGTGAACAAATGTTTGCGCCTTTTTTAATTTATATTAAGTAACTAACTTAAATTTAAAAAAAAACACTTCAAATATTCATCATTCACAGGAAATTGATAAAAATAAAAAGCTTATATCCAATTAACAAAATCTGTCCGAGTAGGTACACTTAAGAAAGAAAGATAAACAGTTGATACATCCTTGTAAAATAAATGGTATTTATGCCGTTTAAAACCTAAAGACAATACAAAGTACCACACAACGTTCACAATGAATAGATGCTTTCTTACTTCCATATTTCTAGCAAGTCTTTTCAGCAAACAATATGAAGGTGAGTTGATTCTTTGTTCTAATTAAGAGTATGGAGTATAGTTGATATACATTTTTAGTTTCTGCCAAACCGTCAATACGAATAGTTAATGGAACCACCGCAGAAGAAGGTGAATTCCCATACTCGGTATGTATTGCGAGCCTCTTTTAGTTCAATAAATATTTCTAAAGATTAAAAGATGTGTTTTGAACTTCCATTGCCTTTAGTTTTTCATATCACAACGTTTCAACTGGTATCTGGTATCTCCAGGCGTCTTCAGGTGAATACTGTATACACTGTAATACTGTATTCACCTGAAGACGACTGGAAATACTTACCAGTTGAAACGTTGTGATATGAGAAACTAAAGGCAATGGAAGTCCAAAACACATCTATTATTTAAGATACATCATTGTCTACAACCTTCAAACAAACATTTCTAAAGATGATGTGTTTAGTAGATAACTATTTTAACTATTTTTTAGTAGAAAAAAAAAACAGAAGTCATTGATCAATTACTTCGATCAATAAATTATTGACATATTAAATGCCATATTCTCAAATTAGATATTGTCACGCCAGGTTTTAGTGTGCGACGAGAGCCTAAAGGTAACTACGAAGTTTTTCGAAAGACCAATTTATTAACATTAATAGAATTTACCAAATGGGTTTACAACAATAAGTGATTCAGTTATTAAACAACGGATTTAAACCTTCTGCAAATTTTAAATTAAACTGTACTTATATTAAATTTATAAGCTGCATTGACTTCTACGGAGGGCACCAACAAACCAGCAATGATGTCTACAAATTAGGTTTTTTGACTATCTCTTACGAACTCCCGAGCACTAGTGACGAACGATTTTTTTTCTATCAATAATGTGCAGTTCGTCAAATCAGCAGTTTTCCCTTCTTTTAGGGAAACAAGGAACCCTGGTCGTGAATCTTAATTCTGCTGACTTGATGACTTGAAAACCATTAATAGATCGGGAAGCGCGGATAATATTTCATCATTGCAACTTTTCAAATTTGTTTAATGAATTTAATACAGGTTTAATATTACGTATAAATAACCTGTGTTTAACATTAACTATAGAAATGCATTAAAAATTTGAATATTGAACTATGAAATATTTTTACAAAATCCCTTTTGTTACAATATTGTAACGATTATATAACGATACTAGATACAGGCAACGTTTTGTGTACGAGACGAAAAATATTGTTTATAATTCAGTGGTTAAACTACTGAAAATTACCTTTAATCGGTTGAATATTTTAAGACCATTTCATGCTTATCAACAAATTATAATAATCCAGTGTTCCTTATAATAATTGCTAATTTTTAGGTGCAACTGCGTGATAGTACTGGCTATTTCCGTTGTGGAGGCTCAATAATAGCACCAGAATGGATTTTAACAGCTGCTCATTGCATTGATGACCTGTAAGTAAAAAAAAATATGAAACAATGAAATTTTTATATATAATTTTATTTAATTTTACTAAATTACTAATGTTTTTTAATTTATTTTAGTAATTTAAGGTCGACAGTAATATATGGAACAACAAAGTTATATGACGAAGGCGACGGAACACCAAATACTTCCATTGCTGTTAAACAGTTGTACCAGCATCCAAAGTATAGAAACAATTTCTACGACTTACCCGAATATGATGTTGGTATTTTAGAGGTAACTATTTTTGTTGTATGTTATAGCTTGAAACAATGCCCCAAATCCAAATGGCGCAAGCAGAAAAAAAGGCATAATTGGACAAGAAAACCCTAAGTGGTAAATATAATGTGAAACTGGACACTAAAATTAGGTCATATCAGAACTGGCCAATGCCTTTTCACTACTTCATATACCGATAATTTTTTTTACTTTAGTGGCCCTTGGCATATTTTAAAGCGATGTTCAAAATTAAATTTTATGCGTAGAACTTTAATAACCTGAATATTATGAGGATAGGTTCTGGCTTATTACAATAACTATCACTGAGTGTAGAATTAATGATGTAAAACTTGTAAGATCAATGCGTTAGTCAGATGGGAAATGACAGGAACCAACAAATTTAAATTATAGTTGTCAGGTAGATTGGAATTTCACAGTTTTAGTTTGCAGGAAGACTGATAATACAGACTCAACAAATATTAAATCTTAAACGATGACCTTATTATTAATAAATTGTAATTGTGCATAAAACAAGTACACTTTTATCTTTAAGACGAACTAATTAAAAAATTTAAGTAACCATGTGAAAGTTACTGTAAGGAACATTTCAAATTTCAGTTAGCAGAGGCAATTTCCTTTAACGAATATGTTCAGCCAATTAAAGTAGCGGAGAATAATACAAATATTCCAGTCCATGTAGAAGGTGTTTTAAGTGGTTGGGGAGGTTACAACCATTGGGGAGATTTGCCACCATATTTACAAAAAATCACCCTTCAACTTCTGACTGATGATGAGTGTACACAAAAAATTGATGATTACATCCAAGAAGAAGAATTTAACTCTACTCACAATTTATGTACTAATGATTATTATAACGGAGGATGTTATGTGAGTATCTTCCTTAATAGTACTTTATATAATACGTAACTAGTTCTATTCTCACAACCCTAATATCTGATCAAGTTTTAATGCGATAATCTCACTTCTATAATTAGTAAATTTTAGAAAACTTTATAATGTATGGATATCAACCAACTTAGGTGTCTTCGACGCATATTCTTTATTTGCCCGCTACTTAAGTTAATCAATAAAATGTTTTTTTCTTTCAGGGAGACTCTGGAAGTCCTTATGTTATAAATGATACCCAATATGGACTAATATCGTGGTCATTGAAGCCATGTTGGGGTGTTGTTCCCAATACTTATAGTCGTATTTCCAATCCTGAATATCGCAACTGGATAAGAAATATTACCAATGTTTGAAATGTTACCAGATCATAAGCTAAATGAAACCTATTTTATGTTATTTTTGTAAAACTTAGTTTAATTATTTTGTGAATAAACCATGTTTTTCTTTTTTTTTTTCTGTCCTTTATCATAAGTTCACTAATATACTTACAAGGTGTTACCAATTCGATCGAGGGGTAAACCGCTGACCCAAATGTTGTACACAACTGCCAAAAATTGCCAAGGAATGCCAGTACTACCACATTTTTTTACGAATTGCCGGAAACATTCGTAGATTGAATGTATTGCCGGTTGAATGCCACTGAATTACCAGTATTTCTGGTGGAATGCCACTGGATTACCAGTATTTCTGGTGAAATGCCACTGGGTTACCAGTATTTCCTGTGGAATGCCACTGGATTGCTAGGATTGTCAGTCGATTGCTAGTGGAATATAATTATTATTTTAACGAGTACGCATGAGCTCGCCTATTTTAACATTATCTTTCTATTTGTGGGCACAGAAATATAAAGGGTTTAAGAAATGTGGCGTCAATGGCATGTCATCGGAAATCCGAGTAATTCGGTGGTAATCATGGCATTTCCGTGGCAATCCAGGAAATTTGGAGGCAGTACTGGCATTCCGTGGCAATACTGCAGGCATTTCACGGAAATATATATAAATTGTAAGAGCATTCTTAAGGCAATTATTATGCTCTTCGGGAAAAAAATATTTTGTCTCCAATTTTTCCCAATTAAAAGTAATGAAACCAATATGAGGTATGTACCTTATCCAGACCTGATATCCAAAATGTTTCAAAAAAGATATTAGAGTGGTATTTATATTGTTTATGATACTTTGTCAGGAGAAAATAAATACCCTGTAGACGTGAAAATATTATACTTTAAAAATATAAGCGAATCCAGAAAACTTTTGTATTTAACGGGAATTATAGAACCCGGTGCGACACCTTGCGTCCCAGTACGGTACCTTAGAAAACGTCAGTCGTAAAGGGGTTATTCTGTAAAAACAGAAAATGTTGCAAGTGTGCTCTCAAAACCGGTACAAGTGCCGGACCACAGATATTAATTCAAAACAGACAAAACTTTTTTGAATTTTGTATTTAACTTTCTTCATAGGTCTTTTAGATTTTTAGATTTGATAGTGGGTCTTCTTACAAACTTAATACATTGTAAATTAAAGCACTTAAATTTTAGAATATTGGAAATTGATAAACCTATAATATCTGAATCATCAAAAAGACTTATCTACTTTTACATATTTGCATTAGAAAATATCAGTCTTCTAGGCATGAAAAAATGTAGGTACTTCGGTAGAAATGTAAAGATTAAGCCCCAGGATAAAATCCCTCTTGACATCCTCTAGCTTGACACCCTCTAGCTTGACACCCTCTAGCTTGAAGGAATTCACCATCATGGCTATGATGACAAACAGCTCGGGATTTATTTAACAACAGGAATAGGACTAACAGGAGGTATAAAAGGCACATAGTATGCTTGATATAATTAAGTACTGAACACATGCTATTAGAAATTATTACATAATATAGTACCAAAAAAAATTACGACATTAAAGACACTAAGGTGTTCTCTCCGTTGGCAGAGAGATGGAAAATCCCAGCAGCGATTCTGCTATCGATGCCGCCTGGTAACAAAAGGTACGACGTCATCGTACTTGCAAGCATAGTACGATGTGTCGACTGCGCTAGGAAAATACCTTTGACAGGAGAAAAATAATTAAAAGAGTGAAGTTAGAATTAAATTAAACGCTATACATTGTTTTAATTTCATAAACTTAATTTTATTGTACATTTCAGTTAGGACGATTTACTTTTTTCTTGTCATTTGACAAAGCTACTGTATTTAATAGTTTAACTTTGTTTCATTGTATGCCATAATATTAGTTATTGACCCCCTTCACCGTCACAGTAGGTAAGTATTGTTTACTTACAAAACCAAACTAATAGTAATTTACGTTATATTAATTCTTCATTCATTTGAACAATAAAATTGTAAAAAAAAAAATTTAGTTTTAAGCTTTTTAAATTCAAATTTGGGCATAAATATTCTTCTCAATGAAAGACAATTTATTTTGTCAAATTTCCACTTTTATCCATTTTTTGATTAGAATTCTAATCATCTTTTACAGGAACAACATAATTTTGATATTAAATTTAAAATTTTACGTATTGAAAACAAGGGTCAAAAACTAAATCTTTTGGAAAGTTTAGAAATAAATCGATTGAAAAATTCCGGTGCATTATTAAACGACCAGTTAGAACTAAATAGTTCCCCTTTGCTAAATCTGTGTCAATAATCTAAATACGGTTCTTTGGATTTCCCATAAGATGATGATATATTATACCGACCATAATATTAAGTTTACAATACCTAAACAGTTTTAAGAACATATAATTAAGCTTGTAATGTGTATATACCTGAATTTAGTAATTATAGGTATCTAGACCATTTTCTTATTGTACTGAAATAAAATTCGTAGTAGTAAAGTACATCAAGAAAATCTAGGATATGATTCCTGGCATCAATTTAAGTTGAAAAGTTCATATGGACTTATGCCCTAAAATGCTTACCCTCTAAGATACAGGGTGTTAAAATATTTTAAAAAAATAATTGTTTTTTTAAAATTTCGAAACTCCTTGAAAATAAGGTATTGAAAATTGATGTCGATTGATTTCGTATTAAACTGCACTTTTTGGTTAAAAAAGGGTTTGCCTACTTTCACCAGTGGCGTGCATGAAGATACCATCAATATTTTTTTTGTGAAAATATGTGATACGCCACTGTTTTTTTTAAACTCTGATGCATTTTTATGCATTACTGATATAAGCGGAACAAAAGTTGTCTCTACTATGTTTTTGAAAAAAAAATGGTAGTTTTAGAGATAACTCGTAGTATATTATACCAAACAAAATTAATTTATTAATTAAATAATAACTAAACATGTAACACCAAACAAACTTGATTTAAATAAATTGTTGAAAGTGGCCACCTTCTGCTAAAATACAAGCATCTAGCCGTCTTATCATTGAATTTCTAGCATTTCTAAAAAGTCCTGGGGTGTTTTTAATATTTTCGCAAGCCATTATTATTCGGTTTCTAAGATCTTCCTGGTTTTCAACGGGAGTTTTGTAAACTACTGATTTTAAATGACCCCAGAAATAAAATTCCATTACATTTAAATCTGGGGACCTTGGCGGCCACGGTGGATTAGGTACTGTGACGCCTCTACCGATTCATCGATTTTCGTAATGAACATTTAAATATTCTCTGGCTGTGGCACTAAAATGGGCGGGAGCTCCATCATGCATAAAAAACAACTGGGTTCGTTGAGCTAATGGCAAGTGTTCCAATAATGTTGGCAGCTTATTTTCTAGAAAATGGCGATAGGTTTGGCCATCTAACCGCTGAGGAAGAAAGAAAGGACCTATTAGTCTGTCACCAACTATTCCTGCCCATACATTTAACGAGAATTGGTACTGAAAATATATTTCGCTAATAGCGTGTGGATTTTCTTGACTCCAAAAATGATTGTTATGAAAGTTTGTTATGGCATTCTTAAAAAAATTTGATTCATCGGTAAAAAAAAAAATTATCTAAAAATTGTGGATTTCTGGCCAACCTTTCCAAAAACCATTGACAAAAATTTACGCGTTGAGGATAATCACGTGGTAAAAGGGCCTGAACCCGTTGTATATGGTAAGGATACATTTGTTGGTCCTGAAGGATTCTCAATACGGTTTGATGACTAGCGTTTAACTCATTCGCAATTTTTCGAGTACTAGTTTCTGGATCTTCCTCAATTCTATTCAATACTGCTTCTTCTAATTGTGGTGTTCTTACTGTTCTTGGCCTGCCTGGAATATCATAAACTCTTGCAAAACTTCCTGTTTCGGATAAACGGCGATGGAGTTTCGAAATTTTAAAAAAACAATTATTTTTTAAAAATATTTTAACACCCTGTATCTTAGAGGGTAAGCATTTTAGGGCATAAGTCCATATGAACTTTTCAACTTAAATTGATGCCAGAAATCATATCCTAGATTTTCTTGATGTACTTAAGGACCACCCTGTATAGATTTAGATACATATACAATAATAATAATAATAATAATAATAATAATAATAATAATAATAATAATAATAATAATAATAATAATAATAATAATAATAATAATAATAATAATAATAATAATTATAATTATAATAATAATAATAATAATAATAATAATAATAATAATAATAATAATAATAATAATAATAATAATAATAATAATAATAATAATAATAAATATAGACGCGTCTCGACTGCCTGTTACGACACCTGCCACTCACCGCCCTAGCCAGCAGAGCAGCTCCTAGGATCAGGTATATGATAATGTATGTATAATTGGTTTGTTTTTCTAAAATAGATTATAGTTGTTGTTAGAAAGCCTGTCTACCTTTATTTACCTCTTGCAAAACCCAGCTACTACCCTATACGCGACATTTAGTGGAGGCGACGTATTTATACCTTTACCCGAGAAAATATAGATTTAGATGTATATTCTGCGGTATTACCAAAAAGGAATTGTTTATTACATAGCATTTTCAAAATAAAAGCAGTCATTATTATTTTCATATTTTAAAAGTATTTACTAAAATTTAATAGGGATCGGGGAATAGGAGTGACTAAAGGACGTGGAAGGTTCGCGAAATGAACTATAATTGTTTTTATCTTTAAAGGAAACTGTTTAAATCGAATCTGAAAGAATGCTTAAATTTCTAATCTGTGGCCTCTGGGGAGACATTACATCATTTACACCTTCCCCCTCGGTGGACAAATGTTTGCCCCTTTTTAAATTTATTATTACAAAACTAACTTACATTTCCCAAAAAAAACCCACTTCAAATAATTATCATTCACAGAAAATTGATAAAAATAAAAATCTTGTATCCAATTAACAAAATCTGTCTAAGTAGGTACACTTAAAAAGAAAGATAAACAGTTGATTCATCCTTGTAAAATAAATGGTATTTAACCCGTTCAAAACCTAAAGACAATACAAAGTACCACACAACATTCATAATGAATAGATGCTTTCTTTCTTCCATATTTCTAGCAATTCTTCTCAACAATGAAGGTAAGTTATATTTTCGTTCTAATTAAGAGTATGGAATATAGTTGATATACATTTTTAGTTTCTGCAAAACCGTCAATACGAATAGTTAATGGAACCACTGCTGAAGAAGGTGAATTTCCATACGCGGTATGTATTGCTAGTCTCTTTTAGTTCAACAAATAAATATTTTTAAAGATGGTGTGTATAGTAGATGAATCTTTTAACTATTTTTTAAAAGAAAAAAACAGAAGTCATTGATCAATTACTTCGATCAATAAATTATTGACATATAAAAGGTCTTATTCTCAAATTAAATATTGTCACGCCCAGGTTTTAGGGTTTGTTGCGACGAGGACGTAAAGTACAGGGCCGGAGCTAGAGCTGAATCGGCCCCGGGGCAAAACAAATTTTGGGGCCCCTTATTGAAATTACTTTTGATAATATCACAGTATTATTGTCGGGTAAGAATAACAGTATTTTGTTAATGTAGATACTTATTGTATCTTATACCAACTTGTTGGAACAGCTATTACTATAATCTGGCAATCTTCTACACATGAATATACGTAAACACCGCGCTCTCATGATATTTTGTCACAAACGCAAGAACAACTAAAAACACTTCTTTCTAGATTTTATAGTGGCAAATTCGTTTATCACTTTATTAAAGTCAATTTTGCGCGCTCTTCGATTTTCAATGGACAGTAGCGCTAAATTACTGAGTCTATTTTGTCTCATTGAGGTGCGCAAGTGGTTTTTTATCAATTTTAATTTGGAGAAAGTCCGTTTAGCTTTCGTAGTAGTGACAGGGATTCAGGAACAGTAAGGAACATCAGATGTGCTGTGCACACATCTGGATAACTGGACGACAACGCCGCATTCTGAATGATCAAGAAACGGGCTGAACCTGAACCACTGGCGCGGGAAATTTGAAATCCTTTGATAACATTAGGTCCGATCAGCAAACTTTGAGATTTGCTTTTTTCTATTACCTGAGCATGTTTTTTAACATTTTTTTTAAGTTTGTTGGAGTATTGACAAAAAAATTGTTTGCAATGTATTAATGTATTCGAATAAAGCTAAATATTTTCCTCTTCCCAACCCCTGCCGGGGGGGGGGCCCTCTGGGTCGGGGGCCCCGGGGCACCGCCCCGCTGTAGATCCGGCCCTGGTAAAGTAACTACGGGACCTTCAAGTGGAACGAAGTTTTTAAAAGACAAATTTATTAACATTAACAAACAGCGAACTCTGGTTGTGAATTCTGCTGACTTGATGACTTGCAAACCATTGATAGATCGGGAAACGCGGATAATATTTCATCATTGCAACTTTTCGAATTTGTTTAATAAATTTAATACAGGTTTAATGTTACTTATGAATGACCTGTGTTTAACATTAACTCTGACAGAGAGAAATGCCTTAAAAATTCGAATATTGAACTATGAAATATTTTTACAAATCGCTTTTGTGACAATATTACACTGGATATAAGTGACATTTTTTGTACGACACGAAAAATATGGTTTATAATCCAGTGATGAAGCTACCACCGAAAATCGCCTTTAATCGATTGAATATTTTAAGACCATTTTATGCTTGTCAACAAACTATAATAATCTAGTGTTCTTATTGCTTATTTTTAGGTGCAACTGCGTGATAGTTCTGGCTATTTCTCATGTGGAGGCTCAATAATAGCACCAGAATGGATTTTAACAGCTGGTCATTGCATTGCTGCCCTGTAAGTAAAAAAAATATGAAACAATGAAATTTTAATAATTTGATCTAATTTTACTAAATTACTAAAGTCAATGTATTTTAGTGACTCAGGGTCTACAGTAGTATATGGAACAACCAAGCTTTATGACGAAGGGGACGGAACACCAAATACTTCCATTACTATTAAACAGGTGTATCGACATCCAAAGTTCAAACACAATTCCTACGGCCATCCCGAATATGATGTTGCTGTTATACAGGTAACTATTTTCGTAGTATGTAATAGTATGAAACAATGCCTCAAAGCCAATTGGCGCAAGCAGAAAAACAGTAAGTGGACAAGAAATCCCTAAGTGGTAATTATAATGTAAAACTGGACCCTAAAATTAAGTCATATCAGAACTGGCCAATGCCTTCTCACTACTTCATTATAGCGATATTTTTTTTTACGTTGGTAGCTCTTGGCACATTTTTATTTTATTGGTAATTAGCATATCAAAAACTATGTTTAAATTTAAATTTTAATACGTAGAACTTTAATTCATTGAATTTAATGAGGGTTGGTTCTGGCTTATTACGATAACTATCACTGAGTGTAGAACTAATGATGTAAATCTTGTAAAATCAATGCGTTAGTGGACAGGAAATAACAGGAACCAGTAAATTTAAATTATAACTGTCACATAGAGGGGATTTCACAGTTTTAGTTTACAGCAAGAATGATAATACAGACTTGACGAATATTAAATCTTAAACGATCAGTGTTTATTTTTATTTACTTATCTACAACACCTTATTATTAATAAATTGTAATTGTGCATGAAACGAGTACCCTTTTATCTTTAAGACGAACTAAACTAATTAGGAAATTTAGGTCACTATGTGAAAGTTACTGTAAGAAACATTTCAAATTTCAGTTAGCAGATGCAATTTCCTTTAACGAATATGCTCAGCCGATTAAAGTAGCGGAGAACAATACAAACATTCCAGTCCACGTAGAAGGTGTTTTAAGTGGTTGGGGCGGTTACAACCATTATGCAGATTTGCCAGCATATTTACAAAAAATCAACCTTCAACTTCTGACTGATGATGAGTGTACAAAAATAATTGATGATTACGACCAACAAGCAGTATTTAACACGACTCACAATTTATGTACCAATGATTATTATAACGGAGGATGTTATGTGAGTATCTTCCTTAACAGTAATTTTTATAATACTTAACCATTATCACAACCCTAATAAGTATCTTATCAAATTCTTAGGAGATAATTTCACTTGGAATAAATCTTAAATTTTAGAAATCGTTATAATGTATATGTCGTAGGCTGATAGTGAAATCCGTCATTTCATGAAGCGTCGGCAGATTGTGTAATTCCGTCTAAAAGCTATATTGGCAACTGGTTTATTCGTTGTTCTCTAGAGCATTTTTTTTTAATTCAATTTTTCAACTAATATTATTTTATAAAAATAAAAAAAATGCTCTGGGGAACAACGAACAAACCAGTTGCCAATATACCTTTTAGACGGAATTACGAAATCTGCCGACGCTTCATGAAATGACGGATTTCACTATAAGACTACGAAATATATATCAATCAACTTAGGTGTCTTCATTTTTTACTTGCCTGTCAGTCAAGTTAGGCAATATTTTTTTTTCTTTCAGGGAGACTCTGGAAGTCCTTATGTTATAAATGATACTCAATATGGACTAATATCGTGGTCTTTGGTGCCATGTTACGGTGTTGTTCCCAATACTTATAGTCGTATTTCCAATCCTGAATATCGCAACTGGATAAGAAATATTACCAATGTTTGAAATGTTACCAGATCATAAACTAAATGAAATTTATTTTACACTATTTTTGTAAAATGTAGTTTAAATATTTTGTTAATAAAACTTGATTTACTTTTTTTTTTTAAATGTCTGTCCTTTATCATAAGTTCACTAATATACAAGGTTACACATTCGATGCATTAGCATTGCTATCTCCGTAACTATAAGATATAGAAAGTTGTTTAAATGAGGCAAAGTTGCATATTTTAATGCATAATACATTGGTAAATTGAAATTTAAAAAAAAAAAACAATAACTTCTGGAGATATGCGAAAAAAACCGAAGACATCAACTTTAGTTTTTGCCTTTTTTCACGAGAAAATACTGATTATTTTGAAAACTCAAGAGAAATTTTTTTAAGGTACTCTTTAAGGAAATAATTTCGTTTTTTAGATACGCATATTAATTTTTTTTAATACGGACCTGAATTTTTTTTAAAAATTGAGTAGATTTTTACCTCCCAAACCTAAAGATGTACCTCACTTGTCCCCAAACTGTAAGAGCATTCTTAAGGCAATTCTTATGCTCCTCAAGAAAAAAATCGGTCTTTTGTCTCATTTGACATAGAAATATACAGTTATTTATTGACCACTACCCGACGTCTCATATGGGAGGTACCGACTGTAAGTCCAGTTTAAGGCTTTTAGGCAGTCTTAACTAAGATCGTATGAACTGTATTCTTTTTGCACTCTATCGAACTGTTGTAAAAAGTTGTAGAATAATAGACCTCACTTTATTTACATTGATTTTTATATTTTTTTATGTCCAATTAAAACCCACAGCTTTTGTATAACTAAGGTAATAAAAAACACGAAATAAATCAATTAAAAAATTATTTAACATGCCACAAAACAGCATATTTCTTATAACTAACTATGTATATTTTTTAATGGTCCACCCTGTATTGAACGGGTCAGATTCCTCAAATATAAGGAATAATGCAATACCTTAATAGTATTTTTTCAAAAAAAAATTTTAACTAAAAAATTATTTTAATTTTTTTTATGTTAACGGCTGTCTACATACTCGTATATACACTTAATGATTATTAAGTTATGCTTTTGTTATTAGTACCATTTAAATCGCATGGCTGCCTGTAAAAAGTACAAACCACGTACGTACCCTAAGTAAAGCTACATATTCTGTGGTATTACCAAAGAGGAATTGTTTATTACACACCACTTTACAAATAAAAGCAGTCATAATTATTTTCATATCTTAAGCAATATTTATTAAAATCTATTAGGGACAGAAACCGGATCGAGGAACATAAGAGACTAAACGACGTCTAAGATTCGCGAAATTGACTATAATTGATAGTTATTATCTTTAAAGGAAATTGTTTAAGTTAAATCTGAAAGAATGCTTCCGTTCCTAAAATAAAAAAGTTCTAATTTTTTAAGAAATTATAAACATCATTTTATTATTTAATATACCGATGTCCATGTTTTTATCAATTTGACTATTTAACGAATCCCAGACATATTTTATAATTTTTGACAAATTAAATGTTTGTTGTTGTTTTTTTTAAATAATTACATTTTTATTATGTGACCTCTGGGGAGATATTACATCATTTACATCTTCCTCACAGTGGAAAACCCTTTTTGCGCCTTTTTAATTTATATTAGAAAACAAACTAACATAACCAAAAAAAAACCTTTTATGGTTCAATCGTAATTGATAAAAATAAAAAGCTTATATTCAATCAACCAAATCTGTCTGGCTAGGTACACTTAAGAAAAAAAGATAAAAAGTCGCCATATCATTGTAAAATAAATGGTATTTAACCCGTTCAAAACCTAAAGACAATACAAAGTACCACAAAACATTCACAATGAATAGATGCTTTGTTACTTCCATATTTCTAGCAATTCTTCTCAGCAATCAACATGAAGGTGAGTTATTTTTTCGTTCTAATTAAGAGTATGGACTATAGTTGATATACATTTTTAGTTTCTGCGAAACCGTCAATACGAATAGTTAATGGAACCACTGCAGAAGAAGGTGAATTCCCATACGCGGTAAGTATTGCGAGTCTCTCTTAGTTCAATAAATAAATAATTCTATAGATAGAAGGTATAGTAGATGATTGTTTTAACTATTTTTTAATAGAAAAAAACGAAAGTCGTTAATCAACTATTGATATATTAAAGGTCATATTCTAAAATTAAATATTTTAACGATTATGTAATGACAATAGATAGAAGCAACGTTTTGTGTACGATATGGAAAATATTGATTATAGTCCACTGGTTAAACTACAGAGAATCATCTTTAATCGGTTCTATATTTTAGGAATATATCATGCTTGTCACCGAAGCATATTAATTCAGTGTTCCTATTGCTTATTTTTAGGTGCAACTGCGTGATAGACATGGCGATTTCTTATGTGGAGGCTCAATAATAGCACCAGAATGGATTTTAACAGCTGGTCATTGCATTGATGACCTGTAAGTAAAAAAAATATGAAAAAATGAAATTTTAATAATTATCTAATTTTTTTAAATTACTAAAGTCAATGTATTTTAGTAATTTATGGTCGACAGTAGTATATGGAACAACCAAACTATATAATGACGGCAGTACACCAAATACTTCCATGGGTGTTAAACAGTTGTACCAGCATCCAAAGTACAGAACCAATTCCTTCGGCATACCCGAATATGATGTTGGTATTTTACAGGTAACTAATTTTGCACTATGTAATGGTATAAAACAATGACTCAAAGCCAATTGGCGCAAGCAGAAAAACAGTCATAAGTGGACAAGAAATCCCTAAGTGGTAATTATTATGTAAAACTGGACACTAAAATTAGGTCATATCAGAACTGGACAATGCCTTCTCACTTCATATAACGATATTTTTTTTACTTTGGTGGCTCTTGGCATATTTTAAAGCTATGTTTAAAATTAAATGTTATGCGTAGAACATTAATTAATTGAATTTTATGAGGGTTGGTTCTGGCTTATTAAGATAACTATCGCTAAGTGTAGAATTAATGATGTAAAACTTGTAAGATCAATGCGTTAGTCCGATAGGAAATGACAGGAACCAGCAAATTTTAATTATAACTGTTAGGTAAACTGGGATTTCACAGTTTTAGTTTGCAGCAAGACTGATAATATAAACTCCACGAATATAAAATCTTAAACGATCAGTAATTTTTTTCATTTACTGATCTACAACAGCTTATTATTAATAAATTGTAATTGTGCATAAAACGGGTACTCTTTGTCTTTAAGACGTACTAATTTAAGTCACCATGTGAAAGTTACTGTAAGGAACATTTCAAATTTCAGTTAGCGGATGCAATTTCCTTTGACGAATATGCTCAGCCGATTAAAATAGCGGAGAATAATACAAATATTCCAGTCCATGTAGAAGGCGTTTTAAGTGGTTGGGGAGGTTACAACCATAATGGAGATTTACCATCATATTTACAAAAAATCAACCTTCAACTTCTGACTGATGATGAGTGTACAAAAATAATTGATGATTACAACCAAGAACCAGAATTTAACTCTACTCACAATTTATGTAGCAGTGATTATTATAACGGAGGATGTTATGTAAGTACCTTCCTTAATAGTGATTTATATAATACTCAACTAGTTCTATTATCACAACCCCAATATCTGATCAAGCTTTTATGCGATAATCTCACTTCTATAAATTATTCTTAATTTTTAGAAAACCTTATAATGTATTGATATCGCCCAACTTCGACGCCTATTCTTTATTTGCCTATCACTCAAGTTAAGCAATAAAACGTTTTTTCTTTCAGGGAGACTCTGGAAGTCCTTATGTTATAAATGATACCCAGTATGGACTAATATCGTGGTCTTTGCTGCCATGTTATGGTGTTGTTCCCAATACTTATAGTCGTATTTCCAATCCTGAATATCGCAACTGGATAAGAAATATTACCAATGTTTGAAATGTTACCAGATCATAAACTAAATGAAACCTGTTTTATATTATTTTTGTAAGATTTAGTTTAATTATTTTGTGAATAAAACCATGTTTTACTTTTTTAAAAATTTTTTCTGTCCTTTATCACATGTTCAGTAATATATACATACTTAATACATTTTAAATTAAAGCAATTAAATTCTAGAATATTAGTAATTGATAAACCTAAAATACCTGAATCATCAAAAAGACTTAGATCGACTTTTACATATTTGCACTACAAAATGGCACAGTCTTCCAAGGATGGAAAATATATAATCGATACTTCAGTAGAAATGTAAAGATTAAGCCCCAGGACACACACCCTCTAACTTGAAGGAATTCACAAGACTATGTATCATGGTTACACAGCTCGGGACTTATCCAACAACAGGAATTGGACTAACAGGAGGTATAAAAGGCACATAGTAAGCTATATAATTAATTACTTAACACATACTATTAAAAATTAGTACAAAAAATAGTACCAAAAGAAACGAAATTAAAGACACTAAAGTGTCCTCTCCGCTGGCCGAGAGATAGAAAAGCCCACCAGCGATCCTGCTATCGATGCCGCCTGGTAACGAAACGTACGATGTGATCGTACTCTCAAGCATGATACGAGATGGCGAATGCGCTAGAAAAGAAAAGTACTTTCAAGACAGGAGAAAAATACTTAAAGGAGTGGAGTTAGAATTTTAAACGCTACACACTGTTTTAATTTCATCTTTCATAAACTTAATTTTATTGTACATTTCATTTACGACGATTTATTATTTTCTTGTCTTCTGACAAAGCTATTATACAGTGTTTAACAGTTTAACTTTGTATTATTGTATTAGTTATGGATTTCCGCCAAGCATCGACTGCCACAAAAAAGTCGAAATATGTAGTAGGGTGAAGCGACCGCATAGGTGAGGATTTTTCTATATTCGAAACTGAAGTTTTCTGACCCTGCACAATAGCTGTGGTATAGGAAAAAAATTTCTGTTTATTCTATTTTACTTTTTTAACAATTTTCTCTTTCAAAGCCACAGTCAACTTATAAAATTCCGATTACTTTATTTAGAAAATGTTGTTGCCTGAACGTCGGATAAGCTTTGTTTTGGAAAAAGTATTGGTTTTTGTATATACATTTTTTTTATTATCCCCTCCACCGTCACGAGGACGAAATAAAAGACACAGTATGGTTATTTAGAAAACAAAACTTATAATAGTTGACGTTATGATAATCATATATTTATTTAAACAATAAAATTGTAAAAAATAAGAAGATATTCAGTTTTAAATTGTTTTAAAAAAATTCCAATAGCTTCCAGAGATACCTATGCGAAAAAAATTCAAATTCAACATCAATTTTAGTTTTAATCTTTTTTTACGATAAAATACTGATTATTTTGAAAAACCAAGAGAAATTTCTTAGGGTACTCTTCAAGGAATTAATTTCGTTTTTTAGATACCCATATCATTTTTTTTTTCAATACGGACCTGAATTAAAAAAAAAATTGTGTAGCTTTTTTCCTCTCAAACCTAATGATGTATCTCACTTGTCCATAAATTGTAAAAACATTCTTAAGGCAATTCTTATGCTTCTCAAGAAAAAAATTGGCCTTTTGTCTCATTTGGCATAGAAATATACAGTTATTTAATGACCAATACTCGACGTCTCATAATATGGAAGGTACCGACTGTAAGTGCAGTTTAAGGCTTTTAGGCCGGCTTAACTAAGATCGTATGAACTGTATTCTTTTTGCACTGTATCGATCTGTTGTGAAAAGTTGTGGAACAATAACAGACCTTACTTTATTTGCATTGATTTTTATATTTTTTTATGTTCAATTAAAACCCAGAATTTTTGTATAACTAAGGTAATAAAAAACACGAGATAAATCAATTAAAAAATTATTTAACATGCCGCAAAACCGCATATTTCTTATAACTAACTATATATTTTTTTAATGGTTCACCCAGTATTGAACTGGGTCAAATTCCTCAAATATGAGGAATAATGCAATACCTTAATAGTATTTTTTCCAAAAAAAAATGAACGTTTTTAATCTTAACGGCTGTCTACATACTCGTATATACAATTAATATTAAATGATTATTAAATTATGCTTTTGTTATTAGGACCATTTAAATCGTCTGGCTACCTGTAAAAAGTTCAAACCACGTAAGTAAAGCTATACAGGGTCCTGCACCTTACCTCCCGTTTTCTATAGCTCCCTTAGTAATTAAGTTAGAATTTTCATATTTTGCAGACCTTATCTGTATCTTGGGGCGCATTTCAGGATAATATTTTTTTTTCATACACAGTGTTCCAAAAAAGTGTGACGTCATAAGTATGTATTTTTTTAGATTCCATGCCATATATTTTCTTACTTTTTTGGGTTAGTTACCTACATAACCCTAAAATTTTATTAAAATCGATTCAATATTATAGACGTAAAAAAAATAAAAACTAAAAAATATCAGTTTTGCACCACTTTTAGTAAAAATAAATAAAAATAATGCCTCGTTAATAAAATTATACAAAGGTACTTATTAAATAACCTAGAACAGTTTCGGCAACCAAGTTTGGTTTATACAAATTGTACAGGGTGTCCAAAGTTTATTGTAAAACTTTGCAAACTTTAAAGCAACTTATTTTTCTTATTTCAAATAGGAACCCCTGTATATTTTTATGTCGTTCGATGCAGAATTAAAAACCAAACATTTGTCCTAATCGCAATTTCTAACGCATCAAAACTTATTTGCAGAAAACTCATTTTATCAACTATTCCAACAGTCATTATTATGAATAAATATCGAAGGTGGCTTTGAAAAACAATTTATTGGTATTAAAGTTTATTAAAGTGACCAGAGACCATTTTGACTTTAGTAATCTAAAAGTTTCAAATATTATATAACCTCCATATAAGAAATAACCATAACTATCACGCAGTTGCACCTAAAAAATAAGCAATTATTATAAGGAACACTGAATTATTATTATGCTTTGTTGACAAGCATGTAATAATCTTAAAATATTCAACCGAATAAAGGTGATTTTTAGTAGATAGTTTAACTACTGGATTATCGAGTGGATTATAAACAATATTTTCCATGTCGTACACTAAACGTTGCTTATATCTATTGTCGCTACAATATTTAATTTGATAATATGATCTTTAATATATCAATAATTGCTTAATCGAGGTAATTCATTAATAACTTCTTTTTTTTTTGTTGAGGAAACGTTTCTTTAACAATTTAGCTAAGCAAAGATTCTCACTTTGCTTTGCTGGTTAAAAAAAGCAAAAGGAAAGTACAGGGTGGTCCATGTAAGATGACCCATCTAAAAATCTGTAAGATCTATGAAGAAAGTTAAATAAAAATGATTTTTGCATTCGCTTTTATTTATAATATGTTTTCTTCCACAGGATATTTATTTTCTTCTGACCAAGTACCATAAACAAAATAAATGCCACTTTAATATCTTTTTTGGAACATTTTCGATATCAGGTCTGGATAAGGTACATACCACGTATTGGTTTTATTATTTTTAATTGGGAGAAATTCTAGACAAAAGAATTTTTTCTTTAGGAGCATAATAATTGCCTTAAGAATGCTCTTATAATTTAGGGACAAGTAAGATGTATCATTAGGTTTGGGAGGTAAAAAGCTACTCAGTTTTTTTTTAAATTCAGGTTCGTATTTAAAAAAATAAAATTGATGTGGGTATCTAAAAAACGAAGCATTGTATTTGAAAAATAAAATGATTTCCTTAAAAAGTACCTTAAGAAATTTCTCTTGGTTTTTTAAAATAATCAGTATTTTATTGTAAAAAAAGATAAAAATTTAGAGTAACGTTTTCGGTTTTTTTTCGCCTATCTCCGGAAGCTATCGGATCTTTTTTAATTTAAATTTAACAAGGTATTAAGCATTAAAATATGCAACTTTGCCCCATTTAAACAACTCTCTATATCTTATAATAACTGAGATAGCAATGCTAATGCATCAAATGTATTACCCCTTGAATATTAGTGAACTTGTGATAAAGGACAGAAAAAAATTTAAAAAAAGTAAAATCTGGTTTTATTCACAAAATAATTAAACTAAATTTTACAAAAATATTATAAAATAAGTCTCATTAAGTTTATGATTTGGTAACATTTCAAACATTGGTAATATTTCTAATCCAGTTGCGATATTCAGGATTGGAAATACAACTATAAGCATTGGGAACAACACCACAATATGGCTTCAAGGACCACGATATTAGTCCATATTGGGTATCATTTATAACATAAGGACTTCCAGAGTCTCCCTGAATGAAAAAAACGTATTATTGCTTCACTGGATTAGCGGGCGAATACAAAACTAGACTGGGTACATATCGCTAATCGTCAGCCGAGAGTGCATCTAATATTAGTACTATAAAAAAATTTAAAATAAAAAAATAATTTTCTTTTCTTTTCCTCTATTTACTATTCCTTTTTTTGCATCACCTTCCTGCGGAACGTGAAAGGGAAACATATCTCCGATAAATCATCCCTATGTGGTGGAGCATGCTAGATTGGATGTTGTATCACACTTTAACGATCTCGGCGTCATCTTCGACAAAGATCTTACATTCAACCTGCATATGGACAACGTCATCCTGAAAAGTTTTAGAATGCTTGGCTTTATAAAGCGTAACACAGGACATATTCACGACACAAAGGCACTTTTGGCTCTCTATAATGGACTAGTCCGATTGCTGCTGGAGTATTGTTCCGTCATATGGAGTCCCAGTTATCAACGCCACATTAAAAGAATCGAACGTGTCCAGAACAAATTTGCAAAATATCTCCTATTCAAACTAAGGTTTCCGTATCAAACAGTCTCCAGTCTGTCTCCTACGAAACGAGACTTTTTCTCTGTGTTATGCAGAGCCTGGAGTGCAGACGCAGAAAATCCTTGTTGTTGTTTTTATATAAACTGGTTAATGGGACAATCTGCTGTGATGCTTTACTCGAGTCTGTTCTGTTTCTGGTTCCCATTAGACGTACGAGGCAGAAGCTACTGTTTTTTGAAAGAACACATATAGGACTAACTATGGTCAAAACGCATTTATCACCAGATTGTTGCATAATTATAACTGTTATTTTTCCAACTGTGATATATTTAGGTTAAGCATTAATTCCGTAAAAAATCTCTAATACAAAATGTTCGCCCTTCGTTTTCTACAAATTTTAATCTGTCACTCTGTTTTTTTTTCTTTTTTTTGTATGTATTTAGTACCTACTGTCCTATTGTTAACTTTTAACTTTTATATTTTTATTTTATATTTTGTATTATACATACCATTTGGAAAAATTTTCTGTAGTGTATTGTTGAATAAATAAATAAATAAATAAATAAATATCGCCAAATTGTCATTATAACAACTGACCAAAACTAGAGACTGGTGCAAAATTTCCGTTTTCTCGTATAGATAACTATTCTTACATAGATAGCTGATAAAGTTATTGTGCCGAGCCCTTCGGGCACGGCACTGTTCGAGTTCGTTTATTTTATTTCATACTTTTTACAAAACCATTTGTTAGCAACCTCTAATAATTGTAAAGCATTTCGATTTGCGATAAAAAAGATATGTTTAGTTTTTTCAGAATCCAAGTTCGTTTTTTTTTTACCAAGGATTGTTGCTCTAAGAATTCAAAAGCTTCCCGATTTTTCCCTATTAAAAATGAAGAAACAAAAAAAATATTTTTCATTGTAGTTTGCTCTCTTCGCTAAGGTATATAACATTTCAATCAAAAATTGTTTTCCGTACGAGAAAAAATAAAAACCGCATAAAAAACTTGTCTGAAATAGCTTATTTCACTTGTTTACAATTATTGACCATTTCTATTACCGTTAGGTATAGAACAATATATTTGAAAAAGTAGTATTTAAGATGACCTAAACGAATATCCAAACCAAAAGTGTGTCGGACTCACCCAGTTCGATTTATTAACAATCCAACATGACCCTACATTGAGTTTAAAAAAATCAAAAAATTGACTTCCCAACTTCCGATCGCCCTGGCAAACAACAGTGTTTTGTAGCCCAACCTCGTCTACACGACGAAAAAGTTTAAATCGATTAAAATGATTTTTGCCACCTGTATCGCGCTACAACGAAAAAAACATATTTTTCAACTTAGACGTTCAATAACTTTTTTTATTGTTGACTTTCTAAAAATTGATTAATAAATCGAATGAATGATGATGAATTGATTGTTCCATTGAATATAATAATAATATAGTCTATATGGTTCAGTGGTTCTACATTCTAATGCGCCAATATCTTTTACATAATATGGTTTCCCAGTACTTTGGACATATCGGAAAATATTTTAAAGTCTTACCACATTTCGTTTCAATCTTGCCTTCTTTTCTCCAAAAGCTATTTCCGTTTTTAATTTGGTACTATCATCTGAGGTTAGACCATACTCAGGTCTATCTAAGTCAGTACATATGTATTTTAGCCATCTATTCCTTTGGCTTTGCCATGTACGGCCTGGAACTAAAAAATAAATTTTGAAGAAGTAGTCCATACTCAAAGTGTATGTATTTATTTTAAAATATTTAGATTAGACAGAAATAAATATTACTTTCACGGTTCTCCTCCGATTATAATTGGCTGCAAAATTTATTTATTTACGTTATATAGTTGTTAAGTCTGCTTCGACAATAAGAACAATTTCTTTGATAAAAAAGCTATGTTTGAGTTGGGATTTAGTTTAGTTTTATTCATTGGTGCAAATATTTTATACAAAAAATTTGTAAGACAAACTATTTAAGATATTAAAATTAGGTAGGTACTTAAGATATTTACATGATAAGACAAGCTAAAAATCACATTAAAGTTTACACTTAAGAAACATTACATAGACACAATTGAATATCACAAGTTAAAAATTCAGTTGTCGAATAAAAGGCTCTCGAGATCAAAAATTCTTTTATTCTACTCTTAAATTGTTTCACTGACAGATCTTTTACTGCGTTGGAAAGTTTATTAAAGAATTTAATGGAGGGAAAGTTAGGCCCATTCTGGCATTTACCCAGTCTGAAAAATGGAATTGTTATGCTATCCTTGTTTCGCGGCTGAATGTCATGGATATCAACGTTGGTAGGGAACTTTGATAGGTTTGTCTTTGCATAGAGTAGACTTTCTAGAATAAATATGCTGGGCAAAATAAGAATGTTTAGATTAATGAAGTTAGCCCTACAATTCGCCCAATATCCCAGTCCTGCTACGATCCTGATGGCCCTTCGTTAAAGAGCAAAATATTCTTTTGGCTTCTGCAGCCTGACCCCAGACCACAATAGCATATGAAATTAGCGAATGACAGAGAGCAAAGTAAGCCGTTAGTAAAACCCCGATCGAAACACCACCAGATAGGCTGCGGAGAAGATATATATTTTTGCTTAGCTTGGCTGCCAAGCAGTCAACATGAGCATCCCATGTAAGCCTCGAATCTATAGTTATTCCGAAAAATCGCACTGCCCAACAAACAAATTTGGTGAACTATACCAAAGAGGCAGTGAAAATAACCTAAACAAGTTTTAAATTTTTAATTTATGCCAAAGTATTTTCCTTTTATGTAAAAATATCTTTTAGCTACGAAAGTTACGTCCAAAATTAGTATTTATCAACCTACAAACTGCCTTTAAAGTATAAGTTATTTTCAGTTAAATTATTTTGTTAGAAATAACCAATATTACGCCTAAAAGTATGTGATTATGTTCAAAGAAATTTTAACCACTTACTAAAAGCGACAGCTGTCAGCATCCTAGCAAAAGCAGGGATCGAAGAGCAACATCTGATAAAAATGACAGGACTCAATCGAGCTGGTTCCATAAAACCCTATTTACAAATGGATAGTAACTATCACTCAACAATTATAAATACTTTAAGAAATGGAAGCAAGGAGCCTGAAGCATCTTCTTCTCAGGGGCACTACTACTGCTGCAACATTCTCCGAAGATGATTTGCATTTATCTGAAGTATCAAGCATTATAAAAAATCATAACAATATACCAAACAACACTCCCGTAGTATACAATAACTGTAAATTTTACGTAAATTGTAACTTTGGTAATAGTACCCAGTAAAATGCTTTGTACGTTGCTTTGATTGATTAAATTATCATACCTATTACTATAAATATGCTTTTTTTGTTCAGTCAACAATCTTGAAAAACATCATTCGTGCATCTAATTTTTCCCATGAAAAAATTCATGTCAACTCGTTTTTCCAAATTTTTTCGGAAAAATTAGATGCACTTATGATATCACCCCCGATAAAATACTGATTATTTTGAAAACCCAAGAGAAATTTCTTAAGGTACTCTTCAAGAAAATTATTTCGTTTTTTAGATAAGTACCCACATCATTTTTTTTTTCAATAAGGACCCGAATTTAAAGAGCATTCTTAAGGCAATTCTTATGCTTCTCAAGAAAAAAATTGGCCCTTTGTGTCATTTGACATAGAAATATACAGTATTTATTGACCACTACTCGACGTCTCATACGGGAGGTGCCGACTGTAAGTCCAGTTTAGGGCTTTTAGGCAGTCTTGACTAAGATCGTATGAACTGTATTCTTTTTGCACTGTATCGAACTGTTGTGAAAAGTTGTGGAACAATTGACCTTACTTTATTTATATTGATTTTTATATTTTTTATGTCCAATTAAAACCTAGAATTTTTGTATAACTAAAGGTAATAAAAAACACGAGATAAATCAATTACAAAATTATTTAACATGCCACAAAACAGCATATTTTTTATAACTAACTATATATTTTTAATGGTTCACCCTGTATTGAACTGGGTCAAATTCCTCAAATATAAGGAATAATGCAATACCTTAATATCTAGTATTTTTCTCAAAAAAAATGTTAAACCAAAAAATTATTTTAATTTCTTTAATGTTAATGGCTGTCTACATACTCGTATATACACTTAATATTAAATGAATATTAAGTTATGCTTTTGTTAGTAGTACCATTTAAATCGTCTGGCTACCTGTAAAAAGTACAAACCACGTACGTACGCTAAGTAAAGCTATATATTCTGTGGTATTACCAAAGAGGAATTGTTTATTACACAACACTTTCAAAATAAAAGCAGTAATTATTATTTTCATATCTTTAGCAATATTTATTAAAATCCATTAGGAACCGAAACCAGATCGAGGAACATAAAAGACTAAACGACGTCTAAGATTCGCGAAATTGACTATAATAGTTATTATCTTTAAAGGAAGTTGTTTAAGTTAAATCTGAAAGAATGCTTCCTTTCCTAAAATAAAAAACTTCAACTTTTTCAAGAAGTTTTAAACATTATTTTATTATCCAATATACCGATGTCAATGTCAATTCAATTTGACTATTTATCGAATCCCGTGCATAATTCCAACCACCCCGCTAGTACCCTTTGGCATTGAGAATTATATCTTCTGTCTTTGTCTTCACATACATCGTCGACAGTCATGTTTGGGATACATTTTTGTTATCCAACTAAAATAATTACAAATTTAAAATTTCTTTGCTTAAAAAGATACTAACAATGACAAACTAGGTACATCGCTTTTATCGCGATTCGCAATTCTTTTAGTTTTGCAGTTTATTTTCTATGATAGCTTTTTTGACAAACAAAAAGTTTGTTGTTGTTTTTATTTAAATACTTTCATTTTTATTATGTGACCTCTGGAGGGATATTACATCATTTACACCTTCCCTCTTGGTGGAATAACCTTTTTGCGCCTTTTCTAATTTATATTACAAAACAAAATAACATTTCCAAAAAAAAAAATCACTTTTTTTGAAATTGAAAAAATAAAAAGCTTATAATATCCTGTATGAGTAGGTACACTTAAGAAAGAAAGATAAAAGTCAACGCACAGTGATAGAAATCGTAAATCTAGAATTGCAAAAGTCCAATTTTTGATTGCAACCTATTAACAAAACAATCATAGTCGTCTCTTTAGAAATGTGTAAGAAAGAAAATAACTTAAAATTTAAACCCGTATTACGAATAACAAGTTTGTACTTGTTTTCTAAACAGCAGGTGTTTTTTATTTTACGCAAGGAGATAATATTTCATTTGATTTACGCGAGGTGTAAAAAGCTGGTAGTGGTGGATCTATATATTTATTATAACCTTGTAGTACAGTCATTTGGTAAGAAATATAGTGGTTACCTGGAAATTTTTCCGGAAGTTTTGAAAATTGGTAATTTTATAGATTTTGAGGTGCTCTTTCCAAATTTCGACTTTGCCACCTCGTATTTTTGCCGCTCGCGTCGCCATATTGGAAAAATGGCGCCTAAAAGCAGTTTTTTGACAATATCTCCTTTCCGACTCATTTTACGATAAAAACAGTTATATACAAAATGAAACTAGAGACAATTGCCTATAATTCATGTATCTACCTTTTTTTGTCATAAAGTCAATAGTTTACGCGTACGAGCGGTCAAATGTAACGAAACAAGTATGCTGGTGTAATGATTCACATTTTTCAAAAGCCGATAAGAGAGCAGTCAAAATTGTGTCGTAATCACTCGGTGGAGCATTAAGGAAGGGCAAGCACCCTACAAATGATTTTGCAAAGGGGAGTTCCGCTGTCGCTTGTTCCATAAATCCACTCCATCCAGGTATGTTAGGCAGGTCGATCCATTTTCCATATAGCCACAATAAGTCTGAAACGGATGGCATAATCACTGTCAAACCCGCATGAATACTAGTGAGGTTTTGAATGTTTATTGTTTTCAAGCCCGCATCATTTCTCTTCGTAAATGTTTTTATCGCAATGGTACCAAAACTACCTACGACTTTTGCAGACGGCATTTGCTTTAATCGTGGAATACTTTGATCGGGAGCAATAGCATTTCTGGATGTTATACATTGGATACCGCCCATGGCATGAAAAGTATTTTGACCATCTAATGTATGTGTATTGAAATCAGCGTTGTCGAAAATAAATTGCGAAAATGAGTCATCATCGATATCCAACGGTGGGCGCATTATAGCTGAAACTTCAAACAGCAATGCTTCAGTGTATGAAGAACAAAATCCGAGAACTGATAATGTATCGATTAATCGCCGAGATCCATACTTTTCAAACAAAAATGCGGCTAATCCGACCTGTAACGATGATAAGAAAGACTTTGGCCTTGCTGCAGCAATTATGGAATGTGCAAGAGCAATGCTTTTTTTCTTCCATTTCTTAAGAGACGCACGTTTATTTTTCAAAATTACATCATCCAGAAAAATGCGTAAAGTTTCAGGTATATCGGACTCAACTTCTTGAAAAAAATTATCTGATGGAGGATAATGTTTTGTTTCGTAGACTCTAGAGCGAATATCCTCTATAACGGTTGCTGCTGCTGTTTTCACAATACGCCGACGTTCTTCTATCTTATTTTCACTTTTTTGGTTGTACCAGGCTTTCGTCAATAATTTAAATCCTGTATTCCGAAAACACACCACAGGAGCTTTATTAGCAGTGACGGCAATCAAAATATCATCACCATATTTTTAAGGAGTTGTGCTTTCACCGTTTTTATATGTGGGCGGTAATCACCTTCAATTTTGGTCATCAGTTCGTCCAGAGAAAACTGACATTCTTCGGAATTTTGCTCGAGATAACAATAAATGTACTGCATCGCAGTATCGATCTCGTTTGCAAACGGGCCTCTTTCCTTTATTGCTTCAGTCGGTGGTGTTTGATAGTGCATTTACTGTTATCTCTGTAGCACACAAAAAGCAATGATTTTTGAATGAGAATGTTGGGCGCGTAGATCGCAGGTGTGGTAGAGGAGTCGTGACGTCGCTTCCTCTACGCAAAGATGCCGCGATTAACTTTTCATTATTATATCGTTTTCGACATACATCGTGAACCACTATCGAACTCAGTCCCACCAAAAGTTTATCCTTATTGTCCATTCTTTTAATACTTGACTTACGAAAAGTCTCCAATCCTTTTTCCTTTACTTCAATCACTTCACTTTCTTCCAATGGATTTGTACAAATAAAACAGTTTACTGCATTAGAAGCCATAGCTGTATAAATGTATAAGTGTAAACGACACTGTGAAACGATAGACGTATACTGATGACTCAGACTAAATATTTCTCTTGAGCTCTACCGGCAGATTTTTGTAGACGAGAGAGAAGGGAGCTCGACACAAAGAGGACGCATTTCTATATTTATTATAATATCTATATTATATATATAGATGTTATTATATATATTATTATATATACTGGTATATTATAGTATAATATAATATCTATAGTCAGTATAGTTTAGATTTACATTAATTTTATAACTCACAAATATAATGAGTTGAAATTAAATGCCATAGGTTGCATGAATAATGAGTAATGACCAAAGCGCGCGTTGGAGTACACTTTGCGGCGCTCGTACGCCAAAACTATTGACTTTATGAAAAAAACGTAAATACATGAATTGTAGGCAATTGTCTCTAGTTTCATTTTGTATATAACTATTTTTATCGTAAAATGAGTCGGAAAGGAGATATTGTCAAAAATCTGCTTTTAGGCGCCATTTTTCCAATATGGCGGCGCGAGCGGCAAAAATACGAGGTGGCAAAGTCGAAATTCAGAAAGAGCACCTCAAAATCTATAAAATTACCAATTTTCCAAACTTCCGGAAAACTTTCCAGGTAAAACTACCAAATGAATGTATTATTGTAGCTTTTTTCCATCTATTAAAACGGCTTTTGGAAAAGCTATCCAGACTCCTATCAAGTACTTTGATGTTATTATCTGACAAATTTGCTTTTCGTACTTGTTGCAGCATACATTTTTTTTAAAAAGCCATGCACTCAGCATTTCTATATTGTGAGAAGCAATGCCCCTTTAAAACTTTAAATAGATCAATTCGCCTAATACTTGTTGAAACACCTAAACAAAATTAATTATTAGGTAGAAACGCAAGAAACGCAAAAACTTTTTGGATATTTTAAGGATATAATTGTAGAAAATTTTAGTGTAATTAGATCCGAGTCGCACCAAGTCGCAAAAAAGTTCTCCTCGAATTCTTACAAAAATCATTATTTTTATTTTTATTTTTTACCGATTATTTTTAATATTTACTGTGAGTTAATTTTAACTTTAAAACAACAATAATATTTTATAAGTAAAATAGTTACCTCCATAAATTAATATCCATCCTAATTTTTCTAATAATAAATTTATTAGATCCACCACTACCAGCTTTCTACACTTCGCGTAAATCAAATGAAATATTATCTCCTTGCGTAAAATTAAAAACACCTGCTGTTTAGAAAACAAGTACAAACTTGTATCTCGTAATACGGGTTTAAATTTTAACTTATTTTCTTTCCTACACATTTCTAAAGAGACGACTATGATTGTTTTGATAATAGGTTGCAAGCAAAAATTGGACTTTTGGAATTTAGATTTGCGATTTCTATCACTGTGCGACGTATCATTGTAAAATAAATGGTATTTAAGCCGTTCAAAACCTAAAGACAATACAAAGTACCCCACAACATTCAGAATGAATAGATGCTTTCTTACTTCCATATTTCTAGCAATTCTTCTCAGCAATCAATATGAAGGTAAGCTGATTTTTCGTTCTAATTAAGAGTATGGATTATAGTTGATATTATACACTTTTAGTTTCCGCGAAACCGTCAATATACGAATAGTTAATGGAACCACTGCTGAAGAAGGTGAATTCCCATACGCGGTATGTATTCCAAGTCTCTTTTAATAAATAACTCTATAGATAGAAGGTATAGTAGATGATTGTTTTAACTATTATTTAATAGAAAAAAACTGAAGTCGTTAATCAATGATTTCGATCAATTAATTGTTGATATATTAAAGGTCATATTCTAAAATTAAATATTGTAAGGATTATGTAACGACAAAAGATATAAGCAACGTTTTGCGTACGACATGGAAAATATTGTTTATAATCCACTGGTTAAACTACAGAAAATCACTTTTATTGGTTCTATATTTTAGGAATATATCATGCTTGTCAATAAAGCATAATAATTCAGTGTTCCTTATAATAACTGCTTATTTTTAGGTGCAACTGCGTGATAGCTATGGTTTTTTCTTATGTGCAGGTTCAATAATAGCACCAGAATGGATATTAACAGCTGGTCATTGCATTGATGCCCTGTAAGTAAATAAAAATATGAAACAATGAAATTTTAATAGTTATCTAATTTTAATAAATTACTAAAGTCAATGTATTTTAGTGACTCAAAGTCGACAGTAGTATATGGAACAACCAAGCTATATGATGGCGACGGTACACCAAATACTTCCATTGCTGTTAAACCGTTGTACCAGCATCCATGGTTCACATTCAATACTACCTACCGCATACCCGCATATGATGTTGGTGTTATACAGGTAAGTGTAGAATTAATGATGTAAAGCTTGTAATATCAATGCGTTAGTCAGATAGGAAATTACAGGAACCAGCAAATTTAAATTCTAACTGTCAGATAGATGGAATTTCACAGTTTTAGTTTGTAGCAAGACTCAATGAATAATAAATCTTAAACGATCAGTATTTTTTTTTTAATTTGCTGATCTACAACACCTTGTTAATAATAAATTGTTATTGTGCATAAAACGAGTACGGAATATTTTAAATTTCAGTTAGCAGAGGCAATTTCCTTTAACGAATATGCTCAGCCGATTAAAGTAGCGGAGGACAATACCAATATTCCAGTCCATGTAGAAGGTTTTTTAAGTGGTTGGGGAGGTTACAACCATAATGGAGATTTACCAGAATATTTACAAAAACTCAACCTTTAACTTCTGACTGATGATGAGTGTACAAAAATAGTTGATGCTTACCACAATGCAGAAGAATTTAACTCGACTCACAATTTATGTACCAATGATTATTATAACGGAGGATGTTTCGTAAGTATCTTCCTTAATAGTGATTTATATAATACTCAACTAGTTCTATTATCATAACCCCAATATCTGATCAAGTTTTAATGCGATAATCTCACTTCTATAATTCGTAAATTTTAGAAAACGTTATAATGTATGGATATCAACCAACTTAGGTGTCTTCGACGCCTATTATTTATTTGTCCGCTACTCCAGTTAAACAATAAAACTTTTTTTTCTTTTAGGGAGACTCTGGAAGTCCTTATGTTATAAATGATACCCAATATGGACTAATATCGTGGTCCTTAAAGCCATGTTATGGTGTTGTTCCCAATGCTTATAGTCGTATTTCCAATCCTGAATATCGCAACTGGATAAGAAATATTACCAATGTTTGAAATGTTACCAAATCATAAACTTAATGAGACTTATTTTATAATATTTTTGTAAAATATAGTTTAATTATTTAGTGAATAAAACCAGGTTTACTATTTTTAAATTTTTTATTTATTTTTTATTTATTAAAACCAATACGAGGTATGTACCTTATCCAGACCTGATATCGAAAATGTATCAAAAGATATTAGAGTGGCATTTATTTTGTTTATGGTACTTGGTCAGGAGAAAATAAATACCTTGTAGACGTAAAAATATAATAAATTAAAGCGAATCCAAAAATCTTTTTTATTTAACTTTCTTCATAGATCTTACAGATTTTTAGATGGGTCATCTTACATGGACCACCCTGTACTTTCCTTTTGCTTTTTTTAAACAGCAAAGCAAAGTGAAAATCTTTATCAACTACCATTGAACTATGATTCTAACATAGTGTATTGCATTCCATGTAAGCAGTGCAACTTTTTATGTTGGCCAAACTAAACAACTGTTAAAAGACAGACTTAGACAATACAATTATGATTGTAATAGGCTAGACAAATCACAGACTCAACTGCACTTAGTCCCCATCATTGTCTAACGGGCCATGACTTTGAATTTTCCCACCCACGAGTAGAAAAATATTAGTCAAATGATGTGTGAACTTAACTAATTCAATTCATTTTAGACCGGACACAAATAATTTGAGTGCTTGCTACATTGGGATCTTAAATAAATATAAAAATGTGTTTAATGAGTACGGGAGACATTGGTACCTCCAATCTTGTGGTGAGGGGAGAATTATCTTCACAGTCGGTTGTCTGGTTTTGTTATGTTTGTCGATTTTCAAAACATACCATTGTTATAGCTGTCTATAACTTAAAACTAATTTCACCTTCAAACTTCACTGTTTACGTTTTACTATCAAATTAGTACTGACAGTTCGGGATCTATACAAGCATCCCATGCGTCTTCGAGAAAATGTGTTGTCACATTTCACAGTATGAATATACAGGCGTAAAGACCTTTTTATTGGTATGTACCTAATGTGCATTTGTTATTAAATCATATTTTTCATTTATATTTTATCTAAACAACAATTTATTTAATGGTCATGTGATGTATTTATATATTGATTAGGGACCTACTGCCTTATTTTAATTTTTGCTAATACTGTTTTTGTAATTTGAATTTTATTCGTATTAATTTATTGTAATGATCTTTTCTTGCTCTTTTCAGACCCTTGAGAATGTTTTTATACAGGGTTAGGAAAAATTAACAGAACGGTCGATTATTTCAAAATATACAGGGGTTATCAAAAAACGTCCTATATAAAAAATGTAGGGCTGTTAAAAATCTACATATCGGTGATAAATTGAAATATACAGGGTCGCCCACAAAGTTGTTAAGAATGATAGTTATATTTTTTTAAATGGAATACCATGTATATTTTTACTTATTTTGATTGTCGACTCAATTTTAAACATTTTTTATTAACCATGCGTTATACCTAAATTCATTACTTTCCTACATAAATTGATCAGCTACAATACACAAAATAAATTTCAAGAAACAATTTATTAAGTTAACTTTAAACAAAAACGTATAACGAATCATGGCAAAACGGCTCTATTTTTTAATAAGTGTTGAAAATGACCCATTTACTAACTGACAATGATACAAATTATCGTAAAAATGTCTTTGGGTGTCTAAAACCATTTCCCTTGTTATTCTCGCACTTTCATTTACAATTTTCATTCTTAATTCTTCTAAATTATTGGATTTATTTTGATAAACTATATTTTTCAGGTGACCCCAATAAAAAAAATCTAATGGCGAAAGATCAGGAGACCGTGAAGGCCATTCGATAGGCCCTCTTCTTCCTATCCATCGATTTGGGAACGTGACATCCAAAAATTCTCTAACTTCGCGAGTAAAATGCGGAGGAGCTCCATCTTACATCCTTATGCCGTCACCCTGTATAAAAAAAAATATTTTCTTGAAATGCGCCACAAGATACAGATAAGGTCTGCAAAATATGAAAATTCTAACTTAATTACTAAGTGAGCTATAGAAGACGGGAGGTGAGGTGCGGGACCCTGTATATTCTGTGGTATTACCATAGAGGAATTGTTTATTACACACCACTTTCAAAATAAAGGCAGTCATTATTATTTTCATATTTAGCAATATTTATTAAAATCCATTAGGGACAGAAACCGGATCAAGGAACATAAGAGACTAAACGACGTCTAAGATTCGCGAAATTGACTATAATAGTTATTATCTTTAAAGGAAATTGTTTAAATTCAATCTGAAAGAATGCTTCCTTTCCTAAAATAAAAAAGTTCGAATTTTTCAAGAAGTTTTAAACTTTTAAACTTTATTTAACGAATCCCGTGCATATTTCATAATTCCAACCACCCCGCTAGGACCCTTTGGCCTTGAGAATTCTGTCTTTGTCTTCACATACATCGTCGACGGCCATGTTTGTGATATATTTTTGTTATCCAACTAAAATTTAAAATGTCTTGGCTTAAAAAGATACTGACAATGACAAACTAGGTACATCGCTTTGATCGCGATTCGCAATTCTTTTAGTTTTGCAGTTTATTTTCTATGATAGTTTTTTTGACAAACTAAAAGTTTGTTGTTGTTTTTATTTAAATAATTACATTTTTATTATGTGATCTCTGGGGACATATTACATCATTTACATTTTCCCCCTCGGTGAAAAACCTTTTTGCGCCTTTTTAATTTATATTACAAAACAAATTAACATTTAAAAAAAAACACTTTAAATATTTATCGTTTACAGAAAATTGATAAAAATAAAAAGCCTATATCCTCTCTGAGTAGGTACACTTAGAAAAACAAGATCAAAAGTCAATTGTAAAATAAATGGTATTTAACCAGTTCAAAACCTAACGACAATACAAAGTAACACACAACATTCACAATGAATAGATGCTTTCTTACTTCCATATTTCTAGCAATTCTTCTCAGCAATCAATATGAAGGTTAGTTGATTTTTCGTTCTAATTAAGAGTATGGATTAAAGTTGATATAAATTTTTAGTTTCTGCGAAACCGTCAATACGAATAGTTAATGGAACCACTGCAGAAGAAGGTGAATTCCCATACGCGGTATGTATTGCGAGTCTCTTTTAATAAATAACTCTATAGAGAGAAGGTATATTAGATGATTGTTTTAACCAATGATCTGCTAGCTATAGATGAAGCAATAACAAACGAACCTATTGCCAAAATCGTATACCATTCTGAAGTAACTTTTGTCGCAAATTGCGCCCCTCCACTTTGTTTGCCAAACGTACCTCTTAAAAGTAGGTATTAACACTCTTAGAGTACCAATATATAAATTACGGCTATAACAATATTTTAAAAGTAATAATAACAACACTTATTTAATAATTTTACATATTATTCATCCCTAAAGCCATAAATCTACAGGTTTTACCTTCCAGAAGAGAAAAAAATATGACGTTATGTGGTAAATTTAAATCTTTGTCTAAAAACCCATAGACATTTCCCTTAAAAAATTATGCAGTTTGGCAACACAGAAGACGTAGCGTTCCTATTGGTCAGAAGAGAGCCTGCCTTTTTTCATTCATAATTTCTTTGACGTGTGGTCCACAGAGAAATTAAGGGTTTAGTTTGGTCGTTCTTCGTTCGAAAGTTGTTTGAAATTTATTTCGGTTTATCGGTTTTGTGTATTAATTGCTGTGTTGTTAGTGTTTTGTGATATTTTTTTCAAGACTAATTAATATGGGTCACAGGCTTGAAGTGTGCAAGACTGCGAAATATAATAATAATAATTCTGCAGTTACTTTTCATAGGTGAGTACATAAAAAGTTGGGTTATTTGTAGGTTAGGTTTAACTATTCATAGGCGTGGGTAGGTGGGGAAAAATAATTAAAACTTTACATTTTTATTTTATTAAACGTATTATTTATTTGAGGAACATTATGGATAGACTGTATAGGTATAACTTTTGCAAATGGTTTGGCTTATTGAATTCTTTAAACAACTCAGATACACTCTTAGTCTAAAATAAACAAGGAAGCCACTCACCTTTAACCATAAACGTAATTTATGACGTTCGTGGGTTCGTGCCTTTAACTCTTCAATTTTGCATGGGATTTCATAATATGTTGTAGGTACCAGACAACCTACTTATTATTTGTTAAAAATACTTTACTTGGATATGTAAGTTAATTCCTGTAATAAACTATAGTTACTTGAGAATAAAGATATATACCTACCTAGAGGTACCTATGATTATTATTATATGCTGGTTTTATTTCTAAATTTTTTAACATTAAGTTTAGAAATATAACCGTATCAATAAATTGCATTTTAAAGAACAATTTCCATAAAAAACTGTTAAAGTAGAGTTTTCACTGCCAGAAAAATTAATCCCTGGCTAAATTGAAGCTTGAAACTTTATGTTAGCCCACATAAAAGTTTAGGAATATAACTGTATCATAACCAACAAATTCTATAAAAACCTTATTTGGGTCTTCGTACCTTACGTAAGTCAAAAACTGTTAAATTGGGGTTTCCATTGAGAGAAAAATTAAATCCCTGGCTAAATTGAAGCTTTTAACTTTATGTTATCCCACATACAAATTTAAAAATGTAACTGTATCATAACCATCAAATTTCATAAAAACCACTTTTGGGTCTACGTACCTTATGTAAAGTCATATATGGGGATTTCCTCGACAGTAAAAATGTAATATCTGACTGAATTCAATTAGTTTATGTTGAACTGTAGGTATTGTATTTTTCCTATAGATAGGTATAATATGAAGAAATAAAACAAAAAAAATTCTGTTGTAAATATGAGTGACAGAATCCTATTTAAAGTTGCGTTTCAGTTAATTTAGTATTTTCAAGGTTTGAATAGGTAATTGTAATATTATATAGTTTTTAAATCTATTTTGACACTTTATCTTTAAACCATATAAACTCATGTTTATTATTAGGTAAAGTCGATTCAGCCAGTAAACCTGCAAGATGGCCGACATGTCATATGACAAAAGTCATATTCCAGCTAAATAAAATGGATTTTTGCATTTTCAATTACTTTTGTCATATGACAGGTCGGCCATCTTGCAGGTTTACTGGCTGAATCGACTTTACCTACCTTAAATTATAATATTTATAGAACCAAACTTTCAAAATAAATTATTATTATTATATGGCAATATTAAAGCGGTAAAACCGATAGACTATTGCATCAATTGTTTTAGAAGGTATCACATGTTAAATTTTCAAGTCCAGTCCTGGAATGCATGCCATGCCAACTTATAAAAGTTTAATAGACCAAAATTGAAAGAGTGTCACTTGACTTTACCTCCATCTTGCGAGAGTATTCGAAATTTTGACTTTACTTTTCATTTGCTGCTTTTAAACAGCTAAGCAAAATCTTTGCTTAGCTATGTTAAAGAAACTTTGCGAACAACTTCGTATAGTTCGTAGGTATGATGGGAAATAAAGAGGCATTCTGCTTGAGCGCGGCTAGGGGGAAGAAAAAATTATTGTTGTGCTTTTTCGCTATTAAAAAGTACCTAACGTAAAAGGAACTTTGCTTTTCCTTTAAATTTCAATAAAACCGTAAAAACCGTGTTTTAAGTATACATAGTGTAATTATTTTTAGGTCAGCTTAGTTCACCAAATGTTATAATTATAGCTATCCAAAGTTTCTCTTATAATAATTATTACAATAAATAGTTATTAACTTACATTAAATTTTACTGCTCCGCGGACCATTTTTTCTATCATACATTAAACTTTACTATTCTACAAACCCTTTTTTTCACAAACGTTAAAAAATATTTGATTTCAGATTGGATAATTATATTTTATTGTGAACCCTGACACGAGACGCCGCTGTGACCATATGATAGCGCATAGTAACGAGGTAAAATTCTAATGGCAGCAACGTAATCCCCACTCCCGGCCGGGGGAAGTACTTCACCTCCTCTCACCTATAAACGATTTTGGCAGCAGATTTATATAGCGTTTATGAATGGCGTGCGGCATCTATAGCTAGCAGATCATTGGTTTTAACTATTATTTAATAGAAAAAAACTGAAGTCGTTAATCAATGATTTCAATCAATTAATTGTTGATATATTAAAGGTCATATTCTAAAATTAAATATTGTAACGATTATGTAACGACAAAAGATATAAGCAACGTTTTGCGTACGACATGGAAAATATTGTTTATAATCCACTGGTTAAACTACAGAAAATCACCTTTAATTGGTTCTATATTTTAGGAATATATCATGCTTGTCAATAAAGCATAATAATTCACTGTTCCTTATAATAACTGCTTATTTTTAGGTGCAACTGCGTGATAGCTATGGTTTTTTCTTATGTGCAGGTTCAATAATAGCACCAGAATGGATATTAACAGCTGGTCATTGCATTGATGCCCTGTAAGTAAATAAAAATATGAAACAATGAAATTTTAATAGTTATCTAATTTTAATAAATTACTAAAGTCAATGTATTTTAGTGACTCAAAGTCGACAGTAGTATATGGAACAACCAAGCTATATGATGGCGACGGTACACCAAATACTTCCATTGCTGTTAAACAGTTGTACCAGCATCCATGGTTCACATTCAATACTACCTACCGCATACCCGCATATGATGTTGGTGTTATACAGGTAAGTGTAGAATTAATGATGTAAAGCTTGTAATATCAATGCGTTAGTCAGATAGGAAATTACAGGAACCAGCAAATTTAAATTCTAACTGTCAGATAGATGGGATTTCACAGTTTTAGTTTGTAGCAAGACTCAATGAATATTAAATCTTAAACGATCAGTATTTTTTTTTTAATTTGCTGATCTACAACACCTTGTTAATAATAAATTGTTATTGTGCATAAAACGAGTACGGAATATTTTAAATTTCAGTTAGCAGAGGCAATTTCCTTTAACGAATATGCTCAGCCGATTAAAGTAGCGGAGGACAATACCAATATTCCAGTCCATGTAGAAGGTTTTTTAAGTGGTTGGGGAGGTTACAACCATAATGGAGATTTACCAGAATATTTACAAAAACTCAACCTTCAACTTCTGACTGATGATGAGTGTACAAAAATAGTTGATGCTTACCACAATGCAGAAGAATTTAACTCGACTCACAATTTATGTACCAATGATTATTATAACGGAGGATGTTTCGTAAGTATCTTCCTTAATAGTGATTTATATAATACTCAACTAGTTCTATTATCATAACCCCAATATCTGATCAAGTTTTAATGCGATAATCTCACTGCTATAATTCGTAAATTTTAGAAAACGTTATAATGTATGGATATCAACCAACTTAGGTGTCTTCGACGCCTATTATTTATTTGTCCGCTACTCCAGTTAAACAATAAAACGTTTTTTTCTTTCAGGGAGACTCTGGAAGTCCTTATGTTATAAATGGTACCCAATATGGACTAATATCGTGGTCCTTGAAGCCATGTTATGGTGTTGTTCCCAATGCTTATAGTCGTCTTTCCAATCCTGAATATCGCAACTGGATAAGAAATATTACCAATGTTTGAAATGTTACCAAATCATAAACTTAATGAGACTTATTTTATAATATTTTTGTAAAATTTAGTTTAATTATTTTGTGAATAAAACCAGGTTTTACTATTTTTAAATTTTTTTCTGTCCTTTATCACAAGTTCACTAATATTCAAGGTGTTACAAATTTGATGCATTAGCATTACTATCTCGGTTATTATAAGATATAGAGAGTTGTTTAAATGTGGCAAAGTTGCATATGTTAATGCTTAATACATTGTTAAATTTAAATTTTAAAAATTCCGATAGCTTCCGGAGATAGGCGAAAAAAACCGAAAACATTAATCTAAATTTTTATCTTTTTTTACAATAAAATACTGATTATTTTAAAAAACCAAAAGAAATTTCTTAAGGTACTTTTTAAGGAAATCATTTTATTTTTCAAATACAATGCTTCGTTTTTTAGATACCCACATCAATTTTATTTTTTTAAATACGAACCTGAATTTAAAAAAAAAACTGAGTTGCTTTTTACCTCCCAAACCTAATGATATATCTCACTTGTCCCTAAATTGTAAGAGCTTCTTAAGGCAATTATTATGCTCCTCAAGAAAAAATTCTTTTGTCTTCAATTTCTCCCAATTAAAAATATTAAAACCAATACGAGGTATATACCTTATCCAGACCTAATATCGAAAATGTATCAAAAGATATTAGGGTGGCATTTATTTTGTTTATGGTACTTGGTCAGGAGAAAATAAATACCCTGTAGACGTAAAAATATAATAAATTTAAGCGAATCCAAAAATCTTTTTATTTAACTTTCTTCATAGATCTTACAGATTTTTAGATGGGTCATCTTACATGGACCACCCTGTACTTTCCTTTTGCTCTTTTTAACCAGCAAAGCAAAGTGAAAATCTTTGCTTTGCTAAATTGTTAAAGGAACATTTCCTCAACAAAAAAAAATTAAGTTATTAATGAATTACCTCGATTAATCAATTATTGATATATTAAAGATCATATATTATCAAATTAAATATTGTAACGACAATAGATATAAGCAATGTTCTGTGTACGACATGGAAAATATTGTTTATAATCCAGTAGTTAAACTATCTACTAAAAATCACCTTTAATCGGTTGAATATTTTAAGATTATTACATGCTTGTCAACAAAGCATAATAATTCAGTGTTTCTTATAATTGCTTATTTTTTAGGTGCAACTGCGTGATAGTCATGGTTATTTCTTATGTGGAGGTTCAATAATAGCACCAGAATGGATTTTAACAGCTGTTCATTGTGTTGATGACCTGAAAGAACAACAAATATGAAACAATGAAATTTTAATAATTATCTAATTATACTAAATTACTAAAATCGATGTATTTTAGTGACTCAAAGTCGACAGTAGTCTATGAAACAAGCCAGCTATATGACAAAGTCGAAGGAACACCAAATACTTCCATTACTATTAAACAGTTGTACCAGCATCCAAAGTTCACATACAATTCCTACCGCATACCCGAATATGATGTTGGTGTTGTACAGGTAACTATTTTCGTTCTATGTTATAGTATGAGACAATGCCCCAAAGCCAATTGGCGCATGCAGAAAAACAGTCTTAGTGGACCAGAAATCCCTAAGTGGTAATTATAATGTAAAACTTGACTCTAAAATTAGGTACTATCAGAAGTAGGCAATGCCTTCTCACTACTTCATATAACGATATTTTTTCTACTTTGGTGGCTCTTGGCATATTTTAAAGCTATGTTCAAAATTAAATTTTATGTGTAAAACTTTTATTCATTGAATTTTATGAGGGTTGGTTCTGGCTTATTACAATAACTATCACTAAGTGTAGAATTAATGATGTAAAGCTTGTAATATCAATGCGTTCGTCAATTAGGAAATTACAGGAACCAGCAAATTTAAATTATAACTATCAGGTAGATGGGATTTCACAGTTTTAGTTTGCAGCAAGAATAATAATATAAACTCTACGAATATTAAATATCAAACGATCAGTAATTTTTTAAATTTGCTTATCTACAACACCTTATTAATAATAAATTTTAACTGTACATAAAACGAGTACTCTTTTGTTTTCAAGACGAACTAATTAGGAAATTTAAGTCACAACGGGAAAGTTACTATAAGGACCTCTTCAAATTTCAGTTAACAGAGGCAATTTCCTTTAACGAATATGCTCAGCCGATTAAAATAGCGGAGAACAATACAAACATTCCAGTCCATGTAGAAGGTGTTTTAAGTGGTTGGGGAGGTTACAACCATTGGGGAGCTTTACCACCATATTTACAAAAATTAACCTTCAACTTCTGACTGATGATGAGTGTACACAAAAAATTGATGATTATGGGCAAGAAGAAGCTTTTAACTCGACTCATAATTATTATAACGGAGGATGTTATGTGAGTATCTGTTTTAAAAGTGATTTATGTTATTATACTCAGCTCGTTCTATTCTTCTAACAACAATATCTCGATTCTCGATTTTTTATAGGTTGTATCAAGTTTTTAGCAATAATTAACTTACCAGCCAAATTTGACTGTGACGTAAATTAAAGTTTCCTTATTAGTAAATCAAGAATTAAGCTAACCAGGCCGCGTATTTCGAAAAGCGTCTTCATTTGGTCTTCGACACAGTGCCGAAATCGGGACGCATTAATCGACTCAAAATGTGCGTGAAAAACGTACTTGAATCCTGAACTCGAGGAGACGTATTAGAGACGCATTTCTTGCGAGATTTGCAGTAAATGTGCTAGGAAATCCGTCTCGATTTTCTCAATCGTCCGCGCTATTTCTGAACTGAAATGAACAAATCGTGCTTGTGCAGTTGTGCACCGTTTAGTATATTCAAAGATATTGGTTGTGTTGATGTGCTTCAGCGTTGTAAAGCATTTAATTTGTGTGCATTAATGGACTTTGTAACAAAAACATTTGAACTTTACCACAAAAAAAGGTTAATTAATTTTGCTATCTCAAGATCAAGGAGGCTTACTTTAGCTTATGAGAAATTTTGTGAAAAAACCAAAAATATTCGGGAAATTTTGAAAATCAGTGATGATGTTTTCCATGTCAAAAGTTAAAAAGACATGAATACTATACTATCGATTGTATAGATGCAACGTGTTCTTGTCCAAGTGGAAGGAGCGGCCGTTTTTGCAAGCACATGTATGCTGTAGAAGAGAAATAAGGCGTTATTTTCAAAACTTCATTATTGTTAAGTGATTTCGATCGCAAACAACTAGCGCAGCTGGTCCTAGGAAATGATATTTCACCTTCATTTTTCAGTGAAATGTCCGTGCAAAGCAGTATTCCAAATGAAATTTCTTCTGGCCTCAATGAAGAACTCGGGGAAGGTTATAATCCCGATATTTTTATTGGAAATCCCCAGCCTTCATATTTTACTAAAAAAGTCGATCCAAAAGTAAAAATGGACTATATTGACAACGTGAATAAAATCAATGAACAGTTTGAACGCATAACTACAGTTCTTAAAAAGGACATAAATGAGGATACTATGAACAACATTTCCAGGTTTGTCCAACTTTTAACGAATCTGCAAACACCTGCACAAATTATGACGTTCGTTTTAAATAAAACAGCGCAACGACGAGCCCGTTAAGTTAAAAGTACAGCCGACTGCTATTGCCCGAAAAAAAAATAGAAATATTACAGGAGGCAGGGTGCAATCTGGCCAACCAACAGGGCCGATCCTAGCAGGTGTGCAGCGCGTGCGGGCGGCCAATACAAGGGGCGGCCGTAGGCCGCAGATAGTTCTGTCAATCAAGCAAAACTTTTTACGAATTTCTCGAAATAAAAATAAAGTGACATTTATCAAACTATTAAAGATAACTTTAAATTAACGTCGAAGAAGAAAACAATATTTTTGTGAATTATTTTTACTAATTATACTGAAATCTCTAATTTTTTTTTATAAATATTTAATTAGGGCCAGCGGCGTACTATTGCAGAAGTTTTAGGGGGCTGTCGCTCTCGTCAATCATACGTATTTTACCCAAAAAAGGGCGTGGCACCCAACAAATTTTTCTCCTGCGGCGCAAAAGAGCGCCTTCAACGTAAGACGTTAAGGCCCCACGAACAAAATTTCTGGCTGCGCCACTAATGTCAACGTTAAGTATTACTCAAAATAGGAAAAATTCTTTAGAGGGGCGGCATAATAGGTCTTTGCACGCGGGCGGCCGACACCCTAGGATCGGCCCTGCCGACCAACTAATATTGAGATAAAAACCAGAAAACGATCACATAACATATCACTTAATAACAAAAAAATTACCTTGTCGGATTTCCATTGTCTTTATTTTGTTACTTAACGCAACGTTTCGGTTAGTTAGTATCTCTAACTAACCGAAACGTTGGAGACAATGGAAGTCCGACAAGGTAATTTTTTTTTGATATTACTTCAACATATTACTTAATATTGATTTAAATCAACCACCCCCAAAAAAAACATTGGGTGATATTTAAACACCTACACATATTTTTTTGTTATTTTGTAACAACTTGTACGTATGTTTCTCTGTAATAAAATGTACCAAGTAGTCATAGTTTCAAATTATATTTATTTTCTGTTGGTGCACGTTATATTTTCCAACTAAATGGCGTGCAAATAGCAGGGACGAAATCGAGACGGATTTCCCATGCAGCGCATTTACTGCAAATCTCGTAAGATATGCGTCTCTACGTCACCTCGAGTTGATGATTTCAAGTACGTTTTTCACGCACATTTTAAGTCGATTAATGCGTCCCGATTTCGGCATTGTGTCGGAGACCAAATGGAGACGCTTTTCGAAATACGCAACCAGGCCACTCTGATTGTGAAAAAATTATTTCAGTCAATATCATTTATGTCACAGTCAAAGTTTTTGTTTAGTTAAAGTATTTGTTCAACCCGTCATATGCATTTTTAAATTTTAGAAAAAATTAGAATGTTTGGATTTAACCATTTGAGGTGTCTTTGACGCTTATTTTGTATTCGCCCGCTACTCCAGTTAAGCAATAAAACGTTTTTTTCTTTCAGGGAGACTCTGGAAGTCCTTATGTTATAAATGATACCCAATATGGACTAATATCGTGGTCCTTGAAGCCATAGTATGGTGTTGTTCCCAATACTTATAGTCGAATTTCTAATCCTGAATATCGCAACTGGATAAGACAAATCACGAACGTTTAAAATATTACCAAAATACAAAGTAAATAATTTTATATTATTTTTTGTAAAATAAATAGTAGGTACCATTTAACTTTTACTTTATTAATTGGGTGCATCCAGCTGGACTTAAAATATTTATGCGGATTGTAGGAGTATTTAATCTTAAACGATTAATAATACTTTCAAATTTGCTTCACTTTGTCGTTGAGATACGTTCATTCAGAAAATTATTTTAAATTAAATGGGAAAAGTATTGTCAAACCATAACAATAATTATCAACAGAAACAGAATAAATTTTACAATCGTGAATTATTTAAATCTATATATTAGTAGTAGTAGTAGTAGTAGTAGTAGTAAAAATATTTATTTAGCACGTGGCTACATGATACATATTAACAAGTTTATACCCTTTTTTTATTTATTTTTTGAATTAAATGACCTTTTGAAACTTTATTTGTCCTGTTGAGTTAATAAGAAAGATTTTAAACTTTTTTTAAAAGATTTTAAACTTTTTTGTTTTTTAATTGACTTGTTTAATTTATTAAATTCAATAAGACCCTTATGAAAAACTGATTTATATGCAATATTTTTTGAAAAATTATTAAGAAAAAAATTATTGTTATTTCGTGTTAAATAATTATGTTGATCACTATTTAGAACAGTCAATTGCTTTAAATGTGGCGGTAAAAAATCATTTTGAATTTTAAAAATAAATATGAGAACCAAAAATAATACTAAATTTTTTACATTTAACCATTCTAATTTTGCATACATGCTATTAATTGTATTTATCCCAACGTTTCGTTTTATAAAAAAAATTTTCTCAAGGGTCTGAAAAGAGCAAGAAAAGACCATTACAATAAATTAATACGAATAAAATTCAAATTACAAAAACAGTAATAGCAAAAATTAAAATAAGGCAGTAGGTCCCTAATCAATATATAAATACATCACATGACCATTAAATAAATTGTTGTTTAGATAAAATATACATGAAAAATATGATTTAATAACAAATACACATTACGTACATACCAATAAAAAGGTCCTTACGCCTGTATATTCATACTGTGAAATATGACAACACATTTTCTCGAACACGCATGGGATGCTTGTATAGATCCCGAACTGTCAGTACTAATTTGATAGTAAAACGTAAACAGTGAAGTTTGAAGGTGAAGTTAAATTTAAGTTATAGACAGCTATAACAATGGTATAATTTGAAAATCGACAAACATAACAAAACCAGACAACCGACTGTGAAGTTAATTCTCCCCTCACCACAAGATTGGAGGTACCAATGTCTCCCGTACTGAGTAAACACATTTTTATATTTATTTAAGATCCCAAAGTAGCAAGCACTCAAATTATTTGTGTCAGTTCTATAATGAATTGAATTAGTTAAGTTAACACATCATCATTACATCATTTGACTAATATTTTTCTTTATGTAATTACTTTCTCTGTTGAATGCTCGTGGAAGGGAAAAATCACAGTCATAGCGCGTTAGACAGTGATGGAGACTAAGTGCTGTTGAGTCTGTGATTTGTCTAGCCTACTACAATCATACTTGTGTTGTCTAAGTCTGTCTTTTAACAGTTATTTAGTTTGGCCACCATAAAAAGTTGCACTGCTTACATGGAATGCAATACACTATGTTTCATAGTCCAATGGTACTTGATAGAAGGTATGTATAATTTTTTTAATAAAAAATTTCAAGTCACCACACGTCTCAGACGCGATTACTATCTAATTTATAAAAAAAAAAACACGTGACAAAAAAGCATTAAAAATTACCTGCTTTGATGTAGAAGCAGGTTTTGATCCTAGCAGCAATAGTATAATAATTGGGTAGTAGACGGAGATGTAAGTGCGACCATTAAAACTACCCCTTTTGCGATTATAGCAACATACAAGATGGCCTCGTAGACTCAAATTGGTAGACTAAAAACGTTTAGTAGACGGATTTTTTTTCTCCTCATCGAGTATGGCAACGGAAACGGAAATATGCGTACCTTACTGTATAAAACAATACATTTAAATTGAGGAAAAACGTACTCAAAATGATAAACTTAAAGAAGTCAATAACAAGCTTATATACTTCACATTTTTCTACGCAACTACACTTAAGAAAAAAGATAAGAAGTCGTGACATTATTATTAAAAATGCTATTTAAGCCGTCTAAAAAAAAAGTATAGAAAATATTCCTCACAATATTTAAAATGAATAGGTGCTTTCTTGCTTCAATACTATTAGTAATTTTAGTCAGCAATCAATATGAAGGTGAGTTGATTTCTCGTTCTAATTAAGAGTATGGATTATAGTTGATATACATTTTTAGTTTCTGCGAAACCGTCAATACGAATCGTAAATGGAATCACTGCAGAAGAAGGTGAATTCCCATACGCGGTATGTTTTGCGAGTCTCTTTAAATAAATAACTCTATAGATAGAAGGTATAGTAGATGATTATTTTAACTATTATTTAAAAATATTGTTAATAATCACTTTTATTCGGTTCTATATTTTAGGAATATATCATGCTTGTCAACAAAGCATAATAATTCAGTGTTCCTTATAATAACTGCTTATTTTTTAGGTGCAACTGCGTGATAGTACTGTCTTTTTCTATTGTGGAGGCTCAATAATAGCACCAGAATGGATTTTAACGGCTAGTCATTGCATTGATGGCCTGTAAGTAAATAAAAATATGAAACAATAAAATTTTAATAATTATCTAATTTTTTTAAAGTACTAAAGTCAATGTATTTTAGTAATTTAAGGTCGACAGTAGTATATGGAACAACCCAGCTGTATGACGAAGGTGACGGAACACCAAATACTTCCATTGCTGTTAAACAGTTGTACCAGCATCCAAAGTTCAGATATAATTCCTACGGCACACCCGAATATGATGTTGGTATTTTACAGGTAACTATTTTCGTAGTATGTTATAGTATAAAACAATGCCTCAAAGGCAATTGGCGTAAGTGGAAAAACAGTCATAAGTGGACAAGAAATCCCTAAGTGGTAATTATGATGTAAAACTGGACACTAAAATTAGGTTATGTCAGAACTGGCCAGTGGCTTCTCACTACTCCATATAACGATATTTTTTTTTACTTCGGTAGCTCTTGGCATATTTTAAAGCCATGTTCAAAATTAAATTTTATATATAAAACTATAATAAATTGAATTTTATTAGGGTTGCTTCTGGCATATTACGATAACTATCACTGAGTGTAGAATTAATGATGTAAAACTTGTAAGATCAATGCGTTAGTCAGATAGGAAATAAAAGGAACCAGCAGTAATTTCTTTAATTTACTGATCTAACAACTAATTGTAATAGTGCATAAAACGAGTACTTTTTTGTCTTTAAGACGAACTAATTAGGAAATTTAGGTCACAACGGGAAAGTTACTATAAGGACCTTTTCAATTTTCAGTTAGCAGAGGCAATTTCCTTTAACGAATATGCTCAGCCGATTAAAGTAGCGGAGAATAATACAAACATTCCAATACATGTAGAAGGTGTTTTATGTGGTTGGGGAGGTTACAATCATCGGGGAGTTTAACCACCATATTTACAAAAAATCAACCTTCAACTTCTGACTGATGATGAGTGTACACAAAAAATTGATGATTACGGGCAAGAAGAAATTTTTAACTCGACTCACAATTTATGTACCAATGATTATTATAACGGAGGATGTTATGTGAGTACCTTCCTTAATAGTGATTTATATAATACTCAACTAGTTCTATTATCACAACCCCGATCCGATATCTGCTTTTATGCGATAATCTCACTACAATAATTATTCTTAATTTTTTAAAAACGTTATAATGTATGGATATCGCCCAGCTTAGGTGTCTTCGACACCTATTCTTTATTTGCCCGCCACTCAAGTTAAGCAATAAAACTTTTTTTTTTTCAGGGAGACTCTGGAAGTCCTTATGTTATAAATGATACCCAATATGGACTATTATCGTGGTCTTTGCTGCCATGTTATGGTGTTGTTCCCAATACTTATAGTCGTATTTCCAATCCTGAATATCGCAACTGGATAAGAAATATTACCAATGTTTGAAATGTTACCAGATCATAAACTTAATGAGACTTATTTTATAATATTTTTGTAAAATTTAGTTTAATTACTTTGTGAATAAAAGCAGGTTTTACTTTTTTTAAAGTTTTTTTTGTCCTTTATCACAAGTTTACTAATATTCAAGGTGTAACAAATTTGATACATTAGCATTGATATCTCAGGTATTATAAGATATAGAGAGTTGTTTAAATGGGGCAAAGTTGCATATTTTAATGCTTAATACATTGTTAAATTTAAATTTAAAAAATTCCGATAGTTTCCGGAGATAGGCGAAAAAACCGAAAACATTAATTTAAATTTTTATCTTTTTTTACAATAAAACACTGATTATTTTAAAAAACCAAGAGAAGGTATTTTTCAAATACAATGTTTCGTTTTTTAGATACCCACATCAATTTTTTTTTTAATACGAACCTGAATTAAAAAAAAAAAAACTGAGTAGCTTTTTACCTCCCAAACCTAATAATATATCTCACTAGTCCCTAAATTGTAAAATTGTAACAGAATTCTTAAGGCAATTATTAGACTCCCCAAGAAAAAAATCTTTTGTCTCCAATTTCTCCCAATTAAAAATAATAAAACCAATACGAGGTATGTACCTTATCCAGACCTGATATCGAAAATGTTTCAAAAGATATTAGAGTGGCATTTACATTGTTTATGGTACTTGGTCAGGAGAAAATAAATACCCTTGACAAAATATTATAAATAAAAGCGAATCTAAAAATAATTTTTATTTAACTTTCTTCATAGATCTTACAGATTTTTAGATTGGATAGTGGGTCTTCTTACATGGACCATCCAGCACAGCAAAGTGAAAATCTTTGCTTAGCTAAATTGTCGAAGGAACGCTTCCTCAACAAAATTTGTATAATCACAATGACAGGAGAAATATAGAGGAGTATAATAATACACACAGGGGGGGTTAATCTTTGCCGAGCTGACTGAGTTAACTTTTGGGTTTATCTAAACGTAATGAAATGAAACTCGGCTATATATATATGTTTTTATGTCAATCAACCTATTAATTAATTTAAAAAACACTTAAGATTATAAATTGATAAACCAAAAAAGTCCAATCAATTAAGAAAGAATATTAGTTTAAAAGTATTCCATTACTATATCTTTAAAATTTTCTATTGAAATCGTCTGGCGACGTTTTAACAATACAGAAAAACACACAATACTCGAAATGAATAGATGCTTTCTTGCTTCAATATTTCTAGCAATTTTTGTCAGCAATCAATATGAAGGTTAGTTATTTTTTTTTATCTTGTAACTTCTATAAATTAAAAGTAAGCACATTATAATCATATATATCGATATAAATTTTTAGTTGCTGCGAAACCATCTCTAACGATAGTTAATGGAACCTGCGGACGAGGGTGAACTCCCGTACGCGGTATGTATTTGGAGTTATTTTAAGAGCACTTAAAGAAATCATTTCAACAGCGGACTCGTAGATGATTAATTTCATTTAAAAAAAAAGGCATTACTAATCAATTGATACATTTAACTTAGGTTTTCAGGTTATATATGTTTACGATGATCGGTAACGACAATAACTAAAACGCCCTTTATACGACAAAATTAATTTCTGCTTTCACGCTTACCTAAATTTTCTATTTACTTTACAATCTACCAAATGGATAAAAATACTATTTCAGTTAATTGAACAGAGATAATTCAATAGGGATAGATCCCAGATCAGGAATCATAAGAGAATAAATGACGTCTGAAGTTCGCGAAATTGATTATAATTGATTTTATCCTTAAAGGAAATTTTTTAAATTAAATCTGAAAAAATGCTTCCTTCCCAAAAATAAAAAAGTTCGAATTTTTCACGAAGTTTTAAACAATATTTTATTTTTCAATATACCGATGTCCACGTCTTATCAATTTGACTATTTAACGAATCCCGGGCATATTTCATAATTCCAACCACCCCGCTAGTACCCTTTGGCATTGAGAATTCTGTCTTCTGTCTTTGTTTTTACATATTTTACATTGTTATCCAACTAAAATAGTTACAAATTTAAAATGTCTTTGCCTAAAAAGATACTAACAGCGACAACTCACATCGCTTTGAGAGAGATCCGCAATCCTTTCTGTAGTTTATTTTCTATGATAGCTTATTGGAAAAATTAAAAGTTTGTTATTGTTTTTGTTTAAATAATTTCATTTTTAATCTGTGACCGCTGGGGCTGGGGATATATTACATCATTTACGCCTTCCCTGTTGGTGGAATAACCTTTTTGCGCCTTTTCTAATTTATATTCAAAACAAACTTACATTTCTAAAAAAAAACACTTCAAATATTCATTATTCACATGAAATTGATAAAAATAAAAAGAATATATCCAATTAACAAAATCTGTATGAGTAGGTACACTTAAGAAAGAATGATAAAAAGTCGACGCATCATTGTAAAATAAATGGTATTTAACCCATTCAAAACCTAAAGACAATACAAAGTACCACACAACATTCAAAATGAATAGAAGCTTTCTTTTTTCCACATTTCTAGCAATTCTTCTCAGCAATCAATATGACGGTTAGTTGATTTTTCGTTCTAATTATTAAGAGTATGGATTATAGTTGATATACATTTTTAGTTTCTGCGAAACCGTCAATACGAATAGTTAATGGAACCACTGCAGAAGAAGGTGAATTCCCATACGCGGTAAGTATTGCGAGTCTCTTTTAGTTCAACAAATAAAGAATTATTCTATAGTAGATGATTATTTTTAACTATAATTTATAGAAAAAAACTGATGTCGTTAATCAATTACTTCGATCAATCAATTATCGATATATTAAAGTAATTTTCTAAAATAATTGAATATTTTAACGATTATGTAACGACAATAGATATAGGCAACGTTTTGTCTACGATATGGAAAATATTGTTTATAATCCACTGGTTAAACTACTAAAAATCAGCTTTAATCGGTTGTAAGATTATTACATGTTTGTCAACAAAGCATAAAGATACAGTGTTCCTTATAATAACTGCTTATTTTTAGGTGCAACTGCATGATAGGTATGGCTATTTCGTATGTGGAGGCTCAATAATAGCACCAGAATGGATTTTAACAGCTGGTCATTGCATTTATGACCTGTAAGTAAATAAAAATATGAAACAATGAAATTTTAATAATTATCTAATTTTTTTTAAATTACTAAAGTCAATGTATTTTAGTAATTTAAGGTCGACAGTAGTATATGGAACAACCAAGCTATATAATGGCAACGGTACACCAAATACTTCCATTACTGTTAAACAGTTGTACCAGCATCCTAAGTACAGAACCAATTCCTACGGCATACCCGAATATGATGTTGGTATTTTACAGGTAACTATTTTCGTAGTATGTAATGGTTTAAAACAATGCCTCAAGGCCAATTGGCGCAAGCAGAAAAACAGTCATAAGTGGTAACTATAATGTTAAACTGGACACTAAAATTAGGTCATATCAGAACTGGACAATGCCTTCTCACTACTTCATATAACGATATTTTTTTTACTTTGGTGGCTCGTGGCATATTTTAAAGCTATGTTCAAAATTAAATTTTATTCGTAGAACTTTAATTAATTGAATTTTCTGAGGGCTGGTTCTGGCTTATTACGATAACTATCACTGAGTTTAGAATTAATGATGTAAAACTTATGAGATCAAAGCGTTTGTCAGATAAAAAATTACAGAAGCCTGCAAATTTAAAATATAACTGTCAGGTAGATGGGATTTCACAGTATTAGTTTGCAGCAAGACTGATAATACAGACTCCACAAATACTAAATCTTAAACGATCAGTAATTTTTTAAATTTGCTGATCTATAACACCTTGTTAATAATAAATTGTAATTGTGCATAAAACGAGTACTCTTCTGTCTTTAAGACGAACTAATTAGGAAATTTACTGTAAGGAACATTTTCATTTTTAGTTAAAAGAGGCAATTTCCTTTAACGAATATGCTCAGCCGATTAAAGTAGCGGAGGACAATACAAATATTCCAGTCCATGTAGAAGGTGTTTCAAGTGGTTGGGGAGGTTTCAACCATGATGGAGATTTACCAGCATATTTACAAAAAATCAACCTTCAACTTCTGACTGATGATGAGTGTACAAAAATAATTGATGATTACAACCAAGAACCAGAATTTAATTCTACTCACAATTTATGTACCAATGATTATTATAACGGAGGATGTTATGTGAGTATCTTCCTTAATGGTGATTTATATAATACTCAACTAGTTCTATTACCACAACCCCAATATCTGATCAAGTTTTTATGAGATAATCTCTATTCTATAATTATTCTTAATTTTTAGAAAACGTTATAATGTATGGATATCGCCCAACTTAATTGTCTTCGACACCTATTCTTTATTTGCCCGCTACTCAAGTTAAGCAATAAAATGTTTTTTTTTTCTTTCAGGGAGACTCTGGAAGTCCTTATGTTATAAATGATACTCAATATGGACTAATATCGTGGTCTTTGAAGCCATGTTATGGTGTTGTTCCTACTACCTATAGTCGTATTTCCAATCCTGAATATCGCAACTGGATAAGAAATATTACCAATGTTTGAAATGTTACCAGATCATAAACTTAATAAGACTTATTTTATAATATTTTTGTAAAATTTAGTTTAATTATTTTGTAAATAAATACAGGTTTTACTTTTTTAAAAATTTTTTTTTGTCCTTTATCACAAGTTCACTAATATTCAAGGTGTTACAAATTTGATGCATTAGCATTACTATATCGGTTATTATAAGATATAGAGAGTTGTTTAAATGGGGCAAAGTTGCATATTTTAATGCTTAATACATTGTTAAATTGAAATTTAAAAAATTCCGATAGCTTCCGAAGATCGAAAAAAACCGAAAACATTAATTTAAATTTTTATCTTTTATTACAATAAAATACTGATTATTTTAAAAAACCAAGAGAAATTTCTTAAGGTACTTTTCAATGAAATTATTTTATTTTTCAAATACAATGTTTCGTTTTTGAGATGCGCAAATCAATTTAATTTTTTCAAATACGAAACTGCATGAATTAAAAAAAAAATTAAGTAGCATTTTACCTCCCAAACCTAATGATACAGCTCACTTATCCCTAAACTGTAAGAGCATTCTTTAGGCAATTATTATGCTCCTCAAGAAAAAATTCTTTTGTCTACAATTTCTTCCAATTAAAAATAATAAAACCAATATGAAGGATACAGGGGAAAAACGGGCTAAGTCAATTTTTAGCGATATTGAGATATTAACGTCATCCGATAGAAAATATGTTAAATTTTGTTCTAAAAATACCTCCCTCGGCAAGAACACGATTAGTCAGGATATATTAAATAATGAAAATATCCCGTACAGCGGAATAACGTGATAAGTCCGTGCGGCACCGAGCAAATACGGTCGCGTCTATTCGGTAGCGTTGTGTTGCCAATTTAAATTGTTTTCGCGTCGACTTGTTACTACTTGTTAGTGCTCTTCATGTTTTTTATTTTATTTATTTTATTTAGTTTACTTTTGTTTTACTATTGTTATAAACCTGGTGATTGAGTGAAATAACATACTTAAAAAAACAAAATTGTTATAAATTCAGAAAAAAAACGGGCTAAGTCACGGCCAATTATCAATAAATTGTTGATTTTTTTATGAAACAGTTTTTTTAAACCTTGCAGTTTATGATCTAAACATCTCAAATAGTTTGGAAATATATTGGTAAAAATAGAGTTTTCCGAATCCAAATACTTTAGTTTTTGTAGCGTTTTAAAATTTAAAATTGCTTTATCTCAAAATTATAAAATTTGACTTAGCCCGTTTTTTTCCTGTAACTTTCATATAAGGTATGTACCTTATCCAGACCTGATAGCCAAAATGTTTCAAAAAAGATATTAGAGTGGCATTTAAATTGTTTATGGCACTTGGTCAGGAGAAAATAAATACCCTGTAGACGTAAAAATATTATAAATTAAAGCGAATCCAAAAATATTTTTTATTTAACTTTCTTTATAGGTCTTACAGATTTTGAGATTGGATAGTGGGTCTTCTTACATGGACCACCCTGTACTTTCCTTTTGCTTTTTTTTAAACAGCACAGCAAAGTGAAAATCTTTGCTTAGCTAAATTGTCGAAGGAACGCTTCCTCAACAAAATTTGTATAATCACAATGACATGAGAAATATAGAGGAGTATAATAATACACAAAGGGGGGGGGAGGGGGGTTAATCTTTGCCGAGCTGACTGAGTTAACTATATAAAGGCATTTGGGTTTATTTAAACGTAGTGAAATTAAACTCGGCTATATATATGTTTTTATGTCAATCAACCTATTAATTAATTTAACAAATACTTAAAATTATAAATTGATAAACCAAAAAGTCCAATAAATTAAGAATATTAGTTTAAAGTACTCCATCACTATCTCTCAGACCACATCGTCTGCATAGCCTCGGGCGTAGAAGCCCTCTGCGTTAAGACATGCTAGTAACTCATCTTCCACCAAGTTCCATAGGAGAGGTGACAATACCCTCCCTGAGGACAACCTTGCGTTACATCGGCCTTTACAGAATCCCCCTATAAGGTAGTTTTGACTTGCCGGTATTGTAGCATGTTGTGGATCCATCTTCGTGTGGTATTCGACTCCATGTCTTTTTGCGGCAGACATCATTGCAAGACAGGAGGCGTTATCAAAAGCCCCCTGTATGTCAATGAAAATGCCTAGGGCAATTTCTTTGTGATATAGTGCTGTTTCGACCCTTGTTATTAGGTTGTGTAAAGCAGTTTCACAAGATTTCATCATTAACATGAAATTGATAAAAATAAAAAGCATAATATTATATCCAATTAACAAAATCTGTATGAGTAGGTACACTTAAGAAAGAAAGATAAAAATTCGACGCATCATTGTAAAATAAATGGTATTTAACCCGTTCAAAACCTAAAGACAATACAAAGTACCACTCAACATTCAAAATGAATAGAAGCTTTCTTTTTTCCACATTTCTAGCAATTCTTCTCAGCAATCAATATGAAGGTGAGTTATTTCTTTGATCTAATTAAGAGTATGGATTATAGTTGATATACATTTTTAGTTTCTGCGAAACCGTCGATACGGATAGTTAATGGAACCACTGCAAAAGAAGGTGAATTCCCATACGCGGTAAGTATTTCGAGTCTCTTTTAGTTCAATAAATAAGTAATTCTATAGATTGAAGGTATAGTAAATGATTGTTTTAACTATAATTTAATAGAAAAAAACTAAAGTTATTAATGAATTACCTCGGTTGTCTTTGATATAAAAGATCATATTATTATCAAATTAAATATTGTAACGATTATGTAACGACAGTAGATATAAGCAACGTTTTGTGTAGGACATGAAATAAAACAAATATTGTTTATAATCCAGTAGTTAAACTACTAAAAATCAACTTTAATCGGTTGAATATTTTAGGATTATTACATGCTGGTCAACAAAGCATAAAGATCCAGTGTTCCTTAATTGCTAATTTTTAGGTACAACTGCGTGATAGTACTGGCTATTTCTTATGTGGAGGTTCAATAATAGCACCAGAATGGATTTTAACAGCTGGTCATTGCGTTGACGACCTGTAAGTACAAAAAATATGAAACAATAAAATTTTAATAATTATCTAATTTTACTAAAGTCAATGTATTTTAGTGACTCAAAGTCGACAGTAATATATGGAACAATCCAGCTATATGACGAAGGCGACGGAACACCAAATACTTCTATTACTATTAAACAGTTGTACCAGCATCCAAAGTTCACATACAATTCCTACGGCATACCCGAATATGATGTTGGTGTTATACAGGTAACTATTTTCGTTCTATGTTATAGTATAAAACAATGCCCCAAAGCCAATTGGCACAAGCAAACAACCAGTCATAAGTGGACAAGAAATCCTTAAGTGGTAATTATTATGTAAAACTGGACACTAAAATTAAGTCATATCAGAACTGGTCAATGCCTTCTCACTACATTAGACCGATATTTTTTCACTTTGGTGGCTTTTGGCTTTTGGCACATATTAATTTTATTGGTAATTAGTATATTAAAAAGCCATGTTTAAAATCAAATTTTAAAGCGTAGAACTTTAATTCATTGAATTTTATAAGGGTTGGTTCTGGCTTATTACAATAACTATCACTGAGTGTAGAATTAATGATGTAAAACTTCTAAGATCAAAGCGTTAGTCAGGAAATTGCAGAAGCCTGCAATTTAAATTATAACTGTCAGGTGGATGGGATTTCACAGTTTTAGTTTGCAGCAAGACTGATAATACAGACTTAACCAATATTAAATCTTAAACGATCAATAATTTTTTTAATTTACTGATCTACAACACCTTATTAAGAATAAATTTTAATTGTACATAAAACGAATAACCTTTTGTCTTTAAGACAAACTAGTTAGAAAATTTAAGTCACAACGGTAAAGTTACTATAAGGTCCTTTTCAAATTTCAGTTAGCAGAGGCAATTTCCTTTAACGAATATGCTCAGCCGATTAAAATAGCGGAGAATAATACAAACATTCCAGTACATGTAGAAGGTGTTTTAAGTGGTTGGGGAGGTTACGACCATTGGGGAGATTTACCACCATTTTTACAAAAAATCAACCTTCAACTTCTGACTGATGATGAGTGTACACAAAAAATTGATGATTACGACCATGAAAAAGAATTTAACTCAATCCACAATTTATGTACCAATGATTATTATAACGGAGGATGTTATGTGAGTATCTTTCTTAATAATGATTTTTATAATACTAAACTAGTTCGATTATCACAACCCCAATATCTGATCACATTTTTATGCGCTAATCTTACTTAGAATAATTCTTATAATAATTTTAGAAAACGTTATAATATATGCAATGCATATCAACCAACTTAGGTGCCTTCGAGGCCTATTCTTTATTTGCCTGTCACTTAAGTTAAGCAATAAAACGTTTTTTCTTTCAGGGAGACTCTGGAAGTCCTTATGTTATAAATGATACCCAATATGGACTAATATCGTGGTCTTTGCTGCCATGTTTTGGTGTTGTTCCCAATACTTATAGTCGTATTTCCAATCCTGAATATCGCAACTGGATAAGAAATATTACCAATGTTTGAAATGTTATCAGATCATAAACTTAATGAGATTTATTTTATAATATTTTTGTTAAATTTAGTTTAATTATTTGTGAATAAAACCATTTTTTTACTTTTTGTTTAATTTTCTGTCCTTTACTTAATGTTCACTAATAAACTGCTGGGTGTTACAAATTCGATACATTAGCATTCGGTTATTATAAGAATAGATTATATTAAAAAAACAAGAGAAATTTCTCTTCAAGGAAATAATTTTATCTTTCAGATACGAAGTTTCGCTTTTTAGATACCCAGATATTAAAAAATAATTTGAGTAGCTTTTTACCTCCCAAACCTAATGCATTACACCTGTCTTTAAATTGTATAGCCAAGTTTACGCTTTTTCAACAACTTCTTATGGTCACATGAGAAATATAGGGGAGCATAATAAACCACACAGGGGGGGGGGGGATCTTTGCTGAGCTGAGTTAAATTTTTAAAGGAAACGATAATAACAATTGGGTTAGCTTTGCTATTTGAATGTTATTAAAAGGAACTCGGCTATACAGGGTGTTCGAAAAATAGACGAAGATATTTTAGAGGGTGATTCCTTGTTAAAAAATATGAAAAAAAGTTTCTATAAACATGGGTCCGGAAATGCAGGGTTTTCAAGATACAGGATGTTAAAAAAATAGATATAAAAAATGAAATTATTAATTAAATTAAAAATACTTACTCGATGCTGTTAAAATTTGGCAATGATATTTGTTGTATTAAGAGGCTAATTTAGCCCTAAATAGATTAAAATTATTGAGTCCAGTGGCGTCCCGGGGGGCACCTTAGCGAATATTATTATCAAAAAAATGTACGCCACTGTCTTTTTTGTAGCTTTAATATTTTTTGTTTAATTAAGCATATAAAGATACAACTTCTTTGCCTCTTGTATTTTTTTTCTATCTCACTTCATTTTTGAGAAAAAAAATAAAAACCGTTTTATTGTATGTCATTGGACAAAATTGGTTTATTAATTTCTACTAAAATAAATCACAAGTGCATTGGACCACAAATAATAAAAAACATTTCTAGGAAAGAATGTTATTGCAACTTTTCCAATACCATAACATAAACTACAACAAATGTTGGAAATGTCCACCATCCATTTCCGTACACCTTCTCACTCGACGCATCATTGAACGACGAACTCGAGCTAAAATTCGAGGTCTATTTTTTATTTCTTCGCAAGTATTTACGATTTTATTTCTTAGTTCTTCTATTGTTTCTATGGGAGTAGTGTAAACCATCGTCTTAAGGTGTCCCCATAAATAAAAATCTAATGGATTTAAGTCAGGGGAGCGAGGTGGCCAGTTAATTGGTCCACCTCTTCCAATCCAATTTCCACCAGGTGTTACTCAGATGAGTTCTGACAGGTCTACTAAAATGAGGAGGAGCTCCATCGTGCATAAAAGTTATTTGGTTACGTATATTTAGAGGAACTTCTTCTAGCAGTACGGGCAATTCTTGTAGAAGAAACTCTAAGTAAGATTCGCCGTTTAATCTTAAGGGTAAAAAGAAAGGACCAATTAAATTGTTACCAACAATACCCATCCGCACATTTAAAGAAAATTGTTCCTGGTGTCGACACTGCACGAAAGCATGGGGATTTTCGTCACTCCATACGTGAGTGTTATGGTAATTAACAATACCATCCCGCCGAAATCCTGCTTCGTCTGTAAAAAGTATGGTTTTATTAAAATTCCTATTATTATTAACCTCTTGGTAGTACCATTGGCCAACTGTAAACGAGGAAGAAAATCTCTTGGTAGTAATGCTTGCACACGTTGGACATGATGGGGATACAAGAGTTGCTCGGAGAGAACCTGCCAGACAGTGCTGTTGGAATGATTACGCCCTAATCTAGTTGCTATAGTCCTAGTACTGATACCAGTATTTTGTTCCACGGCACGTAAAACTGCCTAGTCAAACTCGGGCGTTCTTATGGACCTCAGCCGGCCTCTATCATTGGTGGGAACGGCAAAACTCCTAAATAACATTATTGTCAAAAACATCACAAAAAAGAAATAAGAAAATTTACCTCTTTTCCGTAATCTACGGTCTACGCTTTCAAAGGTTTTACTATCTGGAAGTTGCCGATTGGGAAACGCTTCTGCATACAGGCGCCTCGCTGCATAGCAGTTACTATAGGCAAGTGCATGCATGTCTGCCATTTCCTCAAAAGTGTAATTTTCCATCACAAAAACCGAGACAAAAACTTTTTAGAACAATTTCGCCAAAAAAAGTGCATAATTCTTTTCTAAAAGAACTAACGCGCAAATGTCAATCCTTCATGCAGAAATGATTATTTGTTTTCCAATGCACTTGTGATTTATTTTAGTAGAAATTAATAAACCAATTTTGTCCAATGACATACAATAAAACGGTTTTTATTTTTTTTCTCGAAAATGAAGTGAGGTAGGAAAAAAATACAAGAGGCAAAGAAGTTGTATCTTTAGATGCTTAATTAAACAAAAAATATTAAAGCTACAAAAAAGACAGTGGCTAAATTAGCCTCTTAATACAACAAATATCATTGCCAAATTTCAACAGCATCGAGTAAGTATTTTTATTTTAATTAATAATTTCATTTTTTATTTCTATTTTTTTAACATCCTGTATCTTGAAAACCCTGCATTTCCGGACCCATGTTTATAAAAACTTTTTTTCATATTTTTTAACAAGAAATCACCCTCTAAAATATATCCGTCTATTTTTCGAACACCCTGTATACGTTTTTATGTCAATCAACCTATTAATCAATTTAAAAAACACTTAAAATTATAAATTGATAAACCTAAGAAGCCTAATCAATTAAGAAAATTAATTTAAAAGTACCCCGTCATTATCTTTTTAAAATTTGCCATTTAAATCGTCTGGCGACATTGTAACAATACAAAGTAACACACAATATTCGAGATGAATAGATGCTTTCTTGCTTCAATATTTCTAGCAATTTTTGCCAGCAATCAATATGAAGGTTAGTTTTTTTTAATCTTGTAACTTTTACAAATTAAAAGTAAGCACATTCTAATCATATAAATCGATATAAATTTTTAGTTACTGCGAAACCACCTTTAAAGATAGTTAATGGAACCACTGCGGAAGAGGGTGAATTCCCGTACGCGGTATGTATTTGGAGTTATTATAAAAGCACTTAAATAAATCATTTCAACAGCGGACTCGAAACTGATTAATTTCATTTAAAAAAAAAAGGAGTTACTGATCAATTGATAAATCAAACTTCAGATTTTCAGGTTACATTAGTTTACAAGGATCGGCAACGAAAATAACTAAAACGCCCTCTATACGACATGAAAAAAAATAATTTCTGCTTCCACGTGTACCTATATTTTATGTTTTCTTTACAATCTATTGAATAGATAAAAATACTACTTCAGTTAACTGAACAGATATAATTTCATATCCACCCTTGTTAGTTTATAAAACTAACCAATCACAGTTTTTTTCCGGTACCCTGGTACTATCCTTTAATTTTTTGTTGTGTTTTATTTGGCGAGGGTCATTTTTCGCTTAAATACAAAGTGGGCTTAGATTTACTATTTCATTTTTCATAAAAGCGTGAAATGAACCTGATTTTCTGTTTAGAAGTTAAAATATAATTTCGTTTATAATATTACTACAACTAAAAGTTAGTTTTAATTGCTAAAAGACCTTATAGTCAGCATATTAGAACGTTTCATGTACCATTGACCTGCAAAAGGGGAGCGAGCAAGTTGATCATGTATTTCTGTGATATAAAATTGGATCCATGGAGTTAATTGCTTTATTTAAATAGCTTTGTAGCAACAATTTTTTCCATTATTAGAAGAATGTTCTTTCTGACTTATATTCTCATTTCTATTATTATGAATTTTTAGGTGCAACTTCGCCACAGTACTGGCTATTTCTTATGTGGAGGCTCAATAATAGCACCAGAATGGATTTTAACAGCTGGTCACTGCGTTGAAGACCTGTACGTAGAAACTTCATATGCGTAACCAAATCTTTAATAATGAAATCTGCTGACTTTCAATAATTTCACAGGAATCATAAATATGTTTTAGTGAAAGAGGATCTACAGTTGTGTATGGAACAACCAAGTTATATAACAGCCATGACGGTACACCTAATACTTCCATCGCTATTAAACAGTTCTACCAGCATCCAAATTTCACATACAGTTCTCTAAGCATACCTGAATATGATGTTGGTATTTTACAGGTAACTATTTTCGTTATATGTTATAATATAAAAAGAATGCACCAGAAGCAATTGACTTAAGCAAAAAAAAGGTAACAAGAAATCCCTTAGTGGTAATCAAAATATGACAGTGAACACCAGTGAACTTGGCAAATTCAGTCTCACTACTGGCCACAGTGATGATTTTTTTGTACCATGGTGGCTCTGGAAATGAGAATAGTATATTAACGTACACGTTTTATAAAGCATCATTTTATAGCACGCGTCCATATTAAAAAACGAGCCGCTTGCGGAGAGTTTTATAACGGGACAAGTGCTTAAAACTGCTTTATATAACACGTACTTTATACTATTTTTTCTAATTTGTAGTTTTTTCAATAAAAAATACATATTTAAAAAGAAAATAAATTCTTCAAATTTTGTAAATTTCTATGTCTAAATTTTATGTTGGTAATACTATTTTTTATCATAGTAGCCTATGGACAATAAAAATTATTTTGCGAACTGTAATTTTTTGATTTATTCACCCATTTTCACCACGAGATTTTAAAGTTATTTTAGCGATATAAGATTTGAAATTGGACGAAATACGCTGTGTGATCCTTGTACATTCGGTGCATATACAGAGCGTTCGGAAATTCGGGCGATTTTGCTACTTTTTTTCGAATTTTAAAAGACGTGATTTTACGTCACGGCATTGAAATTTAGTATAGGGAAGATGGAAAATTCAAATAAAGTTGTAGTTAAAATCGACATTGGAAGGTTAGTAGATTGAATTTTGGATTGGATTTGGCAGAAAATGATAGCTTGAAGCATCAACAAAAGCAAAATAGTTCTCCGTCAATAAAGTTATTATTTAATATGTCTTTTTTAATGAACTAAAACAATACATACAGATTTGTAGATCTAGGCAACCAAACATACATACGTGGGTTCGTGTAGTATTTTGCATGTTTGGACTAAAAAATATTAGTTATCTAGAATGCTATGCTAAACGATGAAAAAAAAACATATCATGTAGGGCCAACCTTTAAATAATAAAATTCGGAGTTCGAAATAGATCTATTACGAACTCGCTAGCGCGTTCGAAATAGATCTGTTTCGAGACAAAATTAGAAAAAATATTGTAGAAACCGTTTATAATTTTAGCTAGCAGAACCAATTACCTTTAACGAATATGCTCAGGCGATTAAAGTAGCGGAGGATAATACAAATATTCCAGTCCATGTTGAAGGTGTTTTATGTGGTTGGGGAGGTTATAAACACAATGGAGCTTCACCACCATATTTACAAAAAATCAACCTTCAACTTCTGACTAATGATGAGTGTACACAAAAAATTGATGATTACGGGCAAGAAGAAGTTTTTAACTCGACTCATAACCTATGTACCAATGATTATTACAACGGAGGATGCTATGTGAGTATCTGTTTTAAATAATTAATATTATTATACTCAGATCGTTCTATTCTTTTAACCCCAATATCTTGTCGATTTTTTATAGGTTGCACCAAGGTTTTTAGCAATAATTATTAACTTACCAGCCAAATTTGATTGAAAAGTAAATCAAAGTTACCTGATTAGTAAATCAAGAATTAAGCTAACCAGACCACTCTGATTGTGACAAAATTATTTCAGTCAATATCATTTATGTCACAGTCAAAGTTTCTGGTTAGTTAAAGTCTTTGTTCAACCCGTCCTATGCATTTTTGAATTTCAGAAAAAATTGGAATGTTTGGATTTAACCATTTGAGGTATCTTCGACGCTTATTTTGTATTCGCCCGCTGTTTAAATTAAGAAAAGTAAATGTTTTTTTTTCAGGGAGACTCTGGAAGTCCTTATGTCATAAATGGTACCCAATATGGACTAATATCGTGGTCCTTGAAGCCATGTTATGGTGTTGTTCCCAATACTTATAGTCGTATTTCCAATCCTGAATATCGCAACTGGATAAGACAAATCACGAACGTTTAAAAAATTACCAAAACACGAAGTAAATAATTTTATATGATTTTTTGTAAAATGTATTTCGATTATTTTTCTTTTTTGAATACATGTATTGTATAGTAGGTACCATTTAACTTTTTCTTTATTAATTGTGTGTCTCCAGCTGGACTTAAAATGTTAATGTGGATTGTAGGAGTACTTAATCTTAAACGATCAATAATACTTTCAAATTTGCTTCACTTTGTAGTTGAGATAAGTTCATTCAGAAAATTATTTTAAATGAAAATGGGAAAAGTATGCCAAACCATACAACAATAATTATCATCAGAATAAATTTAACAATTGTAAATTATTTAAATCTATTTGATTATTAACTATAAAGGGTTTGCATTTTTTAGTTATTAATTTCGATTGAGTAATAAATTTAAAATAATGAATAAATTGTATACGTATAATTCTCAGACCATAGTGCTTGGTCTGAGGTATAATTATTGTTGTCTAGGTAAACACATTATAAAAATCCGTTAAACTGCTTAATTTAGTCAAATTGACCCTTTTGAATTTTCCATTTTCCAACATTATAATCCTATCACTGTTTTTAGTAATATCTTCATTAATGCTAATTTAATTGTACATTTCCTTAACGATATTTATTCTTTGACTGTCATCTGACACAGCTACAGTGTTTAACTTAGTTTCATGTATCCCATAATAATATCCACCCAGTAAAAATATAGTTTGTCCACGGCTACTCTATAACATAATCACTATAAATATGGTGACCCTGGTGAAGTTTTTCAGAATAACCGTACGAATCTACTAACGTTCAATTGAGCCCTGAAGAAGGTAGACCAAAGTACCGAAACGTTGGCGAAAATTAGATTATATTAGTAATAAAAAGTCACGAATTTCTTTTCTCCCAAATAACCCATACGTCCATAACGAACAAACGTGGATTTCTTTTATAACAATCTTGAAAAAGGAATGATTTTGATTGATCGAATGATCAGCGATTATAAGATGGATTATTTTAGTATACACAGAAATTTAATCGCTTGACCAGGAGCGTGCGTGTCGGTAGTAGTATGTATAAGGGTAAGGTAAGTATAGCGCCCTTACTGGTAGATTCGAATAAGTATAGCGGGAATAAGGGCAGGCAATAAAGTGGCACAATTATTGTATTTATTCCAAGTTTTATTTTATATAAAACCTTTCTCAAGGGTCTAAAAAGAGCGAGAAAATACCATTACAATAAATTAATACGAATAAAATTTAAATTACAAATACAGTCATAGCAAAAAATAAAATAAGTAGGTCCCTAATCAATATATAAATACCATTAAATAAATTGTCGTTTAGAAAAAATATGATTTAATAACAAATACACATTAGGTACATACCAATAAAAAGGTCTTTACGCCTGTATATTCATACTGTGAAATATGACAACACATTTTCTCGAAGACGCATGGGATGCTTGTATAGATTCCGAACTGTCAGTACCTACTAATTTGATAGTAAAACGTAAACAGGGAAGTTTGAAGGTGAAGTTACATTTAAATTATAGATAGCCATAACAATGGTATGTTTCGAAAAATCGACAAATATAACAAAACGAGACAACCGACTGTGAAGTTAATTCTCCCCTCACCACAAAATTGGAGGTATGTCTCTTGTACTCATTAAACACACTTTTATATTTAAATCATTTCACTATCATTTTTCTTTATGTAATTACTTTCTCTGTCGAATACTCGTGGGTGGGAAAAATCAAAGTCATGGCCCGCTAGACAGTGATGAAGACTAAGTACTGTTGAGTCTGTGATTTGTTTAGCCTACTACAATCATACTTGTGTTGACTAAGTCTGCCTTTTAACAGTTGTTTAGTTTGGCAAACATAAAAAGTTGCATTGCTTACATGGAATGCCATACACTATGTTATATTCATAGTCCAATGGTAGTTCGTAAGAGGTATGTACACTTTTTTTAATAAAAAAATTTCAAGTCACCACACGTCTCAGACGCGACTACCATCTAATTTATAAAAAAAAACACGCGACGAAAAAGCATTTAAAATTACCTGCTTTGATGTAGACGCAGATTTTGATGGTAGCAGCAATAGCAACAACAGCATAATAATTGGGTAGTAAACGGAAATGTAAGTGCGCCCATTAAAACTACCCCATTTGCGATTATAGCAACATACAACATGGCCTCGTAGACTCAAATTGGTAGACTAAAAACGTTTAGTAGACGGAATTTTTCCCCTCAGCGAGTATGGCAACGGAAACGGAAATATGCGTACCATACTGTATAAAACAATACATTTAAATTGAGGAAAAAAGTACTTAAAATGATAAACTATAGGAAGTTAATAACAAGATTATATAATTCACATTTTTCTACTGCACTTAAGAAAAAAGATAAGAAGTCGTGACATCATTTTAAAAAATGCTATTTAACCCGTCTAAAAAAGAAGTATAGAAAATATTCCTCACAATATTTAAAATGAATAGGTGCTTTTTTACTTCCATATTTCTAGCAATTCTTCTCAGCAATGAATATGAAGGTTAGTTATTTTTTCGTTCTAATTAAGAGTATGGATTATAGTTGATATACATTTTTAGTTTCTGCGAAACCGTCAATACGAATAGTTAATGGAACCACTGCAGAAGAAGGTGAATTCCCATACGCGGTATGTATTGCGAGTCTCTTTTAGTTCAACAAATAAATAATTCTACAGATAAAAGGTATATTAGACGATTGTTTTAACTATTATTTAATAGAAAAAAATTGAAGTCGTTTATCAACTACTTCTATCAATCAATTATTGATATATCAAAGGTCATATTCTAAAATTAAATATTTTAACGATTATGTAACGACAATGGATATAAGCAACGTTTTGTGTACGACATGAAAAATATTGGTTATAATCCACTGGTTAAACTACAGAAAATCACCTTTAATCGGTTCTATATTTTAGGAATATATCATGCTTGTCAACAAAGCATAATAATTCAGTGTTCCCTATTATAACTGTTTATTTTTCAGGTGCAACTGCGTGATAGTAGTGGCTATTTCCATTGTGGAGGCTCAATAATAGCACCAGAATGGATTTTAACAGCTGGTCATTGCATTGATAGCCTGTAAGTAAATAAAAATATGAAACAATGAAATTTTAATAATTATCTAATTTTTTTAAAATACTAAAGTCAATGTATTTTAGTAATTTAAAGTCGACAGTAGTATATGGAACAACCAAGCTATATAATGACGACAGTACAGCAAATACTTCCATTGCTGTTAAACAGTTGTACCAGCATCCAAAGTACAGAACCAATTCCTACGAGATACCCGAATATGATGTTGGTGTTATACAGGTAACTATTTTCGTAGTATGTTATGGTATGAAACAATGCCTCAAAGCCGATTGGCGCAAGCAGAAAAACAGTCATAAATGGACAAGAAATCCCTAAGTGGTAATTTTAATGTAAAATTGGACACTAAAATTAGGTTATATCAGAACTGGCCAATATTATTTTTACTTTGCTGGCTCTTGGCATATTTTAAAGATATGTTCAAAATTAAATTTTATGCGTAGAACTTTAATTAATTGAATTTTATTAGGGTTGGTTCTGGCTTATTTACAACACCTTATTAATAATAAATTGTAATTGTGCATAAAACGAGTACTCTCTTGTCTTTAAGACGAACTAATTAGGAAATTTAAGTCACAACGGGAAAGTTACTATAAGAATCTCTTCAATTTTCAGTTAGCAGAAGCAATTTCTTTTAACGAATATGCTCAGCCGATTAAGGTAGCGGAGAATAATACAAACATTCCAATACATGTAGAAGGTGTTTTATGTGGTTGGGGAGGTTACAACCATCATGGAGATTTATCAGCATATTTACAAAAAATTAACCTTCAACTTCTGACTGATGATGAGTGTACAAAAATAATTGATGATTACGGCCAAGAAGAAGAATTTAACTCGACTCACAATTTATGTAGCAATGATTATTATAACGGAGGATGTTATGTGAGTATCTTCCTTAATAGTGATTTATATAATACTCAACTAGTTCTATTATCACAACCCCAATATCTTATCAAGTTTTTATGCGATACTACACTTCTATAATTATTCTTAATTTTTAGAAAACGTTATAATGTATGGATATCGCCCAACTTAGGTGTCTTCGACACCTATTCTTTATTTGCCCGCAAGTTAAGTAATATAATAAAAAGTTTTTTTCTTTCAGGGAGACTCTGGAAGTCCTTATGTTATAAATGATACTCAATATGGACTAATATCGTGGTCTTTGCTGCCATGTTATGGTGTTGTTCCCAATACTTATAGTCGTCTTTCTAATCCTGAATATCGCAACTGGATAAGAAATATTACCAATGTTTGAAATGTTACCAGATCATTAACTTAATGAGACTTATTTTATAATATTTTTGTAACATTTGGTTTAATTATTTTGTGAATAAAACCAGGTTTTATTGTTTTAAATTTTTTTTGTGTCCTTTATTATAAGTTCACTAATATTCAAGGTGTTACAAATTTGATGCATTAGCATTACTATCTCGGTTACTATAAGATATTATGGAGAGCTGTTTCAATGGGACAAAGTTACATATTTTAATGCTTAATATATTGTTAAATTGAAAATTTAAAAATTCCAATAGCTTCTGGATATATGCATGCGTAATATACAATTTATTTTATAGAAGTTTGGCAGGGTTGTTTGATAAATTTTGGTTATTATTGCCATTTCTATTGAATATTGTTGATTGTATATTTTTTGATATAAAATAGAATAAATTAAAATGGCAATGCACCTATTGAGAAATTTAAAAAGAAATTGTTTAATGAGGCGCAAATTTATCTTTAGTTGCTAATTTAAATTTCTTTATGGCAAATGCAAAGGTTAAGTTTTATTTTGCACATTTTAATAAACGCTCACTTTGTACTCAGTTTGCAGAATTTTCTGAGTTTGTTGCGGCGAAGGGATACGATATCATTAGCCTGTCGGAGACTTGGTTGCACGATCGCATGCATAATAATAATTTTTTAATACCGAACTATAATTTAGTACGAAAGGATAGGACATGATGTGGGGGTGGGGTCGGTTTGTACATTACTAAATCGATTAAATTCAAAATACTAAAGACGTCGCCTCATTCAAGTCTATTAGAGCAGCTTTGGATAAGCATAAGAGTTCAGGGTAAAACCATATGTTTTGGATCTCTCTATCGTTCTCCTAATGCTAATCTTAATAATTGTTTACATGATTGATTTGGAAAATTCCTTTACAAGTTTTATTCCTTCTTGTGATCAAATTTTTTTGGAGGCGATCTAAATATGGATATTTCAGATTCAAAGAACTCCGGAAGTATTCTTCCTAATCGTTTATTTGGTAAGTATAAGCTCTTCCAAATGGTGACCACACTAACGCGGATTACCCCAATTAACAATAGCCTCATAGACCTTATTGGGACGTCAGCGCTGGAGCTTTCTGACGACGTGCAGGTAATAAATATGGATAATATGGATAATATTTCTGATCACTGCTTAGTACAGATCCATGTACAGAAAATTCGCGTTTCTATATCGTATCGTACGTACCGGGATTATTCCTCATTCACATTTATTATTTTCTTAATAGCTTGCTTATCATTTTAATGTGTTATTGAGTATGACCGATGTAGATGTATGATTGTTTTTTTTTAATGAGAATATTAGGAATGTCTTTGATGTGCATGCTCCGCTGAAAACCTCAAGATTTACGAATCCCGCAGCTCCTTGGATAACAGATAATATTAGGTTTATGATGACGCTCCGCGAGAAAGCTTTAACAAAACAGAAAAGACTTAAGCCTGAGGCGACTTTGCTAAATTATAAACAACTTCGTAACTTAGTTACTACTTCGGTGCGTAACGGGAAGAAAGCATATCTTCATCACAAATTCCGGACCGATCCAAAGGCTTTTTGGAAAACTTTAAGATAATTTAACATCGGCAGGCACTCTCAGGCGGATGCACAGTTGAATGATACTATGACAGCTTCTCGGCTTAATAATTTTTTTGTAGATAGTGTCCCTAGGTTATTGTTGATACTGGTGCCTTTATGAATGAAAACTATAATAACAGGAAGCACTCAAATAGAAAAAATGAATTCAAGTTTTCTGAGGTGAGTGATGAGAGTGTGGCGAGAATAATAATTGCTAGTATAAAAAGTACTACCATGGGTGCTGACGGAATAGACCTTAAAATGCTTTCGTTAATCACTCCGTATCTTACATCATATCTGACGTTTATTATTAACTATTCTTTTAAAACCTGTAAATTGCCAACGGAATAGAAAAGTGCTAACATTATCCCGGTACCGAAAAATAGCACACCTACAGAGATGTCGCATTATCGTCCAGTCAGCATTCTGCCAACCTTATCGACAATACTCGAGAAAGTTATGAATGGTCAATTAAAGGATGACGTGGCAGCTAACCGAATGCTGCCTATCACACAGTCGGGGTTCCGAGCGCAGCATGGTACAACAACAGCTGTATGGCATGTTTGTGATAAAATTGATTTAACGGCTTTAGTGCTGTTAGACTACAGCAAAGCATTTGATACTCTGGATCACTCAGTTCTTCGCTCTAAACTTAAATACCTCGATCTACATGGCAGTGCCCTTGATCTATTAAACAATTACCTATTGGATAGAAGACAAAGAGTGTTTGTTGGTTCAGATGTTTTGGCTTATGTAAATATTGAAAGGGGGTTCTACAGGAAAGCATTTTGGGACCGCTCTTGTTTTCTTTATATACCTGTGATTTTTATAAATTTTTAAATGTATGAACATCTCCTCGATATGCAGATGATAAGCAAATTTATTTTCCGTCTCCTCATTCGGAGGCTATAACGGCAATGGAGGCTATTAATGCTGACTTGGCAATTATTTCTAAAATATCCAAATTCCATAAATTGGTATTAAGTGGTACAAAATACAAGTTACTTCTTTTTGGCTCATCTGAGTTACATTATTTTAATATTAAAATTGAAGTTGAGGTTTTAGTGCCTTCAGATTACGAAAAAAATTTAGGTATTTTTTTGGATACGCAGCTTTGATTCGAAGCACACGTTTCTGAAATAATACGGAGAGCCTAATATAATTTAAAAGTTTTATATATGCACAAAGATATTTTAACGACTGATGTTAAATTAAGACTCAGTGACTCCCTGATATTATCGTTAGTTTCATACGCTGACGTTCTTTTTTCGCCAGCTCTTACCCAGAGAGAAAAAATAGTGTTCAAAAACTTCAGAATTCTTGTCTTAAATTTTGTTTTAATGCCCGGAAATTTGATCACGTTACACCGTTATTCCAAGCTTCCGGATGGTTGAGAATGGACGAACGTTTTTTTTGCACTTATCCACACTTACACATAAAATTGTTAAGTGCGGATCGACGGCGTATCTAAGCTTGTTGTGGGTACTGACATACAGGGACGAGAGGCGCGACACTGTGAGAGATTTATTATCCCCCAGCACCGAACCGCCAAATTTCAGGGATCTTTTATTATTAATATTATCATTATTATTATTGGAATTTTTTTTATAATAATCTTGAAAAAGGAATGATTTTGATTGATCGAATGATCAGCGATTATAAGATTGAGTATTTTTGTATAAACAAAAATGTAATCGCTTGACCAGGAGCGTGCGTATCGGTAATGGTATGTATAATTATTTTAATAAAACATTTCAACTCACCACACGTCTCAGACGCGACTACTATCTAATTTATAAAAAAAAAACACGTGACAAAAAAGCAATAAAAAATTACCTGCTTTGATGTAGAAGCAGATTTCGATCGTAGCAGCAATAGCAGCAACAGCATAATAATTGGGTAGTAGACGGAGATGTAAGTGCGACCATTAAAACTACCCCATTTGCGATTATAGCCTTGTAGACTCAAATTCGTAGATTAAAAACATTTAGTAAACGGAATTTTTTCTCCTAAGTATGACAATGAAAACGGAAATATGCGTACCGTACTGTATAAAACAAAACATTTAAATTCAGGAAGAACGTACTTAAAATGATAAAATATAGGAAGTTAATAACAAGCTTATATAATTCACATTCTTCTACGCTACTTCACTTAAGAAAAAAAAATAAGAAGTGGTGACATCATTATTAAAAATGCTATTTACCCGTCTAAAAATTATAGATAATACAAAATACCTTACAATATTAATACCTTACAATATTCAAAATGAATAGGTGCTTTCTTGCTTCAATACTATTAGTAACTTTATTCAGCAATCAATATGAAGGTGAGTTATTTTGTTTTTTGTCTTTAAAATTTTAAGAGTATGTATTATAGTTGATATAAATTTTTAGTTGCTGCGAAACCATCAATAGGAATAATTCGTGGAAACACTGCGGAACCTGGTCAATTTCCATACGTGGTATGTATTACAAAGATTTATTTGCTCATTACAAAAATCATTTTATAGATTTATTTATTTACTTATTTGTACAAACAAAATGCCAAAAACAAAGATTTGCATCAATGGGATTTTTCACTAAATTTTGATTTTTATGCTATTGCATCGAAAATTTTTAATAATTTTAATAAAAACACATGAATAAACTCATTGACATCATATCTGCCTCGACCCATGGATCCGAGTTATACAGCTGAAGGTCGAACGCCGCATCTACCTGAATATCGAACGAGTGGCATGTATTGTCAATAGGTTATAATTCAGGATTTTAATGCTGAATATGATGAATTCGATATTCGATTATAGTGAAAAGGCCCATTACTAGAGTTGTAATATACAGGGTGAGTTTTTTAAAGTGTTATCGATATCTCGAAAACGGTTCAAAATATTTTCTTGAAATTTTAGTGAGGGAATGGGGAGATGGGGGGACATATTTTAACATATTTTTGATGTCTACCTCCTTTCCCCATTTTAAGGGGTGGGGGGTAACTTTTGTACTCTTTTTTGGCAAATACAAACCTACGTAATAAACTATGTACGTATACAAAAAATCTTTTGATTTGCTTCCCTGGTTACGAAATTATGATTTATTAGGTTATAAAACACAAAAAATACTTTACTATTTAATTTCAACTTATTTATCGTTTGTCACGCTTCAGAAGATGTTTAAAATGTCTCCCTTCAACTTCCAAACACTTTGTAACTTTTTTTCAGAATAAATATCGTACCCGTTGTAACATTTTAAGTCTCACTAATAAGCATGCAACGCGGATTCGGTATTTCATATTATCTAAAATTGTAGGTGTAGCCGCCATCACTTTATCTTTTATAAAATAAAAAATAAATAAAGGAATAAGTCAAGGGATGTCAAATCAGGGGAGCTAGCAAGCCGTTTATCAAACCAGCTTGACTTATCCACCTGTTTTCAAACAATTCGTTCAACTCATTACAGGCCTGTATCACATAATGCGGTGGAGCTTCGTCCTATTGAAACCACATGTCAGAACTTATGTTTTGGTTTAATAATTGGGGTAATTGATTTTTAAAAGAATTTCGTAACCAGGGGAGCAAATCAAAACATTTTTTGTATACGTACGTAGTTTTTTGCGTAGGTTCGTATTTATCAAAAAAAAGTACATTGTCTCATTTAAAATTCCAAAGTTACCCCCCACCCCTCAAAATGGGAAAGGGGTGTAGACATCAAAAATATGTTTAAATATGTCCCCCCATCTCTCTATTCTCTCACTAAAATTTTAAGAAAATATTTTAAACCGTTTTCGAGATATCGCCTTGTAACACTTTAAAAAACTCACCCTGTATAATATATTAAATAAACTTAAGGACTAAGGCATGCATGATTCCTAAGATTTCTTTTGAATGTTAGAAAAGGTAAACTAAACAAATCAATATGGTGGAATAAATCGTTTATATCATGAATTTGTTCTATAAAAAGTTTGCAAATACATTACGAATGATAAATACTGTAAAGCAAATTTGGATCTTTGAAGCTCTGGTTAATTAGCGCAAAAATCGAAAACTCCGGTGCTTTTAAAGTTTGAAGATCTGAGAAATTTGTCCTGAATACTATCCAATCTGTTTTTATAATATACTGCATACTGAGGTGTCCAGACGATAGAGGCAAAACTTAGTCTACTATGAACATATGTATGCAAAAACAGAACTTTTAAAGAAGTAAGAAAGACACAAACTTGCACGACCTAAATATGAAATCCAATATGTAATTACACTTACTAGCGGCGTAATCAATGTCGTTAAAGATCATTGTTTATCATAAATGATGCCAAGATCCTATATCTTATCTACTTTGTTAAGTAAAATTCCATTAAAGTTGTAACCATGGGGTTAATAACTATTACAACCTGGTTAAACTACTGAAAAACCACCTTTGACAGGTTTTATATATTAAGAAAATTTCATGCCTGTCAGCAAAGCATAATGATCCAGTTGTCCTTATAATAAAGGTTTATTTTTTAGGTACAAGTACTTGAAAGCTCAGGCCATTTCCTATGTGGAGGCTCAATAATAGCACCCGAATGGATTTTAACAGCTGGTCATTGCATTGATTACCTGTACGTAAAAAATATATGGTTAACTAAAATTTTAATAAGTATCTAATAATTGTACTAGTTTTTAAAAGAATCGTAAATGAATTTTAGCGAAGAGGGGTCGACAATAGTATATGGAACAACCAAGCTCTATGATGGAGGCGACGTACCATCAAATATTACCATGACTATTAAAAATATGTACCAGCATCCAAATTTCACACACAATTCCTTCGGCATACCCGAATACGATGTTGGCATTTTGCAGGTAACTATTTTTCTTGTATATTTTAGTATAATATAACGGCGTCGAAACCAATTAAAGCAAGCAGCAATAAAAAAAAAATGGTCACAAGTTGGCAACAAATTACTTAGTTGTCATCGTAGTGTAAGAATGGACACTAAAATTAAACCCAATTAGAACTGGCCAATGGACATTAAAACTTTTCGAAAGAAGAGCCGTCCTCCTCCAACTTTCGAAAGACAAAAAAAACTCATGCAGTTTTCACGCAACGCCGCCCTTTGCCGTATTATCGGTAATTCTAAATGTACCATTGGTATTACAGGCTGTAATCCCAATCACGACTAGTAAATTTTAAACTATCGGTAATACTTTTAAATTTGCGGAACTACAAAACGTTATTGATAATTATATACAGAAAAAGAATAACCTTTTGTTATCGAGATTTAAGTAGTTAGACAATTTACTATTAAGTTAAAATGGGAAAAGATATTGTAAGCACTTTTAATATTTCAGCTAGCAGAGCCAATTTCCCTTAATAATTATTCTCAGTCGATTCAATTAGCTGAGGATAATACAAATATTCCAGTCCATGTGGATGGTTATGTATGTGGTGGGGGAGGTTGGACCCAAAATGGAGATTTACCACCATATTTACAATACATCAGTCTTCAACTTTTAACTGATGATGAGTGTACAGAAAAAATCGATACTTACAAAAAAGCAGAAGTTTTTAATCCTTTTCACAATATATGTACCAATGATCTTTATAACGGAGGATGTTATGTGAGTATCTTTTTGAATAGTGACTATATTATACTCTATCTACTATCAGCTAGTTCCATTATCATAACCACAATATCTGGTCACTTTTTTTTATGCAAAAATCGTACTTAGAATTTTTATGAATATCTACAAACTTGGGTGTATTCAATTGACTATTCTTTATTTGCAAAATGTTTTTTTTTTCAGGGAGACTCTGGAAGTCCCTATGTCATAAATGGTACCCAATATGGAATAATGTCGTGGTCCTTAAAACCATGTTATGGAGTTGTTCCTAATACTTACAGTCGCATTGCCAATCCTGAATATCGCAACTGGATAAGAAATATAACTAATGTTTGAATTGTTACCAAAACATAACAACTAAATAAAAAAAGTTATTTTAGTAAAATTAATTTCATTTATTCTTGATTTTCTGAATAAAACCATACTTTATTTATTTATTTTTTGGATCTCGACATAATATATTCTATACTAATATATTATACTTAATACATTTTACTTTAATTTAAAACAAAAACACTATAATTTTAAAACATAAGAAATGAACCTAAATTACAGATAGATTACAAGAGAAGACGATTTTTTTTTATATCTTTTGTACAGAACATCCTTTGCTGCCAGTTTATTTATATAATAATTTATCTCTTTACGCCCTTCATCTTAATATATTTGTCGCTAGTAAATTTAGTAAAATAATAACATGAGACGCAAGATTGTAGTTAAGAACAATAATTATTATTAGTCAATGTTAAATATGTACCAATAAACTTAAATTAATTTAAAAACACTTAAAATTAATATCAAAAATTGATAATGCCTAATAAATTAAAATTAAAAAACCGCTTTAAAGTATTCAGTGTTATTAAAAATTGCTATTTTAATATCCTGATCACATAAAAACAGTCTAAAGTAACACACAATTCGAAATTAATGGATGCTATGTGTCTCTAATATAGCTAGCAAGTTTTGTCAGCAATCAGTATACCTAATGGTTAGTTATTTTTTTTTCTGTAACCTGTTTCTGTAATTATAGTCATAACAGTATTTATACCGGGTATCCCACCAAGAATGACCATATCTCAGAAAGTAGTGCCAACAAATTATTTTTTAGTAAAACTGGCCAAGAGAAATTGCTGAAAATTATTTTTAAGTTTCTAGGTTGGCTGCTATAATACTGACCAAACAAAAAAAAAATTCTCAAAAATCTCACAGTAAACAATAAATGTAGCAAATGTAGCATTTTTTTAATTTAATGAAAATTCTGGATAACATTTGTTTTTGATTTGAAGAAGTAGTTCATGTGGAGTTGAAAATATGGGAAAGAAAGAAAAAACTAAAAGTCTTCCTCCACAAAATTTAATAAAATAAAAAATTATTCAAGGCTCTCTACATGTTTCGAACGTAGAAACGTTTATCATCAGGAGACATTGAGACAGGAGTTTTTGAGTTTTTGCTCTACCTTTTCGTCTAAGGAGTATAGGAGGGGAGAAATATTGCAATGCAAAAATATTCGGAACTCTGGTTTGGCTTATCGGAATTTGACCAATTTGAACTCATTAAATAGGAATTCTTTTGTTTTACCAATTTTATAAAAGTCGAAGTCGTTCTGAATTCCGTTGCGACAGCTAGAGGGTACTATTCAGCAGAATCAAATTTTTTTCATTTTTCTCAAAAATTTTAACGAACATCTGTGAAAACCGCAAGCCAATATCTTTTTTTAACCAGAAATAGGGAAAATATGATATGAAAATGACCTTCATATAAATAAAAAGACGTAATAATACGGTATTTGTAGGCAAGAAGTTACAAATACCATCCATACCAAAGCAAGCCATACGACTGACACTTTCTGAAATACGACCGAGAGCCATTCTTACTGGGATACCCGGTATATAAATTTTTAGTTACTGCAGAAACCACCATTAGAGGTAGAATGGAACCACTACGGAAGAGGGTGAATTCCAGTACGCGGTAAAATTTATTTCAATCTTTTCTTATTTTTGAATAAATTTATTGTATGTTACCATTTTACATTTACTTTTTTAGTTTCACGTCCCGCCTCGATCAAATTACATTAAGAAAAACCACACTTAAAAATTATGAATCATAAGAACTCGGTAAATCCAAAAAGCCTTCCCAATCAATTGTATCTATTATATACACTTAAGAAAAAACGATTAAAATACGTCATTTTCTTGTTAAAAAATGCTATTTAAACCGCGTACCACCAGACAATACAAAGTACGACACAATATTCACAATGAATACATGCGTTCTTGCTTCCGTATTTTTAACAATTTTGGTCAGCGGTCAATATGAAGGTTAGTATTTTTTTTTAACCTGTAACTTGAAAATGTTTCAATTTTGCCCGATTCCTATATAATATATAAATCGATATAAATTTTTAGTTACTGCGAAACCATCTTTAAAGATAGTTAATGGAACCACTGCGGAAGAGGGTGAATTCCCGTATGCGGTATGTTCAATTCCTTTATCGCAAATTACATAAATTATGTCATAGATGGCTAATGTAATAAAAATTTTTTTATAATTAATCAATAGTATTATTTGTTTAGTAGTGACTGTAGCCTTCTCGATGCGAAAGGATCGAGTGAGACAGAACCTTTATTCTGACTTCTCCTCACAGCCCGTTAAAAAGCCTTGCTAGTAACATTCTGATCGACGTTTTTCTCCAGTCTTTATTAAAGTTATTTTTTGGATTTTGTGCTTGTCAATTGTGTAATGTCCCGATTTCTCTTATTATTTATGTTTTAGGTACAACTGCTCGACAAGTACGGTTATTTTGTATGTGGAGGATCAATAATAGCACCAGAATGGATTTTAACGGCTGGTCACTGCGTTAATGTCCTGTATGTAGAACATGTATATGAACTTAAACTTTAAATAATAGAATTTACTAACCTTCTATGCTTTGAGGAATCGTAATTTTTTTAGGAGACCGGGGTCGACATTAGTATATGGAACAACTAAAACGTATGACGGTGGTGACGAAATATCAAATACTTCCATTAGTATTAAACAAGTGTACCAGCATCCAAATTTTACACACAATTCCCTAGGAACACCCGAATATGATGTTGCTGTTGTGCAGGTAACAATTTTTATTATATGAGGCAAGCAAAAACACATAGTCTAAACTTGACAAGAAATCTCTTATTTGCAAGTATTTATGGCAATCTGGATGAGACAATGGGTACAAAATAAATTAAAAGCGGAAAATGCAATTTCACTTTTGGTCATTTTGGTTCTTGCACATTTTTATCACATTAGTAGTTAGCGTCAAAATAATACGTATGGACTAAAGCAATTTGTTTAACATACATAAATATACAAGTATTCTTCATAATACTGATTTCCAGAATATCTTACCCCAAACAATGAAAAAAATTTTAGTACCTACTTGCTTCAAAAACTATAACATTTTATAGATATTAAGTTTTAGTTGTGCATTTATAATAAAGGAGCGATTGTATAATTTTGTCTTTATAACGAATTAATTTTATGTATAAACCAAAAATATATAAAACTACTCTTTTATAATTTCAGCTAGCAGAATCAGTTCCGTTCAATGAATATGCTCAGCCGATTCAACTAGCGGAAGATAATATAAATATTCCAGTCCATGTAGAAGGTGTTTTAACTGGCTGGGGAGGTTATAACCACCATGCAGATTTACCACCATATTTACAAAAAATTTACCTTCAACTTCTAACTGATGATGAATGTACAAAACAAATTAATGATTACAAGCAAGAAGACGTTTTCAATCCTATTCACAACTTCTGTACAAATGATTATTATAACGGAGGGTGTTATGTAAGTATTTTTTTTAAAGTAATTCATAGTATTCTCAGTTAATTCTATTTTTATTTTGATTAACTAATTTAGGTGTCTTCGTGAATATACTATTATATTCGCTTACTGCTTAAATTATAAGAATAAAATGTAATATTGTAAATGTGTCATTCTTACATGCACACTTTAAACATGGTCATTTTGTATTATTGATTTTGATTCCACCTTGCCAAACGTTTCGATAAACAGTAACTGTCAGTCTTTGCTAACCAATTTTTAAAACCTTTGGGCTTCTAACACTAATCCAGCCCCAAATAATAATCGAAAAACATCAACTTTGATTAGTGGTATGTTATTAGCATAATACTAATTTTGCTGTTATTTCACGATTGGCATGTTTTTTCGTCAGAAAATATTACTCTTTCCCATTCAATTATTCTTGTTGAGATATTCCCTAAAAAATTCTACTTTTCTCTTTTATCTGTTGGTCCTAGTAAACGTTGATGAGAAGAAGAACGTACGTACCTGCAACTTGATATATATACTTATATTAATTCAAGGGGTTAAAGCAAAGTATTTTTTAGCCGCAAAGGTTATATATTATAATGCACCGTTCGGAAATATGTATGTCCGGCTACGTTGTAGTATCCTAACCTTTTACTTTTTTTTCAGAGAGACTCTGGAAGTCCTTACGTCATAAATGGAACCCAATATGGACTAATATCTTGGTCTGTGAAACCATGTTATGGTGTAGCACCTAACACTTATAGTCGTATTACCAATCCTGAATATCGCAACTGGATAAGAAACATCACGAACGTTTAAAATATTATGAAAACATGAACTAAATAAAATTTAATTAAAATTATCTTTGTAAAATTTATATTAATCATTTCTGTTTTTGTGAATAAAACTATCTGTTACTATTTTATAGTTTTTTGCCCTTTTTTATAATCGATAATAATATACATATATAATGATACTTAATACATTCTACTTTAATTTAAAAATAGAGCACTCAAATTCTAAAAGATAACAAATTAACGAACCTAAAATACTTGTAACCGTTAAAAAACGCAGATCTATTTTTGCATTATCTACCTACTCGTATAGGTATTCCTAATAATAAATAATTAATCAGTTAACGGTAATTACAAAAAAAATGACTGCTAGATAAGGCGAATATTTTATTTTGTATGTATCTATACAAAATCGTTTTTTTTCTTTATAATTTATTATATAAATTCATTTTTTTGCACTGACGCAGTTGTAGATTGCAAATTTACCAAGAAAAATGCAGGACAGACAAAAAGTGTAGTGGAATATTTTTGTTTGATTTTATTCTTTAATGACACCATATTTATAGATTTATATAATCCAATCAATCTAAATTAATTAAAAACACTTAAAGTTATAAATTATCGAAATTTGATAAACTTAAATAGCCTAATCAATTAGGAAAATCAGTTCAGACGTACCCAGCGACTGTCTTATTAAAAATTGCGAATATACAATATTCGAGATGAATAAATACTTTCTTGCTTCAATATTTCTAGCAATTTTTGTCAGCAATCAAGGTTAGTTATTTTTTTTTAATAAAAGTACGCACATTATAATCATATAATTCCATATAAATTTTTAGTTGCTGCGAAACCACCGTTACAGATAGTTAATGGAACCACTGCGGAAGAGGGTGAATTCCCATACGCGGTATGTATTTCAGGTCGTTTTTAGTTCACTTAAATAAAGCATTTCAACTGGTCGACTCGTAAATGGTTAACATAATTTTAAAAAAAGGTCTTAACTGATCAATTGATAAATTAAACGTTAGATGTAAAGAGAACATATTTTTTGAAAACATTGTTTTTATAGTCCCACGTTTATATTTTCAGTTTTCTTTACAATCTACAGACTGGATAAATAGGCTATTTCGGTTAGCTAACTGAACGGATAAAATTTCACATCCACCGTTGTTAGGATATAAAATTGACCCATCACATGTTGTGTTTATTCCCAGGTTATTATTTATTTCTAGACAAATGTTACCGCACCGGGTTCTATAATTCCCGTCGATAAATGTTATAATGTTATGTTCGGAATTCTGTTAACTCGCGGGTCCTTCTTCGTTTAAATTGGATTGAATTGGATAAACTTAATTCGACATATTATTTGTTAATAAATGTAAGATCTGTCTTAGAGACGAAACAATTATTAATGTTGTCATGTTTGATATGGTCTGGTCTTTTGGAGTACCTCTACCTTATGTAATAATATGTTTATTAAACAAAAGACAATTTTAAGGTGTATTGCTGGTGTGACTAGATATTATAGCTGTAGGGGTCTATTTAAAAGGTATAATATTTTACCTCTTCCTTGTTTATATGTTATGGAATTGGCTTTATTTAATTTTTGTAATAAAAGTGATTTTGTTAAAATGGAGACGTATACAGCTTTAATATTAGAAATAGGGACCAAAATAGGGTACTAAAATTTTTAATGTACTGCCGGATAAAATAAAAAAGTGTGATAAAATAACAAATTTTTTCTATTTCACGTTCATAATGAGTTCAGTACGACCCTCATTTGCGGATCGTAATGAAGCTATTTCGATACGCGTTTTTTCTTTATTTGATGTTGGTAACATTTAAATGTTTTATTTCAATGACTTGCGCGGCCTTTGTGATTTACGAGAAAACCCATTTTTCGCAGAGGAAAACTAGCTTGATAACTTACTTTTTTATTCTGTGTGGATAACAGTCATGTATGTTGGTTGCATAAATCTATAAATCAATCTTTTGTAGATGCTTCAAGCTATCATTTTCTGCCAAATCCTATCCAAAATTCAATCTACTAACCTTCTAATGTCGATTTTAACTTCAACTTTATTTGAATTTTCCATCTTCCCTATACTAAATTGCAATGCCGTGACGTAAAATCACGTCTTTTAAAATTCGAAAATAAGTAGCAAAATCTCCCGAATTTCCGAACGCTCTGTATATGTACCGAATGTACAAGGATCACACAACGTATTCCGTCCAATTTCAAATCTCACATCGCTAAAATAACTTTAGAATCTCGTGGCGAAAATGGGTCAATAAATCAAAAAATGACAGTTTGCAAAATAATTTTTGTTGTCCAGAGGCTCCTATGATAAAAAATAGTATTACCAACATAAAATTTAGACATAAAAATTTACAAAATTTGAAGGATTTATTTTCTTTTTAAAATGTATTTTTCTTGATTATAAAAGGTGAAATAGAAAAAAATGTATAAAGCACATGTTTCATAAGGCGTTTTAGCGCCCGTGTCAATAAAAAAACTCGCCACTTCGTGGCTCGTTTTTTAAAATAGACGCGGGCGCTAAAACCGCTTCTTATGAAACTCGTACTTTAATATACTATTAATCTTAAAGTGTTGCTACAGCTTGGATGAGTTGTTTGACTTTGTAAAATGACAAAGTAGTTATGTCTGTATCTGTTATCATATATTTTTTGTAGTTTATTTACTTATTTTATTGTACCTAATTGTTAGCCTTAGGACTACTTTGTCTATTATTCCCCTAAAATAATTTTATATTGTCTTAAGGGAAAATAAACGTTTGAATTTAAAATACAAAGTAGGCGTAAGTTTACTATTTTATGTAGCAATAAACAGTTTAATGAACCTGATTTTGTATTTAGAAGTTAAGATATTATTTAGTTCGTTATGAAAGTTACTTTTAATTGCTAAAAGAACTTACAGTAAGCTTATGCCAGTACTCAGTTTAAAGTTTTCTACCATTAGCTTTATAATAGGAATATGAACTTTAGCAAGTTGGCTATATATTTCTGCAATGGAAATTTTTATTCATAGTTCAATAAACTGTTTTGTTTGAATAATTTTTGGCATAATTTTTAATTAGTATAAAGTTCGTCAGTCCAAAAAAAATGAAGTATTGCACAACTCCAATGACTTGCTCATATCGCGCTCTTATCCCATATGGACATCATATCCACTCTTGTTGCTTGTTGTACAAACTACTTATTACAATCAATGGGTATATATCTCAAAACCTCCTTACCAGTCCGATATATTTTTAGGTGGCAACGATTTTTTCAATTACCCTAAATAAATATTCTATCTGACGTTTTTCCCCTTTCCAATATTTTTTATAATTTTGTGTATGAGGGTGTGTGACCTGACACCGCAATATCTCGAGCGGTCTTGTTTGTAACATAATACTCTGATAGTACTTGTATTGGTAAATATATGACTCGGCTCTGAGAAGTGAGAATTGAGTTTTTACACTTTTCATATTAACTTTACATATTAACTGTTAATATGGCTGTTTCAGTTTTTAAATTTTGAGTCACTGACGTCATATTTTTCTATTTTATATTCACCCTGTATATGCCACAGAAGATTTGAATACGTCAAAATGATTTACTCAAGATGCAAAACTTTTATGTAGAATAAAATTTTCTGAGAAATCATTAATAAAAAATTATCCCATTTGTTAACCAAATTTGGGCGGACCCTGTAGAATTAAAGAACATTTTTTAAACTTTTACAAAATACAAATTAGAATGTGGGCTTTAATTACATCACATAGGACATTAAAATTTTAAAGCTGTGTCAGGTATTTTCAATACATATAATGCATGCTTGCGTAAGGTGCAAGATCTGTGAATTTTTTTTATATCTTTTGTACAGAACATCCTTTGCTGCCTGTTTATTTATATAATGATTTATCTCTTAACACGCCCCTCATCTTAATATATTTGTCGCTAGTAAATTTAGTAAAATAAAAACAGAGACATGAGACGCAAGATTGTAGTTAAGAACAATAATTATTAGTCAATGTTAAATAATATGTACCAATAAACTTAAATTAATTTAAAAACACTTAAAATTATTAATAATAAAAATTGATAATACCTAATAAAATAAAATTAAAAAACCGCTTTAAAGTATCCAGTATTATTAAAAATTGCTATTTTAATATTCTGATCACATAAAAACAGTCCAAAGTAACACAAAATTCAAAATTATTAGATACTATTTTGCTTTAATATAGCTAGCAAGTTTTGTTAGCAATCAGTATACCTAATGGCTAGTTATTTTTTTTCTGTAACCTGTTTCTTTAATTATAGTCATAACAGTATTTATACTGGGTATCCCACCAAGAATGACCATATCTCAGAAAGTAGTAGCGCAAAAATAATTATTTTTTTAGTAAAACTGGCCCAGAGAAATTGCTGAAAATTATTTTTAAGTTTCTAGGTTGGCTGCTATAATAGTGACCAAACAAATAAGCTTATGCCAGTACTCAGTTTAAAGTTTTCTACCATTAGCTTTATAATAGGAATAGGAACTTTAGCAAGTTGGCTATATATTTCTGCAATGGAAATTTTTATTCATAGTTCAATAAACTGTTTTGTTTGAATAGTTTTTGGCATAATTTTTAATTAGTATAAAGTTTGTCAGTCCAAAAAAAAATGAAGTATTGCACAACTCCAATGACTTGCTCATATCGCGCTCTTATCCCATATGGACATCATATCCACTCTTGTTGCTTGTTGTACAAACTACTATTACAATCAATGGGTATATCTCTCAAAACCTCCTAACCAGTCCGATATATTTTTAGGTGGCAACGATTTTTTCAATTACCCTAAATAAATATTCTATCTGACGTTTTTCCCCTTTCCAATATTTTTTATAATTTTGTGTATGAGGGTGTGTGTGTGTGTTTTATGGTGCTGGTTAAAACCAAATGGCCAGCTTCCCTCTTTATTTTCCAATTTTTCGAAATTTGGTAAAAATAACCCTATTGTTAATTTAATTTATACAATATCTGACTTTACTTAATGCTAAAAATTGAATTTTTATTTATTTTTTCGTTTCGAAAGTAATTAGATTTTTTATTTGTTTTTCTTTTTTCCACATAACATTCTTTTTTTTTAATGTATTTTCAATTTTTTTTTATTGTAGTTTTTTCGTTCTTTTTTTTCAATATATTTATTATAAACAGTTAATAAATAAAAATAAAGCAGTGATTCCTTTATAGATTTAATTGCATTTCAATTATAAGTTGATATAATATTCTATATACTTTAATATTGTTTAGCGCCAGAACACAGTTAAGATTTACTGGAAGACCCACCAAAGGTGATATACTTCTGAAAACATATTTCTTTCATTTATGAATATTGTGCACTTCAGAATCAGATGTTCCAAATCTCCCGTTTCACCACATTCACAATTGTCATTATTGGTTAAACCAATTCGTTTCATGTGCTTAGGATATAAGGCATGAAAACTTCTTATACGTGATATTGTTCTAACAAATTTTTTATTTGATTCCCTGTAGAACCATGTTCTTTTACATAAATCAGGAAAGTTATTTTTATAGGCAAGCCCCTTAACTGAATTTGAGTATTGCTTATGCCAACTTTGTGTCATTCTTAATTTCGCTTGGCTAATTAAATCCGTGTGAGGTATTTTAAAGTTTGTTGCAGAGCCACAGATTGTGGCTTCTTTAGCTGCCTTAGCTAATTCGTTTTCGAGTAAGTATGCCTATATGTGCTTTTACCCAGACAAAAAACATATCCTTGTTTAGTTGTTTTAAGGACACCTATAAATTTACTATAGCTAATGAGATAATTTGTAGCTGCAATATTAAAATAATTTTGAATTTTTGTCAGCGAGCTCTTACTATCAGAAAAAATAACAAACTTATTGTTTCCATTATAATCTAGGTAGTATTTAAGCGATTCTAGGATAGCTCTAAGTTCCGCTGAGAAAATGGAAGAACCGTCTGGCAATTTAAATTTTTTGTAAAATTATTGATTGTTCTAGTGATAAAATGCACACCCCGTTTTTTTTTATTTAAAACTGATCCATCAGTAAATATTTGTTCATAGTTTGACCAGGTGGTAGCCTGTTCTTCTACAAACCGAAGTTTAATAAATAATTCATTATTTTCGGTGTTATCTGGAATAATTACTTTTGGAATATTATTAAAAATTGAATAGTTTAATTGGTAATAAGGTAAAGTGCTATTACCATATATAGTGTCTTCATTCTGGGTTATCCACGAATAACTTTGTATTAACAATGGCAATTTGTAACCTTCCAGTACGGGTGTGTATAACATAAAATGGTGAGATGGTTTATTTTATCTATTAAAATACTGTTTTTGGAGATAAGTTTTAGCAGAAATTTGTCCGCCATAAAATATCTTCTTATTTCTAAAGGAGGTTCATTTGTCTCAGCTTCCATTACCGATATTAGGGTGCTTTTCAGGAAACCAACACATTGCCTTATGCATTTATTTTTAATAGTTTCCAATTTTTTTAAATGTGTTTGTGCTGCAGAACCGTAAAACATACTAGAGTAGTCCAGAATTGACCGTATGTAGGCTTTATAGAATAACAATGAGATATTTGGATTTGCTCCCCAATTTTTATGGCTAAATGCTCTGATGACGTTTAAGCCATTTTCTGTTTTTTTGACATAATTTTAAAATGGTTCGTGCTTATCAACATAGCATCACATTAACTTATTATGAATTTTTAGGTGCAACTTCGCCGCAGTAATGACACGGTATATAATGGCAAATTCTTATGTGGAGGCTCAATAATAGCACCAGAATGGATTTTATCAGCTGCTCAGTGCGTTGAAGTCCTGTAGGTAGAAATTTAATAAGCGTAACCAAATCCTTAATTATAATAATTATTTAATATTAATTATCAAATCGACTGACTTTCACTAATATAACAAGATATTTTATTTTTTAGTACAAATGGGTCGACAATTGTGTATGGAACAACCAAGTTATATACCACTGGTGACGGGACACCAAATACTTCTGTTGCTATTAAAAAGTTCTATCTGCATCCAAATTTCAGATACAATATTGCCGGGTTTCCCGAATATGATGTTGGCATTTTGCAGGTAACTATTTTTTGTTGTTGTATCTTACAGTTTAAAACAATAAGTCAAAACTAATTTACTCAAGCAAAATAAAAGCACAAGTTGACAAGAAATCCCTTAGTGGTTATTAGAATATGATAATGGACACTAAAATTATTAAATTAGAACTGGCAAATGCCATCTCACTAATAAACTAGACATACAGTGACAATTTTTTTTGTAATTGGGACCATACCAGCCTTTTAAAAACCTATGTTTCAGCAATTTATAAAGCGCAGAACTATTGTTTTGTGCTAAATTGTTTATAGTTTGAACTTTGTATTCCTTTCTTTCGTCACATCCTGGCATCACTGATGAGCCATGATATGGCGAAACGTGTCCGGGGATGGATCAGACGAAATGAAAGGAAAAACCACTTTCTACTTCAAATAAGAATATAAAGCTTGTAAGATCAATGTAAAAGTCAGATGGGAAATAACAGAAGCCAGCAAGTTTAAATTACGTCACGTTGATTGGGATTTAATAGTGTTAGTTTACAGCGGGAATTAAAATGAAAATACTGACTCCACGAGTCTTAAACGATCAGTAGTGCCACAGAATATATATCTACGCTGTGTAGCTATATATTCTGTGGTAATACTTTTGAATTTGCTAAACTAAAAAACTTTATCTATACGCACTATAATATATAAAATTGCAAAGTGACTGGAGGGTGGCTTCTCCTAGTCGAAACAAAAAACTAGAACAACCAAGCCATGACAGAAAAATAAGTCGATATTAATGCGGATGAATGGTTCTTCATAATTTGCCAGGAGTGTATTGTCGAAGATATGATAAAATGTATCAAGTGTTGAAAATGGGCACCTGGAATGTGTTCCAATATGACACGACTACTAAGAGCGACTACGTGTGCGTCGTTTGATTCTAATTTTGAAATTTTTTAAAAACGTACTGACTTGTGGTAGATTTCTTTTTAAATTAACATTTTTTTTTTGTAAAATATGTAATATAAAAGCCAATTTTCTGTATTTTTTTCCTTATATGCGAACAATAACCTGTACTTATTTTTATTTAATATACCCCAAAAGAGTACTGTGGTACGATTTAGGAGTCCACTAGGCAACCCGTTTTCCAAATCGTACCGTTTGCAGGACTTACAGAAACTACTGTTTCTTAAAAATTAAATTAAATTAAAATTCAAATTTTTAAAATTGCAGTTACGTGTCCAAAACAATATTGTTTTAAACTAAAAAATATATATTTTATTTGTCAATTTGTAAGAATAAAAATAAAAACCAAAAAGCGGTACCATCTAGGCACCCTTATTAACAGACCCGAATTTCTTAAAACGGATATATCTAAACACAAGTAATAAAATACGTATTTCTTATTTTTTTAATAGTGATAGAAAGGGGTTAAAAGGAGGTACAAAAGTTTAAAAATATTATTAGATATGAAGAAGTAGTCCATGCTTAAAGTGGAGTTACAGTATAGGAAAGAAAGAAAAAACTAAAAGTCTTCCTCCACAAAATTTAATAGAATAAAAAATTATTCAAGGGTCTCTACATGTTTCGAACGTAGAAACGTTCATCATCAGGGGACAGAAAATTTTTTCTTATGCTGATGGTGTTAGCAAAAGAGAAAATTAGAACCATAATGGAGCTTTTATGGACTTAAAAAATTGAAGTGTAGAAGATACATGATATTATGAAGAAAAATAATAAAGGTTAAACCATACAGAGTATGTGAAAAATGTGGGGTCTAAGCCAACCAAATAAACTGGGGAAGAAGAAAAAACCCTTTCTAAGAAAGCGTCTAAGATTATTTAAAAACTTTAAAAAAAAACTTTCTAAACATATGCCTGTATGACATTATGGTGATGAAATTGAAGGAATCACAATAAGATTACGTTCTAAAAAGAGTTTTTGGGGTACTGAGGATTAAACCTCAGTAACCCCGCGAGAGGTTAATTTAAAACCGACTTTTGCCCCAGCACGTGGACGTGAATAACCTTTTGACTTTTACTTTAAAAAAATGTACAACTTTTCAATTGTTTTTCTTGGTTTTAAATTAACCTCTCGCGGGGTTACTGAAGTTTAATCCTCAGTACCCCAAAAACTCTTTTTAGAACGTAATCTTATTGTGATTCCTTTAATTTCATCCTCATAATGTCATACAGACATATGTTTAGAAGGTTTTTTTAAAGTTTTTAAATAATCTTCGACACCTTCTTAGAAAGAGTTTTTTTTTCTTCCCCAGTTTATTTGGTTGGCTTAGACCCCCATTAATAACTTTTTCACATACTCTGTATGGTTTAACCTCTATCATTTTTCTTCATATCATGTTTCTTCTACACTTCAATTTTTAAAGTCCATAAAAGCTCCATTAAGGTTTTAATTTTCTCTTTTGCTAACACCATCAGTATAAAATAAATTTTTCTGTCTCCTGATGATGAACGTTTCTACGTTCGCAGCGCTATTACAGCACTGTCGGAATGACCTAAGAAACATCACTGCCGTAATCACCGGACATTGCTTGTTCGGTACACACGCTGAACGTGTGCAAATACCAACTAACGACTTCTGCAGAAGTTGCAGAGATGAGGAAGAGGAGGAAAGTATTCAGCATTTCTTGTGTGAATTCCCCGGCCTCGCGAGAAGAAGGTTCAATGCACTGGGCGAACCATTTTTTAATGATCTGGAGGAAGTGAGCAGCCTGCAACTGGGTCGACTTACTGGTGGCTGGTTTGAGTGAGCTGTGAAGATTCTTCTACGATCGTTTTAACCATCAGGAAGCTGATGCAATAGGTTCCGCGGAACATGTTTGGTACCACAACGGTCCTACAGGACTACGTGTGACTGTTTGGTCAATTCCAGAGGTCTGCCACTCTAACCTAACCTAACCTACGTTCGAACCCTTGAATAATTTTGTATTCCATTAAATTTTGTGGAGGAAGACTTTTAGTTTTTTCTTTCTTTCCCATTATTAGGTATATTTTTTAATAATGATGATGAATGTATATTTTTGATATTATTTATTATTCATAAACAAAATTGCATTTGTATTCTAAGAGAAAGAAATAATGTAAGAAGCAACATGGTAACCGCCGCTAGCGAATTTATAATAATTAAATTGAGCCAGCAAAGCCGCTGGTACCCGCTAGTTGATAATAAAGTTAAAATGAGAAAAACATAGCACTTTTTATAATTTCAGCTAGCAGAACCAATTCCCTTTAACGAATATGCTCAGCCGATTAAAGTAGCGGAAGATAATACCAATATTCCAGTCCATGTAGAAGGTATTTTAAGTGGTTGGGGAGGTTACAATCATGTTGGAGCTTTACCACCATATTTACAAAAAATCAACCTTCAACTTCTGACTGATGACGAGTGTGAAAAAAAAATCTATGATTACGGGCAACGCCATGATTTTAACTCGACTCACAATTTATGTAGCAATGATTACTATAACGGAGGATGTTATGTGAGTATCTTCCTTCAAAGCGACTCGTATTATTGTCAGCTAGTTCTACTTTCACAACCCTAATATTTGTCAATTTTTGTAATGTATAACAACCACTTTCGGTGTCTTTGACTCTTTTTTTATTCGTCCACTGCGTAAATAAAGAAATAAAATGTAATTTTTTTCAGGGAGATGGTGGAAGTCCTTATGTAATAAATGGTACCCAATATGGAATAATATCGTGGTCCTTGAAACCATGTTATGGGTGGGTTCCTAATACCTATAGTCGCATTACAAATCCTGAATATCGCAACTGGATAAGAAATGTTACGAATGTTTGAAATGTTACTAAAACATAAACTAAATGAAATTTATATTATATTACTTTTGTGAAAATTATTCCTGTTTTTGTACCAAATTATGTTTTATATTAATATACAGGGTACGCCAAACTCGATGGCCCCTTAGAAGTATCTAGACAATGAAACAAGTTAGGAATTTGAAATTTAGGATTTATCCATAGGAGGTCATGATCTCCAATTTGAAAATAGTTTTAACATTGCGGCGTTGCCAGATTTACTCTTACTACATACCAACTTTGTTATTTCAAATGTAATGCCCTGTATATTTTCACATTTTTGGATACCGCTGGACATTTTAAAACTTTTCTGTATAACCGATAGTATACCTATCTGGAGCCGTTTGACAAATAAAAATTATTTAGTAAGAAATTTAGCAACACGCATCCCTCAATAAAAAAATAAGATTTTTCGCAACGGACAAAGACAACCGACTAAGATTTTGGCTGTTGTTCCTTAATAGGTTGTTTTGTCATAATATGTCAGGCAAATTAAATTATCTCATACAGGGTGTCTACAACATCATATTCATTTCGTGCAACATAAAAATTGTAGTTATGCAGTAATTTTAAATGGAACACCCTATATTTTAGAGTGGTAACTAAAAGATCCATTAATTCTCTATCTAAAAGTATTATGTGATGTCATACCTAATTTTAGCCGTTTTGGACTTACTTATAAGCAAAAAAACAAAATAATGTAATTAATGTAAATATAATTTCTTATTAGCAGAAGAAGTAGGCTATGACTTCAATCAAAAACGTTTGTCAAAATTTTAAAATAAAACAAAAAATAAGGATGAAAAAAATTAATAAATCAATAACTAAATTGTTTAAAACGTCATCCGTTAACTTTTAAACAATTGAGGATTTCCGTCATAACATGGTCTGTTGTTGCTGCTTGGATCTCACATGCCTTCAAAGACAGGAATGCATCCCGTACACGATTTTGAAGCTCCTCTTTGGTGTGAACTGGCGTAACGTAAACAAGTTGTTTAATCCTACCCCAAAGATAAAAATCAAGTGGGGTAAGGTCTGGTGACCTCGGCGGCCAATTCCATGGACCCAATCGACGAATCCAGCGATCTTTAAACATCTGAGTAAGTTCATTGAGTTATTAATTTTTTTTATCCTTATTTTTTGTGTTTTACTTTAAAATTTTGACAAACGTTTTGGATTGAAGTCATAGCCTACTTCTTCTGCTAATAAGAAATTATATTTACATTAATTACATTATTTTGTTTTTTTGCTTATAAGTCCAAAACGGCTAAAATTAGGTATGACATCACATAATACTTTTAGATAGAGAATTAATGGATCTTTTAGTTACCACTCTAAAATATAGGGTGTTCCATTTAAAATTACTGCATAACTACAATTTTTATGCTGCAAGAAATAAATATGATGTTGTAGACATCCTGTATGAGATAATTTAATTTGCCTGACATATTATGACAAAACAACCTATTAAGGAACAACAGCCAAAATCTCAGTCGCTTGTCTTTGTCCGTTGCGAAAAAACTTATTTTTTTATTGAGGGATGCGTGTTGCTAAATTTCTTAATAAATAATTTTTATTTGTCAAACGGCTCCAGATAGGTATACTATCGGTTATACAGAAAAGTTTTAGAATGTCCAGCGGTATCCAAAAATGTGAAAATATACAGGGCATTACATTTGAAATAACAAAGTTGGTATGTAGTAAGAGTAGATCTGGCAACGCCGCAATGTCAAAACTATTTTCAAATTGGAGATCATGACCTCCTATGGACAAATCCTAAATTTCAAATTCCTAACTTGTTTCATTGTCTAGATACTTCTAAGGGGCCATCGAGTTTGGCGTACCCTGTACATATATTTAATACATTATACTTAAATTTAAAAATAAAACACTCAAATTTTAAAAGATAAGAAATTGGTAAACCTAAAATACTTGTACCATTAAAAAAAACGGATCATCTTCTACATACTTGTAGGTAGTAATATATTTTGAAATTTAAAAATATAAATCTTTTCGAAAATTTGTAATTTGAGGATTATCATAGTTATTACTATTTTTTGTAAATTTTCGTACATTTATGATTAACATATGAAGGGTGCAGGCAAAGAAGGAGGCATGTCAAAGAATGTAAATGTTCTGGAAAGCAACTTTAAAGTTTAAAACCCTATAACTTTAAATATTGTGTTAATTTTAGGCGCAATCTTTTTATGAAATAAATTTAGATGTGTAATGGACATTGAAAGACAAAAATGTGTTACTTAAATTTTCCTTATAATTTTTGTAAAGCGTAATAAAATTTAAAGTGGTACAAATCATAACGTATAAAAAGGAGGGATCTTACAGAATCACATAAGAAATTTCCTAGTAATTTCGTATTTTCTTTACAAAAACTATTTTCAAAAATAAAATGACAAAGTTTATTACGTTTAACAAATATATATATTTCAGCTATTATTTTTTGTGCCTCTGGTACGATGTGGTTTTTTTTTTAATTTGTAACACAAGCATTACTTGTTTGCACCTGTCCACAAACTCAAACAAACAATAGATATGCAGACAAAAAGACTACCGCCGAGCCAGGTCGTATGTTGGCACTGTTTTTGCGACATTCCACCTTCTTAGCCTAATCCGCGCGGACATTCCCCCTTTAACTTTAAGTCACGATATTTTTTGACTCTGTTTCTTTTTCGCCTTTATGATGTTACTACTCGATAGATTTTCTTATTTGCTATCAGATGGTTTGATTAGTTTAAAATGAGGAAATATTGACTTTCCCCACTTTGCCTTCATATGTTAATGTTATACAATACCCAACCAAAAAATTATAACGTCCGTAAAACTGAAGAATTTGAAAGAAAATTTACCCCTATGCTCAATGATTACTAGTCGGATATCTAGCCGGAATACATTGTTAGTTGATCACCGGGTAGAAATCCATGTACGTTACGTCTCAAGAGGTTTTTATGAAGATCAAAATACTTTTATTAAAAAAAAAAAACACTTAAAAATTCTATGAAACTGATAACCCTTAAAAACGTAATCAATTTATTAAGGAAAATGGATTTAAAGTACCCGGTCCCTTCCTTGTTAAAAAATGGTATTTAAACAGTCTGTTCATGTATAAAAAATACAAAGTTTCACACAATATTCAGAATGAATAGTCGCTTTTTTGCTTCCGTAGTGCTAGCAATTTTTGTTAGCAATCAATATGAAGGTAAGTAATTATTTTAAAAAAATTATTGCTTAAAGAAATTAAACCTATTCACAGACTAGACTAACAATATAATATTGTAAATCGATATACATTTTTAGTTACTGCGAAACCATCTTTAAAGATAGTTAATGGAACCACTGCGGAAGAAGGTGAATTTCCGTACGCGGTACGTATTTAGAGGTTTTTAAGAGTACTTAAATAAATCATTCAAACTGGTGCATGGTGGTTTACTTAATGTTTCAAAAATTCCCGTAATTGTTTAGACGTTACATTTTTAAATTACACGTCTGGTACGTGTCCGAAATCTTCTATGGTCATCATTTATTTATCCAGTTTCCAATATATTTACTAATTTGAGAATGACTCGTGCTTGTCAACATAGCGTAATTGGTATTCCAGCTTTTCCTTATTATTAATTTTTAGGTACAACTGCGCGATGAGGCTGGCATATATAGATGTGGTGGATCAATAATAGCACCAAAATGGATTTTAACAGCAGCTCACTGCGTTGCAGAACTGTACGTAGAAATTTTATAGGCGTAACCATATATTTAATTATCTAGTTTAATTTTTAATGGTTCGACTTTTATCATTAATGATTTTTTAGTGACGTAAAGTGTACAGTTGTATACGGAACGACGACATTATATGACGGTAACGAAACACCAAATACTTCCATTGCTATTAAACAGTTGTACAAACATCCAAAATACCATAGCAACGCCCAAGGCATACCTGAATATGATGTTGGTATTTTACAGGTAATTATTTTTGTTTATGTTTATAGCTTGTTCAAACCCATCAATAAAAATCGTTACTGATTGGTCATTTCCAGTCGTTCAACTAATTTTTCATTGCAACAATCAATTGCCAAATTCAAAATTTAATCGATTGGCTGGAAATTACTGATCAGCAACAAGTTTTTTGCTGGGTTGGAACAATAACTATTTACAACAATGCTTAAAAACCAATTGACGCAAACTAAAAAATTATTCATCATAATGAAATCCAATAGTGGTACTCAGAATGTGACGGGCGATGGAAACCAACATTAACTTAAAACCGCCAATGCTATGTCACTATTACTTTTGTGGCATTTGGTTCATTCTTATTTTATTGTTAACTAACACGATTCCTATCTGCTAAGGCAATTTAGGCAACATGCTGGCTAGTTCTAACTTATTTAAGCATTAAATTATAATACATACTGACTCCAAAAGAATTTGACCTTAAACGATTAGTAATTGTTGAACTACAACATTTCATTGTGAATGGTTTTTAATTGTGCACACAGCAATAGTATCCTTTCATCTTTAAAACGAATTACTTAAAAAATTTCATTAAAGTTACAGCAGTAACCCATTTTAACATTTTAGCTAGCAGAACCAATTACCTTTAATGAATATGCTCAGCCAATTCAATTGGCAGAGGATAATACAAATATTCCAACTCATGTGGATGGTGTTTTATGTGGTTGGGGAGGCGACAACATTTTTGTCTCTTTACCACAATATTTACAAAAAATCAACCTTCAACTTCTGACTGATGATGAGTGTACATTGAAAATCGATGAATTCTGGGGTCACCCTATTTTTAACTCGACTCACAATTTATGTAGCAATGATTACCACAACGGAGCATGTTATGTAAGTTTCTCTATCTATAAACAAAATACACAGCAATAACAGGGCGAGATTTAGCTGCAGTAGCTATTCTTGCACCTAACCTAGTACAGCTAGTATCATATTTTGCTCTATTCTTATGACCTTTATAATATCTAATCACTTTGATGCGAAAATATAAACATATGACATGACATAGTCTAATAATGGCTGAACGGCACTACCTTCTATAATTCGAAAATATAACCGTAGGGCTCTACGTTGCAGAGTCCTTATATAATGTTCCGACTAATTGACTAGATATTTAACATAGTCAAAATAGTCATTGGGTCAATCAATTTAGGTCGAATCATATTTACCATTTTTCCTCTGCTTAAATTAACGAATAAATTTTTTTAGGGAGACTCTGGAAGTCCTTACGTCATAGATGGAACTCAATATGGACTATTTTCGTGGTCCTTAAGATCTTGTTATGGTACTGTTCCTAATACTTATAGTCGCATTACCAATCCTGAATATCGCGACTGGATAAGAAATGTCACAAATGTTTGAAATTAATTTGGATAATTATTATATTTATAATTTTTTTATAAATTTATGCTGCATTACAATTTTATTGTTACATTACTATGTTGAGTCCATCCTAATTAATATAAAATAATAAACTGCTAGAAAAAATAACACTATAAATTCAAAAATTAAAATAATAATGCCTCTTCTATGTCAACTGAAAGGGATCGATTGCTACTATAAACGGTTTTTCCATTTAATTTTAGTTTAGCCTGACTATATAATTAAATGCACAACTTAATTATATAAAACAATAAGAAAGAAAATATATGTATAATATACAATGTGTTTGGAAAAAGTAGGTCAATTTATTATATCCCTGGAGTAAAAACAATATGACTTTTATTATGCCATTTTTTTAATTTTCGACCCTCATCTACGATATACAGGGCGTCAAAGTTTGAAATTAATAATTGATTTTTTTTTTGAATTATTGAAGTATTTTAAAAGCTATTAATTTCAAATTTGGTACGTCGCTTTATCATAAAGAGCTACATCTTTAAAAAAAACAATTGTCAAACAATCAAAATAGGAGGGGGGTCCAATACACACACGTTGACCACCACTATTTGTTACTACGTGCGCCAGAGACTTCGGAACTATATTTTTTTAGGTAATCATTTGTTCTTAATTTGTTTCTGTCTCTTATAAAATTTCGATGAAATGATGCGTTTTGGAGATAATTTAAAAAGTATGGGTCCTTAACTGATGGCAACGCGACTTACTATGATCTCATAATTTTCAAATGGTAAAGTCAGCCAAGGTATTACCATGGATACAAGATATAATTAAGTGAAACTTTACAATAGGTGTCAGTACCGAAAGCAAAGGACTAGCCAAAAATAATGTAAGAACAGTGGCGTACAAACAAAAACTGGTAGTACTAAACCAGTTAAATAAAATTATTTTATTGCTTTACTAAGAGCTTACTATTGCTAATATTCTTTACATAACAGTATTATATATCATTATATATATTACTGTTATTAGTATATATTACTGTTATTAGTATATATTACTGTTATTAGTATATATTACTGCTGAGACTACTATATTCAATTTCTTAAAAAAAAATATGACAAGAAAGAGTTAAGCATTACTTGCTTTAACGTAGCTGCATATTTCCACAGTAGCTGCAGGTCGTAAACGAAGCTGGAATTGCAGCTTTGATCAAGGAGCCGCTCTAGAATTCCTCCTGGTGAATGTGATAAGGATACATATCTCTTAAATTAGCATCAAATATTTTGTTTTTAAATTAAATGACATCAAGTCACAACAATAACCAAATATTTTGTTAATAAATTCCGTAAACTATGTCATTATCTGTATTTTACTAGAACGGAGATGTTTTTAATTTTCAATAATGACCAAATTCAAAGCTCAAAACGTTAAAATCTCATTATAATTATTACGATAAAAAACGCAATTTTTACCTTATTTTAACACAATAATTATTTATTTATATAGTCGCTTTTTACATGGCACACTATTGAAAAGGTCGCGTCGTAATTTTCAATTAACGTTCAAGTAAATTGTATACCCCTTAAAATGGAAAATAGAAATATAAATCGGATATACTTATTATCAGTTTTTTTTTTGTTAAAATTATTCTGTTACGTAGAAATTTTAAGGTCAACACGTTAAAATAACTTGAAATAAAAACAAAATACACCAATTTTGCCTAATCTGGACAGCTCATTTAATTTCAATCGTAAAGAAAATAAAAACAAAATGATATTCTTAAATGGTTGACGACATGTGTGTTGTTTTTTTAATCCTGCCTTCCCAAATTCTTGCGAAAAAATATCCGTTAGACACTCGCCTCAGATATTGCCAATTATACACAATAAAACGGATTTAAATAATTTAAATGTTAATTTTTGTCTTTGCCTTAGAATACTCCTTTGTTAAAACATCATAAGTAATGCCAAATATTAATCAGTAAAGACAGTACAGGAGCTGGATAAAGGAAAAAAGAAAACAACGGCTCTAAAGCAGAAAACTTCAAAATGGTGTTGTATCTGATAAAGTCGATTCAGCCCGTAAACTTGCAAGATGGCGGCGAATAATCCATGTCAGCGCTCTCCAATCACAAATAAATTAAGGCAAAAAGTTACTAGGATTTCACACCAGAAATTATTAAAATTCAATTCCAAACATAAGTAAAAGCAACTAATATTAAATCCCTAAATCATTTATCTTTCTTGTTTCTTCGTATCGAGTTAAATGCATGATAGAGAGAGACACATACCGGTGCTAACCAACACGAACCGTTATATGATCACAGGGCAGGCCAGGCATTGCTGTTGTAAATCGCAAGGTAGAGACCGTTTCCGGGGTTTCCAGGAGTAGCAACACGCAATACATCTTGAACGGAATATAACGTGTTAGACAGAGATATAACTATAAAGTAATATTTGAGTTAATGTTTAAGGTTTTAGTTGACATTGTTCAATTTTGGTGTTTTGATTTGCCGTTTTAATTCGTTTTTATCCATTTTTGTGCCTTGAAACTTTATTTAATTCTAAAAACAGTTCTTTTCAGAGCTATTTCATTGTGCTATTGTGTTGCCGGTAAGTATTTTTAGACATTTGTATTTAATTCTCATTTCTGACCTATTGCTGCCAATATTATTCTTACTAAAAATTAAATAGCTGAAATATGACTTTTGTCATATGACATGTCGGCCATCTTGCAGGTTCACTGGCTGAATCGACTTTATAATCTTACCCAACGCTTGATGTGAGAAAAAATTCAAATATTCGGTTCTTCTGTCTGCAGCAAGGAATCTTAAAGTTGCTGCAAGTCGCTCATGTGGTGTAATCGCTTGTCTTAACTGCGTGTCTTGTTTAATGATAAGCAGATTACTAATTTCAAAAAAGTATAGTAGGTTTCATAATTAAAATATTTAACAAATCTCCCGGGTCCAGTGTTAACAGGAGAACTGGTTTCTCTTGAAAAGTCATTCCTACTTTACTTTTAAAACCTCTTTATTTGTTTAATAATATTTTACATTGCATTACTAATACTAATTACAATATAATATTATATAATATTGTATTTCGTTCTTCCTAGTTTCTTGGTTACCAGGGGTACGCCCTACAGTGCAGGGTGGCTGATCTTGGCCTTGGTACTTAGTATATGCATTTGAATGCATTTATTCAGCCAGTTTCAGCGAACTTTTACGGCTATGCAATAATTCGGTTTTTTGTTTTAGAAAGTTTTTTGTTGTTGTGTAGTTTTTAAATTTATGGGTTTGTGTTGGGGTTCACTGAAAAAACAGACGAAAAACCAGCTAGAAACTTATATTAACAGGTACACCGTAGCTTTACATATGACAGCTTTACCATCATTTCATGGTAGGCGGTCTTAATTTTTGGGGCGTGGTTTTCGGACTTTGGGATTTTTGTGGTTTTTCGGTGAAAATGGGAACTTTTTAATTATTTTGAAAGTAAATTGGAAGTTTTGAGTGTATAGGTGGGTGAATGCGATACTCGTTATATCTTAAGTCTGTTATATTTTGGGTTAGTCTAGAGTTTTGTGGTTGAGTATTATAAAAATTTATTGCATTTTGTCTTATGTAATCTGTAATATAAGAAGTGTTTGTTGCCTGGTGTAGATGGCGTACTGGTGTTCTTATCGGTGCTAATAAGATTTGTCTTTTCCTGCGACCACTTGGTACTTTTCTTTTTTGTTATCATGGCTAATGACGCCGCCGCTGTCATAAATACGTAGATATTTGTTTACCTGATGAACAAAACTGCAGACTCGCTTTCGCCATTTTGTTTGTCAAGCATCAAAGCAAAGCGGTAGTCTGTGAGCTACTTTAGCATTACACAGAACAAATTGGGTCGCTAAGAAGGTTTACTACACAGAATGCAAGGAAGGGCCTTTCTTTTCCCAAGCGAATATGGCAATGAGAAGTCATAACGGCATAGGAAACGGAAATATGTACCTACTCTACTGTATTAACAATAGACTTAAATTGAGGAAAAACGCACTTAAAATGATACATTATAAGATATTGATAAAAACCTTTTTCTGTGTAATATCAATTTAGAAAAAAGATTTAAAAAATGCCAATTCCTTATTTTAATTATTCCTGTTCATGATCGATAATAATTTGTACTTAATACATAATATATCAATATACCTAAATTAATTAAAAAAAAACACTTAAAGTTATGAATTATCGAAAATTGATAAACCTAAATAGCCTAATCAATTAAGAAAATCAGTTTAGAAGTACCCAGCCACTCTCTTATTAAAAATTGCTATTTAAATCGTCTGGCCACCTGTAAGCCATGCAAGATAACATACAATATTCAAGGGGAATAGATGCTTTCTTGCTTCAATATTTCTAGCAAATTTTGTCAGCAATCAATATGAAGGTTAGTTATTTTTTTTTAATCTTGTAACTTTGATACAGTGTCTGCCACAACAAGTCACTAAATCGGAAAAGAAAAATAAATACTCGAGCAAACAAGACTATAACCAGAGGAGATATTTTTCAGTTGATCCACACAAACTAGTGCAAGAAACTGACTGGGATCAATGAGTGGGTATAAGCACAACGGGCCCAACCTGGCCGAAGTGCTTCCGGCATTTGGACGGACCCTCGAAAAAAAGGGCCTATTTTAAACTTCGAGAAATATAGAGGATGTTCTATTTAAAATGGTTTAGTAGTAATTTAAAATAGTTAGAATTTTTCTGAATAATAACAGACGCTCGTTCTTCTCAGATGTGCCGTTTTTAACTACATGGATGTGCTAATCTGCCAAAAATTAAATTCATTAACTTTTGAAATATCAATATTCAATACTTATTTGTTACCCTGCTTCTGTGCATATTACTTAACACAACACATTTGCGTGAAATAAATTAACCAAGTTGTGCCTAAGTAAATTCAAAATATTTATTGGATCAATCAATTTAGGTAAAATCAGGTGCATATTTCCCATTTTCACCGCTTAAATGAACGAATAAAATATTTTTAAGAATACTCTGGAAGTCCTTTCGTCATAAATGGAACTCAATATGGACAAATATCGTGGTCCTTAAAACCATGTTATTACTGTTCGTAATAACTATAGTCGCATTACCAATCCTAAATATCGCAACTGGATAAGAAATGTCAGGAATGTTTAAAATATATTACTACTAGAAGATAAACTAAATGAAGATTATTTTATATTATTTTTGTGAAAAATTATTCCTGTTTTTGTTATTAAAAACATGTTTTACTTCTTTATTATTTTTGCGGGCACTCTACAAAATTTTGTTTTATATTAATATATACTTAAAACATTACACTTAAATTTAAAATGAAAACATTGAAATTAAGTTAAGAAATTAATAAACTCACTGTTTTTTATTATGACTATATTTTTTTTTATTTTTGTTGACCTATTTTTTTGATAGAAGTTTGTTTTGTTTTTTATTATGAATAAGTATTTATTTTTTGTTAACCGATTATTTGATAGACGTTATTAGAGTTAAGCATATTTTGTTTTTATTATGAATAAAACATTTTTCGTTATTTTTTTGGGTACACTAGGTAATTAAGTACTAAGTAGGTACCTATAACCATATTTATTCAATAAAAATTAGTTCGATTTGAATAAACGTATTTATTTCCACTTTATTTTACCATGTGACTACCTTCCCCACACAATGTGACAACCATCCCTGACACGGGGTTACAAGTCTCACTTTTTCTTTTTCATAAAAATTGTAATGTTTCCTAAATTGGTAGTGTTAGACATAAAGTATTGATGTCTTTTGAAACTAGAATGAATGCACTATCTATTGATATACAAATGCTATTGCTAAACTAGAAAATGGAGACAAAAAATACAAAAGAAAAAAATGTGACTTCCAACCCCTGTCTCCCCTATACTTTTATTAAAAAACACTTAAAAATTCTATGAAACTGATAAACCTAAAAAGCCAAATCATTTATTAAGGGTAAAGTACCTGGTTCCTATTTAAACAGTCTGATCACGTATTAAAAATACAATGTTTCACACAATATTTAAAATTAATACACATTTTTTTACTTCTGTAGTTCTAGCATTTTTTGTTAGCAATCAATATGAAGGTTAGTAATTTTTTTATTCAAATCTATTGCTTAAAGAAATTTAAGGTATACACATTAGACTCTTTATAATATAATATTATAAATCGATATAAATTTTTAGTTGCTGCGAAACCATCGTTAAAGATAGTTAATGGAACCACTGCGGAAGAGGGTGAATTCCCGTAGGCGGTACGTATTTAGAGGTTTTTAAGAGTACTTAAATAAATCATTCAAACTGGTGCATGGTGGTTTATTTAATGTTTCAAAAATTCCCGTAATTGATTAAACGTTACATTTTCAAATTACACGTCTAGTACATGTCCGAAATCTTCTGTGGGTTGCCATGATTTTTGAAACCATCCCAACACTATCTTTTATTTATCCCGTTTAAAATAATTTAAGAATGCCTCGTGCTTGTCAATGGAGCATAATAGGTATTCCAGCTTTCCCTTACTATTAATTTTTTAGGTGCAACTGCGCAATAGTACTGATGGCTTATTTTTATGTGGAGGCTCAATAATAGCACCAGAATGGATTTTAATAGCAGGACACTGCATTGGAGACCTGTACGTATTAAATATTTAATTATCGTGTTGAACTTTTAATGGTTTAACTTAAATCATTAACTATAAATTTGTAGTAACGCTGGAAAATATTTGGACGCAGGTATTAACATGTTAAGTTGTATGTAGTATTTTCTATAAAAAGATATAGATACAGTGTGTCCCGCATTAGAGATATGACAGTAAAGTTTTTTTTGGAAAAATGTTTGGACATGGGTATAAACATTTTAAGTTGTAGTCTTTGTTATAAAAAAAATATTCTAGTCCATGTAGAAGGTTTTTTAACTGGTTGGGGAGGCTACAACCATGATGGAGGTTTATCACATTTACAAAAAATTAACCTTCACCTTCTGACTAACTATTTACCATTGTACTTGAAAACTAAATTACGCAAACTAAAAAATCATTCACTATCATGAAATACAATAGTTGTAATCATAATGTGATCCTGGAAACCTATGGCACTATTAATTTTGTAGCATTTGGTTTATTCTTGTTTTATTGTTAACTAACACGAGACCTATGTCCTAAGGCAATTTAAACCACATGATGGCTGGTTTTTACTTATTTAAGATCAGTACCACCACATACTTAGAAACCTACAAGTGGATTATGATTTGATATTTTTAGTTTACAGCAGAGCACAAAATGATAATACTGACTCCACAAGTATTTGATCCGATACGATCAGTAATATTTCTAAAATTGTTGAAGTACAACATTTCATTGAGAATGGTTTGTAATTGTACACACAGCAACGGTACCCTTTCGTCTTTGAAACGAATTACTAAAGAAATTTCATTAAAGTTACAGCAGGAAACCATTTTAACATTTTAGCTAGCAGAACCAATTAACGAATATCCTAAGCCAATTTAATTAAAAAAGAATAATGCAAATATTCCAATTCATGTAGATGGGTTACAACCATGTTGGAGATTTACCACCATATTTACAAAAGATCAACCTTTAACTGCTGACTGATGACGAGTGAGTAGCAATGATTACTATAACGGAGGATGTTATGTGAGTATATCCTTAATACTGACTCGTATTATTGTTAGCTAGTTCTACTTTAACTAGAAATTTTTTTAAATAGTTGTAGTGTATGAATATCAACCACTTTAGGTATCTTCGACTCCTTTTTTATTTATCCACTGCTAAAATTAAGAAATACAATGTAATTTTTTCAGGGAGATGGTGGAAGTCCTTATGTAACAAATGGTTCCCAATATGGAATAATGTCGTGGTCCTTGAAACTTTGTTATGATATTGGTCCTAATACATATAGTCGCATTACCGATCTTCAGTATTGCAATTGGATAAAAATATTACTAATGTTTGAAATGTTACTAAAACATAATAAACTAAATGAAGATTATTTTATATATATATTAAATAAAACCATATTTTACTTCTTTATTATTTTTGCGGGCCCTCTACAAAACTATGTCTTATATTAATATATACCTAAAACATTACAATTTAAAAAGAAAACACTCAAATTTTAAACCTAAAATACTTGTACCCTAAAAAAATTGATTGTAATTTGACGATTGCCATCGTTATTACTGTTTTTTTGTAACTTTTCATACATTTACGATTAACATATGTTAGTGTTATCCAATAACCAACCAAAAATTAAAACGCTCGTAAAACTGAAGAATTGAAAAAAAATTTACCACGATGCGCAATGATTACTAGCCGGAGATCTATCCGGAATACATTCTCAGTGGATCACCCGGTACAAATCCATATACGTTAGGTCTGAAGAGGTTTTTATGAAAACAAATAAACTTTTATCAAAAAAACACTTAAAAATTCTATGACACTGATAAATCTAAAAAGCCTAATCTATTTATTAAGGAAAATCGATTTAAAGTACCTACCTTGTCACTATTTAAACTGTCGGTTCACGTATTAACAATACAAAGTTTCACACAATATTCAGAATGAATACACGCTTTTTTGCTTCCGCAGTGCTAGCAATTTTTGTTAGCAATCAATATGAAGGTTAGTAATAATTTTTTTTTAAATCTATTGCTTAACGAAATTTAAAGAATACACATTAGACTCACAATATAATATTGTTAATCGATATAAATTTTTAGTTACTGCGAAACCATCTTTAAAGATAGTTAATGGAACCACTGCGGAAGAGGGTGAATTCCCGTACGCGGTATGTATTTAGAGTTTTTAGGAGTACGTAAATAAATCATTCAAACTGATGGTTTATTTAAAGTTAAAAAAATTACCTCAATTGATTAAACGTGACATTTTCAAATTACATGTCTGTTACCTTTTTGAAATATTCTATAGATGGCCAAGGATTTTGAAACCATTCCAAAACTCAATATCTTTTATTTATCCAGTTTCCAACAATTTTAATAATTTAAGAATGCCTTGTGCTTGTTATATAATAGAAGATAATAGGTATTTCAGCTTTCCCTTATTATTTACTTTCTAGGTGCAACTGCGTGATAGTACTGGTTTCTTTTTATGTGGAGGCTCAATAATAGCACCAGAATGGATTTTAACAGCTGGTCATTGCATTGCAGACCTGTAAGTAGAATTTTTATAGGCGTAATCAAATATTTAATTATCTAGTTTAATTTTTAATGGTTTGACTTTCATCATTAATGATTTTTTTAGTGACGAGGAGTCTACAATTGTATATGGAACAACGAAATTATATGACGAAGGTGACGGTACACCAAATACTTCCATTCCTATTAAACAGTTGTACAGACATCCAAAATTCAATTACAATTCCCAAGGCATAGTCGAATATGATATTGGTATTTTGCAGGTAATTACTTTTGTTGAATGTTTATAGCTTTCTTCCAACCCATCAAGAAACTCGGTATTGATCGGTCATTTCCAATCATTAATTTGCCATTGCAAGAATCAATAATTGTTCAAAATTTAATCGGTAGACTGGAAATTGCCGATCAGCAAAAAGTTTTTTGCTGGATTGTAACAACTCCTACTCGTATTTAAAACAATGCTTGAAAACCAATTGACGCCAACTATAAAATCGTTCATGAAATGACATAAATCTAATAGTGGTAATCAGAATGTGACTATGGAAACCTAAATTATATTAGCACTGGCAATGCCATCTCACTACTGATACAGTGATGATTTTTTTTAAATAAATTTGTGTGTAATTTAGGATTTAATAGTTTTAGTTTGCAGCAGAGCATAAAATAATAATACTGACTCCAAAAGTAATTGACCTTAAACGATCAGTAATATTTCTAAAATTGTTGGACTACAACGTTTCATTGAGAATGATTTTTAATTGTGCACACAGCAATAGTACCCTTTTGTCTTTAAGAGGAATTATTTGAGAAATATTATTAAAAATAAAGCAGGAATTTATTTTTAAATTTCAGCTAGCAGAAACAATTACCTTTAATGAATATGCTCAGCCGATTCAATTAGCAGAGAATAATACAAATATTCCAACTCATGTAGATGGTGTTTTATGTGGTTGGGGAGGTGATGACCACCAAGGGAATTTACCACCATATTTACAAAAAATCAGCCTTCAACTTCTGACTGATGAGGAATGTACATTAGCAGTCGATGCTTTCTGGGACGACAATGATTTTAACCCTATTCACAATTTATGTAGCAACGATTACTATAACGGAGGATGTTATGTGAGTATCTTCCTTAATAGTGACTACTATTATTGTCAGCTAGTTCTACTTTACAACCCTAATATTATGGGTATTTTAATTGATAATCCAAATTGATGGCTTCGACTGTGCCATGGACGGTGTAGCATTTAGTTGAAAATTTATTGAAAAGTTTAAAGATTCACTCCTACAAGCCCCACCTAGTCCATAAACTAACTAAAGCGATTATTCCATAAATATTAGAAATTCTTTATTTAGGACGAATGAAGGAAGGTTTCAACAGTATGGCGCTGCTGCTAATTTGGGTTTACAAGTTCGTCAATTTTTGAGCCAAATATTTCCAAATCAGTAAATAAGTAGAAGAGGCGAAATTGGGTCGCCTGCCAGATACTCAAACATCACCCCTTTGGACATTTAATTGAGGGGTGATGTAAAACCCAAGATTTAAAAAATAGACAGCTTAATATTGAAGATATAAAATCGGGTATTAGAAATTAAATAGGAACTTAAAGTTCGATGAAATACTATTTCGAACCCCAACTAATAAAGTAGCTTTGTTCTATTATTAGGTTTTTCCTATTTACGTTGTGTTCTTTTTAATTTATTTCAAATTTGATTTCCTATGTCGTTTTGAGGAATAATTCCATCAAACCCTTCATTGTTGAATTAGTCTTTTAATAAACGATACAGTGTCTGCCACAGCAAGTCACTAAATCGGAAAAGAAAAACAAATACTCGAGCAAACAAGACGAGAACCAGAGGAGATATTTTCCAGTTGACCAACACAAACTAGTTCAAGAAACTGGGATCAATGAGTGGGTATAAGCACAACGGGCCCAATCTGGCCGAAGTGTTTCCGGCATTTGGACGGACCCTCGAAAAAAAGGGCCTATTTTAAGTTTAGAGAAATATAGAAGATTTAAAATAGTTTAGTAGTAGTAGTACGGTCGTTCTTCTCAGATGTGTCGTTTTTAACTACATGGATGTGCTAATCTTCCAAAAATTAATTTATTAATTTTTGAAATAAATATGCAATATTCAATACCTTTTTGTCACCTTGCTTCTGTGCATGTTACTTTACACAATAAATGTGCGTGAAGTAAATCAACCAAGTTGTGCCTAAGTAAATTCAAAATATGTATTGAATCAATCAATTTAGGTAAAAGCAGGTGCATATTTCCCATTTTTCTACTGCTTAAATAAACGAATATTTTTTTTTAGGGAGACTCTGGAAGTCCTTACGTCATAAATGGAACTCAATATGGACTAATATCGTGGTCCTTAAAACCATGTTATGGTGTTGTTCCTAATACCTATAGTCGCATTACCAATCCCGAATATCGCAACTGGATAAGAAATGTCACGAATGTTTAAAATATAGTTAGATAATATTATTCTTTCTTTTAAAAATATATTTATTGTGTATTACCTTTACTGTTACTTTACTAGGTTAAGTCCTTCCTAATTATTTTAAATAAATGAACTTAAATTATTAAGGAAAACAACACTTAAAATTATAAAAACAAAAGATTCTTGTCAGGCTGGGGGTTTGTTATGTTAACATATGTTTTTTATAAAATTATTGTATTAGAATTGGGCTCTTTCTTGGAAGACCGTTTTAGGTTTATGGTTTACTTCTGGTGTGGACAATAATACAGGGTTTCTAACTTGGAATAAATTTAGAAAATCCAGTAAAGTTTTTTTTTGGAAAAATGTTTGGACATGGGTATAAACATTTTAAATTGTAGTCTTTGTTAAAAAAATATTCTAGTCCGTATAGAAGGACTTTTAAGTGGTTGCGGAGGCTACAACCATGATGGAGGTTTTTCACATTTACAAAAAATTAACCTTCACCTAATGACTAACTGTTTACCATAGTGCTTGAAAACTAAATGACGCAAACTAAAAAATCATTCATCATTATGAAATACAATAGTAGTAATTAGAATGTGGCGATGGAAACCAAAATTAACTTAAAACCGCCAATGCTATGCGACTATTAATTTTGTGGCATTTGGTTCATTCTTATTTTATTGTTAACTAACACGAGACCTATCTCCTAAGGCAATTTATGATGGCTGATTATTATTATGAGGCTTGATGGCTGGTTCTGACTTATTTAAGATCAGTTCCACTACATACTTAAAAACCTACAAGTTGATTAGGATTTAATATTTTTAGTTTACAGTAGAACACAAAATGATAATACTGACTCCACAGTTATTTGATTCTATACGATCAGTAATATTTCTAAAATTGTTGAAGAACAACATTTCATTGAGAATGGTTTTTAATTGTGCACGCAGCAATGCTACCCTTTCGTCTTTGAAACGAATTACTTAAGAAAGTTCATTAAAGTTACAGCAGGAAACCATTTTAACATTTTAGCTAGCCGAACCAAAAAATCAACCTTCTACTTCTGACTGATGACGAGTGTGCAATAAAAATCTATGATTACAGGCAACGCCATGATTAAAACTCGACTCACAATTATTTATGTAATAATCATTACTATAGCGGATGATGTAATGTGAGTATCTTACTTAATACTGATTCGTATTATTGTTAGCTAGTTCTACTTTCAGAATTATAAATTTTTAAATAGTTGTAGTATATGAATATCGACCACTTTAGGTATCTTCGACTAATTTTTTATTTATCCACTGCTTAAATTAAGAAATAAAATTTAATTTTTTCAGGAGAACGGTGAAAGTCCTTATGTAACAAATGGTTCCAAATATGGAATAATGTCGTAGTCCTGGAAACTATGTTATGATATTTTTCCTAATACTTATAGTCGCATTACCAATTCTGAGTATCGCAATTGGATAAAAAATATTACTAATATTTGAAATGTTACTAAAACATAACCTAAATGAAGATTATTTTATATTATTTTTGTGAAAAATTATTCCTGTTTTTGTAAATAAAACCATATTTTACTTCTTATTATTTTTGCAGGCCCTCTACAAAATTATGTTTTATATTAATATATACTTAAAACATTACACTTAAATTTTAATTTATATACAACACATGTAATATTTCGTTTAGTGTATCTTGTTTATTATATTGTCATTACTATTGTTATTTTCGTTTGGTGTATAATGTTAAGTATGTGGATATTATTAAAAATTATGTTACAAAATAAGAGAATATTTTTGTTCCATTTTGCATGATATAAATATTTGATTTGAAATATAAAAACAATAAACTTAAAAAAAAACAGTAACAGTGCCTAAATAGTTTAGCCATAACATTCCGCTCTGCTTTTCAGCACCGCTTAATCATTTCACTATATAATGGGGCACCTTCATTCCGTAAAAATAAGTGTAACATTTCACTCTTGATTTCAGCACTGTTTAAACATTTCGCTATGTAATTCGGCACCGTACTAAGATAGCGGAATGTCTAGATGCCACCGGGCGGATCCTCTCGAGTTAATGGCTCGCGCTGCTCGCGTGGCTTGTCTCGTGACTTACATTTACGTCTACACTACTCGGGCACTACTACAAGCAGCGCGGGCACAAGCACGAGTACGAGTAGTCTGGACGCACCCCATGGTAACCGCCGCTAGCGAATTTATAATCATCAAATTGAGCGAGCAAAGCCGCTGGTACCCGCTAGTTAATAATAAAGATGAAATGAGAAAAACATATCACTTTTTATAATTTCAGCTAGCAGAACCAATTCCCTTGAACGAATATGCTCAGCCAATTAAAGTAGCGGAGGATAATACCAATATTCCAGTCCATGTAGAAGGTCTTTTAAGTGGTTGGGGAGGTTACAATCATGTTGGAGCTTTACCACCATGATTTTAACTCGACTCACAATTTATGTAGCAATGATTACTATAACGGAGGATGTTATGTGAGTATCTTCCTTAATAGCGACTCGTATTATTCAAATAGTTGTAATGTATTATACCAAACACTTTCGGTGTCTTCGACTCTTTTTTTATTCGTCCACTGATTAAATAAAAAAATAAAATGTAATTTTTTTCAGGGAGACGGTGGAAGTCCTTATGTAATAAATGGTACCCAATATGGAATAATATCGTGGTCCTTGAAACCATGTTATGGGTGGGTTCCTAATACCTATAGTCGCATTACAAATCCTGAATATCGCAACTGGATAAAAAATATTACTAATGTTTGAAATGTTACTAAAACATAAATTAAGTGAAATTTATATTATATTACTTTTGTGAAAACTATTCCTGTTTTTGTAAATTATATTTTATATCATATTTTGCTTCTTTATTATTTTAGTGGGCCCTCTACCGAATTATGTTTTATATTAATATATATTTAATACATTATACTTAAATTTTAAAAGAAAACACTCAAATTTTTAAAGATAAGAAATTGATAAACCTAAAATACCTGTACCATTAAGAAACGGATCATCTTCTACATACTTAACGAAGTTATGGCTGCTCTCTAGAAGGGTCATTGTTTAGATAGTTTAAAGGTGTTGGGGAAGAAAAGTCCTTTCTACCTTCTTACATAAAAAATATAATTGCCTACGCGTTTCGGCTCACATAAGCCATCATCAGGGCGCAGCTGTAAGTAAAGAACATGATGTTATGTAATAAAAATTTTTTAAAAAAATTTTAAAAATAATGAACGTCAGTAAACAAATATAAAATATGTCCTAAAACTTACAGGTATGAAAAATCACATACAGGGCTACACAGCGAGACGCACCCAGTCAACACACAAACAAATAACATCAAAACAATATAAAAGTTACGACACAATCATGATTTTAAAAAAATAAATAAATACAAACAAACGTGTAGAGCAACAAAAGGTACTGAATGTTGACAGAGAGAGAGAGTTTTGCTCTTGTTTGGGTTTTTCAGTCACCATCTGATTCCTCTGTCAACATTCAGTACCTTTTGTTGCTCTACACGTTTGTTTGTATTTATTTATTTTTTTAAAATCATGATTGTGTCGTAACTTTTATATTGTTTTGATGTTATTTGTTTGTGTGTTGACTGGGTGCGTCTCGCTGTGTAGCCCTGTATGTGATTTTTCATACCTGTAAGTTTTAGGACATATTTTATATGTGTTTACTGACGTTAATTATTTTCAAAATTTTTAAAAAAAATTTTTATTACATAACATCATGTTCTTTACTTACAGCTGCGCCCTGATGATGGCTTATGTGAGCCGAAACGCGTTGGCAATTATATTTTATATGTAAGAAGGTAGAAAGGACTTTTCTTCCCCAACACCTTTAAACTTTCTACATACTTGTAGTAGTAATATATTTTAAAATTTAAAAATATAAGTGTTTTTAAACATTTGTAATTTTGCGGATTGTCATAGGTATTACTATTTTTTGTAACTTTTCTTACATTTATGATTAATATTTATACAATACCCAACCAAAAAATTAAAGCGCCCGTAAAACTGAAGAATTTGAAAGAAAATTACATAAATTTATTTTCAATCAATTAGAAGGCTACCTTTTTAATTACGTTGCTTTTTAAAGTTTCATTTAAAACTATATAGACATGTAATATCAGATGTTATGGTTGAAAACGAATTAATGTTTTTAATGTTCCTGAAATTTTAGTAATAAAAATTAGTTACAAGTAAAATCATCTTCTATTGTAAAAATACAGTGCGTCATATTAAACTCAATGGCTGAATGGCAGACGTGCCAAAGCCAAAAAAATAAAAAAATTTTAAACTCAACTTATCGGAAATATGTTTTTTAAAGTTCTATCTGAATTTAAAACTATAAAGACATTGAATTTCATTTAACAAATTTGTCATTTAATGTTTCTCACATTTTAGTAATAAAAATGAGTTACTAACGGTTAAAATGAACTTTATTTCTAAAACTTTAATTAATTACAATTAACTAAAGCCGCCGAAAATATGTTTTTGTAACATTTTAGCAAAAAAATTAAAATAAGACAAAACTCCAATTTATGAAATTTTCTTACCGAATCTCCCACGCAGCAGAATTAATTCCCGATAATTCTTCCACTAGGGAGATTATAAGTGAAAATTTACCCCTATGCTCAATGATTACTAGTCGGAAATCTAGCCGGAATACATCATTCCTAATTGATCACCCAGTATAAATCCATGTACGTTACGTCTCTAGAGGTTTTTATGAAGATCAAAATACTTTTATTAAAAAAAAAAACACTTAAAAATTCTATGAAACTGATAACCCTTAAAAACGTAATCAATTTATTAAGGAAAATGGATTTAAAGTACCCGGTCCCTTCCTTGTTAAAAAATGGTATTTAAACAGTCTGTTCATGTATAAAAAATACAAAGTTTCACACAATATTCAGAATGAATAGTCGCTTTTTTGCTTCCGTAGTGCTAGCAATTTTTGTTAGCAATCAATATGAAGGTAAGTAATTATTTTTAAAAAATATTCACAGACTAGACTAACAATATAATATTGTAAATCGATATACATTTTTAGTTACTGCGAAACCATCTTTAAAGATAGTTAATGGAACCACTGCGGAAGAGGGTGAATTCCCGTACGCGGTACGTATTTATAGGTTTTTAAGAGTACTTAAATAACTCATTCAAACTAGTGCATGGTGGTTTATTTAATGTTTCAAAAATTCCCGTAATTGATTAAACGTTACATTTTCAAATTACACGTCTGGTACGTGTCCGAAATCTTCTATGGTCATCATTTATTTATCCAGTTTCCAATATATTTACTAGTTTGAGAATTACTCGTGCTTGTCAACAGAGCCTAATTGGTATTCCATCTTTTCCTTATTATTAATTTTTAGGTACAACTGCGCGATGAGGCTGGCATATATACATGTGGTGGATCAATAATAGCACCAGAATGGATTTTAACAGCAGCTCACTGCGTTGCAAAACTGTACGTAGAAATTGTATAGGCGTAACCATATATTTAATTATCTAGTTTAATTTTTAATGGTTCGACTTTCACCAATAATGATTTTTTAGTGACGTAAAGTGTACAGTTGTATATGGAACGACGACATTATATGACGGTAACGAAACACCAAATACTTCCATCGCTATTAAACAGTTGTACAAACATCCAAAATTCCATAGCAACGCCCAAGGCATACCTGAATATGATGTTGGTATTTTACAGGTAATTATTTTTGTTTATGTTTATAGCTTGTTCAAACCCATCAATAAAAATCGTTACTGATTGGTCATTTCCAGTCGTTCAACTAATTTTTCATTGCAACAATCAATTGCCAAATTCAAAATTTAATCGATTGGCTGGAAATTACTGATCAGCAACAAGTTTTTTGCTGGGTTGAAACAATAGCTATTTACAACAATGCTTAAAAACCAATTGACGCAAACTAAAAAATTATTCATCATAATGAAATCCAATAGTGGTACTCAGAATGTGGCGATGGAAACAAAAATTAACTTAAAACCGCCAATGCTATGTCACTATTACTTTTGTGGCATTTGGTTCATTCTTATTTTATTGTTAACTAACACGATTCCGATCTCCTAGGGCAATTTAGGCAACATGCTGGCTAGTTCTGGCTTATTTAAGCATAAAATGATAATACATACTGACTCCAAAAGAATTTGACCTTAAACGATTAGTAATTGTTAAACTACAACATTTCATTGTGAATGGTTTTTTATTTGTGCACACAGCAATAGTAATTATTACTTAAAAAATGCCATTAAAGTTGCAGCAGGAAACCATTTTGACATTTTAGCTAGCAGAACCAATTACCTTTAATGAATATGCTCAGCCAATTCAATTGGCAGAGGATAATACAAATATTCCAACTCATGTGGATGGTGTTTTATGTGGTTGGGGAGGCGACAACATTTATGTCTCTTTACCACAATATTTACAAAAAATCAACCTTCAACTTCTGACTGATGATGAGTGTACATTAAAAATCGATAAATTCTGGGGTCACCCTATTTTTAACTCGACTCACAATTTATGTAGCAATGATTACCACAACGGAGCATGTTATGTAAGTTTCTCTATCTATACACAAAACACACAGCAATAACAGGGCGAGATTTAGCTGCATTAGCTATTCTTGCACCTAACCTAGTACACCTAGTATCATATTTTGCTAGTATATATTTTTTCTTATGACCTTTATAATATCTAATCACTTTGATGCGAAAATATAAACATATATCTATAATCGATCTAATAATGGCTGAAAGGCACTACCTCCTATAATTCGAAAATATACCCGTAGGGCTCTACGTTGCAGAGTCCTTGTATAATGTTCCGAGTAATTGACTAGATATTTAACATAGTCAAAATAGTCATTAGGTCAATCAATTTAGGTCGAATCCTATTTCCCAATTTTCCTCTGCTTAAATTAACGAATAAATATTTTTTAGGGAGACTCTGGAAGTCCTTACGTCATAGATGGAATTCAATATGGACTATTTTCGTGGTCCTTAACATCTTGTTATGGTAATGTTCCTAATACTTATAGTCGCATTACCAATCCTGAATATCGCGACTGGATAAGAAATGTCACAAATGTTTGAAATTAATTTGGATAATTATAATATTTATAATTTTTTCATAAATTTATGGTGAATTAAAATTTTATTGTTACATTACTATGTTGAGTCCATCCTAATTAATATAAAATAATAAACTACTAGAAAAAATAACACTATAAATTTAAAAAAGAAAATAATAATATCTTCTATGTCAACTGAAAGGGATACATTGCTACTATAAACGGGTTTTTCCACTTAATTTTAGTTTAGTCTGACTATATAATTAAATGCACAACTTAATCATATAAAACAATAAGAAAGAAAATAGATAATATACAATGTGTTTGGAACAAGAAGGTCAATTTATTATATTTCTGGAGTAAAAACAATATGACTTTTATTATGCCATTTTTTTTATTACCCTCATCTACGATATGCAGGGCGTCAAAGTTTGAAATAAAAAAATAGTTTTCTTCAATAATTGAAGTATTTAATAAGCTATTAATTTCAAATTTGGTACGTCGCTTTATCATAAAGAGTTACTTCTTAAAAAAAAACAATTGTCAAACAATCAAAATAGGAGGGGGGTCCAATACACACACGTTGACCACCACTATTTGTTACTACGTGCGCCAGAGAGTTCGGAACTATATTTTTTTAGGTAATCATTTGTTCTAAATTATATTCTGTCTCTTATAAAATTTCGATGAAATGATGCGTTTTGGAGAGAATTTGAAAAGTATGGGTCCTTAACTGATGGCAACGCGACTTACTGTGATCTCATAATTTCCAAATAAACGGTAAAGTCAGCCATTGTGGTATTACCTTGGATACAAGATATAATTAAGTAAAACTTTACAATAGATACCGAAAGCAAAGGACTAGCCAAAAATAATGTAAGCATAGTGGCGTACAAACAAAAACCTGTAGTACTAAACTAGTTAAATAAAATTATTTTATTGCTTTACTAAGAGCTTACTATTGCTAATATTCTTTACATAACAGTATGATATATCATTATATATTACTGTTATTAGTATATATCACTGCTCAGACTACTACTCAATTTCTAAAAAATATATGACAAGAAAGAGTTAATCTTTACTTGCTTTAATGTAGCTGCATATTTCCACAGTAGCTGCAGGTCGTAAACGAAACTGTAATTACAGCTTTGATCAAGGAGCCGCTTTATAATCTCTCCTGGTAAATGTGATTAGAATACATATCTCTCAAATTCTCAAAATATATCAGAAAAGATTTTATGTTTTGTTTTTAAATTAAATGACATCAAGTCACAACAATAACCAAATATTTTGTTAATAAATTCCGTATACTATGTCATTATCTGTATTTCACTAGAAAGTAGATGTTTTCAATTTTTAATAATGACCAAATTCAGAGCTCGAAACTTTGAAATCTCATTATAATAATTACGACGAAAAACGCAATTTTTACCTTATTTTTATACAAAAATTAATTATTTCCATCTGTCGCTTTTTACATGGCACACTATTCAAAAGGTCGCGTTGTAATTTTCAATAAACTCTCACGTTCAAGTGAATTGCATACCCCTTAAAATGGAAAATACAAATATAAATCGGGTATACCTATTATCAGGTTTTTTTTTGTTAAAATTATTCTGTTACGTAGAAATTTTAAGGTCAACACGTTAAAATAACTTGAAATATATACGAAATACATCAATTTTGCCTATATAATCTGGACAGCTAATTTAACTTCAATCGTAAAGAAACTAAAAACGAAATCATATTCTTAAATGGTTGACGACATGTGTGTGTTGTTTTTTTAATACTGCCTTCCCAAATTCTTGCGAAAAAATGTCCGTTTAGATACTCGCCTCAGATATTGCCAATTATACACAATAAAACGGATTTAAACAATTTAAATGTTGTCTTCACCTCTGAAAACACCTTCGTTAAAACAGCATAAGTAATGCCAAATATTAATCAGTAAAGACAGTACAGGGGATGGATAAAGGAAAAAAGAAAACAACAGCTCTAAAGCAGAAAACTTTAAAATGGTGTTGTGTCTGATATAATCTTACCCAACGCTTGATGTGAGATGATAACAAAAAATTTCAAATATTCGGTTCTTCTGTCTGCAGCAAGGAATCTTAAAGTTGCTGCAAGTCACTCATGTGGTGTAATCGCTTGTCTTAACTGCGTGTCTTGTGTGATGATAAGCAGATTACTAATTTCAGAAAAGTATAGTAGGTTTCATAATAACTTTGCAAATAATTAAACAAATCTCCCGGGTCCAGTTTTAGCAGGGGAACTGGTTTCTCTTGAAAAGTCATTCCTTCGACCACTTGGTCCTTTTCTTTTTTGTTCTCAAGGTTAATGACGCCGCCGCTGCACATAAATATGTTGTCCTCATAAATACGTAGTTGTTTGTTAGCCTGGTGAATAAAACTGCAGTCTTGCGTTCGCCATTTTGTTCGTCAAGCGTCAAAGCAAAGCGGTAGTCTGTGGGCTAATTTAGCCTCAAACAGAACAAATTGGGTTGCTAAAAAGGGTTTTCTTTTTAGGGGCATTTCATTTCCCAAGCGAATATGGCAATGGAAAGTCGTAACCGTATAGAAAACGGAAATATGTACTTTACTGTACGAAACAATAGACTTAAATTGAGGAAAAACGCACTTAAAATAATAAATTATACGATATTGATAAAAACCTTTTTCTTTGTAATATCAATTAAAAAAAAAAAGATAAAAAGTTGCCACTTCCTTATCCTTACGAACGTTTAAAATATTACGAAACATGAACTAAATAAAACTTTTTAATTATTCCTGTTCATGATCGATAATAATTTGTACTTAATACATAATATATCAATATACCTAAATTAATTAAAAAAACACTTAAAGTTATGAATTATCGAAAATTGATAAACCTAAATAGCCTAATCAATTAAGAAAATTAGTTTAGAAGTACCCAGTCACTGTCTTAAAAAAAATTGCTATTTAAATCGTCTGGCCGCCGGTAAGCTATGCAAGATAACATACAATATTCGAGGGGAATTGATGCTTTCTTGCTTCAATATTTCTAGCAAATTTTGTCAGCAATCAATATCAAGGTTAGTTATTTTTTTTTTAATCTTATAACTTTAATACAGTGGCTGCCACAGCAAGTCACTAAATCGGAAAATAAATACTCGAACAAACAAGACTAGAACCAGAGGAGATCTTTTTCAGTTGATCCATACCAACCCTTGAAAAAAGGGCCTATTTTAAACTTATAGAGGATGTTCTTTTTAAAATGGTTTAGTAGTAATTTAAAAAAGTTAGAATTTTTTCTGTATAATAAAAGAAGCTCGTTCTTCTTAGATGTGCCGTTTTTAACTTCATGGATGTGCAAATCTACCAAAAATTAATTTTCTCTAACACTACGTTAGAAACCACGCATTCTTGACGTAAAATCTGCATCAGAACGATTTCATTCTAACTATGGAGGACTTGAGGTAGGAGGCCGATCGCAATGCATTGGATTCGGTCCCAAATTAGCATCGGTAATTCAGCTTTACGAGTCGCTGTAAGATGGCGCGCGTGTTCGAAGTGGGCTATCAAATAATGGTTTCTTATGGACGCAATAACTATTTTTATTTAAATTAGTTCTTTAAGGAACAAATAAGGACTTTTATATGAATTTACACTTACTTTGTTATACTTATTAGTAAACTCGGCCTGTATAAAGTCCACCGATGCTTGGTTTTTAAAATACAGGGTATTATATAAACATTCTAGCTATACCTTTGGAGCTAAAAAGAGACTTATTTGGCTGCGTTTTCTCTCGGAAAAAGATACTGTCTTACACCCCGATACAAAGCAAGCTCTACTTTTATAAATTGTACCATTATTTATTATAAATATGGAAATTAATTACAATACAACGTTATTTGTCTTGTCTTGCCTTCAAACATTATTTGTTATTTCGAAAAATAAAATGTCAATTGTCAAAAGTAAAAGCACAGAAAAATAAAGGGTTTAGGAAAAAGTTAAAAACTATGGAGGATCTAGTTTTCCATATTAAAAACGAAGAAGAAGAAGACAACATCAGCCCACTTCGGACGCGAGAGCCATCTATCGGCCAATAGCGAACTAACCAAAAAACCGGGACAGAAATTGAAAATGCTGCCATTGTCGATCGGCCTCCTACCCTCTAGTTCTCCATAATTCTAACACACTGTTACAGAATGGATTAATTCTGTATCACCTAGGGCAAAGACAACTAGATTTTCGATTTCAACATCTAAACTGCACGGGAAAACCAACAAATTTTAAAAATCAAGACAGCTTTGTTTCGATTATTTTGACACTGTCATGTCATGTTTCACTTTGACGGCGGTTGAATTTATTTTACGTAGAAGGTAAGTTTTATTAATAAATTTATTAATGTAGTCTTATTTCGTTTTTCTAAAATAGTGTTAGAGAAAGTATAGTCTATAACAAGTATGAAATGGCATTCCATACTTGTTATAGTCGGCTTCCACTTAACTAGGCGCACGTGACCTCCTGAATCAAATCAGTGGAATCAGAGGTTTAAAAATGTTTCAAAATATAAAAACCAATATGGCGGCATATGGACAGCTGATTTTCCATAAAATTGAATGTTAGAGTCGATTCACTCAGTAAACCTGCAAGATGGCCGACATGTCATATGACAAAAGTCATATTCCAGCTACATAAAATAAATTTTTGCATTTTCAATGACTTTTGTCATATGACATGTCGGCCATCTTGCAGGTTTACTAAGTGAATCGACTTTAATAGGTTAACAATTAATTTAAAACTATCAGTCATAATAAAAATTAGATAATAACAGTGACGGGTCTCGTTCCAAAATTAATTTCCCAGGGGTGCGTCCGTGTTGTTGCACACGGTTGACATAATAGTTTTATATTTCAAAAATTTAATAACTAAATTGATGGAAAATTAGACCTTTGACTAGCGACCACCCTTGGGAATCAAATGTTGGTCCGTAAATAGGGGTGATTGTTTAATAAATAAAAGTTAGAACATCAGAATTTGTCTGCATTTTACATTGTATATAATTTTGAATATTTTTATATATAATATATTTATAATATTTTTTTCGTTTTACTGATTTCACTGAGTCGTCTTGCCATGATTTAGACCCACTTTCATTCGAAAATACCCAAGTTTCATCTAAAAAAACTGCTTTTCTAAACTTTGATTCATAATTTTCAACATATTTTTTCAGAAACTTTACTCGTTCGCTTGCAATTCTTGGTAGTTCGCACAAATATCTTGTGTTGCAGTCCTTTCTATAACGAAATCCTAAGCTTTTAATGAGCGCTGACAATGGCCTGAGACATATTTCCTAAACACCTCGTTCCTTCAAAGCATCTTTCAGAGCTGAAAGCGTTATATCGACTTATGATGCATAAAAATCGTATATAACATTCCTTACATCCATTTTTTTACCTTCCTGTAAGTTTCAATCTTCGTTTTCCTTGATCGTCGTTGCGTTTTCTTCATTGGTATATTTCTACTACTTTCATGAACAATCCACTGTATTGATCTTAAACTTAGTTTTCGTGCTTCCGATACTTTCTCTTTAATAGACTTGGGATTTAATAACTCACCGATTTCAGTAGCCTTTTCTTCTTCATTTTTAAAATAATCTATTAAATTGAGAACCATTTCTTTTGCCTGGGGATGCAGTCAACTTGCATACCGATTTGTAGTCGACATTTTATGTCACAATATTTTTAATAATGACACATTTGAGAGCACAAAATGATAATACTGACTTCACAAGTATTTGATCCTATACGATCAGTAATATTTCTTAAAAGAATGGTTTTTAATTGTACCACAGCAATGGTACCCTTTTGTCTTTGAAACGAATTACTTAAGAAATTTCATTAAAGTTAGATCATGAAACCATTTTAACATTTTAGCTAGCAGAACCAAATAATGAATATGCTCAGCCGATTCAATTAAAAGAGAATAATGCAAATATTCCAATTTATGTAGATGGGTTACAACCATGTTGGAGATTTACCGCCATATATTTACAAAAAATCAACCTTTAACTTCTGACTGATGACGAGTGTGCAAAGAAATCTATCATTGCCGGCAACGCCATGATTTTAACTCATCTCACAATTTATGTAACAATAATTACTATAGCGGAGGATGTTATGTGAGTATATTCTTAATACTGACTCGTATAATTGTTAGCTAGTTCTACTTTAACTAGAAATTTTTTGAAATAGTTGTAGTGTATGAATATCAACCACTTTAGGTATCTTCAACTCCTTTTTTATTTATCCACTGCTTAAATCAAGAAATAAAATGTAACTTTTTCAGGGAGATTGTGGAAGTCCTTACGTAACAAATTATGGTTCTCAATATGGAATAATGCCCGGGTACTTGAAACTTTGTTATGATATTGTCCCTAATACATATAGTCGCATTATCGATCCTGAGTATTACAATTGGATAAAAATAATACTAATGTTTGAAATGTTACTAAAATATAATAAACTAAATGAAGATTATTTTATATTATTTTTGTGAAAAATTATTCCTGTTTTTGTAAATAAAACCATATTTCACTTCTTTATTATTTTTGAGGGCCCTCTACAAAATTATGTTTTATATTAATATATATCTAAAACATTACACTTAAATTTAAAATGAAAACATTCAAATTTTAAACCTAAAATACCTGTACGAATAAAGAAACGGATTGTAATTTGACGATTGCCATCGGTATTAGTTTTTTTTTATGTAACTTTTCGTACATTTACGGTTAACATTTAGTGTTATCCAATAACCAACCAAAAAATTAAAACGCTCGTAAAACTGAAGAATTAAAAGAAAATTTACCCCGATGATCAATGATTACTCGTCGGAGATCTAGCCGGAATGCGTTCTTAGTTGATCACCCGGTACAAATCCATGTACGTTAGGTTTGAAGACGTTTTTATGAAAACCAATAAACTTTTGTCACAAAAACACTTAAAAATTCTATGAAACTGATAAATCTAAAAACCCTAATCAATTGATTAATAAAAATCGATTTAAAGTACCTTGTCACTATTTAAACTGTCGGTTCACGTATTAACAATACAAAGTTTCACACAATATTCAGAATGAATAGACGCTTTTTTGCTTTCGCAGTGCTAGCGATTTTTGTTAGCAATCAATATGAAGGTTAGTAATTTTTTTTTAATCTATTGCTTGAAGAAATTTAACGAATACACAATAGACTCATAATATTATAAATCGATATAAATTTTTAGTTACTGCAAAACCATCTTTAAAGATAGTTAATGGAACCACTGCGGAAGAGGGTGAATTCCCGTACGCGGTATGTATTTGGAGTTATTTTAATAGTACTTAAATAAATTATTCAAACTGGCGGTTTATTTAAAGTTTTAAAAATTCCCGTAATTGATTAAACGTAACCTCTTCAAATTATATATCTGGTACCTGTCCGAAATACTCTATGGGTGGCCAACACTCAATATCTTTTATTTATCCAGTTTCCAATAATTTTAATAATTTAAGAATGCGATAATATGTATTTCAGCTTTCCCTTATAATTTACTTTCAAGGTGCAACTGCGTGATAGTAATGGCTTCTTTTTATGTGGAGGCTCAATAATAGCACCAGAATGGATTTTAACAGCTGGTCATTGGATTGCAGACCTGTAAGTAGAAATTTTATAGGCGTAATCAAATATTTAGTTATCTAGTTGAATTTTTATTGGTTTGACTTTTATTATTAATGATTTTTTAGTGACGAGGAGTCTACAATTGTATACGGAACAACGAAATTATATGACCTAGGTGACGGTACACCAAATACTTCCATTCTTATTAAACAGTCGTATAGACATCCAAAATTCAATTACAATTCCCAAGGCATAGTCGAATATGATATTGGTATTTTGCAGGTAACTACTTTTGTTGAATGCTTTCATCCAACCCATCTAGAAACTCGGTATTGATCGGTAATTTCCAATCATTAGTTTGCTATTGCAACAATCAATTGTTCAAAATTTAATCGGTAGACTGGAAATGGCCGATCACTAATAAGTTTTTTGCTGGATTGGAACAACTACTACTACAGAATGTGACTATGGAAACCTAAATTATATTAGCACTGGCACTGGTATCTCACTACTGATACAGTGATGATTTTTTGAATTAATTTGTGTATAATTTAGAATTTGATAGTTTTAGTTGGCAGTAGAGTATAAAATGATACTACTGTCTCCACTAGTATATAACCCTAAACGATCAGTAACATTTCTAAAATTGTTGGACTACAACATTTCATTAAGAATGATTTTTAATTGTGCACACGGCAATAGTGCCCTTTTGTCTTTAAAACGAATTATTTAAGAAATATCATTAAAAGTAAAGCAGGAATTTATATTAAAATTTCAGCTAGCAGAACCAATTACCTTTAATAACTATGCTCAGCCGATTCAATTAGCAGAGGATAATACAAATATTCCAACTCATGTAGATGGTGTTTTCTGTGGTTGGGGAGGTTACAATCGTAATGGAGCTTTACCACCATATTTACAAAAAATCAACCTTCAACTTCTGACTGATGACGAGTGTGAAAAAAAAATCTATGATTATGGGCAACACCATGATTTTAACTCGACTCACAATTTATGTAGCAATGATTACTATAACGGAGGGTGTTATGTAAGTATCTTCCTTATTAGTGTCATATTTTGCTCTATTTTTATGACCCTTAATCTAATCAGTTTTATACGAGAATATAAACATTACCTGATGATAGAATATTAGAAAAAGTTGAAATGTATAATATGCTTTTGACACAGAGTAATAATAATTATGCCTGCAAGTAACTCCCATAGTTCGAAATAATGTCCATAGGTCCTACGTTGGAGATTCCTTATTTAATTGACTAGATATTTAACATAGTCAAAATAGGCTGGCATATTCCAAATATTTTAAGAACTACTGAATGTAATTTTATAAAAGGTGGCACACTCATAGAGTAAGAAACCTTGAAAGGATGAACCCAAAAAAAATTGAAATTTTAATGATGGTCCGCAATAACACAATTATGAATATTTTAATTAATCTACAAGATAATCCAAATCGATCGCTTCGACAGTGCCTTGGACCACAGTGTGTAGCACCATTCAGTTGAAAATTTATTGAAAAGCTAAAAGATTCACTCCTACAAGCCGCACCTAGTCTATAAACTAACTAAAGGGATTATTCCAAGAAACTTGGATTAATGAGTGGGTGTAAAACCAAACTAGGGTGAGCACAACGGGCCCAACCTGACCGAAGTGCTTCCGGCATTTGGACGGAAACTCGAAAAAAAGGACCTATTACTATATTAAGCTTAGAGAACTATAGAAGATTTAAAATAGTTTAGTAGTAGTAGTACGGTCGTTATTTTCAGATGTGCCGTTTTTAACTACATGGATGTGCTAATCTTTCAAAAATTAAGTTTATTAACTTTTGAAATATATGCTATATTTAATACCTTTTTGTCACCTCGCTTCTGTCCATATTACTTAACACAATAAATTGCGTGAAGTAAATCAACCAAGTTGTGCCTAAGTAAATTCAAAATATGTATTGGATCAATCAATTTAGGTAAAAGCAGGTGTATATCTCCCATTTTTCCACTGCTTAAATTAACGATCAATTTTTTTTAGGCAGACTCTGGAAGTCCTTACGTCATAAATGGAACTCAATATGGACTATTATCGTGGTCCTTAAAACCATGTTATGGTGTTGTTCCTAATACCTATAGTCGCATTACCAATCCTGAATATCGCAACTGGATAAGAAATGTCACGAATGTTTAAAATATATTTGGAAAATAATATTCTTCTTTTTGAAATAAATTTATGGTGTATTACCATTTTACTGTTACTTAACTAGCATAAATGCTTCCTAATTAATATAAATCAATAAACTAAAATTATTAAGGAAAACAACACTTAAAATTATAAAAACAAAAGATGGCTGGGGGTATGTTATGTTAACATATGTTTTTTTATAAAATTATTGTATTTGAATCGGGCGCTTTCTTAGAAGATCGTTTTATGATTATGGCTTACTCCTCGTGCATGCGGACAATAATACAGGGTGAGTTTTTACTTAAAATAAATTCAGAAAATCCAGTAAAGTTTTTTTTGAAAAAATGTTTGGACATGAGTATTAATATTTTAAGTTGTATTTTTTATAAAAAAAATATTCCAGTCCATAGTGCTTGAAAACCAAATGGCGCAAACTAAAAAATCATTAATCATCATGAAATACAATAGTAGTTATCAGAATGTGATGATGGAAACCAAAATTAAATTAAAATCGCCAATGCTATGCCACTATTAATTTTGTGGCATTTGGCTCATTCTTATTTTATTGTTAACTAGCACGAGACCTATGTCCTAATACGCCAGTCATATAAGGATTCATCTACGAAAAAAATCCAAGTGAGCTGAAATTTTACATACACCTTTACTTTTATTATACTAATAATGTGTCAAAAGTCCCCAGCGATATCTTATTTGCGTTTCAAGTTATTCAAGGTCAAATATCACATCAATTGGTTTTTTGCAAATATTTCGTTTCCTGTATGCCCTATATGACTTTTTTGACTATTACAAAAATTAGAGACTAAAAAATTCTCTTCAAAAAGTGTTATATATACATTTTACGTAAAACTAACCGTATATATTCAAACTATACGCCAGGAAAACACTGGGTAGCGGTACATCCGTTTCCACACCACCCCTAAGGGGCTTTTTTTTACATGGTTTCCCCAGTAGGCCTAATCCATGATTTTACTTGTTTTTGTAACTTCTACAGCTCAACCTGAATCTCGTAATCTGTCCCCTCTTCTGTCTTCGTCCTCTGTTATCTCCTCCAGGTTGTCGTCCTTTGTCCCCTCCTCCAGATTTTCGTCGTCTTCCCCAACATTTTCTTTTACTTCTGTTATATTTTGTGTCAAAAGACCAACAGGATCAAACTAATGATCTTCTTCATCCTGAATGTTTTCTTCGGTAACGCTATCGACATTTGCGTTGAGACATGACTGACCGTGACAATGGCCGCAAAGTACTGAACAGGACATTCCAACTTTTCTGCACCCGTAATTTGTGTTACATCCTTCAGTACAGTTGCAAAATATAGTATTTAAAAGTACATCTGGTGCAGGGGGCAATAAAGTCCTAATGGGCTCCCAAATATTATTATTTATCGTCCATCCCCATTGTTCAGGATTTAAATCATTACCAAGCTAAATTATCAAAGTCGAGTGTATTACCAAGTAGAGATTTAATCTCTACTTGGTAATACACTCGACTTAGATGTTGGCATGCAGCTGCGGAAGTAGGAGGGAGTGACGACAATTTCATTGCGGTGTTGTCTTGTTGACTTCGCAAATGTCATATATCGATAGTTTTCAATGGATAATACTGTTTTAGGGGCTTCATAGATTGCCAGAAGAATGCGTAATCCATTTTCCATAATCGTCTTTACTGTGCAATTTTTCTGTTTAAAAACTTCCGCAAATTGATGCAACTCGAACATTTTAAAAACTTTTATTTTTCCTTTATTAAAAAGCGCAGAGGTTGTGTCGCAGCCAGTGAGCCAGTAATTACATATAATAACAACAGATGCTTTTTACAATTTGGATACTTATTTATGCTGGAAAAAGAATATGTTATTGATTTTATTTTCCCTTTCCCTGGTTTAAACAAGAAAACATCCTGGAGCACGTCCTATTAGAAGAACTAAGAGATCTACATCTTCCCCAACGATAATAGTGATGTTGTCTTGTGATTTCTCAAGTGCCGTCTCTACTATTAAAACATCGGAGTCGTCTCTAGCTCGTTTCACAGTTATGTTGATAGATTGTAGTTTATTAGCAGTGATATTAATCTAGTTTTGTTTGCCATATTGGATAGGAACTTTTCTTGGCCAAGTGTCACTTGCATTGCTTCATCAAAAATGACCTCTACGGATCCTGAAGTTAAAGCACTTCGTCGAAGTTGTTCCATTGCTTTTATATTCTTGCTATTATCACTGTATCCATCAAAGACAACCGTAATGTCAGAGCCAAAATGTTTTTGTAGATAATCAATATATCTTTTAATTATACACTCAAAAGTATCATCTTTTTGCCATATTACACGGTTGTAGACATAACTGCGTTGAGCTTTTTGCAGCATAATTGAGCCGTATGTTATTAGTTTTATGGAAAAAACTTATTCAACCTTTTTTGTAGAGAATTACCTGTTCTTTATTTTTTGTAATTACCCAAAAATTCCTACGACTTACGGACAGCGAGATATTTAGGAAAATAAGAGTTTTATGGTCTTTCAACTTAAATAACTAGAAACGCAAGCGCGATATTGATGGGGACTTTTTAGACATTGTTTACAAAGTCAAAATAAAGGTGTAAGCAAAATTTAGGCTCACTTGCATTTTTTAGCAGATGCTGCTTTTTCCGGCCTAATATGACTGGAGTATAAGGCAATTTAGGTAACATGATGGCTGGTTCTGACTTACAGAACTATAAGGGCCAATTGTATAGGTATGAATTTACCTAATTTTAATCTTAGAGTTATTCCGTGAGTTAACCCAAGGTACAATGTTTTACCAGTTGTATGGGTTTGTGTTAAGAAAGTCTTATTTGAACTAGCTGCTAACTTCAGTATGATATAAGGTCAATAATATTTAAATCATCTTCATCATCCGAAAGAAAATCATAAACAATATCAAAGGCCTCCATAATAATTTTAAAATAATAAAATAGGAATCATGTAAATAAATTAGGTTATTGTTGTAACATAACAAAATACGCCATTTTCAGGCTTCTAATCCCGAGATTGTAGGTTAACTCATACCCGATCCACGAGTTGAGGGTTTATCCTAGAAAAAGGAATAACCTCTGCCTATACAATGTATTTTTATACTTATCCTCCGATTAACTCTAATTTTTGAGTTAACTTAAACCTATATAATTGGCCCTAAGTGGATTAGGATTTGATGTTGTTAGTCTACAGCAGAGCATAAAATGATAATACATACTGACTCACCAAGCATTTGACGTTAAACGATCAGTAATATTTCTAAGATTGTTGAACTACAATATATCATTGATAATGGTTTTTAATTGTGCACACAGCAATAGTACCCTTTTATCTTTGAAACGAATTACGTAAGAAATTTAATTAAAGTTACAGCAGGAAACCATTTTAACATTTTAGCTAGCAGAACCAATTAATGAATATGCTCAGCCAAAATCAATTAGCAGAGAATAATGCAAATATTCCAATTCATGTAGATGGGTTACAACCATGTTGGAGATTTACCACCATATTTACAAAAATCAACCTTTAACTTCTGACTGATGACGAGTGTGCAATACAAATCTATAATTACGGGCAACGCCATGATTTTAACTCGACTCACAATTTATGTAGCAATAATTTTTATAACTGAGGATGTTATTTCCTTAATATTGACTCGTATTATTGTCAGCTAGTTCTACTTTCACAACCCTAATATTTGTCAATTTTTTATGCTAATATTTAACTAGAGAATTTTTTAAATAGTTGTAATGTATGAATATCAACCACTTTGGGTACCTTCGACTTCGTTTTTATTTATCCACTGCTTAAATTAAGAAATAAAATTTAATTTCTTCAGGGAGACGGTGAAAGTCCTTATGTAACAAATAATTCCCAATATGGAATAATGTCGTGGTCCTTGAACCTTTGTTATGATCTTGTTCCTAATACCTATAGTCGCATTACCGATCCTGAGTATTGCAATTGGATAAAAATATTACTAATGTTGGAAATGTTACTAAAACATAACAAACTAAATGAAGATTATTTTATATTATTTTTGTAAAAAATGATTCCTGTTTTTGTAAATAAAACCATTATGTTACTTCTTTATTATTTTTGCGGGTCCTCTACAAAATTATGTTTTATAGTAATATATACTTAAAACATAACACTTAAATTTAAAATAAAAACACTCAAATTTTAATCACTTTCCATGTAATGAACTGTAAAAGTTAGTTTGGAATAAAGACATTTTAAAGTTAAATCTAAAATACCTGCACCATTAAAAAAACGAATTGTAATTTGAGGATTGTCATCGTTATTACCATTTTTTCTAATTTTCGTACATTTACGAGTAACATATCGTGGGTTCAATTCAATAACTAGATAACTAAAAAATTGTAGTTTTGAGATAATTAGCGTTAACTAATCTTCTTGCGTACTTTTTTATTCCTACTCTGAAACAGACTAATTAGAAGAGTTTTTTTGTATGTACGTGATAGAAGAGGGTATAATGGAACCGTGGAGGACAGTTTTAATGAAAATTATAGGTACTTATAAATTAAAATTTATTTAATTGCGAGATGTCTAGGTTTAGCACTATTTTGAATTCCATTATTCTAGGTATGCACTAGTTATCCACTAATAAAAATACGAAATAAATATAAGTTTTTATTAGAAAATAATTATAACTTAAAAAAATTGATTTCAATCATTATCAGCTTCAGTGTTCGAATAAGCTAAATTGACGTAGAAGTTATAGTACTCCCTACTGACTGCTGACTACGTGACTTGTCTACTTTTGACAAAGTTAGACTGGCATGACCGAAATGGTAAAACTAGACATCTGTTGTTATCGACTTATTGCACTAATATTTTCTTTGTTTACTCATTTATCTAGTTTTTGAATTTATCTACAGAGGTCACTAGGGTGTATCTTTAAGTTAACTACTTATAGCATTCAAAAGCCTATACCTTAAGAAGTTCCATAAAGTTGATATCTCAAATACTGCAATTTTTGAGTTATCTAGTTATTGAATTGAACCCACGATATGTTAGTGTTATCCAATAACCAACCAAAAAATTAAAACGCTCGTAAAACTGAAGAATTAAAAGGAAATTTACCCCGACGCTCAATGATTACTAGCCGGAGATCTAGCAGGAATACATTCTTAGTTGATCACCCGGTACAAATCCAGGTATGTTAGGTCTTAAGAGGTTTTTATGAAAACCAATAAACTTTTATCAAAAAAACACTTAAAAATTCTGTAAAACTGATAAATCTAAAAACCCTAATCAATTTATTAAGGAAAATCGATTTAAAGTACCTTGTCACTATTTAAACTGTCGGTTCACGTATTAACAGTACAAAGTTTCAGACGATATTCAGAATGAATAGACGCTTTATCGCTTCCGTAGTGCTAGCAATTTTTGTTAGCAATCAATATGAAGGTTAGTAACTTTTTTTTAAATCTATTGCTTAACGAAATTTAAAGTATACACATTAGACTCACAATACAATATTTTATATTGATATAAATTTTTAGTTACTGCGAAACCATCTCTAAAGATAGTTAATGGAACCACTGCGGAAGAGGGTGAATTCCCGTACGCGGTATGTATTTAGAGTTTATTAAGAGTACTTAAATAAGTCGTTTAAACTGATGGTTTATTTAAAGTTCAAAAAATTGCCTCAATTGATTAAACGTTACATTTTCAAATTACATGTCTGGTACCTGTCCGAAATATTCCATGGGTGGCCAAGGTTTTTGAAACCATTCCAACACTCAATATCTTTTATTTATCCAGTTTCCAATAATTTTAATAATTTGAGAATGACTCGTGCTTGTCAACAGAAAAAAAGAAAGAAAGAAAGAAAGAAAGAAAGAAAGAAAGAAAGAAAGAAAGAAAGAAAGAAAGAAAGAAAGAAAAAACATTTTATTTGACTACGTTTTGTTAAATTACAATTGTAGCAGGTCAAAAAAACAAATAATTCTATGTATAATAAAAAAAAAAAAAATTTAAAATAAAAAATAATACACATTGTAAAAATACTACATAACACAAAAAACAACGTAAATAACTACATATATATATACAAACAGTTACAATATGGCGTCGTTATTTAGTTTTAAAAATGATCTGTATTCATCCACTGTATAAAATGCGTGTGTGACTAAAAATGACTTTATCTTAATTTTAAAATACTTACTATTTAATAATTTAACATTATTAGGTGAAACATTATATAATTGAACATCCAGTGAATTTCTTTTTGAGAGTTTAAGTCTAAATTTGGGCGGCCTAATAAACTCAGCCGATCTTGTGCAATATTCATGAAATTTCGAATTAATCTGAAAGTCATTTTTTTTTGTATGAATCTCTAAAAGTTGATGTAAAATGTAAAGACACGGCAGTGTAAGTATTTTTAATTCTTTAAAAATTGGTCTACAGTGCTCTCTATAATGCGCCTGAACAATAGTTCTTAATGCTTTTTTTTGTAACCTAAATACTTTGACCGACCTTGGCGAATTACCCCAAATATGAACTCCGTACGATTCGTGGGAGTTAAAAAGAGAATAGTACACAGTTAAAAGAGTAGCTTTATCCAGAATTGATCTTAATCTTCTAAATGTAAAAATTGCAGAGGCTAATTTTGCAGAGCGTAATTGGTATTCCAGCTTTTCCTTATTATTAATTTTTAGGTACAACTGCGCGATAGTTTAGGCTTCTTTTTATGTGGAGGCTCAATAATAGAACCAGAATGGATTTTAACAGCAGCTCACTGCGTCGAAGAACTGTACGTAAAAATTTCATAGACGTAATCAAATATTTAACTATCTAGTTGAATTTTTAATGGTTTGACTTTCATCATTAATGATTTTTTAGTGACGCGGAGTCTACAACTGTATATGGAACAACTAAATTATATGACAAAGATGACGGTACACCAAATACTTCCATTGCTATTAAACAGTTGTACAAACATCCAAAATTTAATTACAACGCCCAAGGCTTTCCTGAATATGATGTTGGTATTTTGCAGGTAACTATTTTTGTTAAATGTTTATAGCTTTCTTCCAACCCATCAAGAAACTCGGTATTGATCGGTCATTTCCAATTATTAATTTGCTATTGCAACAATCAATTGTTTAAAATTTAATCGGTAGACTGGAAATTCCCGATCAGGAATAAATTTCTTGCTGGATTAGAACTACTACTACTCATATTTAAAACAATGTTTGAAAACCAATTGACGCAAACTATAAAATCGTTCATGAAATGACATAAATCGAATAGTGGTTATCAGAATGTGATTATGGAAACCTAAATTATATTAGCACGGGCAATGGTATCTCCCTACTGATACAGTGATGATTTTTTTAATTAATTTGTGTATAATTTAGGATTTGATAGTTTTAGTTTGCAGCAGAGCATAAAATGATAATACTGACTCCACTAGTATTTAACCTTAAACGATTAGTAATATTTTTAAAATTGTTGGACTACAACATTTCATTGAGAATGATTTTTAATTGTGCACACAGCAATAGTACCCTTTTGTCATTAAAACAAATTATTTAAAAAATATCATTAAAATGAAAGCAGGAACCTATTTTTATATTTTAGCTAGCAGAACCAATTTCCTTTAATGAATATGCTCAGCCGATTCAATTGGCAGAGAATAATTCAAATATTCCAACTCATGTAGATGGTGTTTTATGTGGTTGGGGAGGTTATGACCACCACTGGAATTTACCACCATATTTACAAAAAATCAACCTTCAACTTCTGACTGATGAGGAATGTACATTAGCAGTCGATGCTTTCAGGGACGACAATGATTTTAACCCTATTCACAATTTATGTAGCAACGATAGCTATAACGGAGGGTGTTATGTAAGTATATTCCTTATTAGTCATATTTTGCTCTATTTTTATGACCCCTATATCTAATTAGTTTCATGCGAGAATATAAACATTACCTGATGATAGAATATTAGAAAAAGTTGAAATGTATAATAATATGCTTTTGACACAGAGTAATAATAATTATGCCTGCAAGTAACCATAATGTCCGTAGATCCTACGTTGGAGGTTCCTTATCTAATTGACTAGATATTTTTTATAACATAGTCAAAATAGGCTGGCATATTACAAATATTTTTAAAACTATTGAATATAATCTTATAAAATGTGGCACACCCATAGAGTTAGAAACCTTGAGAGGATGAACCCAAAAAAAATTGAAATTTTAATGATGATCGGCAATAACACAATTATTTTAACAACATTTTAATTGATCTACAAGATAATCCAAATCGATCGTTTCGACAGTGCCTTGGACCACAGTGTGTAGCACCATTCAATTGAAAATTTATTGAAAAGCTAAAAGATTTACTCCTACAAGCCCCACCTAGTCAATAAACTAACTAAAGGGATTATTCCAAGAAACTGGGATCAATGAGTGGGTGTAAGACCAAACTAGGGTGAGCACAACGGGCCCAACCTGACCGAAGTGCTTCCGGCATTTGAACGGACACTCGAAAGAAAGGGCCTATTTAAACCTTTAAATTAATATAGAAGATGTTCTGTTTAAAATAGTTTAGTAGTAATTTAAAAAAGTTAGATTTTTTTGAATAACCCTGTATAGTAACAGAGACGGTTGTGCCGTTTTTAACTACATGGAGGTGCTAAACTTTCAAAAATTATATTTATTAACTTTTGAAATATATGCAATATTTTATACTTATTTGACACCCTGCTTATGTTCATATTACTTAACACAATACATTTGCGTGAAGTAAATCAACCAATTTGTGCGTAAGTAAGTTAAAAATATGTATTGGATCAATCAATTTAGGTAAAAGCTGGTGTATATTTCTTATTATTCCACTGCTTAAATTAACGAATATTTTTTAGGGAGACTCTGGAAGTCCTTACGTCATAAATGGAACTCAATATGGACTAATATCGTGGTCCTTAAAACCATGTTATGGTGTTGTTCCTAATACCTATAGTCGCATTACCAATCCTGAATATCGCAACTGGATAAGAAATGTCACGAATGTTTAAAATATATTTGAATAATAATATTCTTTCTTTTTAAATAAATTTATTGTGTATTACTGTTATTTTACTAGGTTAAATCCTTCTTAATTAATATAAATCAAGGAAGTTAAATTATTAAGGAAAACAACAGTTAAAATTATAAAAACATAAGATTCTTGTCAGGCTGGGGGTGTGTTATGTTAACATATTATGTATTTTATAAAATTATTGTATTAGAATCGGGCTTTTTCTTACAAGACCAGTTTTTGTTTATGGTTTACTCCTCGTGCAGACTATAATACATGGTGAGTTTGTAACAAATTAAGAAAATCCAGTAAAGGTTTTTTTGGAAAAAAAAAATATTTTGACACGGGTATTGACATTTTAACTTGTAGTCTTTTTATAAAAAAAATATCGATACAGTGTGTCCGAAATGGCAACTCCAGTTTTTTATTGACTATTTTTAAAGTGCATATTAAGTTATACATAAGTACACCCTTTTTATTTCTTGTCATTTATGGGATATTAAAAAAAATTTAATTTATTTAAAAAATTAAAAAATACCTTCCATCTATCTTTATTACTTTTTTGTTAATATTAACAATGTTGTCAATTCACTATTTGACAATAATCTAAACGCAAGTAAAACTTGTTTGAACATTTCTAATTACTTCGGGAGAAATTAGCCTACGCTCATGTCTTCTTTGTGCTCTCAACGCCTTAATATATTATATATACGTGAAAGGTCGTGTCATTGTATTAGATGGAGGAAAACTGCTCATATGGCGTCCTAATATATTGATATTTAATGTCTATACTGTAATTAATATACAGGTTGAAAAAATTCATTGTGAAATATGAGCAAAAAAATCACTGGAAATAATTTTCATTCTTCTCAGATGTGCCGTTTTTAACTACATGGATGTGGTAATCTTCCAAAAATTAAATTTATTAACTTTTGAAATACAGGGTGTTAAAAATTCGATGTTCACCATTGGGATCTCATAAACGGTAAGAGATACAGCAAAGGTTAAATTGGGGCAAAGTCGCGCAATTCATAGCGGACCAATATGCCAAGAAGAAATTAGGAAAATTCCGAGTACTTCCGAGGATATAGGTAAAAAACCGAAAATCGCCGTTTTGGTTTTTAATTTTTCCTGGCCTTATTTAAAGAGATAATGGAAAATAAATTTCACACTTTCATTGCCACTTTTCGTCTTCTATAAAGCAGTGTTCTTAGATTTCATGTCCGACGTTTTGTCTTTCGGATGCCATCGTCAGGTTTGTTTTTTTTAAATACGGACCTATATTTTTTATTGCATTTATCTAAGCTTTATATGCGATGTAATCTTAATACAAAATTACTTTGACTGAATATCAACGTTTCTACCCTATAAAAACATGTTCAGGAATATTTTATTTAAAAAACTTGTTGATTAGGTATTGAAGATAATTTTTTTAACAGTATTTTCGGAAACACAAGAAAATCTATAACTAAAACAATAACAAATATCACAAAACGATAATTACAGTACGTTTAGGTACTAAAATATTCAAAATTATCTATTATTTACATTTTTTATAAATTAAAATTATTTAAACCCAGAAGAGGTAAAAACTAATGACAAATGTTTATCTCAGATGCTCAAAAAGATTTCCATTTTGATTTATACATTTTTCAATTTTGACGCGAACTTTTTGAGTAGCTCTGTGTACCCGACCTTCTTCGAATTGATACAAACGCATTTATGCAACGAACTCTAAGCTCTTCTATTACGTTAATGGGCTGCTTATACACTTTGTTTTTTATGGCTCCCCAAAAAAAGAAATCTAGTGGTGTAAGGTCTGGGGACCTTGCCGGCCACTCAATAAAACCACGATTTCCAATCCATCTGCCTGGAAATTCAGCATGTAAGAAGGTTGTAACATCTCTCGTGCCATGAGCGGGTGCTCCATCTTGCTGAAACCAAATTTGTTGCAGCCGTGCAAGCGGGATTTCAGATAAAAAATCTTGGAATGTATTATTTAAAGATACTAGATAATTCTCCCCTGTTAGCCGTTGTGGTAAAAAAACAGGACCAATATCCCTGCCCAAACATTCAGAGAAAAGCGTACTTGCTTGCGTACTTCTCTATTATCTCTGGGATTTTCTCTTGCCCAAATATGTTCATTGTTTCTATTAAAAACACCACAATTTGTAAATGTAGCCTCATCACTCCAAAGAATATTGCTTAAAAAATTGCGATGTTGGTTATCTTGATCTAGTAGCCAATTACAAAAAGTTAGCCTTCTTTTAGCGTCTCCTTCTCGCAATGCATGTGATATATGAATTTTGTAGAGTCTCAAACCGGCATTTTTTAGAACTTTCCATGCCTTAACATGGTTTAAGGATGGCAAATTGGATTCCGCTTCAATTTGCCTACTGGATATAGTTGCATCATTGTCCACCTACAATAACGTGAAACATCATAAGATTTCAGGATATTGTATGTATACAATGTTAACTTATTTTGTAAAAAAACAATTTTTGTGAAGTTTCATGTTACATACCTGGCCTAAAACGTACTGAATTTCGTCTTCTGTAATACGGTTACCATATTTTTGTCGAGGCTTTCTAAGCTGGCCGTAATCGCTTAAATTTCTATCAAGTCTTTGAAAAATGTTTTGTGCTGGCTGGTCCCTTTCCGGATACTCCTCAAAATATCTTTGTAAAGCTGTCATAGAATTTCTATTGCTACTGTAATAAATTCTTAACATATCCCTTTTTTCTTCAGAAGAAAATTTCATTTTTAGATAAGACCGAATTTATCACCGCGTAATTGAAATTTAGATTACTATTGTTATTGTTTCTACATTCCATGGCAAACTATGATACTTTAAACAATGAATCCTCTAATTGTAACAAACTCGAAAGCTTTTTCAAAATTATCTGCAATTGCCTTCTCGATCAGGGTTTTTAGAAAGAGAAAAATCATTCTGTCTCTGTTATACATTATCAGATACGGCTTTGATCTTCAATAACTAATCAACAAGTTTTTTAAATAAAATATTCCTGAAAATGTTTTTATAGGGTAGAAACGTTAATATTCAATCAAAGTAATTTTGTATTAAGATTACATCGCATATAAAGTTTAGATAAATGCAATAAAAAATATAGGTCCGTATTTAAAAAAACAAACCTGACGATGGCATCCGAAAGACAAAACGTCGGACATGAAATCTAAGAACACTGCTTTATAGAAGATGAAAAGTGGCAATGAAAGTGTGAAATTTATTTTCCATTATCTCTTTAAATAAAGCCAGGAAAAATTAAAAACCAAAACGGCGATTTTCGGTTTTTTACGTATATCTTCGGAAGTACTCGGAATTTTCCTAATTTCTTCTTGTTATATTGGTCGGCTATGAATTGCGCGACTTTGCCCCAATTTAACCTTTGCTGTATCTCTTACCGTTTATGAGATCCCAATGGTGAACATCGAATTTTTAACACCCTGTATATGCAATATTCAATACCTTTTTGTCACCTGGCTTCTGTGCATATTACTTAACACAATAAATTTGCATGAAGTAAATCAACCAAGTTGTGCCTAAGTAAATTCAAAATATGTATTGGATCAATCAACTTAGGTAAAAGCAGGTGCATATTTCCCATTTTTCCACTGCTGAAATTAACGAATAATTTTTTTAGGGAGACTCTGAAAATCCTTACGTCTTAAATGGAACGCAATATGGACTAATATCTTGGTCATTTGCACCACGTTTTGGTATTGTTCCTAATACATATTATAGTCGCATTACCAATCCCGAATATCGCAACTGGATAAGAAATGTCACGAATGTTTAAAATATATTTGGATAATAATATTCTTTCGTTTTAAATAAATTTATAGTGTATTACCTTTACTGTTACTTTATTAGGTTAAATCCTTCCTAATTAATATAAATCAATGAACTAAAATTATTAAGGAAAAAACAGATAAAATTATAAAAACATAAGATTCTTGTCAGGCTGGGGGTGTGTTATGTTTATGTTTTTATAAAATTATTGTATTAGAATCGGGCTCTACCTTACAAGACCGGTTTATGTTTATAGTTTACTCCTCGTGTAGACTATAATACTGGGTGAGTTTGTATCTTGGAATAAATTTAGAAAATCCAGTAAAGGTTTTTTTTGGAAAAATGTTTGGACAAGGGCATTGACATTTTAAGTTTGGTCTTTTTATAAACAAAATATTTTTAAAGTGCATATTAAATTATACATAAGTGGCAAGTTTTTATTTATTTATATGATATTAAACAAACTAAATTTATTTGAAAAATAAAAAAACCTTCCATCTATCTTTATTATTTTTTCGTTAATATTAACAATGTTGTCAATTCACTATTTGACAATAATCTAAACGCAAGTAAAACTTGTTTGAACATTTCTAATTACTTCGGGAGAAATTAGCCTACGCTCATGTCTTCTTTGTGCTCTCAACGCCTTAATATATTATATATACGTGAAAGGTCGTGTCATTGTATTAGATGGAGGAAAACTGCTCATATGGCGTTTTTATAGATTGATATTTAATGTCTATACTGTAATTAATATACAGGTTGAAAAAATTCATTGTGAAATATGAGCAAAAAAAAATCACTGGAAATAATTTTCAAGTTCCTAATTTTACCGCTAGGGTGCGGTGCGTAGTCGCTATGCTAGGATAGATAGTCCTTAATTTCTTCTAATAACAGCAATAATTCAATGTAGGTCAGAAATTAGGTTCTTATATGCTTCGTAATATTCTCTATACATTTTGAAATAACAATTTTTTTGTAGTTACCATGGTTACAGCATGGAGAAGGTTAACAACTAAAAGTATTTAAAAGGCTGTAACTTCGGTCTGCGTAAACCGAATTTAACATACTAGGGCTTATTTTAAAGAACGTTTTGTCGTGATTGAACGTTGGTATAAATATTATTAAAATTAATACGAGGTTGATAAAAGAGTACCTTTTAAAAAAATAGATTTCTAGTTTTGCTGGTAGTTAGTAAATAGAACTGCATAAACCACAAGTCGTTTCCTCTTGTCTATTAAAAGTTACCGCAAAAATAGTGAAGTAATTCGATATGGGCTTTCAACAATGTTTTGCAATTTTCCTTTTATTAAAATGTTGAAATCCTACAGAAATAAGCTTTTTTGGCTATTTTTATTAATCTTAGGCGTTTAAAAAAAATAAATTGATATTTTGTTATTGATTTTAGTTATTTATTTAAATAATGCTATATTAATCTAAATGTTACATTATTTGTGGACAATTATGAAATTAAACATATTTCCAGGCGGTTGATAAAACAGGAATCATTGGTTTTTACCTATTCTTAGATCATTAGTTGATAAAAGGAATAAATAAATAATTTATGTAATTAACAGATCATAAAATGATAATAATATACTAATTCCACAATATTTGACCTTAAACGATCACTAATATTTCTAAAATTGTTGAACAACAACATTTCATTGAGAATGGTTTATGATAGTGCACATAGCAATAGTACCCTTTTGTCTTTGAAACGAATTACTTAAGAAATTTTATTAAAGTTACAGCAAGAACCCATTTTAATATTTTAGCTAGCAGAACCAATTCTATTTAACGAGTATGTTCAACCGATTAAAATTACCGAAAATAGTATAAATATTCCAGTCAATGTAGAAGGTGTTTTAAGTGGCTGGGGATATTACAACCATGTTAGAGCATTACACCATATTTAGAAAAAATCAACCTTCAACGTTTGTCTGACGACAAGCGTGCAAAAAAATGTATGATTACGGTCAACACCATGATTTTAACTCGACTCACAATTTATGTACTATAACGGAGGATGTTATTTCTTTAATATTGACTCGTATTATTGTCAGCTAGCTAATATTTGACAAATTTTATGCGAGCATTTAACTAGAGAATTTTAGAAACAGTTGTAATGTAGAACCACTTTAGGTGTCTTTGACTTTTATTTTTTATTCGTCCACAGCTTAAATTAAAATTAAAAAAAAAAATTTCAGGTAGATGGTGGAAGTCCGTTATGTATTAAATGGTACCCAATATGGAATAATGTCGTGGTCCTTAAACCATGCTATGGTATCGTTCCTAATAACTATAGTCGCGTTACCAATTCTAAATCTCGCAAATGGACAAGAAATATCACTAATGTTTGAAATATTACTAAAACATAAACGAAATAAAATTTATATTATTTTTGTGACAAACTATTCCTGTTTTTGCAAATAAAACCATATTTTACTTTTTAATATTCATTCTGGCCCTCTAGAAAATTATGTTTTATAATAGGTTACTGCATTATACTTTAATTTACAATGAAAGCACTTAAATTTTAAAAGATAAGAAATTGATAAACCTAAAATACCTGTACCATTAAAAAATTCGGATGATCTTCTACATACTTCTACGTACACTTAATGATAAATTTTCGAGTAGACCAACCCAAACATTGATTAGCTGAGAATACTCGCTCCTGCAATGGAGTGTCCAATGGGGAATATTGACACCAAATTTTAAGTATAGGATTTATACGGGGTGCTTTGCAAGGTGCAAATAAAGGAAGCCAGTCTTTCAAATAACAACTACAACCTATTTAAATAACAGACTCGTTATACATACATTTTATATTTGATCCAAGGTACTGCTTTTACTGGCTAGGGCGGGACCATAATTATAATATCTAAAAAATATGTCGTGACATATATGTTCTTAGTGGCCTGGCTAGCGTAGTGGATCAGGAGGTATGCTTGATTGCATTTCACGCGCTGGTGCAGACTGAATATTTTTATGCCGTCTTTCGAGAAACTCGTCTCATATACAGAGGATTTTTACGCTCTTGAGATGTGCAGTAAGAGGTACCATGATGATGTTGGGCGGGATTTTAATATCCTGGCACCTCAAAATTTGATACTATTCAGAATCTTCACGACAACACCCGCCATAGCAATAATATACATGTCGAGTTGCTCGCACTAAAAAAGTCCTTCAATATATTACATCATTCCCTCATTTTCTATAATAAACTGCCAACTAACATCAGGGAACTCGGTAGGACAAATTTCAAATCAGTAATAAAAAAGTATCTTATAAAAAAATCGATTTATCATATTGATGAATTCCCAAAGGAAAGTCCAAAACTGGATGATTTTTATGATTAGAGACTGAGACTTGCAACGGGTGATCTTGTATCCATTTTAGTAATAATGTGATAAATGTAGTGTGTCCTAAGAAAAAAATTCAAAGAATATTTATAGATATAGTAAGTATAGATCCTTGACTTTTTTTGGAGCCATTTCTCAACATTTAAGTAAGTTTTTTAAACCTCACAACATATCTATAGCGTTCAAAACCACCAACACTCTTAAACAGAATATAGTCAAAACAAAAGACAGGATCGACCCACTTTCCAAATCCGGTGTTTACTCTTTACATTGTGGTAACAGTTCGGCTGTTTACGTCGGCCAATCAGGACGAAAAATATTAACCAGAGTCCGGGAACATCTTAGGTTTGTAGATAAATATCAAAACACCGATATAACAAACACAAAGTCGGCATTCGCAAACCATTTATTGGAATCAAGACACCAATTCTCAGTACCTGAAAATATAAACATGATTCATGAATGCCATAAGAGCAAAAAGTTGGATTTATTGGAGAAACTTGAGATTACAAAAGCAAAAAAGAGTCCTGTCCTTACCTGTGTTAACGACGTTTTCAATTTTGAACCCTATTTTATTTTTAATAATATAAACGATTAATACGTAAATATACTTAACAACATATTTTTCCCGCCTTTTTTCATGTAAATAGTAAGACTTTGACTGACAGCTCTTCTTCTTTTTTAATTTTGAAACAGGACATTAGAGTGTGGGCTATTATCTGTTCTTACCGAGCACCACCAAGTCCCTGGCCCTACCGTAAACTATTTGGTTATTGTTACTTCCTTTTTTAATTGTAATGTTAATGTGTGTAATTATTTATTAACTTTTAATTTCGTGTTTTAATGTTAGGTGAGAAAAAATTTGGGGGATTTTTCTATTTAATGTTATGTTTAAAAAACTTTCTAGGTCTGATGATGCCCATATAGGGCGAAACATGTCACCTTTTTGAATAAATAGTGATTGACGAGACGACGACTTTGCGTTTTTAGTTTTTATTTGTTAATAAGAAAAAAATATTTGTTACTGTTATTTTAAGAAGATTTATTTGGTCTTTTTTTGTATGGTAAACTATACTTGAATGTTATTGTACAAATACACCTTAATATGGATTCCGGGACACATGAGTCTGGGAGACAATGAGGCACAAGCTCGCTAAAAGGGGAGCAGCAACGAAATTCACCGGACCCGAACCGGCAATAACGAGATCTTCCGCTACGACCAAGAGATCGATTTTGTACGAAGCAACAGATAAGTGGAGTAGGCACTGGTTGAACTTACCAGGCCTAAGACACTCAAAGGCCTTTATAAACAGCCATAGAAACCAACAGCAAACTGATAAACTACTAGAACTTAATAGGATGCGCCTTAAAGCCCTGGTATACCACCGACCACTGCAGATTGCGACACCATATGCACAAAACTGGATTAGCGCAATATGAAGAATGCAGGCTCTGCATGGAAAATATAGAAACAGCGGAACACATACTATGCGCCTGCCCTGGAAACAGCTAGAATCAGATTTACCCTATTCAGAAAAGGGACACTGCTGCCCGAATAACTGAAGAATGTTACCTCCAATACAATAATTAACTTCATTAAGAAGCTAGATCTATTGGGAGAAATTTAAACAAGGTGTGAGCCACAATAGATCATATGGTCGCGGTGAAGGGTTAAATGTAATTCAACCTAATCTAACCCATTTTAGTGTATAACATTTTGTCTTTTACTTTTAATAACTGCTGACGATTAAAATGATTTGATTTGATTTGTCGACTTGCTATTTATACTTCTCGTTCTTTGTTCAATTAGATCAGTATAAATAAAACAAGTAGATGATTATATGCAGTGTGCAGCAAAATAAGCTTGGACTAGATATGAATTAGAGACAATAGGAAATAAATAATGAATTAGGAAAATGTCCAATTTTCATGGCAATATGGTTGCCCAGTAGCACGAATTTTCACAGGATTTTGGTTACTCTATTACCATTGGTCGTAAACGGGGAATTATCAAATTATCTGAAAAAATTATTTTATTCGCAACATTTGCTTCCAGGGTCTTTACCATCCAGTTTTCTGAAAAAAAGCATTATATAGCCAAAGTATTTCTAGACAAATTAGTCCCACTGAACGTATTATATGTATTTGTAGATACACACTCCCCAATCGGTAGATCACAGATGAGCAAAACCAAGCGTTGATAGGCCTGAAAGTTGCTTCTAAGGACTGAAGATCGTAGTTCGGATTCCACGTTAAACGGTAGGTCCCCTCGGCTCCTCGGCAATAGCCCTAGCAGCGGGCCTTTGTCATAATTTTTTTTTATAAAAAAATTAAATTTACTACGTCAAAAAGTAGTCTATAAAGTCAGAAATAGAGACTTTTTGCACCTATTAAATTAATATCAGTTTTTAGCTCCGTTATGGTTAACTTTATTAAACATAACGAGTAGCGCCACTGTTAAAACTAGAGATTTTGCAGCGCCTATACGTTCTGTCTGTAGTTATTAATTTGGCGCCGGCGCACCTAAACAAAATAAAATACCTAACCTAACAATAATTTGATTAAGTTGTATATTTTAATGTAAAGCTACTATTGCTTTGAATTTTAATTAATTGCTTATCACAATTTTAATTCACAGCAATGATGCTTCATAACTTTTGTATGTTCCGGCGACCATGCAGTTTAAGCATAACCATAAGGATAACGATAAGCTCTTCCTTATCCTTCCGTGACTAACGGAGTCCGTTATGGTTATTAACCATAGCGGATCACCTTTCTGACATTGCGCCTGCTCAGAATAACCATAACCACAAAAGAATGACGAATTAAGAGGTGCAAAAAGTCTCTAATAATCCAATTAGGGGGATTAAGGACGTAATGCTTAGCCGTACAGCTTAATAGCTGTTGGGTGTCAGTAACTACCTGAATTAACAATCAATCAGTTATTCCGTCATCTTTGACAGTCGTTACAAGTAATTTGATTCATCGCTAATTTTTATCAATACGCCACTGTCCTTACATTATTTTTACCTATTGCAAAGTTTGACTTAATGATATCTTATATCCCTGATAATGCCACAACAATGCCGCATTGGCGTCAGTTAAAAATTCAAATTATTTCCAAAACGCATCATTTCATCGAAATTTTATAGGAAATAAAAAATGATCAAAAACAAATTACCTAAAAAAATATAGTTTGGAAGTCACTGGCGCAGGTGCTTAAAAAAAGGGAGTCAGCCAATACTGGACCCCCCCCCCTACTTTAAATATTTGATAATTCTTTTGCATTTTGTCTTTCTCAGAAGGTGTAACTCTTTATGCTGCAGCAATGTACCAAATTTGAAATTAATATCTTAGTAAATACTCGAATTATTCAAAAAAATCAGTTTTTAATTTCAGTACTTTGATACACTGTATATCGAACATGAGGGTTACAAATGAAAAATGGCATTATAAAAGTCATATTATTTTGGCTTAAGGAATGTGTGGTTGAGAGATTGATCTCCTTTTTCCGGACACCCTGTCTACATCTTAAAATGTGTCCTAAATTAAACAAAATACTTAATATTGAGTGATAGTATGGTAGTATAAATTTTGTAATTTTGAAATTAATATTACTTAAATATAGCAAAATATATTAAAATGATTAAATAAAGTACAGGAGATAGACGAAGGAAAAAAAGAAAACAACAGTTCTAAAGCAGAAAACTTCAAAATGGTGTTGTGTCTGGTATAATCTTACCCAAAGCTTGAGTTGAGATGATAACAGAAAATTTCAAATCTTCGTTACTTCTGCCTGTAGCGAGGAATTTTAAGGTGGCTGCAAGTCGCTCATGTGGTATAATATCTTGTCTTAACTCGTGTCATGTTTGACGATAGGAATATTACTAATTTTAAAAAAGTATAGTAGGTTTTATAATAACTTTGCAAATAATTAAACAAATATCCCGGGTTTAGTTTAAGCAGGAAAACTGTTTTGTCTTGAAAAGTCATTCCTTCGACCACTTGGTCCTTTTTTTTTTGTTATCATGGCTAATGCGGCCGCCGCTGCACATAAATATATTGTCCTCATAAATACGTAGATATTTGTTGACCTGATGAACAAAATTGTAGACTCGCGTTCGCCATTTTGTTCGTCAAGCGTCAAAGCAAAGCGGTAGGTAGTCTGTGGGCTACTTTAGCCTTACACAGAACAAATTGGATCGCTAAAAAGGTTTACTACACAGAATGCAAGGAAGTGCCTTTCATTTCCCAAGCGAATATAGCAATGGGAAGTCATAACGGCACAGGAAACGGAAATATGTACTCTACTGTATACTTAAGTTGAGGAAAAACGCACTTAAAATGATACATTATAGGATATTGATAAAAATATTTTTCTGTGTAATAGCAATTAAAAAAAACATAAAAAGTTTACACTTTACTTCTCCTTACGAAAACATGACCTCATTTTAATTATTCTTATTCTTAATCGATAATAATTTGCACGTAATACAATATACCTAAATTAATTGAAAAATACTTGAAGTTATAAATTATCGAAAATTGATAAACCTAAATAGCCTAATCAATTAAGAAAATCAGTATAGACGTACTCAGCCACTGTCTTATCAAAAATTGTTATTTAAATCGTCTGGTCACTTATATTATTAGAGATGAATAGATGCTTTCTTGCTTCAATATTTCTAGCAAATTTTGTCAGTAATCAAATATGAAGGTTAGTTATTTTCTTAATCTTTCTATAACAAATACTCGAACAAACAAGACTAGAACCAGGAGAGATCTTTTCCAGTAAATCCACACTAACTAGTGCAAGAAACTGGGATCAATGAGTGGTTGTAAGACTAATTTAGGGTGAACACAACAGGCCCAACAAGGCCGAAGTGCTTCCAGCATTTGGACGAATTATGTTTTAAAATCTGGGTAGCTAAAAAGCAAAACTTCGTATCTAAAAGATAAAATTATTTCCTTGAAGAGAAATTTCTTTTGGTTTTTCAATATAATCAATATTTTATCTTAAAAAAGATAAAAACATTAATTTATTGATGTTTTTTCACATATCTCCGGAAGCTATAGCAATTTTTTATGAATGCAATGTAACAATGTATTAAGCATTAAAATATGCAAGTTTACCCTATTTAATTAACTTTCTATATCTTATAATTACCGATATAGCAATGCTAATGTATCGAATTTGTAACACCCAGTTTATTAGTGAATATTATGTAAAGAACAGAAAATTAAAAAAAAAGTAATAAAATGGTTTTATTCACAAATAACACAGGCCTGCATTTTTTAACACTTTGAAAGTTGATTTAAAAATTTTAACTGTTTTCTAGTAATTGGGTAGCGCTGATTTCAAATCTGCTTTTAGTTTTTTTATATCACGTAAGGTTATTTTTCAAACCAGTAAAATCCAAAAATATAGAAAAAACCGATTTATTTCATTTATAAGGTAGTTTTTTAATACATTAAGAAAAAAAATACAAAAATATACAAAATATACACATATAAACTATTATAAATGATTATTTATTCGTTACTCTTCTTCAAAAAACGTTTTCTTTTTTCAGAAAAGCTTCTTTTGGTTGTTTTTCTGTTTCAGCTAAAGGAAGATCTCTTCTCAATGTCCAACAGAAATCATTTTCGTGTCCCAGCTCCCCTGGTATCTTTTTTCCATCTCTTTAATATATTGATGAAATCTTTCACCTTGTTCTTCACCCACGTCCCCAAGATTTTCCGGGAATTAGTCCAAATGGGAATGTAAAAAGTGAATTTTTATGATCATATTCTGAAATTCCTGAAATATTCCAGCATATTTTCAACGATCTCAACATAGTAGTAATGTAGGTTCAACTTCTTTAAAAGCATTCCATACATGTTTTTTCCTTATCTTTCATTACCTTTTCAAATTCTGTATCTTTCATTAAGCTGCTAATCTGCGGCCCTACAAAGATTCCCTCCTTTAATTTTGCCTCTGACAGAGCCGGAAATGTTTTACACAAATATTTAAAATAATTTCCTTCTTTGTTTAATGCCTTAACAAATTATTTTATACGTCCAAGTTTTATGTGAAGTGGTGGAAGTAAAACTTTTTAAGGGGCAATAAGACTTTTGCGAATTACATTTTTGTTTCCAGGTGTTAAAGCCTCCCTTTGTGACCAGTATCTTTTTATCCAATGCTGTTCTCGATTCCTGCTAGCCCACTTGCACAGGAAACATGGAAATTTGGTAAATCCAGACTGCTGACCTAAGAGAAGACCTAAAATTTTTAGATCTTCACACACTTCCCAGTTGTGATTTTTATATTGTATTCTTAAAAGTAATTCCTCTAAATTTTCATAGTTTTCCTTTAACTTAACTGTATGACCGACCGAAACAGAAGCAAAAACATTGTCATTATGTAAAAGAACAGCTTTAAAGCTCCTTTTTGAAGTCGATAAAAAGTCTCGGTGCACCGTAAGAAAATAAGTCAAGAGACCGAATTTGCTGTAAATTAGACGGGAATTTCAAAAATAATTTTTATTTAAAGAAAAAGCAGTGGCGCACCATTTTTTTCTTTAAAAATATTAAATGCAAGCCCCGCACGGACGCCACTGCTAAAATTAAAAAAAATATTTTACACCAAAAAATGCCTTTCGATGCTCAAAAGATGTGTACCAAATTTCATAAAAATATCTAGAGTGGTTTGAAAATGACAATGAAAAAATATTTTTTTAATTAAAATGTTAACACCCTGTAAACCCCAAAAAAAGTGTCCGCCTTTTTGTAATTATTTTTTATTATAGCTCTTGGACTATTACTTAACTAGGTTAGGTTCCTTCCAATTAATAAAAATCAATGAACTTAAATTATTAAGGAAAACAACACTTAAAATTATAAAAACAAAAGATTCTTGTCAGGCTGGGGGTGTGTTATGTTAACAAATGTTTTTATAAAATTATTGTATTGAAATCAAGCGCTTTTTTAGAAGACCGTTTTATCTTTATGGTTTACTCCTCGTGTAGACTATAATACAGGGTGAGTTTCTAACTTGGAATAAATACAGAAAATCCTGTAATTTTTTTTTTGGAAAAATATTTGGACGCAGGTATTAACATGTTAAGTTGTATGTAGTATTTTTTATAAAAAGATATAGATACAGTGTGTCCCACATTCGAGATATGACGATATCCAAAAAAATTTTGACCAGCAACCCTAGTTTTTTATTTACTATTTTTAAAGTGCATAAGTACCCTTTTTATTCCTTGTCATTTATGGGATATTAAATAAACTTAATTTATTTAAAAAATTTAAAAAAACCTTCCATCCATCCTTATCACCTTTTCATGAATAAATGCTCAAAATGTTGTCAATTCACCATTTGGCATTATCCTAAACGCAAGTAAAACTTGTTTGAACATTTCTAATTACTTCGGGAGAAATTAACCTACACTCATGTCTTCTTTGTGCTCTCAACTCCTTAATATATAGCCCTGTCATTGGTTGCTACATACATGACTATAATTTTAGCTAGCAGAACCAAATGCTCAACCTATTAAAGTAGCCAAAAATAATATAAATATTCCAGTCAATGTAGAAGGTGTTTTAAGTGGTTGGGGAGATTACAACCATGATGGAGCTTTACCATTGACTCATTTTAACTCGACTCACAATTTATGTAGCAATGAATACTTTAACGGAGGATATTGACAGCTAGTTCTATTCTCACAATACTAATATTTGTCAATTTTTTAAGCTTGTTTGAAACTGTGTAAACAGTTTACACTTGAAAACGGTTAGAGATACTAACTAACCGAAACGTTGTGTTAAGTAATGAAATAAAGACAATGGAAGTACGACAAGGTATTTCTTTTTTAAATTTTTTATGCCACTATTTAACTAAAGAATTTTAAAAACAGTTGTAATGTAGAACCTCTTTAGGTGTCTTTGACTTTTATTTTTTATTTGTCCGATGCTTAAATTAAGAGATGGTGGAAGACCATATGTTTTATATAGCACCCAATATGAAATAATGTCGTGGTCCTTGAAACTATGTTATGGTATTGTTCCTAATACCTATAGTCGCGTTACCAATCCTGAATATTGCAAATGGATAAAAAGACCAATTTTGGAAATATTAATAAAACATAAACTAAAGAAATTTATATTATTTTTGTAAAAAATGATTCCTGTTTTACATACAACCATATTTTACTTTTTTAATATTCATTCTGGCCCGCTAGAAAAATTCTGTTTTATAATAGTACTTAATGAAAACACTCAAATTTTAAAAGATAAGAAATTAATAAACCTACGATTGTAAAACCCGTATCTACTTCAGCATACTTCTACGTACACTATACTAAAATTCCTAGTGCCAAACATTGATTGGTTGAGAATACTCGCTCCTGCAATGGAGTGTCCAATGGGTAATATTGTCACGTAGAATACAAAGCCTTCCACCCAATTTCAAGTATATTACTTATACGGGGTACTATGCAAGATGCAAATAAAGGAAGCCAGGCTTTCAAATAACAACTACAACCTATTTAAATAATATATGTATGTCAGATTTCTGTGTGTTTTTCTGGACCCCACTCTTAACTTTGAAAGTCAAGTTGATAACATATTTAAAAAAATATGTCGTGACATATATGTTTTTAGGGGCCTGGCGAGCAGTAAGGGTGGTGGCCAGAAGGGTACCGAGATGATGTTGGGTGGGATTTTAATATCCTGATATTACCATCACGTTATATTTTTGCCTTAGTAATTTATATGAAAGACAATATCTCCAAATTTGATACTATTCAGAATTTTCACGAACCATCAAACAATAATATACATGTCGAGTTTCTCAGACTGAAAAAGTCCTGGAATACATTACACCATGCCCTTATTTTCTATAATAAACTGCCAACTAACATCAGGGAACTCGATAAGATAAATTTTAAATCAGCAATAAAAAAGTATTTTATAAAAAAGTCGTTTTATCATATTGTTGAATTCCCAAAGGAAAGTCCAAAACTGGATAATTTTTATGATCAGAGACTGAGACTTGAAATGGGTGATCTTGCACCGATTTCCGATTTTTATATCAAAAAATAATTTCAACTGCGACAGTGGCTTTCAGGGACTTTGCTGCAGTTTCCTGAAAAAAGGCATTATATAGCCAGAGTATTTCTAGACAAATTAGTTCCAATGAACGTATTATATGTATTTGAATATACACAGTCCCCAAACGGTAGATCATAGATGAGCAAAACCAAGCATTGATATCCTTTAAAGGGTGCTTCTAATGACTGAGGATCGTAGTTCGGAACGCACGTTAAACGGTAGGTCCTCTCGGCTCCCCGGCAATAGCACTGGCTGCGGGTCATTGCCATAAAAAAAAATTAGAAAGAAATTAAATCAACGTCAAAAAGTAGTCTAAAAAGTCTGAAATAATACAGTTTTGATTAAGTTAGTATTAATTGTTAGTATAATAAATCATAGTCAAAGGAATATAATTTAAAAATTAAAAATATAAGTGTTAATGAAAATTTGTAATTTAAAGATTGTCATCGTTATTAATATTTGTTGTAACATTTTGTTTACTTAATATTAGTATGTGTTAATTTTATCGAATAGCTAAGATTAAAACACAAAAAAATTTGAGAGAAAACGTACCCGGATGTCCTATGATTACTAGGCTGAGATCTAGCCGGTGTAATTTTCTGTACATATCAATGTACGCTAAGTCTGAAGAGGTTTTTATGCAAAGCAATCAACTTTGTTTAAAAAAACACTTGAAATTATAAATTTTACCAAACTGATAAAGTTAAAAAGCCAAATCAATTATTTAAAAAAATAGATTTCAAGTACCCTGTTAAAAAAAAGTATTTAAACCGTCTGTTCACGTATTAGCCTTACAAAGTTTTATACAACATTCAGAATGAATAGACGCTTTTTTGCTTCCATAGTTCTAGCAGTATTTGTTAGCAATCAATATAAAGGTTAGTAATTTTTTTTAAATCTATAGCTTGAAGAAATTAAAAGAATACACACCAGAATCATAATATGTTATTGTAAATCGATACAAATTTTAGTTGCTGCGAAACCAACGTTAAAGATTGTTAATGGAACCACTGCGGAAGAGGGTGAATTCCCGTACATGGTATGTATTTAAAATACTTTTTAGCGCATCTAAATCAATTATGTAAGCTGGCAGTTAATTTATTGTTTAAAAAATTGTCGCAATTGATATAACGTTACATTTTCAAATTACATGTCTGATACCTGTCCAAAATTTTTTATGGGTGGCGATTATTTTTGAAAAAATTTCAACACTCAATATTTTTTATTTATCCAGTTTCCAATAATTTTAATATTTTGAGAATGACTCGTGCTTGTCAACAGAGCGTAATTGTTATTCCAGATTTTCCTTATTATTAATTTGTAGGTACAACTGCGCAACAGTACTGGCTTTTATTTATGTGGAGGCTCAATAATAGCACCAGAATGGATTTTAACAGCAGGTCACTGCATTGAAAAACTGTACGTAGAAAGTTTATAGGCGTAATCAAATATTTAATTATCTAGTTTAATTTTTTAATGGTTTGACTTTCATCATTAATGATTTTTTTTAGTGACGCGGAGTCCACAATTGTATATGGAACGACGAAATTATATGACGAAGGTGACGGTACACCAAATACTTCCATCGCTATTAAACAGATGTACAAACATCCAAAATTCAATTACGATTCAACAGTATACTTTCCTGAATATGATGTTGGTATTTTGCAGGTAAATTTTTTTATTTATGTTTATAGCGTTATTCCAACCCATCAAGACAATTCTTACTGATTGGTCATTTCCAGTCGTTTATTTAACTTTTCATTGCAACAATCAATTACCAAGTTCAATATTTGATCGATAGGCTAGAAATTACTGATCAGCAACAAGTTTTTTGCTGGGTTGGAACAATAACTATTTATGCTTAAAAACCAATTGACGCAAACTAAAAAAATCATTCATCATCATGGAATCTAGTAGTGGTACTCAGAATGTGACGATGGAAATCAAAATTAACCGCCAATGTCACTATCAATTTGTGGAATTTGGTTCATTCTTATTTTATTGTTAACTAACAGGATAGACCTATATCCTAATGCAATTTAGGCAACATGCTGGCTAGGTCTGACATATTTAAGATCAGATCCCTACAAACTTACCGAGCTACAAGTGGATTAGGATGTGATGTTGTTAGTTTACAGCAGAGCATAAAATGATAATACATACTGACTCCACAAGTATTTGACCTTAAACGATCAGTAATATTTCTAAAATTGTTGAAGTACAAAATTTCATTAAGAATGGAATTGTCCACTCAGCAACAGTACGCGTTCGTCTTGAAAACGAATTACTTAAGAAATTTCATTAAAGTTACAGCAGGAAACCATTTTAACATTTTAGCTAGCAGAACCAATTACCTTTAATGAATATGCTCAGCCAATTCAATTAGCAGAGGATAATACAAATATTCCAATTCACGTAGATGGTGTTTTAAGTGGTTGGGGAGGTTACAACCATGTAGGAGATTTACCACCATATCTACAAAAAATAAACCTTCAACTTCTGACTGATGATGAGTGCACATTGAAAATCGATTATTACTTGGACAGTCCTCTTTTTAACCCTATTCACGATTTATGTAGCAATGACAACTACAACGGAGGATGTGATGTAAGTTTCTTCTTTAATAATATCATATTTTGCTCTATTTTTATGACCCTTTTATCTAATCATTTTGTTGCGAAAATATGACATTTTAATGGCTATAGTTCGAAAATATTTCCGTAGGGCCCTACATTGTAGAATCCTTACATAATGTTCCGACTAATTGACTAGATATTTAACATAGTCACAATAGTCTGCTATATTGCATATATTTTAAAAATTACTAAATGTAAGTTTATTGGCACATCCATAAGTTAACGGAACACCTTGGAAGGAAATCTTAAGAATGGTTGGATATAGTTATCGCAGGAAAATACATCAGAAAGTATGTGAAATATTTAGCCAGACCTACATGAAATTATGGAAATTTTAATTGATCTACGAGATGTTTATCACTGCGTGTCTCACCAATCAGTGTTGTCAAAATTTTTTTTAAAATAAGAAGACGTATTTTTACAAGCTCCTTTTAGTTTATAAGCTAATTAAGATATTATTTTATAAGTAGAAATTGTTTATTCAGACCAAACGAAGGAAGGTTTCAACAGGATGATGTTCGCGCTAATGTTGGTGTAGAAGATCCTCAATTTTTAAGCCAAACGTTTCCAAATCATTGAATAAGGAGAATAGGCGACATTGAGTGGCCTACCAGATCCACAGTCTATACCCTTTTGAACCTATTATTATTATTGTGGGGTGATTTAAAACATAAGGTTTAAAAAATAGACAGGTTAATATTTAGGATATAAAGTCTGGTATTAGAAATAAAATTGGTACTTAAAATTCGACGGTATACCATTTAGAACGCCAACTAGTAAAGTAGCTTTTGTTTAATTATTAAGTCTTTCCTATTCACATTTTGTTCATTTTAATTTATTTCAAATTTGATTTCCTATGTCATTTTGAAGAATAATTCCATTAAACCCTATATCGTTAAATCAGTCATTTAAAGGACTAAACAGTACAGCACATAATCTGCCACAGCAAGTCACTGAATCATAAAATGCAAATTCTCGGGCAAACAATACTAGAACTAGAAGATATCCTAACACTCTCTCCGGTTAACCCACACAAACTAGTGCAAGAAACTGGGATCAATGAGTGGGGGTAAGAACAAACTAGGGTGAGCACAATGGGCCAAACCTGGCCGAAGTGCTTCCGGTATTTGAACGGACCCTATGAAGAAAACGGGCCTATTTAAATCTTTAAAGGTATCGAGGATGCTCTATTTAAAATAAAAAGATTAGAATTATTCTGATTAACCCTATACAATAACAGAAACGATGTCTTCCTTTTTAGATGTACCGTGTTTTACTATGCGGGAGTGCTAATCAGAAAAAAATTATATTTACTAATTTTTTAAATATAAGCAACCTGACTAATGTTCATATTACTTAACACAACAAAAATACGTGAAATAAATTAACCATGTTATGCGAAAGTAAATTCAAAATATTTATTGGTTCAATCAATTTAAACAAAATCATATTTCCCATTTTTCCTCTGCTTAAATTAACGAATACACTTTTTTTAGGGAGACTCTGGAAGTCCTTACGTCATAAATGGAACTCAATATGGACTAGTTTCATGGTCCATAAGACCTTGTTATGGTGTTGTTCCCAATACTTATAGTCGCATTACCAATCCTGAATATCGCGACTGGATAAGAATTGTCACAAATGTTTGAAATTAATTTCGATAATTATTATATCCAACATTTTTTAATAAATTTATGGTGTATTACAATTTTATCGTTTTATTATTATTTTGTACTAAAAACCCAACACTTAGCTTCATAAAACCAATAAAACCAAAGTAGAAAATAATAATATTCCTATTATATGTCAACTGAAAGGGCTAAATTTATCTATTGCTACTAACATGGGTTTGTTCCACTTAATCTTAGTTTAGTCTAGCTATGTAATTAAATGCCCAACTTATAATATAGAAAACAGCAAGAAAGAAAATATATAATATACAATGTGTCCGAAAAAAGAAGGTCAATCCATTATCCATATATTCCTGGAGCAAAAACAATATGATTTTTATAATGCCATATTTTATTTTCTACCCTAATCTACGAGATCCAAGTTGGAAATTAATAAATGGTTTTTTTAAATAATTCAAGTATTTAATAAGATACTAATTTTAAATTTGGTACGTTGCTTCATCTTAAAGAGCTAAATATTTTAAAAAAACAAAATTATAAATAATTGTCAAACATTCAAAATAGGGGGAGGGGTCCAATATACGGTGACCTCCCCTATTGTTTAGCGTGTGCGCTTGTAATTTCGAAACTATGTTTTTTTATGTAATAATTTGTTTTTGATAAAAACCTGTAGTAATAAACCAGTTAAATGAAATTATTTTATGGCCCTACTAAAAACCTAATATTGCTAATATTCTTTGCATAACAGTAAAAGCCCACTGTTATCACTAGTTCTTAAGAGAATAATATACTGTTACTTATTAAATAAATTTGAAACATCATAACAAGATAATGAACATTCAAAATATTATTTTCATAAAACTATGAATACGTTACGAATAACAAACAAAATTAAAAAAAAAATAGTCTAAAGGCATTGCTCAATATGACCTCCAATTTTTTTGAATAACAAGCTATCTTTATTAGAGAAAATCTTAACCTTTGAAAAATATGTGGTTTTAACCTGAACTGCTCTCCACTTGTTACTACCGTATTCATAATTTTGTAAAGATAAAATGTTTTATTATCTTGTTATGATGTTTCAAATTTATTTAATAAGTTACAGTAGATTATTGTCTTAAGAACTAGTGGGCTTTTACTGTTATGCAAGGAATATTAGCAATATTAAGTTTTTAGTAGGGCAATAAAATAATTTTATTTACCTGGTTTATTACTACAGGTGTTTATCTATACGCCACTGTCCTTACATTATTTTTGGCTAGTTCTTTGCTTTCGGTATTTTCACCTATTGCAAAGTTTCACTTAATAATATCTTGTATTACTGGTAATGCCACAACGGCAGACTTGATTTAGCATTTAAAAATTATACTTTTCGGATTATCTCCAAAACGCATTATTTCATCGAAACTTTATGCAGAACAAAAAATAATCAAAAATAAATGATTACTTAAAAAAATATAGTTCGGGAGTCACTGGCGCACGTACCAAGAAATAGGGGGTCAGCGAATAGTGGACCCCCCCTACTTCAAATATTTGATAATTCTTTTTCATTTTGTTTTTCTCAGAAGATGTAACTATTTATGCTGAAGCAAGGTATCAAATCGTCGGTTAAGAGTTGTGTAACTGCTAACTGACAAATTCACAATTGTTCAGGAACAAAGAAAAACTATTATAGTTTCCTTACTAGAGCGTATTACCATTTGCTGCCCGTTACACAGCAAAACATTGGAGATAGCAGTTATACGGGTTTATGTGGAGTTAGGCGGTTTTCGCATACTAGATTTGCGGACGACTCTTAACCGACGAAATTTGAAATTAATATTACCTAAATAATGCAAAATATTAATCAGTAAAAAAAAAGTACAGAAGATGGACGAAGGAAAAATAAAACAACAGCTCTAAAGCAGAAAACTGTAAAATGGTATTGTGTCTGGTATAATCTTACCCAATGCTTAAGATGAGATGATAACAGAAAATTTCAAATCTTTGTAACTTCAAGGAATCATAAAGTTGCTGCAAGTCGCTGATATGGTGTATTAGCTGGTCTTAACTGCATATCTTGTTTGATGATAAGAATATTACTAATTTTAAAAATTATAGTAAGTTTCATAAGAACTTTGCAAATAATTAAACAAATCTCCCGGATCCAGTTTTAGCAGGAGAACTGGTTTCTCTTGAAAAGTCATTCCTGCAACCACTTGGTCCTTTTCTTTTTTGCTGGTACAGCGCCGCTGCACATAAATATATTGTCTTCATAAATACGTATTTATCTGTTGTTCTGTTGACCGGATGAACAAAACTGCAGTCTCTTGTTCGCCATTTTGTTCGTCAAGCGTCAAAGTAAAGCAGTAGGCTGTGGGCTACTTTAGCCTCACACAGAACAAATTGGGTCGCTAAAAAGGTTTGCTACACAGAATGCAAGGAAGGGCCTTTTATTTCCCAAGCGAATATGGCAATGGGAAGTCATAACGGCATAGGAAACGGAAATATGTACTTTACTGAATAAACAGTAAACTTGAGTTGAGCAAAAACGCAATCAAAATGATACATTATAGGATATTGATAAAAATATTTTTTTGCATAATAGCAATTTAAAAAAAAACATGAACTCATTTTAATTTTACCTGTTCTTAATCGATAATAATTTGCACTTAATAGAATATACCTAAATTAATTGCAAAATATTTAAAGTTATCAATTATCAAAAATTGATAAACCTAAATAGCGTAATTAACCAAGTTGTGCGTAAGTAAGTTAAAAATATGTATTGGATTAATCAATTTAGGTAAAAGCCTCAGTATTTGCCATTCTTCCACTGCTTAAATAATCGAATAATTTTTTAAGGAGATTCTGACAGTCCTTACTTGCTAAATGGAACTTAATATGGACTAGTATCATGGCATCATTTGCCATTTGTACCACGTTGTGGTATTGTTCCTAATACATATAGTTGCATTACCAAACCCGAATATCGCAACTGGATAAGAGATGTCATGAATGTTTAAAATATATTTGGATAATTATATTCATCGTTTTTAAATAAATTTATGGTGTATTACTATTTTACTGCTACTTAACTAGGTTAGGTCCCTCCTAATTAGTATAAATCAATGAACTTTAATTATTCGGGAAAATAACACTTAAAATTATAAAACAAAACATTCTTGTCAGGCTGGGGGTATGTTATGTTAACAAATGTTTTTTTAAAATTATTGTATTAAAATCAAGCGCTTTTTTAGAAGACCGTTTTATCTTTATGGTTTACTTCTCGTGTAGACTATAATACAGGGTGAGTTTCTAACTTGGAATAAATTCAGAAAATCCTGTAATTTTTTTTTGGAAAAATATTTGGATGCAGGTATTAACATGATAAGGTGTACTTTTTTTTATAAAGAAATATTGATGCAGTGTGTCCCACATTCGAGATATGATGATATCCAAAAATTGAACGGCAACCCTAGTGCATACTAAGTTACACATAAGCACCCTTTTTATTCCTTGTTATTTATGGGATATTAAACAAACTTAATTTATTTGAAAAATAAAAAAAAAACTTCCTTCCATCCATCAATATTACCTTTTCGTCCATAAATGCTCAAAATGTTGTAAATTCACCATTTGGCCTTATCCTAAACGCAAGTAAAACTTGTTTGAACATTTCTAATTACTTCGGGAGAAATTAACCTACACTCATGTCTTCTTTGTGCTCTCAACTCCTTAATATATAGCCGTGAAAGGCCCTGTTATGGGTGGCTACATCATAGACAATTTACCTTTAGATAAACAAACAATAATCACGAATGTGGCAGTTTTATGGCCTCGCGCATGTAAACAAAACTGGGAACTATTAGACATGCGCACTGCAACATTATCGTTTGACGAATGGGAAAATAGACAGGTCCGGGCTTTAAAATTTAAATTCTTGCTCATATGCCACCATAGAGGATTTATTTTACCCCTATTTGGGCATAATACGATTATACAACGGCTGCAACTAGTACTAGTCATTGTTTATATTACAATCCGAGTCACTAAAAGCACAAACACAATTCACTAACTAAACTACACAAAAACCAAAAATCCATAAAAATTAAACACCAGTCCCACAATCCACGATAGCCGATCCGATAACTGAAAACTTTAGAAAACAAGGAATCCGCAGAGAGGAGAAACCTTAAAACACCACAACAAAAATGGCGGCCGAGCCGGTTCTGGAAAGTATTTTTGAGCGCGTCGATTATTGTCGATAAAGTAGGACGGCCGATAACACGAGGTTTGTGCGCATGCACGAAGGTTCCCCGAATGAAGACAGCTGACCGACGAGTCATGCGCTCGGACGTATTTTTTCACCCATAAAACGTAACTTTTGTTTGCGCAGGAGATAAGCTGTAGGTATCAAAAGGTAAATTGTCTATGGGCTACATACGTGCCTATAATTTTAGCTAGCAGAACCAATCCCATTTATCGAGTATGCTCAACCGAATAAAGTAGCCGAAAATAATATAAATATTCCAGTCAATGTAGAAGGTGTTTTAAGTTATAAGTATTAAAATAACAGACTCGTTATACATATATCTGATCCTAGGGGCTGCTTTTACTGGCTAGGGCGGTAAGTGGCAAATGCCGGAACAGACAATAAAGACGCATCTTTATTTAACTGGTCGGCTACCATAAGAGTGATACTTCGAAGACCCACTTAGTAGTAACTTCCAAGCGTGTGTCAAGTGACTTACTTCAAGATACGCGGTGTCCCTCAGGGTTCAATTTTGGGACCCATTATCTTTTTAGTTTATATAAATGACAGTACGGCGTCTCCTCTTCGGAACAAGATTAGTGTGTTTGCTAATGGCACTAGTTTTGCGCTGAAAGATAATGACTACCAGGAATTAACAGCCGGCATGTATGACAGTGTGGCGAGTGTGACCGATTTGTTTGTAGCCAATCCTAAATCAGGAAAATACTATACGTATTACCTTTTCTCTAAAGAGAGGTGGTCTGGATGCGATTCCTGCGTAAGTCAGATTCCTGTTTGTTTTTCTGGACCCCACTCTTAACTTTAAAAGTCATATTGATAACATATCTAAAAAAATATGTCGTGACATATATGTTTTTAGGGGGCCTGGCGAGCAGTAAGGGTGGTGGCTAGAAGGGTACCGAGATGATGTTGGGTGGGATTTTAATATCCTGATATTACCATCACGTTATACTTTTGACTTCGTAATTTATATGAAAGATAATATCTCCAAATTTGATACTATTCAGAATTTTCACGACCCATCATAACAATAATATTCATGTCGAGTTTCCCAGACTGAAAAAATCCTGGAATACATTACACCTTATTTTCTATAAAAAACTGCAAACTAACATTAGGTAACTCAATAAGAAAAATTTTAAATCAGCAATAAAAGAGCATCTTATAAAAAAGTCGTTTTATCATATTGATGAATTCTCAAAGGAAAGTTCAAAACTGGATAATTTTTATGATTAGAGACTGAGACTTGAAATGGGTGATCTTATACCGATTCTAGTAAAGTGTTATCTGAAAAAATAATTTCAACTGCAACAGTTGCTTCCAGGGTATTTGCTGCAGTTTCCTGAAAAAATGTATTATATAGCCAGAGTATTTCTAGATAAATTAGTTCCAATGAACGTATTATATGTATTTGAAGATACACAGTCCCCAATCGGTAGATCATAGATGAGCAAAACCAAGCGTTGATAGGTCTTAAAGGGTGCTTCTAATGACTGAGGATCGTAGTTCGGAACCCACGTTAAACGGTAGGTCCTCTCGGCTCCCCGGCAATAGCACTTGCTGCGGGCCATTGCCATAAAAAATTTTATAAAGAAATTAAATCAACGTCAAAAAGTAGTCTAAAAAGTCTGAAATAATACAATTTTAATTGGGTTAGTATTAATTATTGTTGGTATAATAAATCATAGTCAAAATAATCTAATTTGAAAATTAAAAATATAAGTGTTATTGAAAATTTGTAATTTAAGGATTGCCATCGTTATTAATATTTTTTGTGACTTTTTGTTTACTTAATATTACTATTGTTAATTTTATTCAATAGCTAAGATTAAAACGCCCGTAACACTGAAAAATTTGAGAGAAAACTTACCCGGATGCCCTATGATTACTAGGCAGAAATCTAGCCGGGGTACATTTCGGTAAATATCAATGTACAGGGTCATCCAACCAGGACTGAACAGGGGCCTATTTTTTTAGTTTCCCTGTATTTTTATTTAAACCAATATAGCCATTGAGTTTATGCTTTGCCTTAGAATCTAAAATTATTATTTAAAAGGCGATCTGACTTAAAACAAAGGAACTGTGGCGTAAAGTTGTTGTTTTTTCAATGGAACACCCTGTATATTACTTATTTTTATGAAACGCCCTTCTTTCCTGATTCCATAAATATATAGTTTGTCCATATTAGCTCAAACCGTTTTTAAGATATGAGCAATCAAACATTTAAAAAGCTGTATTTTAATACATCGCCATTACGGGGATTTTCTTTTCCAAGGCATTCTAGACGTATTAAGCTCAAATGAATACAGCTTTTTAAATCTTTAAATCTTAAAAACGGTTTGAGCTAATATGGACAAACTATATATTTATGGAATCAGAAAAGAAGGGCGTTTCATAAAAATAAATAATATACAGGGTGTTCCATTGAAAAAACAACAACTTTACGCCACAGTTCCTTTGTTTTAAGTCAGATCGCTTTTTAAATAATAATTTTAGATTCTAAGGCAAAGCATAAACTCAATGGCTATATTGGTTTAAATAAAAATACAGGGAAACTAAAAAAATAGGCCCCTGTTCCGTCCTGGTTGGATGACCCTGTACAATAGATCTGAAGAGGATTTAATCAACTTTATTTAAATAGCACTTGAAATTATAAATTCTACGAAACTGATAAAGTTAAAAAGCCAAATCGATTATTTAAAAAAATAGATTTCAAGTACCCTGTAAAAAAAAGTATTTAAACCCTCTGTTCACGTATAAACCTTACACAGTTTCACACAACAGTCACAATGAATAGACGCTTTTTTGCTTCCATATTTCTAGCAATATTTGTTGGCAGTCAATATAAAGGTTAGTATTTTTTTTTTAATTTATAGCTTGAAGAAATTAAAAGAATACACACCAGAATCATAATATGTTATTGTAAATCGATACAAATTTTTAGTTGCTGCGAAACCAACTTTAAAGATAGTTAATGGAACCACTGCGGAAGAGGGTGAATTCCCGTACATGGTATGTATTGAAAATAATTTTTAGCGCATGTAAATCAATTATATAAGCTGGCAGTTAATTTATTGTTTGAAAAATTGTCGCAATTGATATAACGTTACATTTTCAAATTACATGTCTGATACCTGTCCAAAATTTTTTATGGGTGGCGATGATTTTTGAAACAATTTGAACACTCAATATTTTTATTTATCCAGTTTCCAATAATTTTAATAATTTGAGAATGACTCGTGCGTGTCAACAGAGCGTAATTGTTATTCCAGATTTTCCTTATTATTAATTTGTAGGTACAACTGCGCCACAGTACTGGCTTTTATTTATGTGGAGGCTCAATAATAGCACCAGAATGGATTTTAACAGCAGGTCACTGCATTGAAAAACTGTACGTAGAAAGTTTATAGGCGTAATCAAATATTTAATTATCTAGTTTAATTTTTTAATGGCTTGACTTTCATCATTAATGATTTTTTTTAGTGACGCGGAGTCTACAATTGTATATGGAACGACGAAATTATATGATGAAGGTGACGGTACACCAAATACTTCCATCGCTATTAAACAGATGTACAGACATCCAAAATTCATTTACAATCCAACAATATACTTTCCTGAATATGATGTTGGTATTTTGCAGGTAACTATTTTTATTTATGTTTATGGTGATTTCCAGTCGTTTATTTAATTTTTCGTTGCAACAATCAATTGCCAAGTTCAAAATTTGATCGATAGGCTAGAAATTACTGATCAGCAACAAGTTTTTTTCTGGGTCCATTTACAACAATGCTTGAAAACCAATTGACGCAAACTAAAAATAGCATTCATCATCATGAAATCTAGTAGTGGTACTCAGAATGTGACGATGGAAACTAAAATTAACCGCCAATGCTATGCCACTATTAATTTGTGGAATTTGGTTCATTCTTATTTTATTGTTAACTAACAGGAGACCTATGTCCATAGGCGTAGTTAGACGGTCAACACTGGGGGTGCTGAAGTCCAGTGGCGGCTCGTGACATGTTAACGTGGGGGTGCACAAAAACCTGCCGCAGGCGAAAAGCGCCGCAGGCGAAGAAATTTTTAAGACCACGCCCAAATTTGATCAATAATTTTTAGTAAATATTTTAATGTGATGTTAATAGCAGGTTTAGGTCTTTCAATGTTCTTGACAATCACTTCCTCCTCCAACGGTAACTTGCTAAAATATTTTTTCAAAAATTCCACGGTGTATTTTATATCCGACTACGCACTCATTGTTTTTTCGTGTTTATTTAACTTTAAACTTTAACTGATTTCAATAAAACCATATTAAACCTTAATAAGCAAAAAAAATAGTCAAAATACCGGCTAAAAATTTCCGCGAATTTGAACGACTACGACTGGTTAAATTTAAATTATCAAATTAATGCAGAATTGCAGAACATGACATACACAAGCTATTATGCCGCTATCGTATTTTACGAGATTCTTATGATCATAGACCCGCTCTGACAAGTAAACTGGGCGTGAACTACACGGTACACGGAGAGAAATTTTAAACAGAATCCGCAACTACCTAAATATACTTAAATTTGTACAAGAATTGGAATGCTCCACACAGCAACAGTACGCGTTCCTCTTGAAAACGAATTACTTAAGAAATTTTATTAAAGTTACAGCAGGAAACCATTTTAACATTTTAGCTAGAAGAACCAATTACCGTTAATAAATATGCTCAGCCAATTCAATTAGCAGAGGATAATACAAATATTCCAATTCACGTAGATGGTGTTTTAAGTGGTTGGGGAGGTTACAACCATGTAGGAGATTTACCACCATATCTACAAAAAATCAACCTTCAACTTCTGACTGATGAAGAGTGTACATTGAATATCGATTATTACTGGGGCGGCCCTCTTTTTAACCCTATTCACGATTTATGTAGCAATGACAACTACAACGGAGGATGTCATGTAAGTTTCTTCTTTAATAATATAATATTTTGTTCTATTTTTATGACCCTTTTATCTAATCATTTTGTTGCGAAAATATGACATTATAATGGCTATAGTTCGAAAATATTTCCGTAGGGCCACATTGTAGAATCCTTACATAATTTTCCGACTAATTGACTAGATATTTAACATAGTCAAAATAGTCTGCTATATTGCAAATATTTTAAAAATTACTAAATGTAACTTTATAAAAATTGGCACATCCATAAGATAACGGAACACCTTGGAAAAAATCGATCCCTTCGACAGTTTATCACTGCGTGTCTCACCAATCAATGTTGTCAAAATTTATTTAAAAATAAGAAGACGTATTTTTACAAGCTACTTTTAGTATATGAGCTAATTAAGATATTATTTCATAAGTAGAAATTGTTTATTCAGACCAAACGAAGGAATGTTTCAACAGGATGATGTTCCCGCTAATTTTGGTGTACAAGATCCTAAATTTTTAAGCCAAACGTTTCCAAATTATTGGATAAGGAGAATAGGCGACATTGAGTGGCCTACCAGATCCACAGACTATACCCTTTTGAACCTATTATTATTATTGCGGGGTGATTTAAAACATAAGGTTTAAAAAATAGACAGGTTAATATTTAGGATATAAAGTCTGGTATTAGAAATAAAATTGGTACTTAAAATTCGACGGTATACCATTTAGAACGCCAACTAGTAAAGTAGCTTTTGTTTAATTATTAAGTCTTTCTTATTCACATTTTGTTAATTTTAATTTATTTCAAATTTGATTTCCTATGTCATTTTGAAGAATAATTCCAGCAAACCCTATAATCTGCCACAGCAAGACACTGAATCCTAAAATGCAAATTCTCGGGCAAACAAGACTAGAACTGGAAGATATCCTAATACTTTTTCCGGTTGACCCACACAAACTTATGCAAGAAACTGGGATCAATGAGTGGGTGTAAGACCAAACTAGGGTGGGCACAATGGGCCAAACCTGGCCGAAGTGCTTCCGGTATTTGGACGGACCCTATGAAAAAAACAGGCCTATTTAAATCTTTAAAAGTATCGAGAATGACCTATTTAACCTCTTATTAACCTTATACAATAACAGAAATAATGTCGTCTTCCTTCTTAGATGTGCCTTGTTTTACTATGCGGGAGTGCTAATCTGAAAAAAATTATATTTACTAATTTTTCAAATATAGGCAACCTTATATAAGACTAATGTTCATATTACTTAACACAACAAAAATACGTGAAGTAAAGCAACCATGTTATGCGGTAGTAAATTCAAAATATTTATTGGGTCAATCAATTTAAACAAAATCATATTTCCCATTTTTCCTCTGCTTAAATTAACGAATATTTTTTTAGGGAGACTCTGGAAGTCCTTACGTCATAAATGGAACTCAATATGGACTAGTTTCGTGGTCCATTAGACCTTGTTATGGTGTTGTTCCTAATACTTATAGTCGCATTACCAATCCTGAATATCGCAACTGGATAAGAAATGTCACTAATGTTTGAAATTAATTTCGATAATTATTATATTCAACATTTTTTAATAAATTTATGGTGTATTACAATTTTATCGTTTCATTATTATGTTGTACTAAAAACCCAACACTAAGCTTTATAAAACAAAACAAAAAAAGATAATAATTCTATGTCAACTGAAAGGGCTAAATTTATCTATTGCTACTAACAAGGGTTTGTTCCACTTAATCTTAGTTTAGTCTAGCTATGTAATTAAATGCCCAACTTATAATATAGAAAACAGCAAGAAAGAAAATATATATTATACAATGTGTCCGAAAAAAGGAGGTCAATCCATTATCCATATATTCCTGGAGCAAAAACAATATGATTTTTATAATAATAATAATAATTTAAAAGTTTATTTAATACAAAATTTGTTATGTACAAGTAAGCAATTAATACTACTTAAAGATGTAAAAGAAACGTTCTTGACTTCTGCCGAAATATGCACAAAAAATGTACTTATTTGTCTGGCAGTCTTTTTTCCTTCACTTCAATGCAGTTTTTGTGCTCCACTTTTCATTAATTTCTAATTTCTAATATCTACTTTGATTTTGATTCACAAAACTGTCAATTGCTTCTCGAGAACACACTTTTAAAATCCATTCTGACATTTTTTTCTTGAAGCTTATTAAACTTCCACAAGATTTTATTGCACTTGGGGCTATATTAAAAAATCTTGGTGTGAGGTACAGAAAGCTTCTCTGTCCACAGGCCTTATGACATTTTGGTACTGCAACTTTGTTAATAGTTCTTAAAGTATAATGTCTGTCATTCACAATTAGACATTCGTGTGGGTTTTTAAATGACCTCAAAGCCATTCTGTAACAGAAAAACTGTCGGATATCCATCACACCACTTAAACGATATAGTGAGTCAGTTAGGAAGAGCCTGTTCTTGCCAAAAATGATTTTCAGAAACCATTTTTGTATGATCTCTAAGTTTTTGAGGTGTGTGTTTAGGACTCCGCCCCAGCCAATAATTCCATAAATCAAATGACTTTGAACTAATGCACAGTACAGAATTTTCAGTTGATTTGCAGACATGAAATCTTTCAAATATTTGAATTTTGGCAAGATTCCTCTCAGTTTCTGAACAATATACTTAACATGCAATTCCTAACGAAGGTTACAATCTATTATTATGACTAAATATTTGATGGATTTTGTGGTGGGTATTAAAAAGTTATCGACTAGTATACCTTGGATGTTTTTTGGGGTTTGCTCCTGACTAGAAAACAACATACATTTGGTTTTATCGAAATTTACTGTAAACAAGTTATAGTCAAACCACTTTTTTATTTTATCAAACTCTCGTTCAGCCTGTCTTGTGACATCATCATAAGTTTTACCTGTAAATAATACGACAGTATCGTCCGCGAAGGACAGTACCCGTCCAGCACCCTCCATCCTCAGCAGCCCATTGATGTACAGGATGAAAAGAACCGGACCCAACACTGTACCCTGAGGTACGCCATAGTTAACACGACCAGCATCGCTAATTATATCGTCGATTTTGGTGTATTGAATTCTATCACTCAGATAGCTTTTTATAATTTCAAATATTTTTCCCCTTAGACCGTATTTTTGTATCTTATCCAATAACAACTAATGTGAAACGGTATCGAAAGCTTTGGCTAAGTCGACAAAAACACACAATGTAGGACTACTTTCATCAATATTTTTATATAGTTGCGATGTCAGCCCAGCAATTGCGTCCTCCGTCGACCTGCCCTCCATGAAACCAAATTGAGCTTCAGAAATTAGTTTGTATTTTTTTAAAAACTTTAGCATTCTATATTTCAAGATATTTTCAAAAATTTTCCCAAGATTTGATATTAGCGAAACTGGCCTATAGTTTGCAATATGTTCCTTAGTTCCATTTTTGAATAACGGAGAGATCACACCAACTTTAAGAGGCCTTGGAAAATAGTTTTTTTTAATACATTTATTAATCAAGAAGCTTAATGGAAGAGAGACTGAATCAACAATTACTTTCAGAATTTCGGAACGAATGCCGTCAAAACCTGGAGATTTTTTCAATTTTAAACTTTTGATTACCTTTTTTATTTCTTGCTCGGTTGTATAACTTAAATACATGTTGTTCTCGAGATCAGGATCTGACTCCGAGTCAACAAAGTTTATTGGCTTTTGAATTTTATTAGCAAGCGTTTAGCCTAAAGAGCGATAGTGTTGATTAAATTTATTTGCAATTTCTTTTTTGTCTATTATTTCAACGTTCTCATGTTTGATTTTTTTGATTACTTGATGTTTTTTATTTTGGTTACAAACTCTGTTGACAGAATCCCATAGTTGTTACTATTTTGTTTATTTCTTGTTAACTCTTCAAAATAACTTTTTTTTGAATCAGCAATAGACTTAACAAGAATCCTTTTACATCTATTGTAATTTTGTTTTATTGTTAAATTATTTGGAAAAGCTTTAAGATTTTGGTACAATTCATTTTTGTTATTGATTGTTTTAACAAGATTCTTGCTAATCCATCCTTTTCTAGAAATCAACATTTTATTAATTTTCACTTTTTTGGTATTTTTTTGAGTAATATTAACGATATTACATATCAAAATATTTGTCATGTCATATAAATCCTGACAAGCATAAAATGAGTCCCAGTTTACTCTTTCAAAGTCCTGTTTTAATTGGTTGTAATTAATATATTCTTTATAGCATTTCTTTAAATTATTAGAGTTCTTATTTTGTTGATTATCTATTTCTAGTATTACAGGAAAATGATCTGTGATTTTGAAATTAAGCAGATATGCCTTTACATTTTCACTACGATTAGATTTTACGAAATAATGATCTAGACTGGATTTTTGCAGGTTTCTCTCCCAAGTACAAACATTATTGATGTATGAAATAAATAAATTTGCACTGGAAAGGTTAAGGTAGTTTTGCACATGGTTTAGATCCTGTTTTTCTTCTAGAATATTGACATTAGTGTCACCACAGATTACATGAATATCCGTTTTGGGTGAAAGAGCTACATAATTTAACAAATCTGTATTAAAAGTATCAACATCTGTCGATGGTGGTCTATATAAAGCGGTTAGTTTAAATGAGTTATTCTGAGTATCAATGATGTCAATATCAAGGATTTTTATATTTGACAAAAGTTTAATCTGATACTGATAAGTGAATTTACTACTAATATAAACAAGCACACCGTCGTTCTTATTTATATTGCCACCATTGTATAGCAGATTGTACCCATCCATGCCCAAGATATCTGTGTTTTCTAATAAAAATGTCTCTGTGAGTACTACGACATCAAATTTCACCTTAAGTTGTGACAATAAGATTAACAATGAATCCAAGTTTTTTCTAACGCTACAAATGTTCAACTAAAAAATCTTAATCGAATTATTTCCAAATTTTACAGAGTTAAAACCAGTTACATCATTGCATATTAAAGTTTTATAGTTTGTCATTTCAAAATTCAAAATATACGGGTCCATGTTTAAGAAGAAGGTTTTTTTTTTTAGTTAATAAATTAATCCACTTTACCTCACCTAATCCTCCGCCATGGAGTTAACGTCTTCTTCATTAAATATTTTTTTCTTTTCGCCTGAAAAATTAGTATAGATCCTACCTCCTACGGTCCAAACTTTCTCTTTTCCTAATTTTTGTTTAGTAAAAATAAGTAATTCGTATCTCTTCTTGGTAAGCTCCTCTGTGACCGAGATGGTAGATTTTTTGAACTTCTTTTTGTTGAAAAATACCTGATTCCTGTCAAAAGTATTTCCAAACCTGACAAGAATAGGTCTAGGATTTATTGTTTTGTTACTACTTTTTCCAATCCTGTAGGAACACTCAATGTCAATGTTTTTCAACTCTAGTTTTGTGTCAAAGATGCTTTTAAGGTGCTCATTGACATTAGCAGTATTCTCAGGAATACCATACACTCGAAGTTGATTTTGTTTCATATTCTGCTCCACATCATCCAGCTTGGATAAAATTTTGATGTTTTCGTCTTGCACTGTATTTATGTTCTTCTCCAATACCTCTTGCTTAGTTTTTATATCGTTTATTTCTTTATTTATCTCGACCGATATTTTCGAGCACAACTTATCAGCAAGGTTATTAAAAAAACTTTTATTTTTAAATGTATTCTCTAGAACCTCGGAGATAATGGTTTTTAATTCGGTTGCTTGTCGATCAGTGAATACACCCATATCTTTGTAACTTGTAACTTAATTAATTTCCTTTTAACTGATGAACTTTACACTTCTGACTTCAAATTAATACAACTTGTTGCTGATGCCATATTTTATTTTCTACTCTCATCTACGATATCCAAGTTTGAAATTAATAAATGGTTTTTTTAAATAATTCAAGTATTTAATAACATACTAATTTCAAATTTGGTACGTTCATCTTAAAGAGCAAAATCTTTTAAAAAAACAAAATTAAAAATAATTGTCAAACATTCAAAATAGGGGGAGGGGTCCACTATACGGTGACCTCCCCTATTGTTTACCGTGTGCGCTAGTGATTTCGAAACTATATTTTTTTATGTAATAATTTGTTTTTGATTGTTTTTTGTTTGTTATAAAATTTTGAAGAAATGATTGGTTTTGGAGATAATTTGAAAAGTATGGGTCCTTAAGGTTGAATTCTCAACGTCATTTAATCTATTGCCAACCTATAACCTATTTCGCGTTGATTTTTTGAGTCTATTACATTTAAAGAAAATTAATATCGTCGGTATATTATTTAGGTAGTATCTAATATATTACAAAAATATCAATTTATTTCATTGCTAATTTTGGGAGAATTGTATAGTGAAAGAATAATAAGTGACAATGACATAATAATCTTTAAAAAAATCCGACCCGAATTTATCAAGTCGATACTGATTTTCTTTAAATTTTGTATAAAAGCTAGAAAACATAAATAAATCTACGCGAAATAGGTTATAGGTTGGCAAGCATGTTGATACTCCTACCTTAACTGATGCTAACGCGGCTTACGCAAATATAATAATTTTCAAATGCTAAATCAAGTCAGCCGTTGTGGCATCACCAGGGATACATACAAGATATAATTAAGTAAAACTTTTCAATATGAGAACACCGAAAGCAAAAGGCTAGCCAAAAATAATATAAGGAAAGTGTCGTACAAATAAAAATGTGTAGTATAAACCAGTTAAATGAAATTATTTTATGGCCTTACTAATACCTTACTATTGTTAATATTCTTTGCCTAATAGTAAAAGCCCACTGTTATCACTAGTTCTTAAGACAATAATCTGCTGTTACTTATTAAATAAATTTGAAACATCATAACAAGATAATGAACATTCAAAACATTATTTTCATAAAACTATGAATACGTTACGGATAACAAACAAAATTTTAAAAAAATAGTCTAAAGACATTGCTCAATATGACCTCCAATTTTTTTGAATAACAAGCTATCTTTATTAGAAAAAATCTTGACCTTTGAAAAATATGTGGTTTTAACCTGAACTGCTCCCCACTTGTTACTACCGTATTCATAATTTTATGAAAATAAAATGTTTTATTATGTTGTTAAGATGTTTCAAATTTATTTAATAAGTAACAGTAGATTATTGTCTTAAGAACTAGTGATAACAGTGAGCTTTTACTGTTATGCAAAGAATATTAGCAATATTAAGTTTTTAGTATAATAAATAATTTCATTTAACTGGTTTATTACTACAGGTTTTTATCTATACGCCATTGTCCTTACATTATTTTTGGCTAGTTCTTTGCTTTCGGTATTGTCACCTATTGCAAAATTTCACTTAATAATATCTTGTATCACTGGTAATGCCACAACGGCAGACTTGATTTAGCATTTAAAAATTATACTTTTCAAATTATCTCCAAAGCGCATCATTTCATCGAAACTTTATGCAGAACAAAAAATAATCAAAAACAAATGATTACTTAAAAAAATATAGTTCGGGAGTCACTGGCGCACGTACTAAAAAATAGGGGGGTCAGCGAATAGTGGACCCCCCCTTCTTTGAATAATTGATAATTCTTTTTCATTTTGTTTTACTCAGAAGATGTAACTCTTTATGCTGAAGCAAGGTATCAAATAATTTGAAATTAATATTACCTAAATAATGCAAAATATTAATCAGTAAAAAAAGTAAAGGAGATGGACTACGAAAAAAGAAAACAACAGCTCTAAAGCAGAAAACTGTAAAATGGTATTGTGTCTGGTATAATCTTACCCAATGATTAAGATGAGATGATAACAGAAAATTTCAAATCTTCGTAACTTCAAGAAATCATAAAGTTGCTGCAAGTCGCTGATATGGTCTATTAGCTGGTCTTAACTGCGTATCGTGTTTGATGATAAGAATATTACTAGTTTTAAAAATTATAGTAAGTTTCATAATAACTTTGGAAATAATGAAACAAATCTCCGGGATCCAGTTTTAGCAGGAAACTGGTTTTTCTTGAGAAGTCATTCCTGCAACCACATGGTCCTTTTCTTTTTTGCTAGTACAGCGTCGCTGCACATAAATATATTGTCTTCATAAATACGTAGTTATCTGTTGACCTGATGAACAAAACTGCAGTCTCGCATTCGCCATTTTATTCGTCAATCGTCAAAGTAAAGCAGCAGTCTGTGGGCTACTTTAGCCTCACACAGAACAAATTGGGTCGCTAAAAAGGTTTACTACACAGAATGCAAGGAAGGGCCTTTCATTTCCCAAGCGAATATGGCAATGGAAAGTCATAACGGCATAGGAAACGGAAATATGTACTCTACTGTATAAACAGTAAACTTGAGTTGAGGAAAAACGCACTCAAAATGATACATTATAGGATTTTGATAAAAATATTTTTTTGTGTAATAGCAATTTAAAAAACATGAACACATTTAATTATTCTTGTTCTTGATCCATAATAATTTGCCGTAATACAATATACTTAAAGTAATTGAAAAATACTTAAAGTTATCAATTATAAAAAATTGATAAACTTAAATAACCAATTAAGAAAACTAGTTCAGATGTACCAAGCCACTGTCTTATTAAAAATTGCTACAAGACTACAACCAGGCCAAACTAGGGTGAGCACAACGGGCAAAAACCTGGCCGAAGTGCTTTCGGTATTTGGACTGACCCTCGAAAAAAAGGGCCCATATAAAACTTTAAAAATGTAAAAGATCTTCAGTTTAAATAGTTTAGTAGGAATTTTTCTGAATAACCATGTATAATAACAATAACAGAGACGGTCGTTCTTCTCAGATGTGCTGTTTTTAACTACATGGATGTGCTAATCTTCCAAAAAGTAAATTTATTAACTTTTGAAATATATGTAATGTTCAATACTTATTGGACACCCTGCTGATGTTTTGTGGTGACATTTGCGTGAAGTAAATCAACCAAGTTGTGCGTAATCAAATTCAAAATATGTATTGGTAAAAGCAGGTGCATATTTGCCATTATTTTACTGCTTAAATTATGAATATTTTTTTAGGAAGACTCTGAAAGTCGTTACGTCATAAATGGAACTCAATATGGACTAGTATCATGGTCATTTGTACCACGTTTTGGTATTGTTCCTAATACATATACCATCATCACATTACCGATCCCGAATATCGCAACTGGATAAGAAATGACACGAATGTTGAAAATATATTTGGATAATTATATTTATAGTTTTTAAATAAATTTATGGTGTACTACCATTTTACTGTTACTTTACTAGGTTAGGTCCCTCCTAATTAATATAAATCAATGAACTTAAATTTTTAGGGAAAACAACACTTAAAATTATAAAACAAAACATTCTTGTCAGGCTGGGGGTGTGTTATGTTAACATATGTTTTTATAAAATTATTGTATTAGAATCAAGCGCTTTCTTAGAAGACCGTTTTATATTAAAATTTATGGTTTACTCCTCGTGTAGACTACTTATAATAGGTACAGGGTGAGTTTATAACTTGGAATAAATTCCGAAAATCCTGTAAAGTTTTTTTTGGAAAAATATTTGGACGCGGGTATTAACATGTTGTAGTATTTTTTATAAAAAAATATTGATACAGTGTGTCCCAAATTGGAGATATGACGATATCCAAAATTTTTTTGAACGGTAATCCTAGTTTTTTATTGACTATGTTTAAAGAGCATATTAAGTTATACAGTACCCTTTTTATTCCTTGTCATTTATGGGATATTAAACAAACTTCATTTATTTGAAAATTTAAAAAAACCTTCCATCCATCCATATTACCTTTTCGTCAACAAATACCTACTTAAAATGTTACCAATTCAGCATTTGGCATTATCCTAAATACAAGTAGAACTTGTTTAAACATTTCTAATTACTTCGGGAGAAATTAACCTACACTCATTCTCTCACAACTTCTTAATATATAGCCGTGAACCTATATGGTCATTGGTGGCTACAAACGTGGCTATAATTTTAGCTAGCAGAAACAATTCCATTTACCGAGTATGATCAACCGAGAAAAGTAGCCGAAAATAATATAAATATTCCAGTCAATGTAGAAGGTGTTTTAAGTGGTTGGGAAGGTTACAACTATGATGGAGCTTTACCACCACATATACAAAAAATTAACCTTCAACTTCTGACTGATGATGAGTGTGCAAAAAAATCTATGATTAGGGCCATCGACACACAATTTATGTAGCAATGATTACTTTAACGTAAGATGTTATTTCTTTAATATTGACTCGTATTATTGTCAGCTAGTTCTATTCTCACAATACTAATATTTGACAATTTTTTATGCATGTTTGAAACTGTGTAAACAGTTTAGACTTGAAAACGGTTAGAGATACTAAATAACCGAAACATTGTATTAAGTAACAAAATAAAGACAATGTAATTTTTTTGAAATTTTTTATGCAAGTATTTAACTAAAGAATTTTAAAAACAGTTGTAATGTAGAACCACTTTAGGTGTCTTTGACTTTTATTTTTTATTTTTCCGATGCATAAATTAGGAGATGGTAGAAGACCGTATGTTTTAAATGGCACCCAATATGAAATAATGTCGTGGTCCTTGAAACTATGTTATGGTATTGTTCCTAATACCTATAGTCGCGTTACCAATCCTAAATATCGCAAATGGCTAAAAATACTAATGTTGGAAATATTAATAAAACATAAACTAAAGAAATTTATATTATTTTTGTAAAAAATGATTCCTGTTTTTGTACATACAACCATATTTTACTTTTTTTAATATTCATTCTGGCCCTCTAGAAAAATTCTGTTTTATAATAGTACTTAATGAAAACACTCAAATTTTAAAAGATAAGAAAGTAATAAACCTACGATTGTAAAACCCGTATCTACTTCAGCATACTTCTACGTACACTATACTAAAATTCCTAGTGTCGAACATTGATTGGCTGAGAATACTCGCTCCTGCAATGGAGTGTCCAATGGGTAATATTGTCACGTAGAATACAAAGCCTTCCACCCAATTTCAAGTATATTACTTATACGTGGTACTTTGCCAGATGCAAATAAAGGAAGCCAGGCTTTCAAATAACAACTACAACGTATTCAAATAACAGACTCGTTATAGATACATTTTATATCTGATTCTAGGGGCTGCTTTTACTGGCTAGGACGGTGAGTGGAATGCCGGAACAGACAATAAAGACGCGTCTTTCAACTGATCGGCCGCTCTAAGAGTGACACTTTAGAGTAACTCCCAAGCTTGTCGCAGACAAGTGACTAACTTCGAGAAAAGGATGTCCGAGGAAAGAGTCCACCAGGGTTTAATTTTGGGACCCATTATCTTTTTAGTTTATATAAATGACATCACGGCGTCTCTTCTTCGGAACAAGATCAGTGTGTTTGCTAATGGCACTAGTTTTGCGCTGAAAGATGATGACTACCAGGAATTAACAGCCGACATGTATGACAGTGTGGCGAGTGTGACCGATTTGTTTGTAGCCAATCCTAAATCAGGAAAATACTAAACGTATTACCTTTTCTCTAAAGAGAGGTGGTCTGGGTGCGATTCCTGCGTAAGTCAGATTCCTGTGTGTTTCTCTGGACCCCACACTTAACTTTAAAAGTCATATTGATAACATATCTAAAAAAATATGTCGTGACATATATGTTTTTAGGGGGCCTGGCGAGCAGTAAGGGTGGTGGCCAGAAGGGTACCGAGATGATGTTGGGTGGGATTTTAATATCCTGATATTACCATGACGTTATATTTTTGACTTCGTAATTTATATGAAAGACAATATCTCCAAATTTGATACTATTCAGAATTTTCACGAACCATCAAACAATAATATACATGTCGAGTTTCTCAGACTGAAAAAGTCCTGGAATACATTACACCATGCCCCTATTTTCTATAATAAACTGCCAACTAACATCAGGGAACTCGATAACATAAATTTTAAATCAGCAATAAAAAAGTATTTTATAAAAAAGTCGTTTTACCATATTGTTGAATTCCCAAAGGAAAGTCCAAAACTGGATCATTTTTATGATTAGAGACTGAGACTTGAAATGGGTGATCTTGCACCGATTCTAGTAAAGTGTTATCTAAAAAAATAATTTCAACTGCAACAGTGGCTTCTAGGGTCTTTGCTGCAGTTTCTTGAAAAAAGGCATTATATAGCCAGAGTTTTTCTAGACAAATTAGTTCCAATGAACGTATTATATGTATTTGAATATACACAGTCCCCAATCGGTAGATCATAGATAAGCAAAACCAAGCATTGATAGCCTTTAAAGGGTGCTTCTAATGACTGAGGATCGTAGTTCGGAACCCACGTTAAACGGTAGGTCCTCTCGGCTCCCCGGCAATAGCACTGGCTGCGGGTCATTGCCATAAAAAAAAATTAAAAAGAAATTAAATCAACTTCAAAAAGTAGTCTAAAAAGTCTGAAATAATACAGTTTTGATTAAGTTAGTATTGATTGTTAGTATAATAAATCATAGTCAAAGGAATATAATTCAAAAATTAAAAATATAAGTGTTAATGAAAATTTGTAATTTAAAGATTGTTAGCGTTATTAACATTTTTTGTAACATTTTGTTTACTTAATATTAGTATGTGTTAATTTTATCGAATAGCTAAGATTAAAACACTAAAAAATTTTAGAGAAAACGTACCCGGATGTCCTATGATTACTAGGCTGAGTTCTAGCCGGTGTAATTTTCTGTACATCTCAATGTACGCTAAGTCTGAAGAGGTTTTTATGCAAAGCAATCAACTTTGTTTAAAAAAACACTTGAAATTATAAATTTTACCAAACTGATAAAGTTAAAAAGCCAAATCAATTATTTAAAAAAAATAGATTTCAAGTACCCTGTTAAAAAAAAGTATTTAAACCGTCTGTTCACGTATTAGCCTTACAAAGTTTCATACAACATTCAGAATGAATAGACGCTTTTTTGCTTCCATAGTTCTAGCAGTATTTGTTAGCAATCAATATAAAGGTTAGTAATTTTTTTAAAATCTATAGCTTGAAGAAATTAAAATAATACACACCAGAATCATAATATGTTATTGTAAATCGATACAAATTTTTAGTTGCTGCGAAACCAACTTTAAAGATAGTTAATGGAACCACTGCGGAAGAGGGTGAATTCCCGTACATGGTATGTATTTAAAATACTTTTTAGCGCATCTAAATCAATTATGTAAGCTGGCAATTAATTTATTGTTTGAAAAATTGTCGCAATTGATATAACGTTACATTTTTAAATTACATGTCTGATACCTGTCCAAAATTTTTTATGGGTGGCGATGATTTTTGAAAAAATTTCAACACTTAAAATTTTTTTTTTATCCAGTTTCCAATAATTTTAATATTTTAAGAATGACTCGTGCTTGTCAACAGAGCGTAATTGTTATTCCAGATTTTCCTTATTATTAATTTGTAGGTACAACTGCGCCACAGTACTGGCTTTTATTTATGTGGAGGCTCAATAATAGCACCAGAATGGATTTTAACAGCAGGTCACTGCATTGAAAAACTGTACGTAGAAAGTTTATAGGCGTAATCAAATATTTAATTATCTAGTTTAATTTTTTAATGGTTTGACTTTCATCATTAATAATTTTTTTTAGTGACGCGGAGTCTACAATTGTATATGGAACGACGAAATTATATGACGAAGGTGACGGTACACCAAATACTTCCATCGCTATTAAACAGATGTACAAACATCCAAAATTCAATTACGATTCAACAGTATACTTTCCTGAATATGATGTTGGTATTTTGCAGGTAACTTTTTTTATTTATGTTTATAGCGTTATTCCAACCCATCAAGACAATTCTTACTGATTGGTCATTTCCAGTCGTTTATTTAATTTTTCATTGCAACAATCAATTACCAAGTTCAAAATTTGATCGATAGGCTAGAAATTACTGATCAGCAACAAGTTTTTTGCTGGGTTGGAACAATAACTAATTACAGCAATGCTTAAAAACCAATTGACGCAAACTAAAAATATCATTCATCATCATGAAATCTAGTAGTGGTACTCAGAATGTGACGATGAATATCAAAATAAACCGCCAATGCCACTATCAATTTGTGGAATTTGGTTCATTCTTATTTTATTGTTAACTAACAGGATAGACCTATATCCTAATGCAATTTAGGCAACATGCTGTCTAGTTCTGACATATTTAAGATCAGATCCCTACAAACTTACCGAGCTACAAGTGGATTAGGATGTGATGTTGTTAGTTTACAGCAGAGCATAAAATGATAATACATACTGACTCCACAAGTATTTGACCTTAAACGATCAGTAATATTTCTAAAATTGTTGAAGTACAAAATTTCATTAAGAATGAAATTGTCCACTCAGCAACAATACGCGTTCGTCTTGAAAACGAATTACTTAAGAAATTTCATTAAAGTTACAGCAGGAAACCATTTTAACATTTTAGCTAGCAGAACCAATTACCTTTAATGAATATGCTCAGCCAATTCAATTAGCAGAGGATAATACAAATATTCCAATTCACGTAGATGGTGTTTTAAGTGGTTGGGGAGGTTACAACCATGTTGGAGATTTACCACCATATCTACAAAAAATCAACCTTCAACTTCTGACTGATGATGAGTGCACATTGAAAATCGATTATTACTGGGACAGTCCTCTTTTTAACCCTATTCACGATTTATGTAGCAATGACAACTACAACGGAGGATGTGATGTAAGTTTCTTCTTTTATAATATCATATTTTGCTCTATTTTTATGACCCTTTTATCTAATCATTTTGTTGCGAAAATATGACATTATAGTGGCTATAGTTCGAAAATATTTCCGTAGGGCCCTACATTGTAGAATCCTTACATAATGTTCCGACTAATTGACTAGATATTTAACATAGTCAAAATAGTCTGCTATATCATATATTTTAAAAATTACTAAATGTAACTTTATTGGCACATCCATAAGTTAACGGAACACCTTGGAAGGAAATCTTAAGAATAGTTGAATATAGTTATCGCAGGAAAATATATCAGAAAGTATGTGAAATATTTAGCCAGACCTACATGAAATTATGGAAATTTTAATTGATCTACGAGATAATCCAAATCGATCCCTTCGACAGTTTATCACTGCGTGTCTCACCAATCAGTGTTGTCAAAATTTATTTAAAAATAAGAAGACGTATTTTTACAAGCTCCTTTTAGTTTATAAGCTAATTAAGTTATTATTTTATAAGTAGAAATTGTTTATTCAGACCAAACGAAGGAAGGTTTCAACAGGATGATGTTCCCGCTAATGTTGGTGTAGAAGATCCTCAATTTTTAAGCCAAACGTTTCCAAATCATTGAATAAGGAGAATAGGCGACATTGAGTGGCCTACCAGATCCACAGTCTATACCCTTTTGAACCTATTATTATTATTGTGGGGTGATTTAAAACATAAGGTTTAAAAAAATTGACAGGTTAATATTTAAGATATAAAGTCTGGTATTAGAAATAAAATTGGTACTTAAAATTCGACGGTATACCATTTAGAACGCCAACTAGTAAAGTAGCTTTTGTTTAATTATTAAGTCTTTCCTATTCACATTTTGTTCATTGTAATTTATTTCAAATTTGATTTCCTATGTCATTTTGAAGAATAATTCCAGCAAACCCTATAATCTGCCACAGCAAGTCACTGAATCCTAAAATACAAATTCTCGGGCAAACAATACTAGAACTAGAAGATATCCTAACACTCTCTCCGGTTAACCCACACAAACTAGTGCAAGAAACTGGGATCAATGAGTGGGGGTAAGAACAAACTAGGGTGGGCACAATGGGCCAAACCTTAGCGAAGTGTTTCCGGTATTTGGACGGACCCAATGAAAAAAAACGGGCCTATTTAAATCTTTAAAAGTATCGAGGATGCTCTATTTATTAACCTTATACAATAACAGAAATAATGTCGTCTTCCTTCTTAGATGTGCCTTGTTTTACTATGAGGGAGTGCTAATCTGAAAAAAATTATATTTACTAATTTTTCAAATATAAGCAATCTGACTAATGTTCATATTACTTAACACAACAAAAATACGTGAAGTAAATCAACCATGTTACGTGGAAGTTAATTCAAAATATTTATTGGTTCAGTCAATTTAAACAAAATCATATTTCCCATTTTTCCTCTGCTTAAATTAACGAATACATTTTTTTAGGGAGACTCTGGAAGTCCTTACGTCATAAATGGAACTCAATATGGACTAGTTTCGTGGTCCATAAGACCTTGTTATGGTGTTGTTCCCAATACTTATAGTCGCATTACCAATCCTGAATATCGCGACTGGATAAGAATTGTCACAAATGTTTGAAATTAATTTCGATAATTATTATATTCAACATTTTTTAATAAATTTATGGTGTATTACAATTTTATCGTTTTATTATTATGTTGTACTAAAAACCCAACACTTAGCTTCATAAAACCAATAAAACCAAAGTAGAAAATAATAATATTCCTATTATATGTCAACTGAAAGGGCTAAATTTATTTATTGCTACTAACATGGGTTTGTTCCACCTAATCTTAGTTTAGTCTAGCTATGTAATTAAATGCCCAACTTATAATATAGAAAACAGCTAGAAAGAAAATATATAATATACAATGTGTCCGAAAAAAGGAGGTCAATCCATTATCCATATATTCCTGGAGCAAAAACAATATGATTTTTATAATGCCATATTTTATTTTCTACCCTAATCTACGATATCCAAGTTGGAAATTAATAAATGGTTTTTTTAAATAATTCAAGTATTTAATAAGGTTTTAATTTAAAATTTGGTACGTTGCTTCATCTTAAAGAGCTACATCTTTTAAAAAAAACAGAATTAAAAATAATTGTCAAACATTCAAAATAGGGGAGGGATCCATTATACGGTGACCTCCCCTATTGTTTAGTGTGTGCGCTAGTGATTTCGGAACTATATTTTTTCAGGTAATAATTTGTTTTTGATTATTTTTTTTTTGAAGAAATGGTTGGTTGTGGAGATAATTTGAAAAGTATGGGTCCTTAACTGATGCCAACGCGGCTTACGCAAACATAATAATTTTCAAATGCTAAATCAATTCATCCGTTGTGGCATCACCAGGGATACAAGATTATAATTAAGTAAAACTTTGCAATAGGTGACAACACCGAAAGCAAAGAGCTAGCCAAAAATAATATAAGGAAAGTGTCGTACAAATAAAAATCTGTAGTACATACCAAATAAATTAAATTATTTTATTGCCTTACTAATACCTTACTATTGTTAATATTCTTCACATAACAGTATAAACACACTGTTACTATTAAATTTTTTTTTTTTTTTTTTTTTTTTATTTGGAGGGATCAGTACACCCTGCATCCCTACCATGTTTATTAATAGTAATATACTATTTTAACAATTTAACGTTCTAAGTACTTATTTTAATTTTACAATGCATCATTTTAGTTAACGCCTAGGTGTATAAAATACGCCTGTGTGCGTTGTAGTTCATAAAAAATACCTTTTTGTTACTCTTTAATATCTGTTAAAATGCTTAACCCAATACCTAAACTAATAATACAATATCATATACTGTAAGGTAATGCCTCACCGCCATATCAACAAATTACATTACTTATAATATTATTTCGATTTTGCCTCCAATAGCTGAGCCCTATTATAGCCAAAATACTAAAACAATGCGGAGAAGACAACAAACTGATTATGAACATATTTATTACAGTCCTTATTAAATTTGTTCTTGTTTCTTGTTTGTTTTACTATAGTAGGGAGAAGGTTATAAGTTTTCGGTGCCAAGTAAACGAAAAATTTTAAATTTATGCTTTTTAAGTTATTTGGAATGCTTAAGTTACCTTTTGCTCTTGCTCTCGTGTTATAAATGTGATCTATGCTGACTTTAATATGATCATGAAAGTGAATGTATGAACAAATTGTTGTTATGTATAATGTCCTTATGTTGGTTGTTTGTTCTGTAAACAGTTGTGCAGTGGGGAAAAGCCTTGGCTTTTTATATATGGTTTTTAAAATATATTTATGAACAATATTTAGTTTATGCAAAGCAATATTGTATATAAATAAATAACATAACAAGATAATGAACATTCAAAACATTATTTTCATAAAACAATGAATACGTTACGGAAAGCAAACAAAATTGAAAAAAAAATAGTCTAAAGACATGGCTCGATATGACGTTCATTTTTTTTTTGAATAATAAGCTATCTTTATTAGACAAAATCTTAACCTTTGAAAAATATGTGGTTTCAACTTGAACTGCTCTCCACTTGTTACTACCGTATTCATAATTTTATTATCTTATGTTTCAAATTTATTTAATAAGTAACAGTAGATTATTGTCTTAAGAACTAGTGATAACAGTGGGCTTTTATTGTTATGCAAAGAATATTAGCAATAGTATATAAGTTTTGAGTAGGGCAATAAAATAATTTCATTTGCCTGGTTTATTACTGCAGGTTTTTATCTATACGCCACTCTCCTTATATTATTTTTGGCTTATCCTTTGCGTTCGGTATTGTCACCTATTGCAAAGTTTGACTTAATGATATCTTGTATCCCTGATAATAGCACAATAATACCGCGTCGGCATCAGTTAAGGACCCATACTTTTCAAATTATCTCCAAAACGCATCATTTCATCGAAACTTTATGGGGAACAAAAAATAATCAAAAATAAATGATTACTTAAAAAAATATAGTTCGGGAGTAACTGGCGCACGTACTGAAAAATAAAGAAGTCAGCGAATACTGGACCCCCCCCCCCCCTACTTTGAATATTTGATAATTCTTTTTCATTTTATTTTTCTCAGAAGATGTAACTCTTTATGCTGAAGCAAGGTACCAAATTTGAAATTAATATTACCTAAATAATGCAAAATATTAATCAGTAAAAAAAGTACAGAAGATGGGCAAAGGAAAAAGAAAACAACAGCTCTAAAGCAGAAAACTGTAAAATGGAGTTGTGTCTGGTATAATCCTACACAATGCTTAAGGTGAGATAACAGAAAATTTCAAATCGTCGTAACTTCAAGGAATCATAAATTCGCTGATGTGGTGTATTAGCTGGTCTTAACTGCGTATCTTCTTTGATGATAAAAAGATTACTAATTTAAAAAAATGTACAGTAGATTTCATAATAACTTTGCAAATAATTAAACAAATCCCCTGGACACAGTTTTAGCAGGAGAACTAGTTTCTCTTAAAAAGTCATTCCTGCCACCCATTATTTGTCCTTTTTTGTTAGCGCCGCTGCACATAAATATATTGTCTTCATAAGTACGTAAATATTTGTTGACCTGATGAACAAAACTGCAGTCTCGCATTCGCCATTTTGTTCGTTAAGCGTCAAAGCAAAGCAGTCGTAGGCTACTTTAGCCTTACATAGAACAAATTGGGTCGCTAGAAAGGTTTACTACACAGAGTGCAAGGAAGAGCCTTTCTTTTCACAAGCGAATATGACAATGGGAATTCATAACGGCATAGGAAACGGAAATATGTACTCTACTGTATAAACAGTAAACTTGAGTTGAGGAAAAACGCACTCAAAATGATACATTATAGGATATTGATAAAAATATTTTTCTGCGTAATAGCAATTTAAAGAAAAACATGAACTCATTTTAATTTTTCCTGTTCTTAATCGATAATAATTTGCACTTAATAGAATATACCTAAATTAATTGAAAAATACTTAAAGTTATCAATTATCAAAAATTGATAAACCTAAATAGCGTAATCAACCAAGTTGTGCGTAAGTAAGTTAAAAATATGTATTGGATCAATCAATTTAGGTAAAAGCAGGTGCATCTTTGCCATTATTTCACTGCTTAAATTAACGAATAATTTTCTTAGGGAGATTCTGACAGTCCTTACTTTATAAATGGAACTTATTATGGACTAGTATCATGGCATCATTGGCACCACGTTTTGGCATTGTTCTTAATACATACCGGGTGTTTCTCAAAAGACGTTCACCCCTATAACTTTTTTATCTTTATAGATATTAAAATGAAATTTTGAGATTATGCATAGCATAAGAGATGAGGCTGCATTTATTGGCATAATTTTAATTTGTTAGCACTTCCGGTTTGACCGGAAGTGAACTTGACTTTGATATTTTAAATGGGACATCTTGTATATTTTTACTTATTTGGGTTCAGCATAACATTATGAGTGAAATGACACCTTACTTGTCATTTTTTGATGTGTTATAACATTTTTATGTTTATTTTTTATTTTCAATCTAAAGTGCTACAAATTAATTAAATCTGTTAATTTATAGTCAAGTAGTTAGTATGTGAAAATTAAAATTATGTCATAACAAATGACTTTCTAAGTTTCACAAGCGTTTAAAAAATGAAATTTTTGTATTCTTGACGTTTACTCCATTTTTTCAAATGGATCGATGGTAGTTCACTAGGATATTTAAAACGAGCATTTTTTTCCCAACAATTTGATACCACACACTCCTATGCTATTTTAAAATTGACACTCAAAAATATGCCTTAAATCCCTATCGCAAATTTAAAAGCGCTATGAGTTATTGCTCTTTTCCAACCAAATATAAAGGCGGGTTTAAAAACAATGGAATGGTTTTGAAAAGCAATATGGCTTTAATTTAAAGTTGCAATGTCATTAGTTTTCTGGTGACTCCAAAAATTAGGAGCATATTATCAATTTGTTCATTTCTAGTAAAACTAACCATTTTATCTGATTTTACAATGTAATAAACGAATGACATTACAATTTTAATTTAAAACCATATTGGTTTTCAAAACCATTCCATTGTTTTTTAAAGCCGCCCTTATATTTCTTTAGAAAACACAGGGCGGCAATGCATAACGCTTTTAAATTTACGATTGGGGCAAATTTTTCAGTGTCAATTTTAAAATAGCATAGGAGGGTATGGTATCAAATTGTTAGGAAAAAAATGCTCGTTTTAAATATCCTAGTGAACTAAAGTCGATTCACCCAGTAAACCTGCAAGATGGCCGACATGTCATATGACAAAAGTCATATTCCAGCTAAATAAAACGAATTTTTGCATTTTCAATTACTTTTCTCATATGACATGTCGGTCATCTTGCAGGTTTACTGGCTGAATAGACTCTACCATCGATCCATTTGAAAAAATGGAGTAAACGTCAAGAATACAAAAATTTCATTTTTTAAACGCTTGTGAAACTTAGAAAGTCATTTATTATGACATAATTTTAATTTTCATATACTAATTGACTGTAAATTAACAGATTTAATTAATTTGTAGCACTCTAGATTGAAAATCAAAAATAAACAAATGACAAGTGAGGTGTCATTTTACTCAGAATGTTATGTTGAATCCCAATAAGTAAAAATATACAAGATGTCCCATTTAAAATACCAAAGTCAACGTCATTTCCGATCAAACCGGAAGTGTTAACAAATTGACAATTATGCCAATGAATGCAGACTCATCCATTATGCATAATCTAAAAATTTCATTTTAATATCTATAAAAACAGAAAAGTTATAGGGGTGAACGTCTTTTGAGAAACACCCGGTATAGTTGCATTAGCAAACCCGAATATCGCAACTGGATAAGAAATGTCACGAATGTTTAAAATATAGTTGGATAATTATATTCATCGTTTTTAAATAAATTTATGGTGTACTACCATTTTACTGTTACTTTACTAGGTTAGGTCCCTCGTAATTAATAAAGGTCGATGAACATAAATTATTAAGGAAAACAACACTTAAAATTAGAAAAACAAAAGATTCTTGTCGGGCTGGGGGTGTGTTATGTTAACAAATGTTTTTATAAAATTATTGTAATTAGAATCAAGCGCTTTTTTAGAAGACCGTTTTATCTTTATGGTTTACTCCTCGTGTAGACTATAATACAGGGTGTTTCTAACTTGGAATAAATTCAGAAAATCCTGTAATTTTTTTTTGGAAAAATATTTGGACGCAGGTATTAACATGTTAAGTTGTATGTAGTATTTTTATAAAAAAAAATTGATACAGTGTGTCCCACATTAGATATATGACGATATCCAAAAAATTATGAACGGCAACCCTAGTTCTTTATTTTCTATCTTTAAAGTGCATATTAAGTTATTCATAAGTACCCTTTTTATTCCTTGTCATTTATGGGATATTAAAGAAACTTAATTTATTTAAAAATTTTTTTAAAAAATCCATATTACCTTTTCGCCAATAAATGCTCAAAATGTTGTCAATTCACCATTTGGCATTATCCTAAACGCAAGTAAGACTTGTTTGAACATTTCTAATTATTTCGGGAGAAATTAACCTACACTCATGTCTTCTTTGTGCTCTCAACTCCTTAATATACAGCCGTGAAAGGCCCTGTCATTGGTGGCTACATACGTGGCTATAATTTTAGCTAGCATAACCAAATGCTCAACCGATTAAAGTAGCCGAAAATAATATAAATATTCCAGTCAATGTAGAAGGTGTTTTAAGAGGTTGAGAAGATTACAACCATGATGGAGCTTTACCATCGACTCACTTTAACTTGACTCACAATAATTTATGTAACAATGATTATTTTAACGGAGGATATTGACTCGTATTATTGTCAGCTAGTTCTATTCTCACAATACTAATATTTGTTAATTCTTTATGCATGTTTGAAACTGTGTAAACAGTTTACACTTGAAAACGGTTAGAGATACTAAATAACCGAAACGTTGTGTTAAGTAACAAAATAAAGACAATGGAAGTACCACAAGGTATTTTTTAAAATTTTTTATGTCAGTATTTAACTAAAGAATTTTAAAAACAGTTGTAATGTAGAACCACTTTAGGTGTCTTTGACTTTTATTTTTTATTTGCCCGATGCTTAAATTAAGAGATGGTGGAAGACCGTATGTTTTAAATGGCACCCAATATGAAATAATGTCGTGGTCCTTGAAACTATATTATCGTATTGTTCCTAATACCTATAGTCGCGTTACCAATCCTAAATATCGCAAATGGATAAAAACACTAATGTTGGAAATATTAATAAAACATAAACTAAAGAAATTTATATTATTTTTGTAAAAAATGATTCCTGTTTTTGTACATACAACCATATTTTACTTTTTTAATATTCATTCTGGCCCTCTAGAAAAATTCTGTTTTATAATAGTACTTAATGAAAACACTCAAATTTTAAAAGATAAGAAATTAATAAACCTACGATTGTAAAACCCGTATCTACTTCAGCATACTTCAGTGTCCACCAGGGTTTAATTTTGGGACCCATTATCTTTTTAGTTTATATAAATGACATCACGGCGTCTCTTCTTCGGAACAAGATCACTGTGTTTGCTAATGGCACTAGTTTTGCGCTGAAAGCTGATGACTACCAGGAATTAACAGCCGACATGTATGACTGTGTGGCGAGTGTGACCGATTTGTTTTTAGCCAATCGTCTTAACCTAAATCAGGAAAAGACTGAACGTATTACCTTTTCTCTAAAGAGAGGTATTCTGGATGCGATTCCTGCGTAAGTCAGATTCTTGTGTGTTTTTCTGGACCCCACTCTTAACTTTGAAAGTCAAGTTGATAACATATTTAAAAAAATATGTCGTGACATATATATGTTTTTAGGGGCCTGGCGAGCAGTAAGGGTGGTGGCCAGAAGGGTACCGAGATTATGTTGGGTGGGATTTTAATATCCTGATATTACCATCACGTTATATTTTTGACTTCGTAATTTATATGAAAGACAATATCTCCAAATTTGATACTATTCAGAATTTTCACGAACCATCAAACAATAATATATGTGTCGAGTTTCTCAGACTGAAAAAGTCCTGGAATACATTACACCATGCCCCTATTTTCTATAATAAACTGCCAACTAACATCAGGGAACTCGATAAGATAAATTTTAAATCAGCAATAAAAAAGTATTTTATAAAAAAGTCGATTTATCATATTGTTGAATTCCCAAAGGAAAGTCCAAAACTGGATAATTTTTATGATTAGAGACTGAGACTTGAAATGGGTGATCTTCACCGATTTCTGATTTTTATCTGAAAAAATAATTTCAACTGCAACAGTGGCTTCCAGGGTCTTTGCTGCAGTTTCCTGAAAAAAGGTATTATATAGCCAGAGTATTTCTAGACAAATTAGTTCCAATGAACGTATTATATGTATTTGAAGATATACAGTCCCCATTGGGTGGATCATAGATTAGCAAAACCAAGCGTTGATAGGCTTTAAAGGGTGTTTCTAATGACTGAGGATCGTAGTTCGAATCCCACGTTAAACTGTAGGTCTTCCCGGCTCCTCGGCAGTACCACTGGCAGCATTGCGATAAAAAAATTAAATCTACGTCAAAAAGTAGTTTCCATATAGCCCTAAAAAATTCGTTCGTTAATTTATTTGCTGATGATACCCTTATTTGTGTATCAGGGAATGATTTTAGGGAAACAACCGATATTTTAAATAGGGCTTTGTCAAAATAAATTAAAACTAAACACATCAAAGACAAAATGTATGGTAGTAGGTTCAAAAGTAAATTGTAAAAAATATGCTGAATCCGGTTTAGCCCTTAACATAAGTGAATCTGAAATTACCTTTGTGTCGGAAATAAAATATTTGGGAGTTTTTTTAGATCCTTAGCTTACTTTTGCTAATCAGGTGGATTATCTTTACAAAAAATTAGGAAAAAAGATTGGTTTCATCGGTCGCATTTCAAATTATTTATCCCAGTGAACCAGAACACTTGTTTATAACACAATTATTTTGCCCCACTTTAAGTACTGTTGTTCCTTATTAATATCTTGTACTCAGGAAAATATACGTAGACTGCAGATTCAGCAAAATAAGATTATGCGAATTATTCTTAACTGCAATAGGTATACCCCAGTAAGAAGCATGTTACATAGCTTGAATTGGCTGTCTATCGAACAGAGCATCAGAAGGGCGAATTTAGTTCTAATATATAAAATGGAACATGAGCAGTTACCAAGATATTTTGATGCTTTTCTTAAGAAAATATCAAATTTTCACCATTATAACATTCGCTCTAGGCACCACTACAATATTAAAACGGTTAAGACTACATCCCTACAAAACTCGTTGTTTTTTGAGGGAGTTCGCCTTTTTAATGACCTTCCGGAGGGTATTAAAAATGCAAATAGTTTGGGTAATTTTACGAAAAAAGTATTTCATTATTTAAGGGACACATAGATTAGGATTTATAATTTTGTAACTAACATACTATGTAAATACTATTTTGTAATTTTTTTTTAGCAATAACTAGCCAAATGCTAAATAAGGATTATTATTATTATTAAAAAGTCTGAAATAATACAATTCTGATTATTTTAGTATTAATTGTTAGTATAATAAATCATAGTCAAAGTAATATAATTTAAAAATTAAAAATATAAGTATTAACGAAAATTTGTAATTTATGGATTGTCATGGTTATTAATATTTTTTGTAACTTTTTGTTTACGTAATATTAATATGTGTTAATTTTATCCAATAGCTAAGACTAAAAGACCTGTAACACTAAAAAGTTTGAGAGAAAACTTACCCGGATGTCCGGGCTAACCGGGGTAAATTTCTATACATATCAATGTACGCTAAGTCTGAAGAGGTTTTTATGCAAAGCAATCAACTATGGTTAAAAAAGCACTTGAAATTATAAATTCTGCGAAACTGATAAAGTTAAAAAGCCAAATCGATTATTAAAAAAAATATATTTCAAGTACCCTGTTAAAAAAATATTTAAACCGTCTGTTCACGTATAAACCTTACACAGTTTCACACAACAGTCAGAATGAATAGACGCTTTTTTGCTTCCATATTTCTAGCAATATTTGTTAGCAGTCAATATAAAGGTTCGTAATTTTTTTTTAATCTGTAGCTTAAAGAAATTAAAAGAATACACACCAGAATCATAATATGTTATTGTAAATCGATACAAATTTTTAGTTTCTGCGAAACCAACTTTAAAGATAGTTAATGGAACCACTGCGGAAGAGGGTGAATTCCCGTACATGGTATGTATTTAAAATGATTTTTAGCGCATGTAAATCAATTATATAAGCTGGCAGTTAATTTATTGTTTGAAAAATTGTCGCAATTGACATAACGTTACATTTTTAAATTACATGTCTGATACCTGTCCAAAATTTTTTATGGGTGGCGATGATTTTTGAAACAATTTGAACACTCAATATTTTTTATTTATCCAGTTTCCAATAATTTTAATAATTTGAGAATGACTCGTGCGTGTCAACAGAGCGTAATTGTTATTCCAGATTTTCCTTATTATTAATTTGTAGGTACAACTGCGCCACAGTACTGGCTTTTATTTATGTGGAGGCTCAATAATAGCACCAGAATGGATTTTAACAGCAGGTCACTGCATTGAAAAACTGTACGTAGAAAATTTATAGGCGTAATCAAATATTTAATTATCTAGTTTAATTTTTTAATGGTTTGACTTTCATCATTAATGATTTTTTTTAGTGACGCGGAGTCCACAATTGTATATGGAACGACAAAATTATATGACGAAGGTGACGGTACACCAAATACTTCCATCGCTATTAAACAGATGTACAAACATCCAAAATTCAATTACGATTCAACAATATACTTTCCTGAATATGATGTTGGTATTTTGCAGGTAACTATTTTTATTTATGTTTACAGCGTTATTCCAACCCATCAAGAAAATTGTTACTGATTGGTCATTTCCAGTCGTTTATTTAATTTTTCATTGCAACAATCAATTGCCAAGTTCAAAATTTGATCGATAGGCTAAAATTACTGATCAGCAACAAGTTTTTTGCTGGGTTGGAACAATAACCAATTACAGCAATGCTTAAAAACCAATTGACGCAAACTAAAAATATCATTCATCATCATGAAATCTAGTAGTGGTACTCAGAGTGTGACGATGAAAACCAAAATTAACCACCAATGCCACTATTAATTTGTGGAATTTGGTTCATTCTTATTTTATTGTTAGGTAACTAACAGGAGACCTATATCCTAATACACTTTAGGCAACATGCTGGCTAGTTCTGACATATTTAAGATCAGATCACTACAAACTTACCGAGCTACAAGTGGATTAGGATTTGATGTTGTTAGTTTACAGCAGAGCATAAAATGATAATACATACTGACTCCACAAGTATTTGACCTTAAACGATCAGTAATATTTCTAAAATTGTTGAACTACAAGATTTCATTAAGAATGGAATTGTCCACTCAGCAACAGTACGCTTTTGTCATTAAAATTAATTATTAAAAAAATTTCATTAAAGTTAAAGCAGAAAACTTTTTTAACATTTTAGCTAGAAGAACCAATTACCGTTAATGAATATGCTCAGCCAATTCAATTAGCAGAGAGTAATGCAACTATTCCAATTCATGTAGATGGTGTTTTAAGTGGTTGGGGAGGTTACAACCATGTTGGAGATCTACCAGCATATTTACAAAAAATCAACCTTCAACTTCTGACTGATGATGAGTGTACATTGAAAATCGATGACTTCTGGGACGGTCCTCTTTTTAACCCCATTCACGATTTATGTAGCAATGATCACTACAATGGAGGATGTCATGCAACAAGTTTTTTGCTGGGTTGGAACAATAACCAATTACAGCAATGCTTAAAAACCAATTGACGCAAACTAAAAATATCATTCATCATCATGAAATCTAGTAGTGGTACTCAGAGTGTGACGATGAAAACCAAAATTAACCACCAATGCCACTATTAATTTGTGGAATTTGGTTCATTCTTATTTTATTGTTAGGTAACTAACAGGAGACCTATATCCTAATACACTTTAGGCAACATGCTGGCTAGTTCTGACATATTTAAGATCAGATCACTACAAACTTACCGAGCTACAAGTGGATTAGGATTTGATGTTGTTAGTTTACAGCAGAGCATAAAATGATAATACATACTGACTCCACAAGTATTTGACCTTAAACGATCAGTAATATTTCTAAAATTGTTGAACTACAAGATTTCATTAAGAATGGAATTGTCCACTCAGCAACAGTACGCTTTTGTCATTAAAATTAATTATTAAAAAAATTTCATTAAAGTTAAAGCAGAAAACTTTTTTAACATTTTAGCTAGAAGAACCAATTACCGTTAATGAATATGCTCAGCCAATTCAATTAGCAGAGAGTAATGCAACTATTCCAATTCATGTAGATGGTGTTTTAAGTGGTTGGGGAGGTTACAACCATGTTGGAGATCTACCAGCATATTTACAAAAAATCAACCTTCAACTTCTGACTGATGATGAGTGTACATTGAAAATCGATGACTTCTGGGACGGTCCTCTTTTTAACCCCATTCACGATTTATGTAGCAATGATCACTACAATGGAGGATGTCATGTAAGTGTGTTTCTTAATAGTATCATATTTTTCTCTACTTTTATGACCCTTATATCTAATCAATTAGAGTCACTGAATCCTAAAATGCAAATTCTCGGGCAAACAATACTAGAACTAGAAGATATCCTAACACTCTCTCCGGTTAACCCACACAAACTAGTGCAAGAAACTGGGATCAATGAGTGGGGGTAAGAACAAACTAGGGTGGGCACAATGGGCCAAACCTGGCCGAAGTGCTTCCGGTATTTGAACGGACCCTATGAAAAAAACGGGCCTATTTAAATCTTTAAAGGTATCGAGGATGCTCTATTTAAAATAAAAAGATTAGAATTATTCTGATTAGCCCTATACAATAACAGAAACGATGTCTTCCTTCTTAGATGTACCGTGTTTTACTATGCGGGAGTGCTGATCAGAAAAAAATTATATTTACTAATTTTTTAAATATAAGCAACCTGACTAATGTTCATATTACTTAACACAACAAAAATACGTTCAACCAAGATTTGCGGAAGTAAACTCAAAATATTTATTGGGTCGATCAATTTTTTTAAAAATCATATTTCCCCTTTTTCCTCTGCTTAAATTAACGAATAATTTTTTTTAGGGAGACTCTGGAAGTCCTTACGTCATAAATGGAACTCAATATGGACTAGTTTCATGGTCCATAAGACCTTGTTATGGTATTGTTCCTAATACTTATAGTCGCATTACCAATCCTGAATATCGCAACTGGATAAGAAATGTCACAAATGTTTGAAATTAATTTCGATAATTATTATATTTAACATTTTTTAATAAATTTATGGTGTATTACAATTTTATCGTTTTATTATTATGTTGTACTAAAACCCCAACACTTAGCTTCATAAACCAATAAAACCAAAGTAGAAAATAATTATATTCCTATTCTATGTCAACTGAAAGGGCTAAATTTATCTAATGCTACTAACAAGGGTTTGTTCCACCTAATCTTAGTTTAGTCTAACTATGTAATTAAATGCCCAGCTTAATCATATAAAACAACAAGAAAGAAAATATATAATATACAATATGTTCGAAAGAAGAAGGTCAATCCATTAACCATAAATTCCTGGAGCAAAAACAATAAGACTTATAATGCCATTTTTTATTTTCGACCCTCTTCTACGATACGGTACGTTTCTTTATCATATAGAGCTACATTTTTTAAAAAAACGAAATTAAAAAACAATTGTAAAAATAAGGGACTCTCTGACCTCCCCTATTTTTAGTACGTGCGCCAGTGACTTCGAAACTATATTTTTGTAGGTAATAATTTGTTTTTGATTAATTTTTGTCTCTTATAAAATTTCGAGCAAATTATGCGTTTGGAGATAATTTGAAAAGTATTGGTCCTTAACTCGGCTTACGCAAATCTGCTACTTTTTTAATGCGTAATCAAGTCAGCCGTTGTGGCATTAGCAGGGATACAAGACATCATTAAGTGAAAATTTGCAATAGGTGTAATAGGTGACAATACCAAACCTTTTCCTAATATCATGTTCAATCTTAAAATAAAATCCGAGAAAATCGCATGAAAAGAGAGAGATAGCGAAAACAAAAGAAGAGCGAGTGATGCTAACCATTTTTTTTGTTTTATTTGATGAAAAAAAAAATGGAAAATTTAAAAAAAAAGTTTACTTTTTAACATTATCCTCCCTAATAATAATGAAGCAATTAAAGAACAAAATACTTCTTTAGCTGTAAATAACTTCTATGCAATGTTCCATTTACACACCTAGCTAATAACTGTCATTTCTGTTTCAAGTCGATTTAGCTTCAATTTCTGTATTTATCATTTTTTGGTACTTTTACATCCACTTCATTCAATTCAATCCCAACAAATTAAAGATTGACTTGATAGTTCGATCCACTTGAAAATTTGGTTAATCAGAGTATATAACGAGATTTTCAAGTGGATGTAACTGCATCCGCTTTGTTTGATCGGATGTAAATACTCGTTGTATACGAAGTCATTGAAATCTAAATTAGATTTAAATCATTTTGAAATTCTTATCAATAATAAATTGATAAGCCTAAAAAATGTATAATCGTTAGAAAACCAGACTCAGCTCTTACATACTCAAAGATATTATTAATAATAAAATAATAATCAGTTACACCACTATCATCTTTATTAATTACATTGTCTGGCACGCATAAAAAAAATCAGCACAGATAAATTATTGTTTATAATACCACAAAAATTTCAAAATGAAAACGGGCATTCCTTCATTAATATTATTACCAATATTTTTCGCCAATCAATCAGGTAAGTCATTTATTTTTTGAAAAAATTATCACTTATAATCTCACAAGAGCTTAAATTTCCAGGAATAATTTAAGCTCGCGTGGGATTCGGTAAGAAAATTTCACACCACTTCACACCATAATTTGGAAAAAAGATTATTAATCAAACTTGACATTTTAAACTAATTTCACTGCTTGTCAAGCTGGCCAGGGTATTTTGACATAATATGTGGAATTGTCATTTTTGTTTAACCGGTTCTGTCACAAAGCCTAATAATTACTATAGGTATATAGTTTAAAACGTATGTACGTTGAGTCTTGAGTTTAAAAATAAAAAATACATTTCTACCACCTTTAGTAACCTAAAATTATGAAAGGGCGATAGACTAAACTAATACCCATCTGTGTTATAGCATTTGGTGTAACTAAAGCGGGTATTTTTTTTTTATTTAACGAAATATGGTGCATATACCTATATGATTTTTTTAGCATTTATTTCATGGTGAACTAATATACTTTAACAAAAAATACATTTTTACCACCTTTAGTAACCTAAAATTATGAGAGGGCGATAGACTGAACTAATGCCCATCTGAGTTATAGCATTTGGTATAACTAAAGTTGGTAATTTTTTTTTTATTTAACGAAATATAGTGGATATACCTATATATATTTTTTAGAATTTATTTCATTGTGACCTAATATACTTTAGCAAAAAATACGTTTCTACCACCTTTAGTAACCTAAAATTATGAAAGGGCGATAGACTGAACTAATACCCATCTGGGTTTTAGCATTTGGTGTAACTAAAGTTGGTATTTTTTTTTTATTTAACGAAATATGATGTATATACCTATTATGTATATATATTTTAGAATTTATTTCATGTTGAACTAATATCTTCATTGGCAAATCTCTAATGATATCCACTAATAAGCAAAATAATAACGAAATAAATTTAATTATTATAGGTTATATAGACATCTAATTAATTTGTCACCTTCCTATTCACCATTAAGAAAAGAGGATGGGTTAGAATTCAAGCAACATTTGAATCTTATGTTTGTACATCCGACGTTTGTTGAAATATAAATTGTTAATGCATAATAATTAAACAAATTTGTGTTTTCTGTTTAATGAAACGTTATATCGAATAATAAACAATAATGTTACATAATTCAGATATTTTGCATTATTCATAGGTATATGTACATTATTGAATGTTGTAGATCATATGTTTACCTTTTCAACTGTAAAAAAATTTCCACTTAAATATCGTGGCGCCTCGAAAAAATTTCCGGAAATTCTTTTAGTTGCCCTGGTAACTAGTAATAATTAAGGTATCTTATTGGTTAAAAAGTACAGGTCTGAAATTTTTACCTACATTATATGGCAAAAAAGATGTAAATTTTTAGTTATTGCAAAACCGCCTCTACAGATAGTCAATGGAACCACAGCAAAAGACAGAGAATTACCTTATATCGTAAGTACACAAAACCTTTTTATCTTTGTTATTAGACAAGTGTAGTGGTAGATGGCAAATTTAACAAAAAAATGTTTCTAACTTATTCAGGTTAATATATTTTTTTTTTCAATATTAGGTTCAAGTACGCAATAGTCTCGGTTCTTTTATGTTGTTTTTATTTGTTGCATCAAAATGTTTTTCAGAGAGGTGTATTTCTTATAGACCAAAAGAAGATTTTTAAAAATTGTACAGGTTTTTCATTTTCTTATTTTCAATATTAGGTGCAACTACGCGATACCTATGGTTTCTATATATGTGGAGGATCAATAATAACATCAAAATGGATACTTACTGTTGGTCACCGTATTGCAAATCTGTAAGTAGAACTTTCACTTACATTTCAATTGTCAAATAAATTTTATTTACTGGAATTGTGTGATTTTTTAGAGAAACTGGGTCGACAGTGATATACGGAACAACTAAGCTGTATGGAGAAAATGATGGTACGCCAAACAATTCCATTTTAATTAAGAATCGATACCAGCATCCAAATTTCACGTATACTACTGAAGGAGTCCCTATTTATGATGTTGGTCTTGTGCTGGTAAACATTTTTACAAGCAATACATCGGTTATAAGCTACACGGTTCTAGAGCTACAATAGTTGAGGAGGCAGGGGAATATAATGCCTAAACATTTATTTTTTTTAACTGAGAAAATAAAGACAACTGTGACTTGTGGTCACTAGAGATTGACATCTGAACTGTTTAATAATTGTGTAAAAAAAAATCAATACAGCTTGTATTAAATCTGCAAAATTTTAGTATAGATGTAGACTTGAAAGGCATACTATACTTAAGTATGATGATTATTTATGAGTTAATATTATATGGAAGTCGATAAAAATAGATTTAAATAAGATTTTTTTAATTGTAGCTGTCAGAATCGATTCCTTTTAATGAATATGCTCAGCCGATTCAATTAGCAGAGGATAATACAAATATTCCAGTTCATATAGATGGTGTTTTAAGTGGATGGGGAGGTTATGACATTTACGGCGATCTACCACAATTTTTGCAAAAAATTAACCTCCAACTTTTGGCCGATGACGAATGTACCAAAAAAATAAATGAATATAGCAAACAAGATCTTTTTGATGCCAGTCACAATTTATGTACCGATGATAACTATAACGGAGCATGTTTTGTAAGTATTTTCATCTTTTTAAAAATCAAACTATATTTTAAATGGCTCCCAGTATATTTCATATTTTGTCCAGCTGATTTAGATATTTTAAGGTTTATGTAACTGTTTCAATTTCGTCAACTAAATAAACTTAGTTAGAAAATGTTTTTAGGGAGACTCCGGAGGTCCCTATGTCATTAATGGAACCCAATATGGACTAATATCTTGGTCCTTTCTACCATGTTATGGCGTTGTTCCTAGTACTTATACTCGTATTACCAATCCTGAATATCTCAATTGGATAAAAAATATTACTAATATTTAGACAAGATAAATTTAAAAAAAATTAAAATGCTTTGTTTTATTTATTAATCTTAATTGCTAGTATTACGTGATGAGACGTATAAAGATACAAAAATTAAATAGGGTTTTTTGGTAATAAAAAAATAAGTTTTATTGTATTAACGCTTGCACACTGAGGAAAATCATCTAATACAACAGGTTTGCTAAGACATAGTTTGTATTAATAGCTTCTTTTTTTATTAGGCTATATTAAATGAATTCCTAGTGTATCAAACCCGCTTTAGTGTTATATCAATTCCAGATTTGCTAGAACCGAGGCTAAAACAGTGTTTTTATTAGTACTAGTCAGTTCCATTAGCAGCACAGTATTATCGAATAATGAAATACTTATAATACGGCAATTTTGTTAAGAAATAAATTATATCTCCTCAATGCAACGCATTTGTTCCCAGGAAATCGCTTTCTCTACAATTAAGAAACCAGAACAGCGTCCCTAAAAACAAATTATATCTGTTAGAACCTATAATCCACTAAGACGTTGGTGGGGATTCGTAGCAATCGGTCATCACCGCGCGTCCTATTATTAGTATAAACGTATTTGTTGCAAAGGTCACATCGTTGTTCGGAGTCTTCTAGCTCTTCTGCCAGAATTTGAATTTTATTGATCGTACCAATACCTGTTTCAATTAATTTATTTTTACTTGGTATTTAAGTTTTTTGAACTTTTCGTGTCAGATAAAGCAATACAAGATTCTTATTTCGCAAAACTTATCATTAGTATTGGACTTTATAATCTACGGATGAATTTTACCATCTCAGTAAACCATGTTGCATAATAGATTTTCATGATATACAATTTTAAACGACAAGAACAATATCATACTAGAAGCTATTTAAAATTTTTGAGAACTACAGTACTGATTTTTATTGGTGAGTATATGCTTTATTATCGGTTGCAAGCAAATATTATTATCAATTTTATGGAATAAAATTGGACCCAGAAGAAAAGAAGGGGTTTCTAGCCTTACTCCATTTTGTCATCAACTACCAGGATGAACTGTGTAGTGGATATTAAATTAAACCAACTCAACGCAAGTTTTTTAATTCAATAATGTACTTACTTAACCTAAAAATTATGAAGGTTAATTTTTTAAATTTTTTGAGATTTTAATATAATTAATTTTCTATCCATTAGGTGAGTAATTTTCTACTTTTTTTACAAATAACTACCCAAAGTTTTCAAATGATTTGTACACCTCTCTATCTTCCACATATCAAAAAATATTTTTACAAACATTTTTTTAACAAAAAATTTTTTTAACAAATTAGATTCAAACACAACAACTTGCCAATTTAACCCCCCATTTTTTTCAGTTATTCAAGTTTGGGCCCAACGTAAGAATTGAAAATGTTAAGTTTTCCGTCAACTTTCGCTAATTAACAACACAATTTTCGCTGAAGATGAAAGCCTTTGCTTTCGAAACATGTCCGAAGTAATTTTTAATCAAATATAACTAGTGGAGCAGACTGAGTGTTTCATTACCCTTAATAAATATTATTATGATTAATGTCAAGTTTCTTTACTGCTAGTATGAACTAATACAGTATATAAAACCAGATTACACCCCCAAAGGAACTTCATAATTACTTTGAGTATTTAGAGCAATAATGTCTATAAACCATTCTATAGTAGCAGTAACTTCTATTTTCTATTGGTTAAATTACCGTGATATTATCACTACACAACGGCCTAGCAATTTTCGTTGTCTCACATATAGTATAAAACAGTTGTATAACTAGTATGTGAGTTGTAATAAGGAATAGAAGACTTTTTTCTCAGTGCAGTTGCCATATTATACAAATGAAACTCAATTTTTTGGGTTATGAAGAAAAGTAGAAAAGTTTCTTAATTTTAACTTAATACCCAAATTTAGTCTCTTCATATTTTCTAAAGTGTTGACCAGCATTTCTGGAGAAATATTACCACATTCTCGAATAATCCTTTCTTGTAATTGTTCTAGATTTGCAAGTGATGTTTTAAAAATAGTGTTCTTTAAATGGGGAAAAATGAACCAATCCAAAACCGATAAACAAGGTGATCTAGGTGGGAATTCAATGTCTGATCGAAAACTGATCAATCTGTCGTCGAACAAATTGCGTAAGTAGTTAATAGTTTCGGTGGCTGTATGGGCGGTTGCACCGTCCTGTCGAAAATATCCAAAACGTAGTTCGTCATCAAGTAATTGCTCCACAAATGGATTCAAAATATTGTCTGTATACCGCTGTGCTGTAACTGTGTCATGGAAAAAAATAGGACCAACAATTCTTCTTCGGGAAACAGCTAACCAGACACCAATTTTTTGAGGGTGCAATGTGGATTCTACAAAAAAAAATGGGAATTTTCACTACTCCACATGCGTGTATTCTGAGAATTTACATAACCGGAGAGGTGGAACCAGGCTTCACCCGAAAAAAATGTCAGGTCTAATAAATCATTTCTTTCCAATAAATTTTCGGTAAACGATTGAAAGTAATTCCTGCGTTTTTCAGGTTATGATAAAAAGACCAGCAATAAAAGCAACGTTAGGAAAATGTTCGTGAAAATCGTCCATGCACAAACCCGGATTGTATTGCCACTCACCATTTACTCGAACCCCGTTTCGAAAATACGCTTCAACCATAAATGTTTTGTGCTGTTCCGTAAAGCCCATTGTGTGAATTGTTCAAGAAATTGGAAAAATTAGCGATGAATCAACTTACTCTAACGACTGTTGATGAAGATGACAGAATAACTGATTGATTGTTAATTCAGGTAGTTACTGACACCCAACATGTATTAAGCTCTACGGCTAAGCATTACGTCCTTAAATGCAAGGCCTTGATGCAAAGAATTTTTGCTCGCACGGTAGATCAAAATCAACAAACCTAAACAAACCCATCCAATTCATCTTCGATAACCGAACACTTTTTTTTTAAATGTTTGTCGCTGACAAGATTCGAACCAGCGACCCTCTGGTCCACACTCTATTTCTATATCCTATTGTATTTCACTATTTACTATAAGATATATTATATATATAATCGGTCCTTTTCAATAATGACTTTATAGGAACATACGGAATAGAAATTCCAAGGGAAGGATTTCAAAAAAATTTCTCGATGATAATACCTTCAAGTAAGGTTTACTTGGAAAAGTTTTTTTAAAAATCAACTTTGAGACCTATAAATATATATATTATATATATTGTCTTGTATGAATAAATTGAGCATTTTAATACAAAGTCAGGCTAAATTAAGGGATAGTTGAAGACCAACTTTTTTACTAGCAATGGTTAAGTTTAACACTTTTAAATGACATAAAATAGGAAGTATTATTTTCTTTTTGTTGTCATAATTTTAAATGTTGTTTTTCTTAATCATATTATGTAAGTAATGTAACAGTAAAATGGTAATAAAACCATAATTATAAAAAAACAATAAATATAATTATCCAAATATATATTTTAAACATTCGTAACATTTCTTATCCAGTTGCGATATTCGGGATTGGTAATGCGACTATAGGTATTAGGAACAATACCAAAACATGGCGCAAATGACCAAGATATTAGTCCATATTGAGTCCCATTTATGACGTAAGGGCTTCCAGAGTCTCCCTAAAAAAAGTGTATTCGTTAATTTAAGCAGTGGAAAGATGAGAAATATGCACCTGATTTTATCTAAATTGATTGATCCAATTAATATTTTGAATTTGCTTCCTCCCAACTTGGTTGATTTACTTCATGCAAATTCGTCGTGTTGAGTAATATAAACATCAGCCTGGTGTCAAATAAGTATTAAATATTGCATATATTTCAAAAGGTAATACATTTACTTTTTGGAATATTAGCAAACCCATATAGTTAAAAATGGCACAGAACGAAACCGTCTCTGTTTAATAACAGTGGACTGTTTAATTACAGGGTTATTTAAAAAAAAAAATGCACTAGCTTTTTTAAATTACTACTAAACTATTTTAAATTGTACATCCTCTATATCTATAAAGATTTAAATTGGCCTTTTTTCCCCGAGGGTCCGTCCAAATATCGTTTGGTAGTTTGGTCTTACTCCACTCATTGATTCCAGTTTCTTTCACTAGTTTGTGTGGGTCAACTGGAAACCAGACTTTATATATTCAATATTAACCTATCTATTTATTTTATTCTTATGTTTTAAATCATTCCACAAAAAAAAAGTCCAAGGGGATGAGGTATGGGGATTTGGCAGGCTACTCAATTTCGCATATTCTCCTCATACACTCATTTGGAAGTATTTGGTTATTAAAAATTGATGCATTTGTACACCAAAATTAGTGGGGGCGCCATTCTGTTGAAACGTTCCTTCATTCGGTCTAAATAAAGAATTTCTAATATTACGATTTGGATTATCTTGTAGATCAATAATTAAAATACCCATCATTGTGTAATTGTGAACAATCAATAAAATTATAATTTTTTTTTGTTTCATCTTTTTATAAAATTAAATTCAGTAGTTTTTGAAATATTTGCTATAGACCAGACTATTTTGACAATGGTAAATATTTAATTAATCAATCAGAAGATTAGGTTAGGAATCTACAACGTAGACCCATATGTACATATTTTTGAACTATGAGAGGTAAAGAGCATAATATATAAAATAGGTAAAATAAGTAAGGGTCATAAGAATAGAGAAAAATATGACACTATTAAGGAAAATACTTACATAACATCCCCCGTTATAATAATCATTGCTACAAAAATTGTGAATAGGATTAAATGAATCTTCGTCCCAGAAAGCATCGATTGCTATTGTACATTCCTCATCAGTCAGAAGTTGAAGGTTGATTTTTTGTAAATATGGTGGTAAGTTTCCTTGGTGGTCATAACCTCCCCAACCACTTAAAACACCATCTACATGAGTTGGAATATTTGTATTATTCTCTGCCAATTGAATTGGCTGAGCATATTCATTAAAGGTAATTGGTTCTGCTAGCTAAAATATTAAAATGGGTTCCTGCTTTAACTTCATATAAATTTCTTAATTAATTTGTTTTAACCAGAAAGGAGTACCTACTATTATTACTATCTGCACAATTAAAAATATTTCTTAAGGCAATGTTGTTGTTCAGCAATTTTAAAACTATTACAAATCGTGCTCTGCTGCAAACTAAAACTATTAAATCCTAAACCACTTAATGTGCTAATGTTTGCTAGTTAACCATAAAATGACAATAAACCAAGTGCCACAAATTTAATTTAAAAAAAACCATCACTGTATGACCAGTAGTGACATCACATTGTCAGTTCCAATTTAAATTTGGTTTCCATGGTCACATTCTGATCACCACTATTGGATTTCATGTCACTCTGTGCATGATTTTTTAGTTTGCGAATTGGTTTTCAAGCATTGTTGTAAATAGTAGTTGTTCCTATCTAGTAAGGAACTTATTGCTGATCGGTTATTTCCAGCCTATCGATTACATTTTGAACTTAGCAATGTCCAATTAGTTGAACGACTAGATATGACCGATTAGTAACGAGTCCCTTGATGGGATGAAACAAAGCTATAAACATACAACAAAAATAGTTACCTGCAAAATACCAATATCATATTCAGGTAAGGATTGGTTATTGTAATTGAATTTTGGATGCTTGTAGTACTGTTTAATAGCAATGGAAGTATTGGGTGAACCGTCACCTTCGTCATATAATTTTGTTGTTCCATATACTATTGAAGACTCTGCGTCACTAAAAAATGATCAATAATGATTAATGTCGAACCACTTTTAGTTAAATTAGATAATTAAATGTTTGATTACACCTATAAAATTTTTACGTACAGGTCATCAACGCAGTGAGCCGCTGTTAAAATCCATTCTGGTGCTATTATTGAGCCTCCACATAAAAAGAAACCAGTACTATCGCGCAGTTGCACCTAAAATAATTAATAATATGGAAAAGCTAGAATAATACTTTCTTAACACTCTGTTGACAAGCAGGAAATATTATCAAATTATTAAAGTTATTAGAAACTGTAAAATTAGGCAGACAGAACGTCACTAGTAAATAAACGAATTTGGATTTTGGAATAAGTTCAAAAATTATCGCCACGAATAGAAGATTTCGGATTTCGGTACTTACCAAACATTTAATATAAAAATGTAACGTTTAATCAATTACGGCAATTTTTACAACAATTAAATTATCCGCCAGTTTAAATAATTTATTTAATAAGCTCAAATACTTGAAATACATACCGCGTACGGGAATTCACCCTCTTCCGCAGTGGTTCCATTAACTATCTTTAAAGATGGTTTCGCAGTAACTACAAATTTATATTGATTTATACCTTGCGAGAAAAAATGATTTGCATCAAAGAGGGTTTGGTTTAGATTACAATGATATGGGGACGATATATCTAACCCAATCTAGGTTAAAATTTTGTCAAATTCATATTATGACATGATATGCCAAACTAATGAGTTATAAAATAAGTAGACAAATACAAATAAATTTAATAAATTAACAAGGAAAGAATATACAGAAAGAAAAAGAAAAATAATTACATAAATTGCTGAAATTGGCCACCGCCATGCTCCAAGCATAAATTCACACGTCTCTTCATATTTTCGAAAGTATTGACCAGCATCTCTGGAGAAATGTTATCACATTCTTGGATAATCCTATCTTGTAATTGTTCTAAATTTGCAACTGGTATTTTAAAAATAGTGTTCTTTAAATGAGGAAAAACGAAGTAATCCATAACCGTTAAACAAGGTGATCTAGGTGGGAATTCAATGTCTGATCGAAAGCTGATCAATCTGTCGTCGAAAAATCTGCGTAAGTAGTTAATAGTTTTGGCGGCTGTATGGGCGGTTGCACCGTCCTGTTGAAAATATCCAAAACGTTATTCGTCGTCAAGTAATTGCTCCACAAATGGATTCAAAATATTGTCTCTATACCGCTGTGCTGTAACTGTGTCATGGAAAAAAATATGACCAACAATTCTTCTACGGGAAACAACTAACCAGACACCAACTTTTTGAGGGTGCAATGTGGACTCTACAAAAAAATGTAGCTTTTCACTACCCCACATGCATGTATTCTGATAATTCACATAACAGAAGAGGTGGAACCAGGCTTCATCCGAAAAAAAGGTCAGGTCTAATGAATCATTTATTTCCAATAATTTTTGGGTAAACCATTGCGTCTTTCAAAATCTGCGAATTGTATTTCTTGAAATACTTGCACTTTATAAGGAAATAAATTTACCTGTTTCTTAAGAATAGTCCTGCATGTTCGATAAGATCTTCCCACTTCTTGGGACAGGTGTCTTATACAATTTGTTGGCGTATTTTGCATTAATTCACGAACGTTTGCAACACGTTCTTCTGTTCTTACAGATGGTCTTCCTGCTCCTTTTTTGTGTTTTATAGAACCTGTTTCCCTAAACACAGCCACGGTTCTTTTCAGGCAATGATAAAAATCCCCAGCAATAAAAGCAACGCTAGGAAAATGTTCGTGAAAATCGTCCATGCACAAACCCGGATTGTATTGCCACTCACCATTTACTCTAACCCTGTTTCGAAAATACGCTTCAACCATGAATATTTTGTGCTGTTCCGTAAATCCCATTGTGTGAATTGTTCAAGAAATTGGAAAAATTAGCGATGAATCAAATTACTTGTAACGACTGTCAAAGATGACGGAATAAGTGATTGATTGTTAATTCAGGTAGTTACTGACACCCCAACTGGTATTAAGCTCTACGGCTAAGCATTACGTCCTTAGCTTAGATGCAAGGCCCTCTTTGATGCAAATAATTTTTGCTCGCACGATAATATTGAATATGCGTATAATGTGTATTCGTTAAATTTCTTTAAGCAACAGATTCAAAAAAAAAAAATTACTTACCTTCACTTTGATTGCTAACAAAAATTGCGAGAACTACGGAAACAAAAAAGCGTCTATTCATTTCGAATATTGTGAAATACTTTGTATTTTTTATACGCGAACAGACTGTTTAAATACTATTTTGTAACAAGGCAGGGACCAGGTACAATAAATCCATTTTTCTTAATAATTATGATCAGGCTCTTAAGGTTTATCAGTTTCATAGAATTTATCATTTTAAGTGTTTCTTTCTTTTAATTATTAGGTTTCCATAAAAACCTCTTCAGATCTAGCGTAAATGGGTATGTATAGTTGACGACAGATAATTTCGTACAATAAACTGTGCACCTTTATTACCTTTGTAACATGTTAATTGTTATCATGATATCTGTGAAAGTATTGTCATTATCTTATATGATTTGAAAATGCCTCATTTAAGTTTTATTGAAAAAGCAAAAATAATACGTTTAGTAGAAATATTGTGGTCTTATGGAAAAATAGCTGATCATTTTAGAGTACCTATAGAAGTACTGTTCAAGGAATTGTAAAAAAATGGCGCTATTATCAAACACTTAAAAGGTCTGTTGGGTCTGGTTTAAATAATAGAAAATCATCAAATGAAGAAGACCGAAACTTGGTGGAGTATTTAAGGCAAAATCCATTTAAAACTGCAGTATCCCGCTATGCACATAACAGGATTCCTTGCTTCATCTAGAACTGTGCAACGCAGAGTAAGACAATATTCCGAATTAAGAAATCGAGCAGCTGCATTCAAATCGTTTTTAAAAAATAGTGATAAGGAACAAAGAATTGGGTTTGTTCCAAAAATTATTTTTTTTGGCAAAATAATACATAATGGAATTATTGGAGTATTAGACCACCAAATTTCCGATATGATGAGATGTATACTCAAAAAAAGCAAACCAGTGGACATTTCTCCGTTAATGTGTGGGCATGGATAAGTGTTTACGGTGCAGATGTATGCTGGAATATTGGTGGAACACTAAACAGTAATATATATCTTCAGATTTTGGAAAATGATTTTCTTCCGTCTGCCGCGATAGTTTTTGAAGGAAACAACTTTATATTTCAGCAGGATAACTGCCCTGTGCATAATGCAAGAAAAATAGGACATTAGACAAAACAACGTAACTTGGTGCTCAAGAAGTCCTGATTTAAATCCAATTGAAAATGTTTGGGGATTGATGATAAAAAAAATGTACAAAATAAATTTTAAATCACAGAATAAAATAGAGTTATTTGATAAAATAGAAGAAATTTGGGAAGGGCTAACTCTGGATTACACCAGAAGTATTATTTTGTCAATGCCAAGAAGATAACGATTAGTGTTAGAATCCAATGGCGCAGCAATTAAATATTAGTATGTTGTTTGTTGTTTGTTGCTTGTTAATAAATTTATCTTTTTTGGCTTTATACTTTTGTAGTTTTCCTGGTATTATTTTATAATTTTCTTATTTCGCGGCTGTAATTTAAACACAAAAATATTTATAACCATTATTACTTATGGTAAAAAATCGTACATAATAACAATAATTTACAGCTATGTATAATATATAGCTGGTGTTCTATCCAGGTATAAGCAGCAAGGTGAGAAACCCGTTTTACCCAATTTTGTTGTAATTAGCCCCCCATACATCAGCGGATAACTTAACGAATTTGATATGGCACGAGCCAAATACGCAGCAGTAGATGTGACCGCCATGATATTGGTCTGAGGTCATGATGACGTTGTTTCATTCATTTCCGTTTAGAATGTATCGCGCAAAAGCATTTTTTAGCAGATTTAGAATTACAAAACAAATCACCAATCTATTTATTCTAAGCTCACACTTTAACTGAAAATAAAGGTAAAACGTATAATCAAGATCGAGAGTCAATGAAAAAATAATTATTTTAAGAATAAAATTAAGGCCTAATACATCTATTAAAATACATCGAAGCATCGACAAATAGAGCAGCTTTGCAGAAGATCCCAGACGTTTCGTTTTGCTATAATACCTAGATTAGGATAAAAAATAATAAGTATGTATAAATGTTTGTTTTCTCGTTTTCTTTTTTTTTTTGTTTATTTCAAAAAACACCTTTTTTACTTTTACTCTTTACATTTGCCTCCCCCCTAAATTTGATGCTGCGTACGCCCTTGGGCACTTGATTTCATCTTAATTGGTTGATCAAGTAAACAATTGTATCGTCAACAGTCAGTAAAGTCGTACATTATTAGAGTGATTTCCGGAAGTAAACGAACACTTTATTTTATTGTGAAATAGAATACTTTACCTGCCGCAAATGCGGCAGATAAATACTTTTTTCTTCAAACGTCAATAAACTTGACGTTTTTCTACTAATTTTTTGACGTTAAAGTTCTACTTTTTCGTCAGAAGGCGGTTGCTTTTGGCAACGGAAGAAAAAGTATTTACTTTTTCTTCCGTTGCCAATAGCAGCGGAAGTAAAAGTATGACTGTGTTCTCATGACTAAATATATATTAAATAGTACCAGAAAGTTATAAATTCTGAGCCTGACATTTTAATTTGAAGTAAATGTAGTTTTAAAAAATTCTATTTTTAAAAGGATAAAAATTAAATAAAGTTACGCAATAATGAATGCTGACACTTGTCAAATCGAATGGCACGTCGCTATCAAACAATATAATAATAAATCCATAGTAACGCTAGCCCCTTCTCAAAACTTAAAATTTTTAAATAAAACAATTAAAACATTTTGTATCTTTGTGTTTTCATATTTAAACAACGTCTGAAGAAAAAAAAGTATGTTTTATTCGGAGTAAAAGCAACTTCTTATGACTCGTCCGTAATTGCCGGACTCACTTTCTTCGTCCGGCAAACCTACAGACTCGTCAGAAAAGTATCGCTTTTACTCCTAATAAAACAATATACTATTATCTGCCGCAAATTAGTGACTTTGACAATTTTGACATTTATTATTTAAAAATCGTCTGTCACTGTCACGCCTCTCCCTTTATAATAAAATTCGATGAGTTATACCTCAATTTTTTATATTATTAATTCTAAACGGTTGGCGATAAAATGTTGTATGCACCACGTCAGTAAAGTGTCTTTATCGACTCGCCTGGTATTCGCCTCGCTCGCTCATCTCATAATTTCAGACTCGTTCGATAAAGAATCACTTTACTGCCTTGGTACATAAATAACTATTAATTTACTTTAGCACAATGACAAGTATGGTGTAGTTGATGTAGTAAGAACACCACGATTGTTTATTATGGACGCATTTATTATATATTTAATAAATTAATCGGAACATGAAGTATGTCATAAAGCATATCTACATATTTCTACTTTTTCCAAAATGTGGTTTTCAAGTGTTGGTTAAATTAACAAATCGATTGAATAAGCTGATACTTATATAATGAGATACAGTACAACAAAGTTGAACTTTTGAACACTGTAGCTTTATTACATGACATTGAAATAGTAATTGTCTTAAATGAAACGAACAATAAAATTATGATTAGATTCTGATATTAGACATATGTTTATTGGACCACATTTTCGTAAATTACAAATTGTAGCAAGTCATATAAAACATAAGGCATTCCTGGACGCATGCATTTAACTAAATTAAAATATATATTAAAACATAATTGTACAATAACATAACATACACAAACGTTATAAACAAACATTAATAACAAAAAAGAGTAACGATTTGAATTTTGTGTTCGTGAATTAAGAACATCAAAGTATTCTACCACTGAGCAGAAAGCATGGGATTCAAGAAATTTCTTAATTATATTTTTAATTTTTTTTTGTTTAAGCTTTTAACCGTTGTAGGAAGCACATTATAAAGCGCAATGTTGAGCAAATTATTTACAGATTTAACTAAGTTAGCCGACATTACGCCATAGTAGTGAATTCGGAGTTATGTTGAAAAGTATTATTATTTTTATGGATTTTAAGTAGTTTTTTAATATATCTTAATATTTCTTACACTACAACAGGAAAAAATGGTTAATACAACTTTTCCGCTGTGGCTGTGTCCATGTACTCCCGAACTGAATAAAAACAGTGACGGCGAAAAGATTTTTTAATCTTAGATTTGAATTTTGGATAACTAAGCAGCTTTACAATTTCAGGCAGTGCATTATACAATAAAATATTAATAGAATTATTATCCTTGCCCTTCTTGTAGTAATTTTTTTTTTGGTTTACTATTCTTGTTTTTATGAATTTCGAGCAGTTGATCATATATATTATTACATATGGGTTTCAGTTCTTTTAACGATGTACTAAAAACGCTAACCTGGGTTACGGTGGCTTTGCTGAATATTTTTATGAAACGTATTTCTTATTTGTAATCCATTTAAGAAAACGTAAATGGAAAGTTTTTCGTTAACGTTAGTAAACATTTAATGCTTTGTAATCGTCATCCGATTGGGCAATAGTTAGGTCAAGCATTAGCTCTTCAATAATTTTACCAAAATTGTCAATCGACATGCCTTCTTGCTTTCTACCAGAAAACTGGACAAAGAATGCTGGCGCTGACTTTTTCGTAAAATGAGCTAAAATCGGCTGTCAATATTTGTTCAGTTGAATAAGTTTTCAGCAACCTTACTTTACCGCTTAGCGATAACCTAGTTTTTAGCACGTAATTTATCTTGTTTCCATCGTTATTTAATAATAAATCGTATAACTGAATGCACATGCATGTCACATTCTCTATGTCATCCACAAGAGGCAAATAAACGCGGCTGTTATTAGAATTTTACAGCCATGATTGCAAAGTTATCACAAGAAATTCAATTTAACAATGTAACACAAAAAAAGGTAGCAACAGTTAAACTTACGCCGTGTCCTAGCTAAACACGGGTTTTCCGGTGCATGCGGAGCGATGCGTGCGACGCGGTGTTATTTAGAATTAAACGCAGAGCAACAGATGAAGATGTTCTAATTAAACACGAAATGCGTGCGTTGCGGCAACGTCGCATCGCACGCAATGTTTTAAAATTGAAACGGTTTTATTTTTCTGTCAGTTCTCGTACGACAAATTGCAATAAAGGTGTTAATTTTGGAAGTGCAAAAAAAAAGACGCACTTTGAAAGAAAATAAATCCTCAGTCAAAAGTTTTTGTTTTCATTCTGGTATACTGCTGAAATGCCGTTTCATCGGCACGTAATTGCGGATGCAAATGATGAAACTCACCATAATGTAACCTGTTTCTAAAGATCATATATTAGTTTATTTCCCTTTCACGTTTCTAATATTTTAATAGTCTTAATTTAACCATACTGTTTTCTACTAACAAAATCTTACGCGTCACAGGTGAAATCATCATTGCTACTATGTGTGAACCAAAGACTTCTAATATACATTGTGTCCTCGGATGGAGTTGGCAAGAGGAAAAAGAAAATTTATTATTGATTTTACGACGAAAAGTTATTCGTTACAAAAAAATTCCGCTTGTCGAGAAAATGAGTTTACCATATACAAATTTTAGATCAGATGTTGATAAATTAAGAAAACATGAAAATGCTTCAAGAAAGAAGTACCATTATTTATTATTTTAGACAAAATGTTTATGAAACAAAGTTGTTTAAAATTCTAAATAAAGCCTAAATACAAAATTAGAAATCTGAATTGTAATTTTTGTTTTTATTTTTTACAATAGAATTGATGAACATTTAAAATGTACCATGTACAATTGTGAAAAAAGTTATTATTCTACATATCCTTCTCCAACCTGCACACATTTCTCCAAATTAGAAATAAATTAAATAAATAGGTCAGCACTCTCAGCTTTTCATTTTGAATGTTGAAATTCTATGGTAAAAAATTAAAAAAAGAACTAGAATTCAGATTTCAAATTTTGTATTTAGACTTTATTTTGGATTATAAACAGCTTCGTTTTATAAACATTTTGTCTAAAATAATAAATAATGGTACTTCAGTCTTAAACCATTTTCATGTTTTCTTAATTTATTAACACCCTGTACATCTGATCTAAAATTTTTATATGGTAAATTAATTTTCTCGACAAGCAGATTTTTATAAAGAATGACTTTTCGTCGTAAAATCAATAATAAAGATCTTTTTCCTCTTGTCAACTCCATCCGGGGACGAACGCAATACGTTAAATATCGTTTTGTATTTTGCTACCTCCGCTTTCTCCGCAAAAAAGGACGATGCGTGCGTGCAACGTAGTTCCCGCATCGCACGCACCCGTGTTTAGCTAGGACACGGCGTTACTGTCCATAATTCGCGATTAGAAATTTACAGATGCTTCGGGTCTCTTTTCTCCATTTGTACCACGTAATGGACGACCAGTTTTTCTCTCACCTTTCTTCATCAGAGACCATACACGTACGTTCTTTAGGGGTTGGATATGTTGCCTGGACGTGATTGGGTGCTATGATTATTACATTGATATGGGTTGGGCAAGGGCAAATTGAAGTCTCCTAAAATTAACCTTAAACTCTATAAACCTTAACCTATTGGTATTATTGTTATAGTTAATAATATAATACGTACGGCTCGACGGGCTTTGCTCCTGGTCGTGGGCATTGAAATAAATGTAATAATAATTATAACTATAATATAATATAATTAATTTTATCTAAGATAAACAAACGGAAATATGTACTTATTCTTACCCTCCATTCTAATTGATATAAAACAATTAACTTTGTATGACTAAGTATTTAAGAAAATAACACTTAAATTATAAAAAATGATGAAACTAAAAAACCCACCCTATCAAGGTATACTTAAGAAGAAAAGATTAAAACTGTCTGTGTTCATTTTATTTTGAGAAGAATGACAGAATAATCAATTGAACAAAAATTTACCATATTGTTCAATCCGCGGACCAAATTACACGGCGACATATTTGGGATATTTGCCATTTCTTTTACTTAAAGGTCGCCTTGAAAATATTAGATGTATCTCCATCCTGGTCACATCCGGAATTTTGCAGTTGACTAAAGGTCAATGTAGCAATATATTTATTAACAAAAAAGGAAGAATATCGTTTTTAAAACCTAGGCAAGTTGATGTTTTGCTAAGCAAGCGTATTGTTGGTTGGCTACCTTGTAAGATTATATACAGGGTGGCGCATCGAAAACGAAATAGAGACATTTACTGGCAGCTCAGTTCTTTTTTGGAAAAACGCTTAGACCCGTCGATTTTGTTTTCGAGGGGACACAAAATTGGCAAAAAATCACGTTATCACCTGCAGCCCCGTGGGCGGGGGTGGCACCACCCCTAACATCTTAAATGGTCGAGTGATACCTTATTTTAAAGGTCTTTCAATTCCCTTTATAGTGATGTAAAATTCATGTACTTCAGTTCAGTAGTTTTGGAGATTTAATGATTTAAAGTTTAAATAAAACTTTAATACATCATCATTAGTGGAGATCAATACATTTGGCAGCAAAGTAGTTTAAAAATGAAGAATGAACTGACCCGTCAGCCAAGTAAATGTTGGAAATGACCACCATGACTCTCCATGCAGTAATAAAGATTTTGCTCAAAACGTTGCCGCACATTCTGCAATATTTGAGGACTAATTTGAAGGCAATCATTCACAATTCTTTGTCGCAAATCTTCTAACAATGTTGGCTGAGTAGCATGGATTTTGCTTTTTAAGTGACCCCACAGAAAGAAATCCAATGGTGATAAATCTGGCGATCTTGGGGGCCATTCAATGGAACCTCTTCTACCAATCCAGCGACCTGGAAACGTCTGACCTAAATATTGTCGAACACGTAATGCGTAATGTGGTGGGGCACCATCCTGTTGGAACATCAACCTATTCGCAATGTACCGCCGATCATTCTGATTTTCAATTATAGCTGTTAATGTAGGATCTATGGCGTCTTGCAGTAATTCCAAATACATTTCACCAGTCAAATTTCCAGGTAAGAAAAAAGGACCAACGAAATAATCGCCAAAAATACCAACCCAAACATTTAATTTTTGTGGCTGCTGTGTGTGTACCTCATGATAAATTATGGGATTAAAATCGGACCAATATCGGCAGTTATGACGATTTACTACGCCATTTAAGAAAAAGGAACATTCGTCGGAAAAGCAAGTGTTGAATGAAAAATGTTCATCGTTTATAATTCGTTCACTCATATCTTCACAAAATTGTAATCGTCGATCAAAATCGTCTTCATTAAGTTCTTGTACAAGGTAAATTTTATACGGATAAAAACTATGGGCCTTTAGAGTCTCTTGGATACTACGTCAACTAACACCACACACAGTATCCAATTTGCGGGTTTCGTTCCTTATGGGGTTTTCAATGTTGCGTTTTTTATTGGCAACTGATCCAGTTTCCCGGAATTTAGCTACAAGTTCTGAAACATATTGTCGGTGCACGTTACTGTTTTCATATCGCTTATTTAATATTTGTGCTGTTCTATTAGCGCACTGATTATTTCCGAAAAATATTTCGATAATTTCAACCCTTTCTGCCGTGGAATATACCATGGTTAATTTATGTATAAAGCGTTAAAAAATATTTTAACAACAAAGTTTGATCGAATCAATCGCAAAACTATGAACTAAATTCCTATTTAAAATAAGTACGAGACATTCCCTTCTTATCTTTCTTCAAGAAACAACTTTTTTTGCCACAAAAAACGCTCCTATCGCTATTTTTAACACCAAAATGATAAACAAACCATGGGCGTAGTGAAGAAAAGCATTTACTTATTAAGTAAATGATTTTACTCAAATTTCTTCTGAAAGTAGTAGAAACTAATATGATGTAGGTAGGCAATTTTGTGTCCCCCTCGAAAACAAAATCGACGGGTCTGAGCGTTTTTCCAAGAAAGAACTGTTGCTTGCTGAAAATGCTTACTTCCTCTAAATTATTAAAGAATGGTTCGCACAAGGCATTCAACCTACCTCTTACGAGGCCAGGGCATTTACACAAGAAATGTCATACTTTATTCGCCTACATCATCTCTGTAATTTCTGTAGAAGTAGTAGTAGTAGTAGTAGTAGTAGTTGTAGTAGTAGTAGTAGTAAAAAGATTTATTTAGCACGTGGCTACATGATACATTTTAACAAGTTTATACCCTTTTTTTTATTTATTTTTTGAATTAAATGACCTTTTGAAACTTTATTTGTGTTGAGTTAATAACAAAGATTTTAAACTTTTTTAAAAAGATTTTAAACTTTTTTGATTTTTAATTGACTTGTTTAATTTATTAAATTCAATAAGACCCTTATGAAAAACTGATTTATATGCAATATTTTTTGAAAAATTATTAAGAAAAAAATTATTGTTATTTCGTGTTAAATAATTATGTTGATCACTATTTAGAACAGTCAATTGCTTTAAATGTTTATTTAAAAGTTGTTAGCTGATATTTGCATACATTCGACGTATCTACCGAAAAGGCAATGTTGGTTGACTACGGCAATGATATTTTTTAGGCCTGTGTTGTAATAATGCTGTTATCAAGTAGGACCCATAATTCTGCAAGTTGTTTAGGTATACGACCTATCTACTCTTTGACCGATCCTAGTGGTCTAGCTACAGTAATCTCTGCTGTTTCGACAGAAATGGATATGACTTCTCTGACGAGCGCATCAGTAGCCTCGTTACCATCTATTTCCAACACAGAGTGATTCGATGCTAAGCACCACGTAGTATGTAGAATTTCAGAATGGACAATTATAAATGTATGAACCAGCGAGGGAAATTCTAGGCAAAGGTTTTAAAATTTTTGTATTGGTCCTTTTTTTAATTGTTTAATAAGCCCTCTTGAAACTTTTTAAATATTTTATACATTGAACTCTCATTTGGAAAAACTACTTAAATTCAAGGAGATAATAAAAAAACCTGGATCAGCTCTTACACACTCAATGATACAATTAACAATAAAAGATTAATTAGTGACGCCAGTATTATCTTTGTAACTTAAGTCATCTGAGTACGTATATAAATACCACCAAAGAGAAATTATTGTTTATAATACCACAAACTGTCAAAATGAAAACAGGCATTATCTCTTTAACATTAGCAATATTTATCATTAATAATAATGGAGGTAAGTCATTTATTTAAAAAAAAAATGCAGACACATAAATTGAATGAGAAAAAATGATGTAAATTTTTAGTTTTTGCAAAACCGCCACTAAAGATAGTCAATGGAACCACAGCAAGAGAAGGCGAATTTCCCTATATCGTAAGTACACTAAGCCTTTCCCTTCTTGGTTATCTTTTCATTAGACAATGGTATTGGTAAATGGCAAATTTAACAAAAAAAATTTTTTAAAGTTATTCAGGTTTTTATATTTTTAATTTTTAATATTAGGTGCAAGTACGCAATAGTCTTGGTTCTTTTACGTGTGGAGGATCAATAATAACACCCAAATGGATTCTAACTGCTGCTCACTGTGTTGGAAGACTGTAAGTTCCACTGACATTTCAATTATCAAATAAGTTTTATTTACGGGAATTGTTTGTTTTTTAGATTAACTGGGTCGACAGTGATATACGGAACAACCAAGTTGTATGATGTCAATGACGGTACACCGAACACTTCCATTTTAATTAAGAATTGGTACCAGCATCCTAATTTTACATATAGTTACTATGGAGTCCCTTTATATGATGTTGCTCTTGTGCTGGTAAACATATTTACAAGTTATATATCCGCGAAAAGCAGGAGGATATAATGCCTTAAAATGTGGTTTTAATAATATTGTAACAAAAAAAGTAAAGAAGTTAGTGGTATAGATTGAAAACTGAACTCCTTAATTATGCAAAGAAGCATTAATACAGCATTGCATGTTTCAAATTCTCATTCTTACAGTATAGATGTAAATTCGTAAGGTACTTGAGTGTAATATTCATTCATGAATTAAAATATAAAACTGGATAAACATAGATTCAAATAGGTTTTCTTTAAATTCTAGCTGTCAGAATCAATTCCATTTAATGAATATGCACAGCCGATTAAATTAGCAGAGGATAATACAAATATTCCAGTTCACATAGATGGTGTTTTAAGTGGATGGGGGGGTAATGATAGTAATGTAACTTTACCACAATTTTTGCAAATAATTAACCTCCAACTTTTGACTGATGACGAATGTACCAAAAAAATATTTGACTATACTAAACAAGAACTTTTTGATGCCAATCACAATTTATGTACCGATGATAACTATAATGGAGGATGTTTTGTAAGTATTTCCATCTTTTCAAAAATCAACCTATATTTTTAATGATTCCCAGTATATTTCATATTATGTCCAGCTGATTTTGGTGTTAAGGTTTATGTAATGCCAATTAAATAAACTAAGTTGGAAAATGTTTTTAGGGAGACTCCGAAGGTCCCTAGGTCATTAATGGATAATATGAACTAATAATTTGGTTCTTTAAACCGGCGTTGTTCCTAATTATTCTATTTGCTTGTATTCAGCATGTTACTCAAAATAAGACAATTTGTTTTAGGGAGACTCTGGAAGTCCGTATGTCATAAACGGCACTCAGTACGCATTAGTATCATGGTCGTATAGAGCATGTTTGGGAGTGGTTCCTCAAGCTTACAGTCGTACTACCAATCCTGAATATTTTAATTGGATAAAAAATATGACTAATACTTAAACTAATACTTAAAAATGTAAATAAACAAGTGTGATGACAATGTTCAAAATACCTCTGTCTTTAAATAAACAAATTTATTAAAATTGCTTTGTTTTATTTTTTAATTATACGTCTAAGTATTACGTGATTGAGGCGTAAAAAAGGTACAGAAACTGAATCGGCTTTTGTGTTCTAACAAGAAAATGAGTTTTATTGCATTTACGCTTGCAGTTGCAATAATATACAAAGGAAACTCAATTTTTTTGGTTAAGAAACTATGAAGAAAAATTTATAATTTTAAGTTTCTGTACTTTAACTTAATTCCCAAGTTTAGTTAAAAAAAGCAGATTATTCCATTTATTTATTCGATAACACGGAGGATTTAGTCCTTATTATTGTTTGTTGTTTGATTTTTATTTTTTATTTTTTCAGGGTAAGTCTGTCCTTTGTAAGTAAGTTCGCCCTAAATAACCTACTATTTTATTTACAAAATAAAAACGAAACCCTATCTGAACAAAATTAAAATCTTCTAAGATTTTCAAAAATCCTAGAAGAATACCAAACTAACTAAGATTGTCCGCTAAGATATTTTAGCTATTATTAAAAACGTATCGCTATGTACGCGCGACGAACTTTAAAAGTCTAAAATGTATGTCACACTATAACGATAAGCTAACTTTTCGAGTGTACACCGGAGCCTAATTTCTATTGGACTGCGGTGACGGCGTGCCTTTTGCAAAGGTCTTAAATTTAATTTTAAAGAGAAAATTTCCTGAAATAAAGAGAAAAAATTCTGTAAAATTTTTATTTAAAGGGTAGGCTTCTATACCACTTCGGCCGGACACCACCTGCAAGATCAGGATAATGCTGCCTAATTGGTTTTCGAACTGTGACTATTCTGTCTAATACGTTTTACCAAGCCGTTTCCTACGATGAAGGCTTTTACGTACGCTAACCTTAAGACTAGTCTGACAACACGGCCGTAGTTCTTTTTTTATTTTTACTATTTCGCCAAAAGGCTCTTCTTGCTTCTTTTCTTCACTCTATATCAAAACGCACTTTATATAGATCGCTGAGAATTTAATTGGCTAGAGACCTTAGGGTTATCGACAGCCCTGTGGATCATGAGGGATGCCCCAATGGTAAAATTAAACCCTCGTTACTTCTTCAATAAAGAAAGAAAAGCTAACAAGTATAAGGAAGATACTTATCAGTTTTCGATATTCAAAGAAAAGCAACGGACGAATCGCGTGGTTCCAGGGTACGCACTGGAAATAATGACGCTGATTGAAGGCCTGCGGTGCTCCTAATTCTGAAAAGTCAAAAATTGATTAGCTCCTGTTGTAGCGACTTAAAAAAGTCGGTAGAGTAGCGAATTTCCTGGTCCTGTACTACTGAATCTTGGCGAAGCGAATTTCCAATTCAGGCGTCGAAACATGTTGAAGGCATCCAGTCAACTACTTCTTTTTCTTTAGTCCAAATGAGCTTCTCCGAAGATTCCTGATGTCAGGGGCTGCAAGGCACGTCCGCCTGAGGGAATGGGAGCGACTGAAAATTTGGAATTTTTTATGTTGAGCCGTTGAATGACTGTAATCGACTTCTTGTACATTTTTCGTCAATATCTCTCATCGAACCCTGAAATGATCAAAATCTCCCACGTTGCAAAAACCAAATTTTCGTAGAAGCAATAAACATTGCGATCAGCGAATATTTTGTAACGTTATTATTTGTTTATTTATAAAAAGCTCTTCTTCTTGGCCAGAAAGATGGCTTTACGACATCCTCTAGATATTGCAACGTCTTCCTCCTAGCGGTAGCAATTGAAAATATGCTGGTATTGGCATACGTTCGACGTCTCTACCGAAAAGGCAATATTCGTTGACTACGGCAGTGATATTTTTTTAGGCCTATGTGGTAATAATTCTTTTATCCATAATAATTGTGCAAGTTGTTTACGTATACGACCTATCTCCTCTTTGACAGATCCCGGTGGTCTAGCCATAGTACTCTCTGGTGTTTCAACCGACATGCATATGACTTCCCTGACGAGCGCATCAGCAGCCTCGTTACCATCTATTTCCAACACAGAGTGATTCGATGCTAAGCACCACTTATGTAGAATGGACAATTAAAAATTTATGAATCAGCGAGGGAAATTCTAGGCAAAGGTTTTAAACAATTTGTATTGTTCCTTTTTTAAATTGTTTAATAAGCCCTCTTGAAACTATTTAAATATTTAATACATTGAACTCTAATTTGGACAAACCACTTAAATTTAAAAAGATAATAAAAAAACCCTGAATCACACTAAAATGATACAATTAATAATAAAAGGTTAAACAGTGCACCAGCATTATCTTTGTAATTAAAGTTATCTGAGTACGTATATAAATAACTCCAAAGAAAAATTATTGTTTATGATACCACAAACTTTCAAAATGAAAACAGGCATTCTCTATTTAACATTATTAGCAATATTTATTAATAATAATAATGGAGGTAAGTCATTTATTTTTTGATAAAGTGCAGATACAAATTACATGACAAAAAATGATGTAAATTTTTAGTTATTGCAAAACCGCCACTAAAGATAGTCAATGGAACCACAGCAGGACCACGCGAATTTCCCTATATCGTAAGTACACTAAACCTTTCCCTTCTTGGTTATCTTTTCATTAGACAATGGTATTAGTAGATGGCAAATTTAACAAAAAAAATTTTTTTAAGTTATTCAGGTTTTAATATTTTTTATTTTCAATATTAGGTGCAAGTACGCAATAGTCTTGGTTCTTTTATGTGTGGAGGATCAATAATAACACCCGAATGGATTCTAACTGCTGCTCACTGTGTTGGAAAACTGTAAGTTCCACTGACATGTCAATTATCAAATAAATTTTATTTACGCGAATTGTTTGTTTTTTAGATTAACTGGGTCGACAGTGATATACGGAACAACCAAGTTGTATGATGACAATGACGGTACACCGAACACTTCCATTTTAATTAAGGATTGGTACCAGCATCCTAATTTTACATATAGTTACTATGGAGTCCCTATATATGATGTTGCTCTTCTGCTGGTAAACATATTTACAAGTTATATATCCACGAAAAGCAGGAGGATATAATGTCTTAAAATGTAGTTTTAATAATATTTTAACAAAAAAAGTAAAGAAGTTAGTGGTATAGACATAGATTATAAACTAAACTCTTTAATTATGCAAGGAAGCATTAATACAGCATTGTATGTTTCAAAGTCGCATTCTCTAAAATACAAAAGTGGATAAACATAGATTCAAATAAGTTTTCTTTAAATTCTAGCTGTCAGAATCAATTCCATTTAATGAATATGCTCAGCCGATTAAATTAGCAGAGGATAATACAAATATTCCAGTTCACATAGATGGTGTTTTAAGTGGATGGGGGGGTAATGATAGTGATGCAACTTTACCACTATTTTTGCAAAAAATTAACCTCCAACTTTTGACTGATGACGAATGTACCAAAAAAATAAATGAATATAGTAAAAAAGATCTTTTTGATGCCACTCACGATTTATGTACTAATGATAACTATAACGGAGCATGTTTTGTAAGTATTTCCATCTTTTTAAAAATCAACCTATATTTCATATTTTGTCCAGCTGATTTAGGTGTGTTAAGGTTTATGTAATGCCAATTAAATAAACTAAGTTGAAAAATGTTTTTAGGGAAACTCCGGACGCCCCTAGATCATAAATGGATAATATGAACGAATAATTTGGTTCTTTAAACCGGCGTTGTTCCTAATTATTCTATTTGCTTGTATTCAGCATGTTACTCAAAATAACACAATTTGTTTTAGGGAGATTCTGGAAGTCCGTATGTCGTAAACGGCACTCAGTACGCATTAGTATCATGGTCGTACAGATCATGTTTGGGAGTGGTTCCTCATGCTCACAGTCGTACTACCAATCCTGAATATTTAAATTGGATAAAAAATATGACTAATACTTAAACTAATACTTAAAAATATTGACAAGTTTACTATGACAATGTTCAAAATACTTTACTGTCTTTAAATAAATAAATTTATTTAAATTGCTTTGTTTTATTTTTTAAATTTAAACGTATTACGTGATTGAGACGTAAAAAAGATACAGAAACTAAATCGGCTTTTGTGTTATAACAAGAAAATGAGTTTTATTGCATTTACGCTTGCAGTTGCCATAATATACAAAGGAAACTCAATTTTTTTGGTTAAGAAACTATGAAGAAAACTTCATCAGGCATTCTTCTGCAGCAAAGGATATAAAAAATATACAATTCGAAATAGCCAATAAGTGAAAATAAAAAGGCAGATATACTCAGTTTAATAAAGAGTAGTATCCGACCGAAACAAAATTTTTAGTTTCGGCCAAAACCGAAACTTATTTATACATGTTAAAAATTTTATTGTATACTGAAATTTAATTTATTTTATATAGGACGAGATCGATCTAGGAAACGGATTGAACTCTAAAAAAAAAGTCGACAGAGAAAAAATCTATTTATATAGACAACACTGCCTACGAGCCCACCCAAAATGTATAATTTTAAGTTTCTGTACTTTAACTTAATTCCCAAGTTTAGTTAAAAAAGCAGATTATCTTATTCTAATCGCTAAGAGTTTTAATCTCGGTTATAAATAAATTTATAATTAGCAGTCATTTTGGTGTTTGTAATTTTAGGCAAAAATTATTGAATATAAAATAATTTTGAGTGTTCCTTACTTTTGCAAGTTACACAGAATCCGATATTTCCATTCTCTCGCCCTTGTAAATACTTGTTGGTGGGAATGTAATGTTTGAAACAAATATTGTAGTGGGTTAGTAGTTTCGGAATAATATTTAAAATAGGTGAAGATATAATTTATAAATAAAATTTAAACTGAAAAAAATACCAAAAATTATGGAAATCATTGTTTTCACTTTTATACGCGTAATTCGTATTTGTTTTCCCAACAGAATGGCAAAAACCAACATGTCAAAAAGTTTTTAGTTTTTGATTGAAAAAAGAACTACCAGTTCATTCAGTAACATTACCTCCATCTCTGTTATACAAACAGAAATAGTATAGCTCTTCTCTTCCTGCCTGCAATATTATGCGATGCATTTTTCTTCAACGTATTCTCGTCGACAATGTCCCAATAGATTAGTCCCAATGAACCTCAGCAAAATTACATTGAGATACATGTGTGTGTCTCTCTTTTTTAGCAACTCTTTACACCACACTTTCAATTTTTTTCTAATTTTTTTAATCGAAAGCGATTACTTTAGTATCTATAGTCCAAAAAGCGCTAGAGCGTCGCGTTGTCATCATTAATTATTAAATACGTCATGATGGCTGAGACTGAGAGGTTTGGCAGATTCACCTGAACGTGTGGAGGATTGACAGTCCATCCGGTGACCGTCCTTCAATCGGACTGTTCAGTCTCGACTGACAGATCTGCCGGATCGTGAATGGAGGCATGTCCTACTTCTATTTATCATTTTGAATTAAATAGTCTGTCAAATTTGTTTATCGTTCGAGTTATTTCATGTGATAAATTTTAATAATGGGTTAATAAATATCTTTATGTTTTACCTATCTATTATTGATCTATAATACCTTAGAAACGGAATATGTTATGATAGCAATAATACCTGCTATCACACCTAGGGCATTATAAGCGGGCATTATGATAATGCCCGCTTGTAGAATACTTGGTCCAGAGAGAGTTCGGACTGTATTTTTCCGACTAAAAATAATAAAGTTTGTTAAACATATGTATTAAAATAAAATCAATAACTTACCAGTTCCTGGAAATATGCCATTAAAACATTTTCGGTTATTTGAAGAATTGTGTTCGTATCTTTCCAAATACCAAATATGCCATACTCCCGATCATACTGTTGCCTTGATTTAACTGGCAAAAGATTTTCGGTCGCTTTTATGACCTTTTCTCTTATATTTTGTGGAATTTCTTCCATTTTGAGCAAATCGTTAAATAAAAAATGCCAACTGACTAACTGACAGAAACATCAAAGTCAAACTTAACACCAGTCATTATCTACTTACGTATACAGGTACAGGTGCAACTTATTTTTTATATTGCGAATAAATAATGTAATTAGTCATTGAAAAACTCTTTTTTAGGTAAAACATAAAGCATTGTATGCACCACGGGCTTTACTGGACTATAATGCCCATCAGGCAGAAACCTATCCCTCGGGCCAGAGGCCCTCGGGCTATTTCTACCTTCAGGGCATTATAGTCCCCGTAACGCCCTTGATACATAAATAGCTATTAAATCCCCAAATTACGAACATTTTATACAAAACAGTAACTACTAGTTTAGTTGAAGTTGATTGCATCAATAATATGGCATAAAACATATGGCAGCAAAAAAAACAACATATTTCGTCCCAAAAGACCGCTAGCAAGTTTTAAAAATGCCCCAAAATTCAAATTATACCAAGCGGGTAAAAACGGGTCGTGACGTCAAGAAGTATAATTCGTGTGTGACAAACGAAATAGGTTATAGATTGGCAATAAATTGAACGACGTTGAGAATTCCACCTTAAAACAACAATACAATAACAATAACACGGCAATCCAAATACAAACTCGGTAGCTCGGCCACCGGTCAGGATGACGGATGACGGAAAAGTCATACTTCCTGACGTCATCGGGCTTGCCGCGCTTAAAAGGTCGTTTGAAATGCTTTTGACACGCGCGATACTTTAAAGAATATTTTTACCAAGTTATTACTGATTTTTAAGGAGTAATAATTGGGGAATATTTTTTTAGGCCAAACAAAATCATATTATTGAAAAAAAATTGGAAAATTCCCTATTCCACCTGAAAATATACACCAAAACTTTATTAAAGAATATTACGCTGTTAACAATTAATCCTTTCACCCCTTTTGGATTTTATTTAAGCCTAAATTGACTCAATTTGTAGCTATTGGGAATTTACCAGTGCTATGGCTGCGCATAATCCCGGTTTTAAGAAAAGGTGATGGCTGGCAGCCAATCAAAAATTTAACTTTACAGCCGGACCAGCAGATTTATTATTCGGAATATTCCACACCCGTGTAGATTCCTCTAAACATTGCAACGTCTGCCTCCTAGCGGTAGCAATTGAAAATATACTTGTATTTGCATGCGTTCGACGTGTCTACCGAAAAGGCAATGTTCGTTGACTACGGCAGTGATATTTTTTAGGCCTGTGTTGTAATAATGCTGTTATCAAGTAGGACCCATAATAATTCTGCAAGTTGTTTAGGTATACGACCTATCTACTCTTTGACCGATTCCAGTGGTCTAGCCATAGTATTCTCTGCTGTTTCGACAGACATGCATATGACGTCCCTGACGAGCGCATTAGCAGCCTCTTTACCATCTATTTCCAACACATAGTGACCCGACGCTGAGCACCATGTATATAGAGATTCAGAGTGGACATCATCAATCATTAATCAGCGAGGGAAATTCTAGGCAAAGGTTTTAAACTAATTGTATTGTTCCTTTTTTAAATTGTTTAATAAGCCCTCTTGAAACTTTTAAAACATTGAACCCTAATTTGGAAAAACCACTTAAATTCAAGAAGATAATAAAAAAACCTGGACCAGCTCTTACACACTCAATGATACAATTAACAATAAAAGATTAATTAGTGACGCCAGTATTATCTTTGTAACTTAAGTCATCTGAGTACGTATATAAATACCACCAAAGAAAACTTATGCTTTATGATACCACAAACTGTCAAAATGAAAACAGGCATTCTCTCTTTAACATTATTAGCAATATTTATCATTAATAATAATGGAGGTAAGTCATTTATTTTTTGAAAAAATGCAGACACATATATTACATGACAAAAAATTATTTATATTTTTAGTTATTGCAAAACCGCCACTAAAGATAGTCAATGGAACCGCAGCAAGAGAAGGCGAATTTCCCTATATCGTAAGTACACCAAGCCTTTTCCTTCTTAGTCATCTTTTCATTAGACAATGGTATTTGTAAATAAAAATTTTTAAAGTTATTCAGGCTTTAATATTTTTTATTTTCAAAATTAGGTGCAAGTACGCAATAGTCTTGGTTCTTTTATGTGTGGAGGGTCAATAATAACACCCGAATGGATTCTAACTGCTGCTCACTGTGTTGGAAGACTGTAAGTTTCACTGACATTTCAATTATCAAATAAATTATATTTACGGGAATTGTTTGTTTTTTAGATTAAATGGGTCGACAGTGATATACGGAACAACCAAGTTGTATGATGACAATGACGGTACACCGACCACTTCCATTTTGATTAAGAATTGGTACCAGCATCCTAATTTTACATATAGTTACTGGGGAGTCCCTTTATATGATGTTGCTCTTTTGCAGGTAATAGTACATTACGTATAAAGTTTAGAAAAGTGGAACTTTACTCGACGAGTATGGTTAGTTTGAATCCGAGCGAAGCGAGGATTTAATTTCCATACGAGTCAAGTAAAATCACTTTTCTGACGAGGTGCGTACACTATTTTTTCGCATTTTGTAAGTAATTAATTATTTTGCATTTCATATTAAAATCTAAAAAGAATATTTACTGAAGAAAATCTGCAAAAACTTAGTAGTATGACTTCTCGGTAACGGTAACGGTAGCAATATTTGACGACTATTGACAGCATCCAAATAAAATCATATTTGAAGAGTGAATTTTACAAAAATTATGGAAATGGCTAATGAAAACGACTTGGAAGATATCCTGAATGCGGCCCGCGAAGCTTCTTCAAGTTTGCTTTCAGTAAAATCCCAGGAAAGATACGAGAAAGCATATAATATGTAAAATTGTGTTTTGAATGACATTGACGTTTTATGCAGTAATATGGTTGCGATACTGTAATGGTTGTTATGCTGTAAAGTGACCCATTACTGTACGATATTGAGGTCATTAATCTAGTGCATTACTGTATAAAATGCGAAAAACATATTTACAAGTTATATATCAGCGCAAAGCAAGAGGATATAATGCCTTAAAATGTAGTTTTAATAATATTTTAACAAAAAAAAGTAAAGAAGTTAGTGGTATATATTGAAAACTGAACTCTTTAATTATGCAAAGAAGCCTTAATACAGCATTGCATGTTTCAAATTCGCATTCTTACAGTAAAGATGTAGATTCGTAAGGTATGCTTTACTTGAGTATAATAATCATTCATGAATTAAAATATAAAAGTGGATAAACATAGATTCAAATAAGTTTTCTTTAAATTCTAGCTGTCAGAATCAATTCCATTTAATGAATATGCTCAGCCGATTCAATTAGCAGAGAATAATACAAATATTCCAGTTCATGTAGATGGTGTTTTAAGTGGATGGGGGGGTAATGATAGTGATGCGACTTTACCACAATTTTTGCAAAAAATTAACCTCCAACTTTTGACTGATGAAGAATGTACCAAAAAAATATTTGATTATAGTAAAAAAGATCTTTTTAATGCCACTCACGATTTATGTACTGATGATAACTATAACGGAGCATGTTTTGTAAGTATTTCCATCTTTTTAAAAATCAATCTATATTTTTAATGATTCCCAGTATATTTCATACTTTGTCCAGCTGATTTAGGTGTGTTAAGATTTATGTAATGCTAATTAAATAAACTAAGTTGGAAAATGTTTTTAGAGAGACTCCGAAGGTCCCTATAAGTCAGTAATGGATAATATGAAATAATAATTTGGTTCTTTAAACCGGCATTGTTCCTAATAATTCTATTTGCTTGTATTCAGCATGTTACTCAAAATAAGACAATTTGTTTTAGGGAGACTCTGGAAGTCCGTATGTCATAAACGGCACTCAGTACGCATTAGTATCATGGTCGTACAGAGCATGTTTGGGACTGCTTCCTCATGCTTACAGTCGTACTACCAATCCTGAATATTTAAATTGGATAAAAAATATGACTAATACTTAAAAATATAAATAAACAAGTATGTCAATGTTCAAAATATTTCTTTCTATCTTTAAATAAACAAGTTTATTAAAATTGCTTTGTTTTATTTTTTTAATTTAGAAGTATTACGTGATTGAGGCGTAAAAAAGATACAGAAAATAAATCGGCTTTTGTGCTATAACAAGAAAATGAGTCTTATTGTATTTACGCTTGCAGTTGCCATAATATACAAAGGAAACTAAATTTTTTTGGTTAAGAAACTATGAAGAAAACTTAGAAAAATTTATAATTTTACTTTAACTTAATTCTCAAGTTTAGTTAAAAAAAGCAGATTATCCTATTCTAATCGGTAAGAGTTTTAACCTCGGTTAAAGTTAATTAATATGTGTACTTTAAATATCAAAATTTTGCTACAGCCAACATATCAAAATAAAACCCTTTAAATTTTATACACTCCCCGGCACAAAATTCCGCCATTCTCTAAATTTTCGGTAACTTCCATGTTTAATGACGTTTATTTAAAATTCGATTTTCATGATTTTTAACCGTTCTGTATTTATATTTATTGACATTACTTGAATAATTAACATATTTCGTTTGCATAGGCGATGTTTAATTAAAATGCTGTTTTTGATCATAATTTCAAAACACCCTGTGGAAAAAGTGAGGTACCTAGATAATTTTGTTAAAAACTCTTCGCTGCAATCTTGGATGTATTTCTTACATTTTGTACTTTGAATCATTTCTTGTAAAAACTGCAAAATGTTAAATAAAAACTGTTTAATTTACTGTTGTGGATGTGGATATTATGTCGACATGCATGTCGGTACAAGATAACAGAAGGAGGTTGTTTCTAAACAATTATGTAGCCATGACAGTTGTCATTCTACCACTTGTTAACATGACAATATAAATATCTACTGTAGACGTAGTTAGGTGGCATTTCCGCGATCTATACAGTTCGAGATGCTTGGGATAGAGATTTAGCTACGGGAAATTTTACAAGACATCCTCCATGGTCGTTCCAATTGCTCCTTTCATTGATAATAACTTATTTCTCCTTTCATTGATAAAACTTAATTCATTCAATGTCAAAACGATGGCGACCTGGTATTGCAGCGAAAGGTAGACGCTATTAAAAAAACATGTTGTTATAATTAGATTTATTGGGTTTTGTTTTGCCAATAAATTTTTGTACAACTCTGACAAGAAATTACATGACTCAAACCACAAAATGTTAGAAATACTTCAGCAAAGGATTTTTAAACAAAATTTTTTCAAAAACCCTGTATAACATTACTTATACAAAATATGGTAATTATTAAAATAATACAAAATACTCTTAATAAATGTAATTACAAATTGTTAAAAAAATCATGAAATTCGGATTTAAAATTTTAAAAAAATTATTAAACATCGAATTTACCGAACTGTTTGAGGGTGGCGGAATTTTCTGCCGGGGAGTGTATAATATCTAATAAAAAATACCCGATAACGCCGAACACGAATTGATTAAATAAGTATACAAAAATTCGTAAAATGATAATATTTCAAAAGGTTGTATTTAAATAGTTTAAGTCGATATAAACTATGGAGAAAAGTGTTATTATTTATATATTTCTGAACGCTTTTTTTATATTATATTATAAAGGTAAGCCACATTTAAGAAGTATCCATACAATTATACACTATTATTGTTTACATTGACTCAGATTGGAATTAAGCACTCAAGTATAATAATATAACTAGTGCTTAAATTACTTCCGAAAATTGTATCTAGTACAAGAATATTTTGAAAATTGTCCCAGATCGAAGACGATTAAGAAAAGATTTCCAGGTGTCACAATAAAATCAGAATTAACATTTTAAATTAAAATCGCCGAAATGAAAACTGTAAGAGTGACTACACACGATTCGGCAGGTCTGTCAGTTAGGACTGAACAGTCTGAAGACTGAAGGACGGTCGCCAGACGTATGTATACTCCGGTACGCCTGCCAGTTAGGACTGTGTGACAGAGTACATATTTCTTTATTCTACCGTGGTTTAGGCAAGTTCTCAATGCATTTAAGAGTTATTGATTCGTCTTCATACTTATTAATTTCCCTTTTTTTCTAATTTTTTTAATCGAAAGCCATTACTATCATCATTATCGATATCAGTCTGTCAAATTTGTTTATCGTTTTCGAGTTCGAGTTATTTTATGTGATAAATTTTAATTATAAATTGCAGTCGATTGCATCAATATTTTTATCAATTGTATTTTTACTAATGGCGTTAAAAACGTATTTTTCAACAAGTAATTTGAGGCAGTATAATACATCTGAATTCTGTATCAATATTAATTAAGTCGAATAGTGGTCGGTTGGTGGTATTTATATATTTATATATTTCTACCTTTTAGTTGTTGCTAAGCCACCTTTAGAAATAGTAAATGGAGATACAGCAGCCGAAGGCGAACTTCCTTATATGGTAAGAAACGTACAACTTTTCTACTAACTAGTATATCCAACAACCATGGAGCAAAATAGACATCTCATTTATCATAATAAGCTGACAAGACGTTAAATGCAAAGATCAACCAGGTTCCACCCAAATTCCACGTGAAAATATACACAAAAACTTTATTATAGAATATTATGCTGTTAACTATTAATCCCTTCACCCCGTCTGGATTTTTTTGAGCTTAAATTGACTTAATTTGTAGCTATTGGGAATTTACCAGTGCTATGGCTGCGCATAATCCCGGTTTTAAGAAAATGTGTTGGCTGGCAGCCAATTAAAAATTTAACTTTACAGTCGACCAACATATTCGAAATATTCCACATCGGTGTAGATTCCTCTAAATATTGCAACGTCGGCCTCCTAGCGGTAGCAATTGAAAATATGAAAATGAAATGTCAATTTTGATGTTGGAATGATAAAAAAAAAAGTTAGGTTATTGTGAAAATAGTAATGAAATTTAAACGTTATTAACACCCGAATGCACCGTTTGTGGATTGTAATCCCAGTTCCCCGATCCAGTTTTTGTCATCTTTTGTCCGTAGCTATGCACCGTCAGTAGATTATCTAATCCGGATTATAAATCTGACAACGTCGGAATCGCAATGTTTTTTCGACAGTGGAGGAATAAACGTCAAAAATTTGTCAGTTTTTTTTGGGTTTAATTTTAAAAAATGAGTGAAAACGCAAAAAGAATCACCAATTTTTCCCCAGGAGTCTCATGAGGATACTGCTAAAATATGCCAATTTCATCGAAGACAAAAAAAAAACAAAGTTTCGAATGGTGATAAATCTGAAGCTTGGAAGCGAGTTCACGAAGAATTCTTTTTGTTTTTAATTGCTCTTGCAATGGCCGTTGTAACCCGATTTAAAATTCTGGAAATCCTACTCTGATGGCAGCCAAGAAAATCTCCAATTATTGTAGTCTGATGCCCCCACAAACAAGAGTACAGACACAATGTGGCCAGGAACTGGTATCGTTCATCGGGGTTATACTATTATTTCTAAAACAAATAAGATTATAGTAGATCCAGGAGTAGTCACCAAGAGTCCATCTAGTCCCATTGCACTTCCTTCTATTTATAAACTTACAAGTCATTTTGAAATCCAATTTCTTCTTCTATGTTTTCCAGGAAGCTGAGAACTGTAGGTTTTGTGAGGCGAAATCTTCGAAAAAATGAATAATTGTCCATTGGGTCAAAATAATCACTTCTTTCGTAGATTCTGCGAGGAAAACCAAAATTTATGATGTCGGGGATATCTAGGTCATCATCAATAAATATTCCGTCCTCTATAAACTCCATTTTATCCCGAAATAATAAAAAATATTTAAAAAAATACTGCCAAAATTTGACTTTGAGGTTAGACGTCAATCGCTAATCCACGCTTCGTTGACCGATTAGATAATCTGAAGCTGAATGTACCCTTGCTACTATAGAAGAAACCTGACCTACAAATAACCCAACTTTCCATTTAATCCAGCCGCATGAAAAGTAACTGCAGAATTAATATTTAATTCTCGTATACTTTGTACTTGCAACTCATCTTAATTAGCCTTCAGAAAATATCACAAAACACTAAAAATATAGCAGTTATTACACAAAACCGATAACCTCAAAAAAACCACAAAGAAACAGCAAACGGAAATAGGGATGTTCGATATTTTTAATGCGATGTATCGTTTTTAAACAGTTTTGGCAATAGGTTTATTTGTTATTGTTTTATTTATAGGTATCAGATCATTGGTAGAAACGGTTTTTACTTTTAGGTTCAACTATGTAATGGTCCCGACTCGCTTTCATGTGGAGGTTCAATAATAGGAGCCGAGTGGATTCTAACGGCTGGCCACTGTATTCGAGATCTGTAGGTATATTTAAATTTTTTAACCCGTCAGTAGATTTGCTAGGTTAATTTGGGACGCGTATCAAGTCGTCCAACTTGGTTTGAGGTTAAATTAAAATAATAATAATAATGTCTGCCGATTTACGTTACTTGTCAAACGAATTTATTTTCAAATGTACTTCCACCCTTCTTAACAAATGTCTGAAAGTATCATTATCCATCCTTAAATTGTTACGGCAATCATTTGGCTCGTCTTGTTGACGTTCTTTCAAGAGTAACACATGACTCAGTTTATTTCTACGAGAAATCAATTTTTTTACCCACTCTATTTTTTTGATTTGCTAAAGCGCGTCTTATACGATTAATTTTTAAAGCTCACCGAGTACAATTCCAAAAGATCGCGAGCCAAGCCAAAACTATTTTAAAACGTGGAGTTTTGTCCCATAAACGAGAAGATTTAATCAGGCGAATCTAATCGGGTTATTAAGTCGGCGAGCCAAATTCGGCTGCCCAAAAATTCCGAGAGTTTTGGTACGTGCCGAGCCTAGCTCGCAGACCAAATCCGAACGGATCAAATCGGTCCAACTTCTATGTTGGTATATGGGGGGCTAATATAGGAAAGTTTCTAACAAGGATATAGTCTGTAGCTACGTTAGCTTAATTCCCACCCCAGATTTGGATATGTAGCTCCCACTTCTCATCAAGCTCTTTTATTCCCCAGGCACATATACCTAATATTGTACTTTGTCGTTAGTTTTAAGCTATAGGGTTTGTACTTTACTAATATGATAATTATTTTTAGTGAAAATTCGACAATAGTATATGGAACAACTAAATTGTATGGCGATGGTTCACCGAATACTACCATGGCAATAAAGAATTGGTTTCGCCATCCCAAATTTACACATAATACGAGTAGTACCGTGAATGTTCCTGTATATGATGTCGGTATTATACAGGTAATATATTCTCTCCATATTTTACGGTGTACTTGTAAAATTTCTTTACAAAAACCTACTGCACATTCCTTGGATCGAAATAAGCTAATATAGGCGCACTTGTCTTAGTAAAAATTTGCTTAGTTTGGGCACCGAAATTACAATGTTTTGAATTGGTTTTTTATAATAATTTTAAAAAGGTCTTATGAGTAGAAGTTGTGTTTTTTAATAATTGCGCATTTCAAATGTCTATCCAATAGAAGAATAGGGGTTCAAGTGTTTACTGTAAAAAAGGTGCCCTTGTTGACAAGACTTATTTACTGCCATGTTTGTTTTAAGAAATTTGTATAATATAAATAATAATAATAAAGAACATCTATTCACAAAATTGTAGTTGACCTAGGTACCTACGTAAAAATTTAAGGTAAGTTTATAAAAATTTGCAGTATTCTGTACCGTGATTTTAGAATTTTGGGACCGACTTTTAATTTTAGCTTGAAAACCCAATAGTCTTTGGTAACTACGCACAGCCAATTCAGCTAGCAGAAGCAGACGCAGAAATTCCAGTACATGTGGATGGTATTTTGAGTGGTTGGGGTGGTACCAGCATTCATGTAATATTACCGCAATATTTACAAAAAATTAATCTTCAACTTTTGACTGATGAAGAGTATATCCAAAAAGTGAATGGTTATAGTAGACAAGATATTTTTAATCCCACCCACAATGTGTGCACCAATGATCACTTTAACGGAGGATGTTATGTAAGTATGGAGATTTTTGGAAAAAAGAACGAAAAATATTTTTTTCTTTTTTCTTTCCCTCTTTTTTGACCACCTTCACATGTCTCCGACATAGTTTAATTAAACTAAAGATCTTTTATTATGTACACTTAAAGATGATTTTTACAAAGTTTTTTTAAAAAACTCCCTAATTTTTCTTTTTTCTCTTCATTTCCCACCCACAGTGGCTCTACACTGGTCCTGGACTTTTCAGTATGCTGAAATATTTTCTGTCTTTTGACTATAAAAAGTTTTTTAACTCCTCGTGTTTGCCATTCAAAGCTCCATTAAGGCTTATATAGTCTCACTTTTTATTTTCTCTACTAACATCAGCTTTGTACCATTTACTTTTTTCCTGATGATGAGTGTTTCTACACTCGAAACATGTCGATTCAATTTTAGGTTCGCCTAGTTTTTTTGCTTAATAAAATTGTGGAGAAAGACTTTGTGCTTTTCTTTTTTCTATATTGATAATAAAATTATTCTGCTTGCTGGTATCCCGCCTAATACTAAAAATAACAAAATATATTATGTTATATATTATAATAACAAAATATTATTTTGTTTCAGGGAGACTCTGGAAGTCCGTATGTCATAAACGGCACTCAGTACGCAATAGTATCATGGTCGTACAAACCATGTTGGGGAGTGGTTCCTAATGCTCACAGTCGCATTACCAATCCTGAGTATCGTAACTGGATTAAAAATATTACTAATATTTAAGGATACAACAATTCAAAATTTATAAAAATATATGTTTTAAGATGTTTTTTTTTATTTTGGTTTTTTATCTTTTATTCTATATTTATGTGTGGTATATCTAGTGTCGCAGCCAGTTTCTTTTTTGGGGTGGGGGTTTCAATTTTGTAAATAATACAGATTTGTTGATAGCTAATAGAATACATTCTTTTTGACGAACAGTTGTTTGTTTCATACTACTAAAATCCTAGGAACATTGTTGTTGGGCATATAAAGACTCAACATAATTATTTTTAAATGAAAAAAAATGGTCCTGGCTGGCTTATTTGCAAAAAAATATATTTTTGATAAATTTTAGTAGCACAACTTAAATTATTTTCTGTTGACAGGTACAGAGCCTACTTTTGTTTTAAGAAAATTCATTCCCTCGAAAATACTTCCGGTAGTAATTTAAGTACTAGGGAGATTACTAGTGAGTACCTAAAATTATTGTTACAGCAAAAACAATGTATCATTTCTGTTCACATTTTAATGAATATTTAATAACATAGTTGCCATATCCTTGGACTAGTTTATTATATAGAATAAGTGTTCCATTTCTGTAATAATAAAACCGTGTAATCTTGAGAGAAGTTACTGCAAACCACATTTCAGCGAGAGTAGCTCACATGGGGGAAATCTGTAGCGCTTAAATTTGCTGGCAAATGCGAGAGTGTTGTAAAGTTGGGCCAGTTTAATAGCGAGAGACCGGGAACTTATGTAACAAGAGCATAAACAATTCATTTTTCTTAATGGAAGAAAGCAAAAAAACATTCCTTGAACAGTAATTTTTAACATGTCAATTAAATGCTTAACTTACCAATCAATTGTTCCAATGGAAAGTTAGTTGAGCGACTGGAAATAACCTGGAACTAAGCTATTTGTAACAAATCATGCAAAAGTTTATAATATTTTTTTATTATTTTTTTTATATGAGTTTCAAAGGTCAGTTGATCAGGAATGATACCAACATTTTTAGCGGATGTAACCAACGGAATCGCATAATAATTATTAATAATTTAGAAATCATGGTTGATTATTATTTTTGAAAAAATTTATTTTGGACCGATTAAAAGTAAACTTGTTTTCATTTAGTTTGAAGCCTTGATTCTTTTTCACTTTGGAAACATTAGAAAGATCCTTTATATTTATTAATGAAATCCAATAATTTTTTATTTTGTGATATTTTTGGTTATCATCAGCAATAGCTAATAGATTTACACATTTTATCGATAAATAAAAATTATATGTATAAATTATAAATAATAAAGGACCCAGAATAGATCCTTGAGGAACACCATTTAATACTTTCTATGAATTCTAAACATCATAAAGTGTGTTTACTAAATCCGATATATTTAAATTTTGCAAGTAGTAATTCGCTACAGCCAAGTGAGCGTGGAATTCATAAAAAATCAAGTTTTTAAATTTATCTTAAAAGCGCAGTACTGTATTGCGCATATTTGTAAAAAAACAGTGAATAAATCCCTATGATCCCCCACCCCTCGCAGCGCCCGGAAAATTTAATTTAAACCTTTTTAAGATATAAATCTGATACCATAAAGGATTGTTAGAACTGAAATTAAAATGATCAAAGTTATATACACCAGTTTAATAAAGCCATTGTAATAATTGCAAAGTTTATGGGTGTTATTCCGGAAACTTTTTGCCATATATCATTTAATTTTAAGTACCAGTCCAAATGTGGCTGCTAAATTTGCTAAATCAGGTAAAACTAAAGTTTTGGTTTAATTTGAAATCGTCAAATTTGTACAAAAATATTTTCAGTTAGGTTGAGTGTTTCTATTAATAAAATATAGAAAATGTATTTCCACTGATAATAGGGTAGGGTACCTAGTCATTTGTTAAGTACAACTCAAGTATTTTATCTTGGCTTTTGTTACTGGTCTACTAAATCGTTGGTATGCAACTGGTAACATTTTCAGTTGCGCGTTTTTTTTTCAAAAGTAGCTTCTATGGATTTACTTCCCTCTTCGTTATGACGGCAGATTTGATGACGTACGATTATCTATCTCTCACAGTCTAAACGATATTATCATAAGTTAGAAAATAATGTGTTTAAACTAGTACATTGATGTTTTTAAAATATTTATTATTTTCCTAATTTATGTGTTTAAACTTTTATTTTTATTTAATCTTCTTACATTTTGATATTTTATTTATTAAAGCTATTAGACATCGCGTCTGCAAACTCTATTGTGTTTTTGAACACCGACCAAACTTTATAAATTAAAAGCAATGGTAGACAAATCCCGATTAAATTAAGAGACAGCTGGAAAATAAGCTAGTGTAAGCCAATATACAGGAGAAATACAACATTTTGTAGTATACCGGGTGTCCCGGATAAGAATGACAGGGATCTTGTAAACCGTTGAAGATACGGAGATGGTTAAATTAGAAATAAGTTACTACTAAATTATTATGCAACGTTGTGTTTTCAAATTTAAAAAGTTTGTTTTCTTCCGAAGATATTTGGGCAAAACTGAATTTTCGGGATTTAATTTTTCTTTTTTTTTTACTTTATTTAAAGAAATATGTCAAAATAAAGAATACATTCTTATTGCCATTTTTTCTTCTTTGCAAGATTGTGTAATTTGATTTTCAATCCGACGTTTCATTTACTCACAACCACCATCAATCAATCATCATTGTTTTTTGAAATAGACCAAAAATTATATTTTATTGTTTTCGAATTCTCCTCCTCATTCCAAATTCAACGACGAATCGCACCAGTGTTAATAATGCTGTCTTGTTTATAGTGCTGCTTCATAATTATTATTAAAGTAAAGTTGTCCAGTGAAAATATTTTTTTATTTTTTTAGGATAGCTAAAATGGAAATAATTGTGTATTAAATCAAATTAATTTTTCCACATATTTAAATAAATTATTATTTCTGCTCTAAAACTTTTAACAGTAAAAATATAGCTATATAAATAACACAAAAGGCGGTTACGAGTAAATATTTAACCTAAAAATGAAAGTAAATGTTTTATATCCCTGTATAAAAAATATTTACATAATAACCAAATGTATAAGAGCTCTAATTAAACGAAAGTAATATAATCTTTTGGGTAACAGTTTGACGAAATTTCGCTCAGATTTCCAGATTTAATTTGGTTAGACACAAACACTGTTGCCAAGATGTGCAATATTAAAAAAAAATTCTCCACAAAAGCTTTCTGATATAATTTACTGCTTCAAATTAGTATATATATTATTTTAAACGTCAAGTAAGATATTTCTTTTTCAAAATTTGCATAAGTATGTGAATATTGGCCTTTTGAAGTTGTTACTTCGGACTTTTTCACCATATTGCGTCTGGGGCTATATACTGTGATAAAATTGTACAAATGCACAACGGATCTTTCGACTACAAAAAAGAGCTGTAAGACTTGAAGCTAACGTAGGATATTGGGATGACTGTCAGCCTATATTCCAAAAATTTGGCATAATGCCGATGCCCTGTGTTTACAATTTTCAAACTGTATTGGAGCTACACTCCCGCAGAGATGAACTCAATATGCATTCAGATATTCACAGCTACAACATTCGAGGCTCAGACAACATAGCGAATCAGACTAACTAAATTAAAAAAAAAACTCATTATTTAGTTAAGTCTACATGAAATGACATATCCGAGACAGATGTTATATTAATAAACCAATTAAATATTTCATGTAATACTTGGCAACGCTGTGCCGTATCTTTGAGGATACTCAACCTAAAAAGGGACAACAAAACTTCCTATTATGTTTTCCTTGCCTTTAATAAGTACGAGGCATTTGGGACTAAACGTCCCACTGACATAATGGAACAAATAATAAAAACCACGGCGGAAAATTTTGTGATATTTGACTTGCTCTTATTTACTCAGGAATTACGTTATTTTGGTAAAATTTAGGGAATAATATAATGAAGAAACCCTTGTGAAAAATGGGTTTAATTTATTCTGCATACTTAAAAAAACTTTTTCATCAACAAGCTATAAGTAAATGCAGCAATGCTTGAATTAAATATCATTTATGGCAGGAATTTGACGATTTTTACAGCTGTAGAGGTTTTTAAAATAAAAATAAATTTGAGTATGGACTATTTCTTCAAAATAAAAATAAAAGATTATGTGATGGCTACACTAAGGAAAATGATCTAATAGGTTTGCTAAGACATAGTTGGTATTGATACCTTATTTTTTATTAACCCATATTAAATAAATTGCTAGTGTATCAATCCCGCTTTAGTGTTATACCAATTCCAGATTTACTAAACAGTGTTTTTATCGGTAGTAATCAGTTCAATTAGCAGCACAGTCTTCTTGAATAATGAACTACTTTTAATACAGTAATTTTGTTAAGAAATAAATTGTATCTTCTTAATGTGACGCATTTTGTTCATAGTAGAGCGCTTTCTCTACAATTAAGAAAACAGAACAGCGTCCCCAAAAATCCACAAGACGCTGGTGGGGGTTCGTAGCGATCGGCAATCGCCGTGAGCGCTACTATTAGTTTTAACGTATTTGTTGTGCATGTCACATCGTTGTTCAGTCTTCTAGCTGTCCTGTCTGAATTTGAATTTTATTGATCGTACCAATACTTACCTGTTTCAATTAATTTATATTTACTTTGTGATTAAGTTTTTTTAAACTTTGCATGTCAGATAAAGCAATAGAATATTCTTATCTCACACAACCAATCATTACTATTGGGCTTTATAATTTGTGGACGAATTTTACCATCTCAGTAAACCATGTTGCGTTGCATAATAAATTGTCATATCAATATCATCTTAACATGCAATATGATAAGTTCTAACGGATACAATTCGTTTTTGGGGGCGCTGTTCTGCTTCCTTAATTGTAGAGAAAGCGCTTTACTGGGAACAAAATGCGTCGCATTAAGAAGATACAATTTATTTCTTAACACAATTTTTGTAATAAAATTAGTTCATTATTTAACAAGACTGTGCTGCCAATAGAACTGATAATTACCAATAAAAACAGTATTCTTGCCAATCTGGAATTGATATAACAGTAAAGCTGGTTTGATATATTAGCAATTTATTTAATATGGCTTAATAAAACATAAGCTATCAATATAAACTATGTCTTAGAAAAACCTGTTGTATTAGATCATTTTCCTCAGTGAATGGGTCATTATTTGATGACTGTAAACTTATAATATTGTATAGTCTGTGGTCCGTTAAGTAAACAGCAATGCTGCTCCTCGCCGAGTTAAATATAAAGACGTTTCTATCTATCTATCTATACAGCTATCTATCTATCTATCTATCTATCTATCTATCTATCTATATATTTATCTATGTAGGTAATACATTTTTAATTTAGGTCTGTCTCTATAATAACCCCGCAAAATAAAAATTTCTGTTATTTTATTAACAGCAGCATTCGGTCGCTCTCCAGGATACAAAGCAGATCGGGAAAAATAAAAAGGAAATATGCTTCTGGGAAAGAACTTAAAGCAAACTTTAATTAACTTTAATTTTAGATTTAAAAATACTTTGTGATCTTTAATTCCCAGGGTGGCCTTAAGCTGACTTAAACTTCTGGCTTAGAATACTAATTTGATATATATATTTGATTAACGAAAGAAATTCCAGACCTTGTTAATGCTTCAAAGCGTTTTTAAATGCAAATAATTTTAAATAAATTGAAACAAATCTACCTAAAAGAAAAATAAGAAGAAGAAACTTAAAACTTGTTAAAGCAAGTAGAATGGTGAATTAGAAGGGTGCCTAGTTCTTAAGATCGGGAAAAAGACGGTCCATTTTGATTTCTTGGGATTTCGAAATGTATAGTGAATTTATCTATGAATTAAAAAAAGAGTTATTTACTTTTTGTTCCGCTTTTAGTATTGAAAATACCACTGGGAGCGTATATACGGGTATATTTCATGAAAAATGAACGCGACATGCGACATGCACATAGATAACACGGCGGTGAAGTCTAAACAAACATCCGAGCAGCACAGGATCGATGACATCATCTGTTGAGTATTAATATTGTTTTGTTTTGGGTTTCGGCATTTATTATTATATTTGTTGATATTAAGATAATATGGCCGGGAGAGAGATCAGTAGAAGTCTGAGAACAGTTAGTAGATAGTTATTAATGATACTAGTTCGATGAACACTAATGAAACGGGCGCAACGTTAATTCACGAGGCGTCAGCCGAGTGGTTTAATTGCACCCGTTTCATTAACAAAGTTCATATCGAACGTGTATGATTCAAAATTTAATCTACGACAGTGCAAATAGATTTTATTTGTCTAAATTTCATTGATATCAGATAACGTTTTCGTAATTTTTAAAATTTTCAGGTGTCCATATTAGTCGATATCATGGTAACCGCATTTTTGATTGTTTCAGTTTCGATAAAATTGGAAAAAAATAAACAGTGAATGTCGCTGAAACAAAGCGAAATAGCGCGGCGGTCTTGGCGTATTACACAGAAAGTCGGGGGAGAATGGATATACCAATCCAAAACATTTCATAGCCGACAGGTAAATGGCTGTGTATAGCTAAAGAAATAATTTTGTCGCTATTTTTGAAAAGGTGGTTTTGAGCTCTCTTCAATATGTGCTAATATACAGATTATCATATATTTTTTATTTTAACAAAACAGTCAAATTTACACATTTCTAAGTATAATTTACACATTTCTAAGTATAATAATTTAATTATTATTTCAAACTAAATCGGGGCATCCATGCCGTCATAATAACGCGTGATAGCGGCACGTTATATACTCACACATAGGAGTAATCTGTGCTGTGACATAATGGTTTCCTTCTCGCCACTGTATGTGGTGGGTAATTTCAATACGCCTATGATACTTGCGTAGGATGTAAGATATGTGAATTTTTTAAATTGAAAATATTTTTGCGTTATTGGCCATTTGGTATTAACAATTTTAAGATATTTCTCCATTTGCGACACAGTGTCATAGCTGAGTACAATGTTTTCTGATATCTATTCACCCTGTATATAGAAAACCCAAACTACAACCTGTTTAAAGCAGGGCTTTTACATAATCCATCTACAAAATTTTGTCATTCCCCGTCAAGTAATTTTTAAGTTTTCGAGTCAACAGGCATAAGTTGTTTTTTATGTATCACTTCGTCGCTGCTCTCTTTAATTTTAAGATTATTAATTGTAATTTTGGGACTTAGCATAGTATGCTTTTTATTTTACGTAATTTTGGTTTACAGCATTTGGTAGAAAGGTTTTTTTTTTCGATTTTTCTAAAGTGCCACTTAACACATTGTGATGCTATAATAACAAGTTAAAATTGAGAGTTATATTTTTTAAATATCGATTGTAGTTGTGCAAAAATGTTATTTCAATATTTAACTTTGCTCATTATTTTATATTACGTAAGATTTGTTTTACTACAATTGGTAGAAAATTCAAATTTTATTGGTTTTTCATATAGGTAGGTACATGAAAAGTTTTAGTTTGCTCCGCAGCTTCGATTAGCTTTCGGTAGCAATAACATTTTACTGATTTCTAGTTATTGTAGTTACATTGAAATACAATATTAAGACTTAATTAACATAGTATATTATTATTTTTCCATATATTTTAAGTTACTACAACTGGTACGTCGATAATAAGGGCGGGAGAATCTTGTAAAGAATTGCTGTGTCGTCCATACCCTCTATCCAAATTTAATCAACTTAGTCTTGTTTTAGAGGTAATTTTACCCTTTTTAAATACTAAATGTCGTCGGGATGGGGAGTTGATACTGCGTCTTCTAGAGGACGTTGATTTCCCAATATTTGTTTTTTACAGTTTTCGTAAAAGTAAACTTGCAACCCTGAAAATTCATATTTTTATATGACTTTGCTTAAAGAGAATAACAATACTACATTTTTTTTTATAGCTACATTTTATGGCTTGCATAATCAGCGGCAGCGAACCGGTCATAGAGGGCTATGTTGATCATATTTTGACAGTACAAAATGTCAGTCGTGTTTTGTAGTAAACAGAATATTTTGCAGTCAAAACAAACAATACTTTTTCATTTTTTAAATGAATCGATTTAATTATCATGCTGTATGCAATTTATGCAAAAATTTGTCCCACGTTGCGATCAATCATTGTACTTTGTCATATTTGGCCAAACTAATAGTAGATTGGGGCTGCCATTTAAAAAATGAATAATAAAATGGTGTTTAAATATCATGTATATTTTTATCAGACATAGATATTTATTTAATAAAGCGATATGTCTGATACACTGTTAAAAGAAAAGAATCAAATTTAACTTTTTTTTATGTCCCAGAAAGTCCACTCCCGTTTTTTTGTCAATTTAACTAAAACCGCTTCAGTCAATCAGTAACTCATAAAATATGTTATTACTATTTTGACATTAATCTGATTTTATTGTGCAGTAAAAATTACAACTTAATTAGTTAATTTGACACATTTTTTATGTTAGTATTAACTTATTTTAAAATTTTAACTAAAAAAGATATTGATAATGATTATAAACTTTATCAAAGTTACTAGTATTTGATTCATTTGAACCGTAAAAGAATTGCATGTTAATTTTAGTTAGCTGTTATGTTAAAACGACTTCCAGAAAAGTTAGTTCTTAAAATCTGATTTTTACTAAACACAAAAGAGTTAAAATACAAACATCTTAATTATGTAAGGAAAATGTATAAAAACGTTAGTTTATAAATAAATAAGACCTATTTTTGTTTAAATTTAAAAAATAAAGCTAACTTTAAGTCAAACAAAATTATTTTGTGATATCCACTATAATTCGCTGTTGGTTACCCACAGTAAAAAAAATTTCGATAAAATATTTGTGTTGCTTTGGTGACTTGTCAAAAAAACCCATCTTGATTGGTTAAAAAGTGCTGGTGTAGAATTTTCATTTAAACAAAACCTTGCTATATTTTTTAAAATATAAAAGTTTTTATTTTGCTTTTTACCATCTTAATTTTCCAAATGAAAAAAAGAAAATAAAACTTTACAATAAAAGGAGAAAATTACACAACAATTCGCTGAAACCCAACTTGTGCTAAACTTTAATTAACTTTAATTCTGGATTTAAAAATACTTTGTAATCTCTAATTCCCAGGGCAGCTTCCAGCCAACTTTTAGTTTTTGTCTGGAATACCAACTTAATACAAATTTGATTATGACGAAATAATTGCCCATCAGGGAAATACAAAAACTTTCTTCCAGTAATGTGGAAACAAAATTAGAGCTTTTTAATACAATTATTTAAAAGAAATGAATGTTGCTTTTCTCTTTTTCTTTAATTTTATCTTTAACTTTACACAATAATAGACTTTTTTCCCAAATTTTGATATTTACTCTACCTCATAGAGGAAGAAAAATAGTATATTACATAACAAGTGTTGAAAGTAGTACTTTTTTAACGAGGAGATATTTAGCACGAGGTGTATCTAAGCTGCGTGTGAAAATTCTCCGAGTTTGGGAAAATCACTTTCACACAAATAATGGACATAATATTATGATTTATTTTTAAAATTTTGTAGGTATATCACCGTTGTATTAAACAAATTATTTCAATACTGGAGTTAAAAAAGTTATTTCAAAACTAGAGTTGAAAAATGTTAAACATATTTTAAAGCGGATTCCAACAGAAGCGTCTATATTAGACCAAAAAAAAACACTACCCATTTTATACATTTTAATTTACCTAGTTCAGGTAACATACTTTTTATTAGGTCTATGCCTAGATTTAAATAACTTTTCTCCTATTTGCTTACGCTCAGCCTACTATCGATGGATAAATTTCGTTTCTGATTTTTTAGCTCCTTGCATCCTTTTAATAAAAGAATACCTATGTATAAATACATACAAAAACAACAAAACTAAACAAAATACACTTATCTCCTAAGAAGTCCTAACCTCAGTGATTGTAGACAGATAGAGATGGAATTTAATATCGATAGCTTGTTAATTATAAAAATCCTATATTTGTTTTAAATAATGCTCACATTATAATTAAAATAAATTTACTTACATTAAGCACATTTACTTATGCCGTATCCTTAAACATTGTACGGGTATTCTATCCCTGATAAGATAATTGTAAAAATCGAACTTCAATTATAAAAGCGAACATTTCCCTTGTTTATGTTTAGTGGATTGCCTGACCCATTTTTCCTTCTTTTTATATTTTTATCATAAAAACCCCTAATAGTTCCCAGAATTTACGAAAAAAATAGTTCTTTAATTTGCAGTAATGCCCTAGTATACTTTACCTCGCCCAGCATTCCAATTCGCTATAAGGGTATATCTGTTATTTTTTAAGTATTTTTTTTTAGTATTTTTTTAAACATTTAAGGACTAAATTAAATGTAGTATAGAAAGGATCTAAAAAATATTTAAATAAATGTGAAACTTTTAGTAGAAAAATATTTTTAAAAAAAATTTAAATATATTATTTTAGATTTTTTTATGTGCATAAAATAAATATACAAATACCATTAATCCTTGTTTAAATACTACTTATGAAAGGACCTTATATTGTAGTTACTTTAACAGAGAATACCAAATAAACGTTAAGGATTGGCCTTTCCTTGAAGCTACGCGCTACATCGATTTGACGGTGTCCCCGTGACTGGGTTACCTTTTTTTTATCGTATCCTAGCCTTACTGATGTGCCACGATCTTCCTTACTTTAAAATTTACCTTAAAAAAATGACAGTGCTAAAACTAAACAATATTATAAAGTTTTCGAAGGAATGCTGGCAATTTTTAACCTAATACACCGAACATTTTTGATAAATTAAAAATTGATGCTGCGACATGTGGTCACATCCTTTTAGGAAGCTAACATTCTTGATAAATAAGGGTTTCATAAATAAATAAATATACAGGGTGGGACTTTTAGCTGGAATAAATTCAGTATTAGGAAGTCTGAAAGATACAGACGTACAGCTGCGTTTATTTTTAGTTTAGCATACGTTTTTCGTGTCATCATAAAGATAACCCTCTTTTTGGCGTAGTAACCTCCCCACCCCCAACTATTTTTTTTTCAAATGTATAGCTCGTGGGAAAACAACGAATATTCGTACAGAAAATGTGTATTTTGAATAAAGGACTGTAGCCGCTTTATTTTTATTCCTTCCAATAAACATATGGTTTTGCGTCGAGCATGTTTAAAGTGTCGAATGCGATTTTTTTTTGTTTCAATTGTCATACTTTAAGTAGAGTGATGAGTTATGAAAAAAATGAGACAACTTTAAGCCTTCCACCACTAATATAATATCAAAAAAAAAATTTTAGATGGTTCGAAAATGAATTCCTCCTATGGTCAACATGTCATTGTTTCGACGCATATACACCCATCATCAGAACAAACCAAAGAAAAGTACAAAGCAACGATCCTACCTTTTAAGATTTTGTCTATATTTTAAGGTGTACATCTTGTGCCAGTATTTGATTTTAGGGTACGTTTAATTTTTATGTACCTCTCAAGTGTTTAGGTATTTGTCATTTTATGCTATGCGACTGTCTTTATAATTCCACAAGCGGCGCAAACCATAATTTTTAAAATACAAAAAATATTTTTTTCTATTTCACGTTCATAATAAGCTCAGTACGATACGCATTTGCGTATCGTAATGAAGCTATTTCGATACGCGTTTTTTCTTTATTTGATATGGTAACATTTAAATGTTTTATTTCATTGACTTGCGCGGCCTTTGTGATTTACGAGAAAACCCATTTTTCGCAAAGGAAAAATAGCTTGATAACTTACTTTTTTATTCTGTGTGGATAACAGTCATGTATGTTGGTTGCATAAATCTATAAATCAATCTTTTGTAGATGCTTCAAGCTATCATTTTCTGCCAAATCCTATCCAAAATTCAATCTACTAACCTTCCAATGTCGATTTTAACTTCAACTTTATTTGAATTTTTCATCTTCCCTATACTAAATTGCAATGCCGTGACGTAAAATCACGTCTTTTGAAATTCGAAAAAAAGTACTAAAATCGCCCGAATTTCCGAACGCTCTGTATATGTACCGAATGTACAAGGATCACACAACGTATTCCGTCCAAGTTCAAATCTCATATCGCTAAAATAACTTTAGAATCTCGTGGTGAAAATGGGTCAATAAATCAAAAAATGACAGTTTGCAAAATAATTTTTGTTGCCCAGAGGCTACTATGATAAAAAAAATAGTATTACCAACATAAAATTTAGACATAAAATTTTACAAAATTTGAAGGATTTATTTTCTTTTTAAAATGTATTTTTCTTGATTATAAAAGGTGAAATAGAAAAAAATGTATAAAGCACATGTTTCATAAGGCGTTTTAGCGCACGTGTCCGCTTCTTATGAAACGTGTACTTTAATATACTATTATGCAATGTGTTGCATATCGGGATTTACCGGTTCAAATCACAGGCCTATAAAAAAAAATAATGCTTATTCCCCATAAGGCCTGTATATTTAAAATAGCATCTCATTAAGAGGCCGTGTGGTCAGGGAATTAATTTTTTCAACTAGAAAAAAATTGGCAACCATTTGAAATTATATTAATGCCAACCAAAAACACGAGTCTTGTCGATCCACGACGAGTCAGCGAGCCAATCAAGCCTATTGTTATTAACTTGTTCTTTCAACATAACCCTATATATTCAAAGTTGGCGCGCGTCCATCACTAGGAAGTTACAGTCAGTTGGAATGATGCTGCCAACTCAAATTAGTGGATGGCAATCTATAAAAACCAAATGCCCATTCTTACAGAGATACTCTAGTGTGCCATTTATACAGCGTATTCAGTATTCTATTTTTTTTATCGGCTTGTGCTTCAAATATATCGAACACGTCGTCTCTATAACACCCTATATTGTTTTTTTGCGTATGTATCTATTCAAGATAGTGCTTAATTTGGACAGACGAACGGAAACTTTTCTCTTTTGTGAAACACGTCACAAACAAAAAAAAAGCTCGCAGAAAAAATCAGTAAAAACTTTTTCCCTCGCGTTAGTAATTAAATTTAGCCCTGGATCACACTAATCCGTCTTTGATGCCATCAAATACTTTTTTATTTGATCCTGTAAAACTCTGCGAAACAAAAGTGTTTTTACGCGAATTAGGTAAAGTTTTTGGCTTTGAAACAAAAGTCATTAATGCAGGAGCGACCTAAAATATAACAGGTCGTAACTCTTTTCGCATATTATGTCTATTACTGTGTATATCGTGTATGTACGTAATATTTATGACTGGCAATGGGAAATACCATGTAAATTTTGCTACAATTAAATATTGGGGCTCCCCTATTAGTTTCATATAAAAATTTTAATAAACTTTTTTAAACGTCTTTATAAGATGGACTCTCACACCAAATTTTATTACTTTCTAATAAGCCAATCAAAAATTATTTAGAAAAACTCTTAAGTACTACTACATTGGAAATAGGTCTCTGATAGTATCCGAAATGTTCTCTTCCATGTTTTCTGACAGACCCATTCCAAACAAAACAACAAGCCTGAATATTGTTAGTAATTTAAAGAGTAAATATACTATAATTCATAAATGCAAGCCAAATAATGATGTACTCGATGATAGAGCACACGAAAATAATACAGATTTAGAACTTTAACTCCACGTAGTGGAATTAGCGCCAGGCTTCTTGACCAAAATGTAGGAAACTATCACTCCATACATCTTGCGCAAACTACATAAGTCATAAATATGGAGGACTTGAGGTAGGAGGCCGATCGCAATGCATTGGATTCGGTCCCAAATTAGCATCGGTAATTCAGCTTTACGAGTCGCTGTAAGATGGCGCGCGTGTTCGAAGTGGGCTATCAAATAATGGTTTCTTATGGACGCAATAACTATTTTTATTTAAATTAGTTCTTTAAGGAACAAATAAGGACTTTTATATGAATTTACACTTACTTTGTTATACTTATTAGTAAACTCGGCCTGTATAAAGTTCCAACGATGCTTGGTTTTTAAAATACAGGGTATTAAACATTCTAGCTATACCTTTGGAGCTAGAAAGAGACTTATTTGGCTGCGTTTTATCTCTGAAAAAGATCCTGTCTTACACCCCGACACAAAGCAAACTCTACTTTTATAAATTGTACCATTATTTATTATAAATATGGATATTAATTACAATACAACGTTATTTGTCTTGTCTTGCCTTCAAACATTATTTGTTATTTCGAAAAATAAAATGTCAATTGTCAAAAGTAAAAGCACAGAAAAATAAAGGGTTTAAGTAAAAGTTAAAAACTATGGAGGATCTAGTTTTCCATATTAAAAGCGAAGAAGAAGAAGACAACGTCAGCCCACTTCGGACGCGAGAGCCATCTATCGGCCAATAGCGAACTAACCAAAAAACCGGGACAGAATTTGAAAATGCTGCCATTGTCGATCGGCCTCCTACCCTCCAGTTCTCCATAGTCATAAATAACGTCCTTATAAATATCGAAAACATCAGGAATTAAGTAAAGGTGATATAGGTAATACAAAAAGCAAACGTTTGATTTGAAGTAATGAAAAGTGGAAATAAGTATGGGAAATTCAATGTTCAAAATTCTGTATATTGGAGTACACAAAATGAACACAGATTTCTACAAGCGAGGACTCAATACCCTCAAAAGGTAAATGTTTGGGCGAGTATATTTAAACATCGAATCATTGAACTTGTTTATTGGAACAAAATTTGAGAAAAGGTACAAAAACAAATTGGACATGAATAACTAGAAGAAACTGCTCCTAAAAATGAAGATATTCAGTTTTAAATGGACCGTTAATGAGCGCACAATGCACGAGAACTGAGGAATAGTAATTTTTCGTCTAGAAAATAACGTTTTGTTGATCAAGAGCGAAAAATGAACGTGAGGGACCTGCAAAAGATTTTTCCGGTCCCTGTTTTTTCATTTTTTCAATCGCTTTCCAGAAGAAATTTTGGAAGCAGCAAGGAAAGTTACTTACGATATATTGCCAGTAAAATCAAAAGCCCGTTACGAGAAGTCATACGACGCATTTAAAAATAATATAAAATAAAATAAAATAAAGAATTAAATGTATATCGAAGTGTCGGTCTTAAAAAAAATTATGTACGTCACGTAACCGAAAATTAGTGTTTTGCAAGGTCTCTCCAAGCTTCCAGGAAATGCTTGTATCGACCTGAAAAACACTACTTTCTGGTCTTGTAACATAAATATATTTACATCATAGTTAAGGATCAAAGTAAGGTCATGTTTCGTCCTTAGAATAAGTCATCATCAAATGACCTAAGAAATATTTTCAAAAATAACCTATGCAAAAATAAACCAAACTCTGCTCACTAACAATAACTTCCAATATCCTTTGTTTCGGTTAAAATACGTCTTTGTTCTTTTTCTATTGTAAATTGCACCCATTAAATTGCTTCGTTTGGCAAGAACCCTCGTTTTTGGAACTTTCTTTCATAGAAAACTTCTTTATGGTCTTTTAAGTTTTTCTCTTATTTAGAGCCACTTTTTAATGAATTTTTCTATTACGATATCAACAAGTTCGGTATAATTTAATTTTTAGTCGATGCTTTAATGTAATAATTCGTCCGTTGCATTTTATTTACAAAATTTCTTTTTCCGAGTGTACATTAGTGTGGCACTTCATAGAATGCCGATGACGCAATATTTATAACAATTATAAGTTTACGGCGAAATATCACTTGCAGACCCCAGGATTATCTGCTAATACTGTCATTTACATCGCGCCGCATCGCGTTACTATAGAAACGAGAAAAGGTAATATACCTAGGTAACTTGATTTAAATGTTCAAGTTTCTCTGTGTGTGTTTAATAGGTAATAATGAAAAAAATAGTGCAAATGAAATACTTGGTTGTAGATTAAGCATAGATAAGAAATGTTCCTTAAAATACATCAAAAAAATATTTTCGTTGATAAAATTGATAAAAAAATAGTCAATCAAGAAACATTATCTCTAGATACTCCTAGTCCAGGACGTAATCACGATACAAGCTAAGGGTTAAATTTAGAGTATAATAATATGGTTCTAGAACCATATATTCTATACGCTTTGACAGGACTTGTCAAATATCCTTTGAGTTAAAGATATACAAATTTTCTCTCAATAGATTATTGTTGCTTGGCAACCAATTGTAAAGCTTTATAGAACGATATAGCCTGATATAGGGCTTCTTTTTCAAAAAGAGGTCTACTATGATAAGGATGATTGTAGTCCCCTCTAAATCTAGTATTATTTTTGTGTCTTCTTGTATAGGGCTCAAAACTACTTGGGTTTTTAATAAACAATTTAACACACTCAGAGATGTAAATACCCACTACAGTGGGTAGATTGTTCGCCCTAAAAACTGCCCTGCATGAGTCTCTCTTTATTTAATATTACAGATCGTTGCTGTTGACAACGAAAAATCCTATTTATTTATGTAGACTCCCTTCATATTTCAATTACAAACTTAAATCTAGCTAGGTTTGAAATAAAAAATAAACCCTCTATATATTCAGATAGTGTTATTCATAGCCAGTAAAATATATCGGAAATCACTGGTAATTATATGTATAATGACTAAAGTTTCTCGAATGTTTATGTTTACGTAACTTAATACCCTATTTGTAGCAGCACAGCCCACCTATCGTCTATATCCCTTATCCGGTATTGGTACTGTCCCCAGTACCCCCCTTATCTACATGCCAGCCTATTTACCAATTACAAGCATTTCCCCATATTAAATTTAAATACTGTTAGTGTTATTCAATTCAAAATTAACAATTTTTCCTGGGTTAACTGTATAAAATCAGTTTTTTCACATTTCAATTAATATTATTATAAAATCTAATATTGTAGCTTTTGTATACAAAAAAACGGTATAAAAATATTCTCCCAGCGAACTCATAAACTCACATTATTATTTTCCAAAGTAAAAGCTCGAATTACGCTGCCCTAATGTTCGTAACTGGAAAACAAAATGCTGCAAGAAAAATTTAAAGAGAAAACTTCACAACATTTTGCAAGCCACGTTTACGTACTAAACATTAATTAACGTTAATTCTGGATTAAATAATACTTTGTAACCTTTTATTTTACAACCTACCGTAGGTTTCTTGTTTGGTCACAAAGTTTATACCAGATTTAACTAAAAACGAAGATAAAAATTTAATTGGGCTGTTAATGACAAATAAAAACAATAGCAAGTATATTTCGGCTGGATAAACTAGGTACATCATCTAAAACTCCTTATTTTATTTAAAATTCTCAAAGGCATTTCAGCCCACTCTCGGTTGGTTAAAAATTCATAATTTCAAGCCAACAGTTTTTATGTACTCGATTCCTCTTAAAAATATCAAAGCTTAAGCACTCATGAGGCGTTGCTGGGTGGAGCGCGTCGTAACAAGCAAAAAACCTTTTTAAAACTTTTTGCGGATACTTTAAGTTAACATAAGCTTTTAAAGCTCTTGGACAAATTATGATTTATTTATGTAAGTCTAAGACATTTTTTTTGGGTTGTTAAAGCTTAGATATTATGTATATATAAATAATTAAGACTGTCAATTATGAAGAAGCTCATTTGTAAAGTGCTGCTCATGAAATTATTTCTCAGGGGAATTAATATAAATTTATAGCTTTGATTTTAACCGTTTGATGGTTTGTAATAAGGAGTGCTTTCTAGTTACTAAAGGCCGGATTGTATGCACTTAATTCAGCCAAAATATTCGCATATACAGTGTGTCCAAAAAAGTATGCAAATGGAAAAGTTATTTATTACCGATTTCTCAGAAAATTTTATTCATGATAAAAGTTGGTGCATGCCTTAAAACTATAAATGGATATTTTATATTTCACCTGCCGCTAATAGTAAGGGAGCATTATGCCATTTTTTCGAAATTGCCTTACGAGTAAAGTACCTTACTTATTAAAAATACAGCAAAATTTTATATGGAAATGTTTTTGCAAATTAAAAACATAGTCCAAATACGAAATTTGAGTTAGGTGTCTCAATTTTTAATTTTTTTCCTAATCTCTAATTTCCCCTAAACGGTACGCCTCTGGTCGATTTTTGTTTACGCAATTTTAATATATTTATCAAATAACTTAAACGTGGGTTTATAATAAAAATGCATCAAGTAGTTGCAAACTTTCAAAACCTTTTTAATGAACCGGGTTGGTTTAGATATAAGTGCCTACGCCTACTGAAACACATTTTAGCCAACTTCTGTTCGAAACTAAATTATAATAGAATTTAACCCTATTCATAATACTGGAAATAACTAATAATTTATTTGTCATTTTCACCCAGTACGCTGAAGCCTAAAAACCTTCCTTAAAAAAATGCATATAAAATAGGTATTTTGCCCTCTCGTAATTATTTATTTATTTATTATGACAAATAAATTATTAGTTATTTCCAGTATTATGAATAGGGTTAAATTCTATTATAATTTAGTTTCGAACAGAAGTTGGCTAAAATGTGTTTAAGTAGGCGCGCAAACCCCGGAAAACAATTAATACCTTGTGTATAACCAAAATGTAAATACCGTGCGAGCAAAAATTGTTTGCATCAAAGAGGGCTTGGATTAAAAAACGTAGGGTTTGGGTTAGATTACAATGCTATGTCTAACCAAATCTGGGTTAAAATTTTGTCAAATTCATATTATGACATGATATGCCAAACTAATGAGTAATAAAATAAGTAGACAAATACAAATTTATTTTTGTTGTTTACAAAATTAACAAAGTAAGAATATTCAGAAAGAAAAAGAAAAAGAATAAAAGGGAAAGAAAAACTCTAAGTCTTCCTCCACTAATATATTCCAAATGAATCTTATTTAAAGATACCTCAACATGTTTCGAACATAGAAATGTTCATCTTCAGGAGAATTAAGATGTTATAAGCAAGAAAAATAACTAGTATTAACGTTTTAAGCTAGGCTTTAAGATAGTGAGAATGACACGTTAACATTCTAAGTCAGAAAAGCATCAAAAAACAAAGAACCGAAGTATTAATTTGCCAGGTGTAGGGTAATAATAGTAAAATTAGAGGAAGCAAGGCCCATATGTGAAGCGAAATTAGTACAGCCGTGGAAAAGAGTAAAATTTAAAATTTGAACATGCTGATGAAAGGGGAAGAAAAAGTGATCCAGTGTGAGGAAAGTAATGTATAAAACAGTAAAATTAAAAGTGGAAAATAGTGTTAAAATTTAAGCAAGGTCGTCATAATGTGAGAAGTCGATTAATCCAAAGCTGTTTGGCGCACTGCTCACTTTTGAAAATTATTTAGTTTGAACTTTTCTTTAATTATGTTGAACCTAAGACTCAAGGATTACTACTCTTTTTATTCCTAAAAATTTTGAAATTAATCGACTACTCACATTATGACGACCTTGCTTAAATTTTAACACTATTTTCCACTTTTAATTTTACTGTTTTATACATTACTTTCCTCACACTGGATCACTTTTTCTTCCCCTTTCATCAGCATGTTCAAATTTTAAATTTTACTCTTTTCCACGGCTGTACTAATTTCGCTTCACATATGGGCCTTGCTTCCTCTAATTTTACTATTATTACCCTACACCTGGCAAATTAATACTTCGGTTCTTTGTTTTTTGATGCTTTTCTGACTTAGAATGTTAACGTGTCATTCTCACTATCTTAAAGCCTATAGCTTAAAACGTTAATACTATAGTTATTTTTCTTGCTTATAACATCTTAATTCTCCTTTCTATGTTCGAAACATGTTGAGGTATCTTTAAATAAGATTCATTTGGAATATATTAGTGGAGGAAGACTTAGAGTTTTTCTTTCCCTTTTAATCTTTTACTCCACTTGAAGTATGGACTATTTCTTCAATCTAAAAGAAAAAGAGTTACATAAATTGCTGAAATTGGCCACCGCCATGCTCGAATAAATTTTGGGTAAACCATTGAGAGTAATTCCTGCGTCTTTTAAAATCTGCGGCTTGTATTTCTTGGAATACTTGCACTTTATAAGGAAATAAATTTAGCTTCTTCTTAAGAATAGTTCTGCATGTTCCATAAGATCTTCCCACTTCTTGGGACAGGCGTCTTTTACAATTTGTTGTCGTATTTTGCATTATTTCACAGAACGTTTGCAAAAAGTTCTTACAGATTGTCTTCCTGCTTCTTTTTTGTGTTATATAGAACCTGTTTCCCTAAACACAGCCACGGTTCTTTTCAGGCAATGATAAAAATCCCTAGCAATAAATGCAACGTTAGGAAAATGTTCGTGATAATCGTCCATGCACAAACCCGGATTGTATTGCCTCTCACCATTTACTCTAACCCCGTTTCGAAAATACGCTTCAACCATGAATGTTTTGTGCTATTCCGTAAAGCCTATTGTGTGAATTGTTCAAGAAATTGGAAAAATTAGCGATGAATCAAATTACTTGTAACGACTGTCAAAGATGACGGAATAACTGATTGATTGTTAATTCAGGTAGTTACTGACACCCAACAGGTATTAAGCTCTACGGCTAAGCATTACGTCCTTAGATGCAAGGCCCTCTTTGATGCAAATAATTTTTGCTCGTACGGTATAATTATTATAATCAGCTGATTGGAAAATCCCTGAAATAAGTACGGAACTAGACATTAAACATAAAAATATGCTCTTAAAATCTAATAATTTATGAAAAATATGCATTTTATTATAAAATTGACAAAATATGCAAAAAATGCATATAATAATATACTATGCATTTTGCATATATTCCGCACATCGCTAATTACTACTAGTTGCTTGTAGGGGATTGCATTGATGCAGCACTTTTATCACATTTATAGTATCTTTGCTGTTATTATTTAACGTGTCTTATTTGGGACAAGGTATTATAAAAACTGTAATATGAACCCACTTTACAAGAACTTTTTCTATAAGCATATAGATTGGCCTGAAAATTATATTGACGGCAGCGAAGCGAAACAGAACGCCGCGACTCTGTCTGATTATCTCAATCTCTGTTTTCGTCCTTGCGGAATACGAAAGAGTTCCGCCAACTTTTCCTATTAAGAAAGAGTCGTGTCTTTACATACGTAAAAGGAAATTTGCATTTATTTGATTTTATTTCTTTTCTTGTATTTTCTCAATTGATTTATTTGATATTTATTCGATATTCCGCGTGAAAATTTGCTGATTTTGATTGAGAGTATTTCAAGTTCAAACTTATATACTTACCAACTGATAAGAAATCATTGAGAAAAATTCAATTACTATAACTTAAGAAGATGGTGCACTGAAAAAGTTTATGTAAAATTAAAAACATTTATAAAAGAATGAATGGAAATTTACACTAAATTTAAGGTCCCCTTGTATGATGGTCTTGAACACCCAATTTTATCAATTTCTAATAGGGCAATTTAAAGTTATTTAGAAAAGCTATTTAAAAAATATAGAAAAAAGAAAAACACAAAGTCTTTCTCCACAATTTTTATTCGGTAAAAAACTAAGCGAACCTAGAATAATTCATTATAAATCAAATCGACATGTTTCTAGTGTAGAAACACTCATCATCAGGAAAACGAAGTAAATGGTACAATGCTGATGTTGTTAGCAGTAGACAAAATAACAAGTGAGACTAAGCCGTAATGAAGCTTTCAATGGTAGGTACGAGGAGTGAAAAAATTTGAATAGTCAAAAGACAGAAAAGATTTCAGCACACTGAAAAGTCAAGGACCAGTGCCAGGCCACTGCCTTGCGTGGGAAATGAAGAGAAAAAAGAAAATTAGGGAGTTTTAAAGGACTCTGTAAAAGTCATTCTTAAGTGTAAGTGATGAAAAATCTTTAGTTTAATTTAACTATGTCGGAGACATGTGAAAGTGGTAAAATGAGAGGGAAAGAAAAAAGAAAAAAAATTGTTTTTCGTAATAAGTCATGCAGATGCTTTCTGTAAATGATAAAAAAATTGAATATTTAAAAAATTCTTAAAAATAAATACGGCTCTGCTAAATGCTAGTGATGCCGCCGAGACGAGAAATTCTCGTGTCTCGTCTCGTCTCGTCTCGTCTCGTCTCGTCTCGTCTCGTCTCGTCTCGTCTCGTCTCGTCTCGTCTCGTCTCGTCTCGTCTCGTCTCGTCTCGTCTCGTCTCGTCTCGTCTCGTCTCGTCTCGTCTCGTCTCGTCTCGTCTCGTCTCGTCTCGTCTCGTCTCGTCTCGTCTCGTCTCGTCTCGTCTCGTCTCGTCTCGTCTCGTCTCGTCTCGACGAGACGAGACGAGACGAGAGTAAAAAATTTTTCTCGAAAAAAGTCACGAGACGAGACGAGAGAAGACCGTTTCTCGTCGAAAAATTTCTCGTTTTTTCTCGAATTTTCTCGAATTTTCTCGTTTGTTAGAACACTGAATTTTAGGTATCTCCTAATATATAGACAGAAAAATAATGTGTTTAACGTTCTCACTCTATCGTATTGTGAAGGCATTTACCTTAAAACAGGATATTCAAGAGAACAGAATCAAATTGTCTAGCCTCTTTCTTCTGTCTACGGTTAGTAGTTGACATTTTAAAATAATTAACCAAATCTGAAAGAAAGCATTTTCGATTGAAAACACAATATCGAAAAGGACCCCAGTCAAATTTCATTCACAAGGCGAAAGGCGATAGATTTTGACTAAATTTAACAATTTTGTATCAAAAATTCGAAATTCGCCAAAAACTTCTCACCCAAAAATCATTAATAAAAGTGTGAATTTCATTTCATATCTCTCCCACCAGTTTTAATATTTGACATTACTTTCATAACACCCTGTATATGAACCGAAACTTTATTAGGAAATCACAGATAAAGACAACGGAGGGCCATGAAACTAAGGTTATTGAAACAATAGCATTACGTTAATAGTCTCAATTATGACATTAGTAAATAAATTAAAAATAAAAAGCCTAATATAATAGGTAAAGTGACATTCAGTACGAACGATTCAAGTGTATGCCTTATTTTGCCTCATTTTATTACACAGGTCTCAGACATAAATTTGGCTATTGAAAATAATTATTAAGTGCGGTAAATGATACTTTGCCGCACGAGGTGGCAGTTGCACGAACGGCTCGAAGCAAGTCCGGGCATGCCACTAAGTGAGTGTGGAAACGGAACTTTTCGCACAATATTTTTCCTAATTGCGTAAAATTAAGCTTGTTCGTAATAATTTTTTGTATTTTTTGGGTAAAAGGAGCAAAAAATAAAGTGAATTTTTAAATTTTGATATGTCAAATAGAGCATTTTCGGAAATACTTCTTTAAGTTCTTTCTCTTGCACTTTCTATTAATGTAATAAAAAAATTAAGGTTTTTCCCCGGATGACATTCTGGGCTGATCCCTTTATTTAGTCGAATATTTTCCAAACTATTGCAGTTAATTATGCCCCGAATTATGCCAAAAAATAAATAATAAAAGAAGGGTAGTTCCATTATGAATCAATTATTATTATTATAAATCGTTCTCTATTCTGTATCTTCTACCACCCCGTATATTTTGGAATGAAAATACCTCGGTGCCAAGCCTATTACATTATGTGAATTATGTCTTATGGCCGCTTGCAATATTTTGTTGATCTAAGAAAAATAGTTTCTAAGTCACATGACTAACAAACCGACTTATATTAAACCCTTCTGCGAGACGACCAGATACTTTTAAATGTTTACCCCCTTTAAGATTCGTATAAAAAAATATTTTTTACCCCCCATGGGTATGGGTGAGATGGCGTAAACACATAATGTAAAAAAACAATTTTTTTGGGAAAAATAAAAGTAGAGGATACGAAAAAAATTCATTTAATTCAACTGAATAAGACATGGTTCTCTTTTTTTTCAAAATAAGAGAAAAGTCCATCTCTGGGTGAGAAGGCGCTCACACAAAATATAAAAAAAATAACTAAATATTCAAATTTTGTCTCGTGCCACATAGTGGGCATCTATAAAAAATAAAAAGTTAATCTGATAAGCTTCAAGCTAATTATTTTAGCAGTTTAATCTAATAGATTGGGTGAGATGGCGCACCAACATTGGGTGATATGGCGCGCGCTATCTAACCCAACTTGCATTTTGGTGAGATGGCTAGGTAACGTGCTCGGGAACAAATAACAATGTGAATGATTTTAAGGTTAGAAAACAAACTATATGCTCATTTCAAAGCGACAATGTTACAACTAGTAAAAACTTTGGCACACCCAAATAATTAGATTACTTATTATCTAGAAAAAAAAAGGACATGCTGAAATATATAAAGGAAAATTAAAATACCTTAACTCCAAATGATGGGCGCGTGGTGAACGGCATAGACGTTTACTTGCAATAGAGGTCTGTAGCGATGGCCACGTTGCCGGATATTATTTTGTTTAGGGATATATTGCACTGCGCCATCTAACCCGCTGCGCCATCTCCACCGGGTTTACCCTAACCTTTATCACCTGTAACTGTAAGTCAAACTGACTGAATTAACTTACGACGTACCGCAAATATGAAGAATATGGCGTAACTGTCAGCGGTCATTGAACAGTTTTTATAAAATTTTAAAGAATTTTACGAAGAATTTTTCCAAATAACCTTTAACTGCCTAATTAGAAAAAAAAATTCGGTGTTCGAGTCCCTCATACAAGGATCTTCAAAAAAGTCCCATACAATTTTAATGTAAAGTTAATAGCGGAGCCAATAGTTGAGGGTAGCCAAAGTTACATAGGCTTTCGCATTGCCAGTCTGGCGGTGCCCTATACAGTATGAAATCATATTGTGATTTTACTACATAAAAGTTTTAAACCTTTACAAGGAAGGTGTGTAAAATTTTTGCTTTATTTCTTGTAATTCAATTACATTTATAGAGAAATCTCAACTTTCAAAGCATCTTATCGTAGTAAATTTGTCTTCAATCAGCGAGCCAGGTTTTTTTGACTTCGTAATAAAAATCAAAAAGACATCTATAAATCTTAGGATTTCTCGAAACCTTTACACGCCAAATCCCAATATGTTGAACCCTAACATAAGGGTAATTTTATGCGGGGCAACTTTATAGCCTTCGGTCAAATATTACAATTATTCCGCTGGATACCGTTTTGGGGAGTGATATCCACGACCTTCGAGGATTAGACCATTTAGAAATGTCGTCTATTTCGGCAGCTTTATCTATGAGATCCAGAGGCAGTTTCAAGTTCAACCAGAACGATTTAAACCAAGATATAAGTTTGATATAACTTTTTTAAATTTTAATTGACACATAATATTCCAATTGACTTGCGAGCAAGAACTCCAGTCTCGGTCTAATTATTTTATCTGCATTTCTGTAATAGTTATGTTAAAACAGAAAAATCAAATAACTGAACCTTTAAATCAAAAATTGCGACATTCATAATCATAAGGCAGTGTTAATGCCTTAGACTGTAGAGAGTATTAGAATATAGTCTATGGCGTCTTTGATGTAATCCGCCCAGATAATTGGATTTTACGTATTTCGTGTTTTTAGTTTCGTAATTTTTTGACCGAAATAGATGCTGCGTATATGGGAACTTGTTACCTGACCCCGATAGTCGTTAGTTAAGCACCGAGAACAGAACTGTTTGCAACATTTCTTCGCTCAAAACAAGGAGATACCCATTTTCCTTGGAGTTGAACTTAAGTCCGACTCTACGGAACAGAAAAATATAATTGTAGATCAAAATTTCTAAAATCATTAGACCTTCAAGTCTTCACTAGAAAAACATGGTTTATCATTTTTTCTAAGCTGAAAAGAACACTTTCAAGACTTGAAGGATTTTGAGAAAGTGTCTTTAAATGGTGCAAAAAATCTTACCATAAATTTCGTACAGAGCGAAAGCGTTAAATTATATTAACTGTCACTAAAACTAAGAAAAAAGAACCATGTCTTATTAATTTTATTCTCTAGTAAAACCACTCGATACGATATTTATCAACAACAAAAATTTAATTTAATTTAAAAGAAAAACGCGTTTAACAAAATAAATGTTCAAAATTACCACAACTTTTGTGTGTGCAAAAATTAATACGTTTTAAAAAACTAATTTGAACTGTTTGGAGTATTTCGTCATCATTTCTCAAAGCATTAATTCCAGTTTGAATACGTTTCCTTAATTCATCTTCTGTATCTACTGACCTAAAATACACAAGGGTTTTCAAAGTTCCCCATAAAAAGTAATCCATGGGAGTAATATCAGGGGATCGAGCTGGCCAATTTGCGGAAGCATCATTGCATCTACCTATCCATCTATTTGGATACTGTTTCTTTAAATAATTACGTACGTTTAACGAAAATTGTGAAAAAGTTCCAAAGGTGGGGATCTAATAAGTTTGGAAAGTTGTTTCGCAGATGTCCCTAATAATTTTCGCAATTTAGTCGGGGTGGCAAAATGACAGGACTAATCATATAAGTGTATATGATTCCTGCCCACACTTTGATCTTAAACTCATGCTGATAATGGGTTATTTTAGTCGCATGAGGATTTTCTTCAGCATAGACTTTTTCATTGTGTAAATTAGTTATGACACTCATCGTGAAACAGGCTTCCCCTGTGAATAAAATTCTTCGTGTAAAGTTCCTATCTTAATTTCTGTGTTCTTGGATGATGTGGCAGAAAGACAGGCGTGGTTCAAATTCATGGGGTAAAAGATTTTGTACCCGTTGAACATGAAATGGGTGCAGTAGCTGTTCTCTAGTAACCCTATTAACAGTATCTTTGCACACCCCTTGCTCTAAGCCCAATTATCTGCGGCTGAGTTTGGGATTTTCTTCAATCCGATTTCAAATATCTTCCTCGACCTCTGGAGTTCTTACCGTACGTGCACGAAGACGTATTTCAACTGTCTCAAATATTTTCTGGTTTGGTAAGCGACGATTCGGAAATCTTTTACGATTTAGTCTGCAAGATTCTAAAGCATATATTTGGTAAAATCCAAAAACCAATAACATATTGGTTAGTTCTTCGTTGGTATACTGTAAGATCATGGCGAAAAACATGTGAAAATTGTTTGAGGATTGAAATGTATGCTTGAATTGGTTTCTGAAAGTTATTTCGTTTGTGTGCAAGGTACTGCAGGTGGCGCCCTCTTAATTTTACAATAAAAATGATACCATACCAATTTCATTCATTCCACAACGGCCCTTGGACCACTTGAAGTTGGACAGCCCTGTACTAAGTGATTATTACTCTAGTTGGTTTCATGATCAGTTATCCACTAAAGCAATAAAAGCATTTCTAAGGGTGGAAGGCAAGAATTAATGCAATCAAACCAAGATGTCCTACGGGGAGATATTTGTAATATATGGATCCTAAGGAATTTTAATAGTTTAAGCTTTCAAAATGGTTTCTAGGGGTGCTGATTTCTCTTATAATCATAATGCTTTGTATAACTTAGGGCTTGACTTTTTAGTTCCCACTAGCAGGGAATGCTGATGGAATTTTTCATTATTGGTTGTGTTAAATTTCTTGAGATATCTATAATAAAGGGTGTTTCAATATAATTTAGGATAGAAACAAGCAACTTTTTATTAGTGTCTAATTGCTTAGCTTGTACTGTTTCTAGTGCTATGTATTTACAATTTTTTCAAACTGTTTAACAACTTATTGGTTTCTGTCTCGGCTTTTCCAGTTTGACTCATGTCTGCCACTATTTTCTATATGGATTGATAAAAACCTTTCACCTATGAAAGGTTTCTGGGGATTCAGATGCATTAAGGGAGTAGCAACTGCCTTCTATGTAGCACCATGGCGACGTAGTTATAAAGCCTCAGTTAATCGAGGTCTATGATGAGCAACAACAAAACGTAAAAACTGTGATGAAAATAAAACTGTAAATAATAGTTATTATAGCTCGCTATAATAACTATATATACAGGGTGTTCATTTGAAAACTTCCCACCTCGATATTCCTGCTTTAAAATGAAAATGTGGAAAATCCCTCGGACCCGTCAATTTTTATTTCGAGGGGGACATCTTTTGCGTATATTGTCAATCTTGTTACTTCAAGCCCCTAGGAGGGAGGGGGGGGGGGGGGTAAGATCTAAATCTTAAATGGATACCCCTATTTTATATAATTTTTTTTGGATATTTTTTTAAAAAAAACATTATTAGTCTATACTTTACAGTTTCCGAGATATTGACTCTTGAAAAATGACATTTTTGAACTTTGACAGCGTCTAGCTTTCTAACTGTACGTCTTAGAGCAAAACGGCTTACATATCCCTATCTTCGATTTTTATTATCTTTCCAATAGTGTCAAGTTCCGGTCAAACCGGAAGTACTATATTTCTTTCATCCGGTTTAACCGAAAGTTCACACTATTGAAAAGAAAAATAAAAATCGAAAATAGGGACATGTAAGCCGTTTTGCTCTAAGATGTACAGTTAGAAAGCTAGACGCTGTCAAAGTTCAAAAATGTAATTTTTCAAGAGTAAATATCTCGGAAACTGTTAAGTATAGACTAATAATGCTTTTATTAAAAAATGTTCAGAATTTTATGCAGAATCCAAAAAAATTATATAAAATAGATCTTACCCCCCCCCCCCCTCCTTCCTAGGGGCTTGAAGTAACAAGATTGACAATATACGCAAAAGATGTCCCCCTCGAAATAAAAATCGACGGGTCCGAGCGATTTTCCACATATACATTTTAAAGCAGGAAAATCGAGGTGGAAAGTTTTCAAATGAACACCCTGTATATATATATATAGCTATATAACTAGAAACTAAACATCGGAGGCCCATAATTTGCGAATAACAAAATTCTTTCTCGTGCAGATGTTTCATGCAAAAGTGTAACTTTGTAAATACATTCCATGAACCCAGATTCAGAAAACTTGAATCAATTGAATTAAAACACCCTTATTACACAAATATTTGTCTTTGTGTGCTAAAGGGAATGTCAATAGTATTATTCTAATATGAAGAAGAAGGAGCTTGTAGTATGTAAATACTGAACCGTACTTCCGAGTGGGAGCCTACAAGGCTGGGAATGGGAGCACCTGACGCGACGTCGAGTCGACGTCATATATGGGTTATTCTATCCGAACAGGACTATTTTGTGTTATCATTTAATATATCTTTATAAATAATTTCTTTAAACTATATTTGATGAATATATGTATATACTTGGTGTTCCTTCTACAACGTTTTGGCAAACTACCCATAATATACGTTAAATCGTTTCAATATTTAAAAAAATGTTTTTCAAGCTCAAGCAACCGAGCCTGATAATGAAACCGAAACTAAGAAAGATGAAGAGTCTTCTTTGAATTTATTCGTTCTATCTTTTGTCATAGCGTGACTTAGATCGACTTTGGTACGACTAAGATCTGAACACCATCCGACTACTAGATGTCGCTGCCGAGTGTATTAATTTAGGTTTATAATACATGGTAGTAGTCCTTACTTTTGTTGAATCGCAGGCTTACTGAAGAGCAATGATATAGAGAAATGCGTCCAAGGAAGAGGAGGATGATAAGGAGAGAGAGAAAAGAATGTAGTAAAATATGGGGTTCAAAACAAGAAAAAAATCATACTAAATTATTAACTTAATTTTTCCCTGCTTCAGCAGATTTACCCATATAGGCTTTTCGGATATTTTCAGTTGCGAGATTTATTAATGTTGTTTTTGGTGGAAGCTTTAAAAATGGGAAAAAGGCATTCTTTAAATGCTAATGGATTTGTTTTTCGTGCGTAACGAGATAAAGGATATTTCAGAAAGTTTAGGAGAGAAATAAAAAGAAAATATTATTTTACTGACTGGAAAATTATATTTGAAAAAATTACATAAATTAGTATTTACATAGATAAGTATATTTATTATGAATTTTTTTTTAGACTTTAATTATCTTTCATTTTGCTTTATTTCGACATGCTCGCAAAATGTCCCTATTTGGGCAACATTTTATTCTGATTACGGTTTTCACAATTTGAGGATGCATCAGGAAAAACTTTTTTATGCGGGTTCTAAAAGTTGATTAACCCATTTCTCTAGTCGAGGGGAGAGAAACTCTTTATGTCCTTTCTTTTAAACAAATAGTTTAAGGGCAGACGAATAAAAACTGAAGTAAAACTAAAATAAGGTATAGAATAGAAAAATACAGAGTAAACCTATTTTGCAAACTTTTAAAAGTAAGAAAGTAACTAAATATCGAAAAGATGGTCGCGTGATCATTTTGTTGGATTAATTACAATTAGAAAACTTTCACCCTTCTTCGAAAAATCGGTTAAGAATATCCAATAAAACTTGCAGGAAAGTAAGAAAGTCAAATAAATTTTAAAAGAAAATTTCTTTAAAACGAATTTGAATTTAAAACTGAAGCAGAACAAGTTAAGGGAAACTACATTAACTTTTCCCGAAAAAAACACGTAAAGCAGCATTTTCGTATTCCTGCTGACACAGATATTCTGCAAAAAAGGGAAACTTCGAATTGCTCCACAGTGTGGTAGGTAAACATCGGGATAATATTACCGGGGCTGTTGTAAAATTGAGACCTCAAAAAAATGATCAATTTAATCAGATGTTCTATATTATACAGGGTGTTATGAAAATTACTTACTATATTTAAACCAACAAATCCTGAAATAAAAAAAAATTACAGGAAAACATTTTTATATGTCGCTTTGCTGTAATAGGAGCAAAATTTTATTATTTGTTTTTGGAAATTTATGGCTGCCGCTGCTGGTGAATTAACATTCAGGGAGTCACACAGTTAGTAATGGGCCTTTTTACTATAAATAAATCTAACATATTCAGGATTGACATCCTAAATTAGAACCTATTAAAAGTATATTCCGATAATAAAAATCTTCTTGGAGTGTCACAAACCTTTTCTAGAAATAATTAAAAAGACTCTTGAGGCCGATTATATCGTTATCCTCGTTTCGATAACTTAAATAGGTAAGAACATGAGACTAGACGCGAGAAGTTATATAGTTAGATGCCGGCGGGTCGACGGTCGACCTTTAGTTCAAGTCCCTGCGACTGGTTATTACGAGATAGACCCTGAAGCTATTAATAAAAAAATTATTATAGAAACAGTGGCATTTGATTGAATAGTCTTCATTTTATGACGAAGTTTCAATCTATTTATTTTGGAGCTTATATTTTACATTAAAATGGACAAAATGATAATAATCAAAAAAAAATCTTCATAAAGAAAAGTAAAGCAAAATTTCTCTAAGAACATGCCGCATAGTGGCCAAGTCACCTGTCATTTATTGCACCCTGTTGAAGTCTAGTCTTTTTTACATAATATGTTGGTGACAGAGACAGTACTGGGTTACGTTCCTTTACCATCACATCTGCCATATTTAAAACTTATACGGGGGTCTTAATGGTTTATTAGCAAAAATACAGCGTTCATTTTATTTACAATTGAAATATCGAACTCAATGTGCAATAGAGTAACAGTTATGGTTATTCATTAGTAAAGCATAGAAATACATTTGACATGCACCTAATTTACCGATGGAAAACGCTATGAACAACCCTGACAACACACAAGAGTTTCGTCGCCCAAATATTATAGCTAGGAGCTAATTAAGCGGCAAGCGATGCGCCTGCGCATGTTTCGCGTTCAATGCTGCGTTACCATATTAAACTACTATTATACTATATTATAAAAGCCATGTGTTTTTAAATACAAACAGCTCGATTAGTTCTCAGTGAGCGCAATGTTTGGCAACCTATTGCACCGTAATTAAAATAGATAAACTAATAATATTAAATTTATAATAGCAAATGATGATAAATTAAATGTTTGGTATTGGAAGTAGGAGAGTAACAAATTAATCTAAACTGGTTTATTCTATTTACCGTTCAACTTAAATAATAAACACCAAAAAAATGTAGTCTCTGAAACATGACGCGTGAGTTTGCTACGGCCCACTGGTGAACTGGAAAAAAATTTGAGGCAATTTGTTAAAAAAAAATTTTTTATTTGATGCTCTTTTTGCTTTTTAATTTGGATGGATTATAAACGTCCCTTGTATAAATCGGTACGTTTTTTTGCTATACGTTTTACTATTTTATTATGCCTGTGCCAGTGGTCTGTGTGTATGTATGCATTTATCTGTCATTATTTTCGTAATTTTGTTCGAAATAGGAAAAACATTCTTTAAACAAGCGATTCATTGTTTATTTTTATATTTTTACCATTAAGAGAAAAAGCTGTTTATAATTTTTTGTTGAATATCCCTTGTATCAATCCTGGACATAATAACCATCAAACAAAAGAAAGAGAAAGATATATAAAGGGCATAATAAATTCGAAAACGTACGAGGAAAGACAAGACAGAGGATAGCCGAACAGGCATAGAATAACAATGGCTTCGTGAAAAATCGCTAAATTGCTTACTGACGTTATAAAATGATGGAAAACAAAATGGGTCCGCGGTCGGAGCATTTATTAAAATATTTTTTCCGGAAAAAAATTACTTGTAGATTTCGACATAAAATTATTACTGGTGGTGATTCACGAGTGAGGTACGTTATATTCTTAATCTGTTAACAGGTATAATTTCTCTATTATTAAACTTATTACATTCAGTAAAGGTCAAGGAGAGTCAAGAACGGGTAATATATCTGCTGAGACAGCCAAGCTGCAGGTTTACATCAGTCCTCGTTGAAGAGTGCGTAGATGCCCTGCAAAGGCTTTCAGATATCAAGAAAGTTAAACTGGTCTGGGTGCTGAGACTTCAGGGAATTCAGGGCCATTAAAGAGCAGATGAGCTCGTCAGATTTGAAACGAAGGCTCCGTTCCACGGGCCGTAATCAGAAATATTAATTTCAACTTAACAGAAAGGGTCTGAACTCAATTAGTGGGTCACACGGCGTTCTACGGAACAATGGCAATGGCAAACTCAAGGATGTAGACAGACTAAGGTCTTTATAACAAGAGCAGACAAATCCAGATTGGAGTCGCTCCTGAACAGGAGATGGCGGACCCTCAATCCATTAATAGGGATTCTGATTGGGTACTGAGTTAGGAAGAGGAGGAAACACCACTACACTTTCTGGGGCCGTGTGAGGCTCTGGGACGACTGATACATCGGATCTTTGTTTAGAGTAATTGCTTGCTAGGTTACTAAGCCTCCCCATAACTACAACTATTACATAAAGTAAATGATTTAAATACTCATTATTTTGGTCTAAGCCGCTGCATTTATTACTAACAGTTACTCTCAAAATTACGAACAATGAGCCTAATGAATAAAAATTAAGCGATTACTTTTTAGAAGCGATTGCTTGACTAGCAAATGTAAGAAGTAAAAGCGATTGCTATATCTGGATATGAATAAAATTTTGAAGCAATTGCTATTTTTCTTACATCTCTGTAGCAAATGCTTATTCAACACAAGTTCAGACGTGGCTTATCCACTTGCTCAGATTATAGATTTCATGTTCAGTTTGGTGCCTAATTTGCAAAAGAGTTGACGTATATACAACAACGTTGGTCTATTTATTGAGTACAACAGTAATTTGTTGCGTTTTTGTGGAAAATAGGAAACTTATATTTGTGATAAGGCAGATTTCAGTGAAAATGAGAAAAGTGATAGTAGTGATGAAGAAATTAAAGACAAACAATTGATATTCGTTCACAAATTAAAGGATCATAAATAAATCTCTCTGACGACAACCGTTTAGCTTCCACAACAGCTTCAGCACTTCTAAGAAATTTAATAAAAATATTGGTCTTCTCCAAAACTGCATCCATTACAGAAGTGTATCTCTTACAGATAGTAGTTTGGTGAACACCGAGTTCTTCACTTGCAGAATTTTGAAAGCCCGACAATTTCCACAGAAAGACTTTAATATTATTTAAAGGCGACAGTGCACCCCCTCGCCTTTTACAAGTAGTATCAGTCAAAAAATAATTTGCCAACCACTCAACATTTTCACAGTCAAATCGATATAACTTTCTGAAATCATCATAGCTGCAATTTTTACGTACACTGTAGATTTTTCTTTTACAGCCATAATTGAAGACACAAATTAAGAGCAACGCACGTGTATGCTGCGGAGAACTAAAGTTGAGTGCTACCAAGCAAATGATGCAGGGGTCGACCTACCTTAAAAAGTTGAAAGCAATCGCTATACTAGAAAAATCAATTCCTCAATTTATTTATCACATTTTAAGCAAACGATTGCGATTGCTTCTAGTTTTTAAGAAAAATCATTGAATAGAAACGATTCCTGCACTTTTAAGCAATCGCTGGACGCAAAAGCAATTACTTAAGTTTTTATTCATTGGTTTTATTCATTGGCTTTCAAGAAATTACTTCGATTTTATAAGAAAAAGCAATTGCTACATTTGTATTCATTAGGCTCATTATTCAGGACTGTTCTATTGCTGGAAATAGGTCTGTCAGGACACATCGCAGAGAATATTTCGACTACTCTCCAAGTAATATTTTCGATACAACACTATTTAATCAGTGTTTTTTTTTGAATATTGTAAAACTTGTTAAAACTAATAATAAAAAAAGACATCTAGTAACATTTGACATTATCATAATTATTACTGGTGGCTACATTGAGGTATGTATCATAGCCGTGATGATTTTTTTAAGAATTTAATTAAGACGTATTTATAAATAACTTTTATTTGGCTTATTAGAAAATAATAAAATTTGGTGTGCTAGTTCATCATACAAGTACCTTCAAAAAAGTCTTATACCATTTTGATGTAAAGTTAATAGGGGGCCATATTTGAGAGTAGCAAAATGTACAGGAGATTTCTTTCCCATGGCCAGCCTGGCGGTGCATACAAAAATTAGGGTTTTTAATATGTTTTTATAAAAAATATTTTTCATTAACGATAATGTTAACACCAACCTACAGTGTTAAAACGTGTTTATTAAAAGGAGTATCGCCAAGAAAGAATCTGGAGCAATCTCTCTAATTAAGTGATTGAGGTGTTAATTATGAAGAAATAAACTCCCACAATCTCTAAAATAAATTTACTTTATTCTAAATATCTGTAAATCATTTCTACTACTCGTATTTTCGATCATATTTTCAAGAAGTTGCCAGTCATATATCTATAAATTACAAAAATATATTACCAGACAAAATCCAGAAGTTGTCAAATTAGCTGAAACTTTTTGGTTTCCGACCATCAGACAATGATCAGAACTATATGCATTCGGTGCTGCAGCAGACCTTTATTAAATTTCACTCGAAAAGTTCATGTAGTGCTTTATATTAAATTTTCAACCGGTCAGCGGAACACAATCGCCATCTGGCGACGGACATTTTGCGGTGAAAGTGTCATCTGGATTCGGTCCTAACTGATGCCACCGACGCCATGTTGCCGTTTCGTGCTGCATATGGGGGATCGGTGATTTGTTCACCAATCGCGACAGTGCAGTGAAGTGGATTGATTTTTTAAAATAAAGCTGATAATTTAATTTTAAAGAAATTTGCAAAATAAACTCCATAACAATTATTATTAAGCTTTAGTTTTTGATACAAAATATTGTATGGTTACCAATAGAAGGAATTGTAATACCTATAAAGATGTTGATTGTCAATCTCAATGAACACATAGATGTCATGGAAACAGTACCAAATATTTTGGCCGAAATGGATAAAGAAAGAATAATAGAAACCAGGGTAAATACAAATATTTATTACCGATTTGTCAATTTACATCATCATTATAATTGATAATTCAATTTTAGAAATATTACAGTTAAATAAAAATAATTAAATAAAATATTAATTCATGGAAAACGTCGGCAATCAATTATTGTAATCCCCGAAGAACAAAATACCGGTTACCAAGAAAAATCTGCTAAGTATATTTAAATAAAGTCCAGTCATTTGTGCTAAATAAATCACAGTGAAGAATTGTCTTGTTTGCAGATATTCCTGTATATTGTAGGCAAGGCTGTTTATCAATATCTGAGACATGGTTTTTAAATTACATTTGAATCGTGCTCCATTTATAATTTATTGGCAGTTTATAAAAATCTTGTGCCCATGAAATGGGCTGTTTTAAACGTAGTATAGATTTATGGAAAGAAAACTATTTTTTAAATTTCTTCTATTATAGGTCAGCACTTTTAATATAATAAAGAAGGGACTATCGCTTGTCAATGTTAACACAGCCAGAACAAACTACTTCAGACATATCTGACATGGTGGTATGGTTGAAATAAGGACCTTTTGCTATACCAATTTTTTGAAGGAATATTGGCATGTGAGCAGTTCGCCAGCGTACAAAGGATTATTTTTAAACAAAGAAAACATTACTTAAAGGTTGGAGATGATGGTGACGCTGATGATCGTAATGATATTGATCTGAACGAATAAGCAATAGAAAAATAAGAGAATTCTATCGCATTGCAATGCAGGTAAAAAAAGGTTTTAAAGAAAGGCTAGTAAAGGCTGTGTATACCTTTTAAGTAATGGATGAAGGAAACTTATTGAGTAATAGACGTGTTTTGGACTTCCATTGCCTTTAGTTTTTCATATCACAACGTTTCAACTGGTAAGTATCTCTAGTCGTCTTCAGGTGAATACTAAATAAGTTACTGGAGATACTTACCAGTTGAAACGTTGTGATATGAAAAACTAAAGGCAATGGAAGTCCAAAACACGTCTATTACTCAAGATACATCATTATCTACAACCTTCAAACAAACACAAGGAAACTTATGTTTTAGGTGTAAAGTTTATAAACTAATAGCATAGCGCTTTTGGTCTATCGGCCATCCTCAGTGCTTCCTTCAAAGCAATAAATGTTGAATGAGTTTATAAATTGTCTTGTGATTCATGCAGTAGTACCTATATAGGCCGTACTTGTAAGTTGTAAAGGGTAGTGAAAAATTATTATTTTTATAATTAGTTTAAGTAGGATACCAACGGGATACAATTTTCTTGTCTATAGAAGATAATCTAAAACATTTTCATATTGTTTTTGCAGATTTAATGCAATTTCAACCACAGTACGCCATTGGGATAAGTGCAATATGCATGCTTTGCATTGCTTTTCATATTGTTTCTGTAAATGGTATGTGTGCGAGAATGTTTGTAAATGGCAATAATTTGTTTTAATTTCGGACGACACAGTCGAGTTTTGAAATAGTCAAGCGATTTCCTAGTTAAAATATCTATGTAGTATATATTTACTAGTTTTAATATTGGATGCCATTGGTATATTTATCGGTATTTTTTTTACTTTCCTCGCAGAGAAAATTTTGTAATCGCGAAAATTTTTGTTATTATTAGATGTTTTAGGTTGGTTCAAAAGTTTAAGAACTACTTGAAGGGGAGCAACGAAATATGGTACATGAACTAGGTATTAACGCTGCTCAAAACCGAGTATAGTTTGGGTTCGATACAAGGTAAATAACAAAAAAAAAAATTGATTCGATTTGTTTTTAGTTTTCTGTATTATGGCTTATGTTAACTATATTGTGCACGTCAACGAGCCCATGGAAGCAGGCTGGTCATTTAGTGCCGCTACTGCTCGAAAAGTTTAAGGATAACAAATGGCCTATAACGTAAAATAAATATATGTAAATTCGATTCGACTCGAACAACTAGAAAATTCCTATAACTAGAAGGGGGGGGGGGGCATATAGCAACAGGAGATGGTCGACTTGAAAATAGGTCCTGAATGTTTAATTTCTGCATAATAAAATATCCGCGTCTAATTTTCAATAAATTATGTTTCGTTAAGAAAAGTGTTGATTTATTTAAATCAACACCTTTCTTGCCATATAGCATTTAAAAGCAGATATATCAAAAACTATTTAAAATATCGAGATTAATGAAGTACAACATTTTTACGTATTAAAGACCCCTCTTTCGTAGTTTGAGGTGAAGCGGTCAGATATGCAAGAGAAAAAAATTAATGCGAGAAATTACCAAACTCACATTGTGTAAACTAAAAACTAATTACGGAATCGTATTTCTTGCCATAAACATAACTACACCAAATTAGATTCATATCATCCGCTTACCCACTTTTAAATAATCGCCAATTTTCTAAAATACATGTTTACTTGGATCACCCTATATCTCTTTAACGGTGCATATTTCATCATAAGAAATTAAGCATATAATATGACCTTTTCAAGTCTACTATATTCCGTTGCTGTATTGCCCCTTATTTATGGGTCACCCTGTATATTAGCGAGGAAACTGCCGCGAAAGTTGCCGAATAATATCAAGAATTTAAAAAGAAATTTAGAACTAACGAGATAATAATCCATTCTATAAATGCCTAGCTAACAAGTCTTGAAAAGAATCAGTATAGTTAAGGGAGTTGGAGAGGTATTGGGGCAAGTGCACTGAATTTGAGATTTTATTCCGGAAATAACCAACGTGAGAGAATATTTATTATTTGTTTATATTAAAAATTATTTTAAAAAAATTGACGCAGTTTTATTCAACTCCCATTTTTCCCCCCTAACTTCAAAAAAGTCATAAATCTACATTTAAAAAAATTTATTATTGAAAAATGGGCGTATAATATTTCCCCTGCTTGTTTATTCAGAGGAAAAACTCTCTCCGAAAAAATCCGGTACGGCTTTCCAGGACGAAAAGGGTAGAATACCAAGCAAGCGGATTCTTTAGTAACGTCTGCATCATGACAGTCACAAACTCTTCTGTTATAGTACGAGCCATTCTGTATTGCCAGTTTCAACAAGCTGACTCAGGGGAAGCGTTGGCGACGATCATAGACGACGTAGAACTTTATCATAACATATTAAAAGATATTTTACAGGATGTGCTAAAATTGGACAGAAAACCCCCAATTATTTTATCCCGGTATAGTGTTAATTAACTAAACGAAAAATTTTATCATTAAAAAAGATAATATTTACTTCACAATATTCAATTATTGTTAAAAATTTCAGTTCGTCCAAGGATTCCATTTTTTCTGTCAATAGAAACCCTACTTTAACAGTTTTTGACTTACGTAAGGTACGTAGACCCAAAAAGGGTTTCTATAGAATAATACGGTTACCTTTCTAAACTTCTACCATGCGAGCAAAAATTATTTGCATCAAAGAGGGCCTTGCATCTAAGGACGTAATGCTTAGCCGTAGAGCTTAATACCTGTTGGGTGTCAGTAACTACCTGAATTAACAATTAACAAGTTATTCCGTTATCTTTGACAGTCGTTACAAGTAATTTGATTCATCGCTAATTTTTCCAATTTCTTGAACAATTCACACAATGGGCTTTACGGAACAGCACAAAACATTCATGGTTGAAGCATATTTTCGAAACGGGGTTAGAGTAAATGGTGAGTGGCAATACAATCCGGGTTTGTGCATGGACGATTTTCACGAACATTTTCTTAACGTTGCTTTTATTGCTGGGGATTTTTATCATTGTCTGAAACGAACCGTGGCTGTGTTTAGGGAAACAGGTTTTATACAACACAAAAAAAGAGCAGGAAGACCATCTGACAGAACAGAAGAACTTGTTGCAAATGTTCGTGAAATAATGCAAAATACGCCAACAAATTGTATAAGACGCCTGTCCCATTTTCATTTATTATATTTTTTTTTCTTTCTGTATATTCTTACTTTGTTAATTTTGTAAACAACAAAAATAAATTTGTATTTGTCTACTTATTTTGTTACTCATTAGTTTGGCTTATCATGTCATAATATGAATTTGACAAGATTTTAACCTAGATTTGGTTAGATATATCGTCCCTATATCATTGTGATCTAAACCAGGCCCTACGTTTTTTAATCCAAGCCCTCTTTGAAGCAAATAATTTTTGTTCGCACGGTATATCGGCTAACATATTGTTAAACCTTATTTTTTTGCCATACAAACAATAATAATAGTAATAATAAATTAAATAACAAAATTTTCCAAAAATAGATTAAAATTTGAAATAAACTGGATAAAATGAAATAATTTAATTTCACTTTTCTTACGTTTAAAACGAAAAATATTGATCTGAGACAAAAACTATTAAAATAAAATTTGTAGAGAATTGCATTTTCTATAAGTTATGTTATAGTCATATTTAGGCAAAAGTTGAAAATGGGCGAGTTATTTAACAAAAAAATTATCATTTACTCTTCCCAACGATTGCAAAAAAGAAAACGGTGGAACCTAATTTTTTTCCATTTTAAATGTACATACATTCCGATTGAAGTAATAATATGATTTTAACATCGACTTGGCAACGTAAAAATTTGTGAGTGTCAGTACGCAGAAACCGGTGAATTCTTTCATATCAGCATCGCACACTCAGAGTGTTTTCATCTATTTTCCGGCGTCCGTACATCGAATTTATATTACACAGTCCATTGGCTGCCGGTTCCCTCATTTTACACTTGTATTGTGTCCGCAGTAGAAACGAAATTCACACCCCTCACAGTGAATATTATAAAGGAGACTTGAAGAGACGTATACAGGGTTTAATGTAGGAATATTGAGCTAATAAGACGCATTTTCTTTGGAAATTTAGGTGTATTTTGCCTTTTTGGAAATCAGATTTTTTAATACCAATTAGGAGCATTCACGCATCACAAGCCAATGGTACCTGCTTTGATTCCTGGCCGATTTGGCGGACTTATTAATTTCAATTGACCAACTCCAACGTACTACGTAATATTGCATATTATGCAACAGCATTCTCAGTGACAAAAATACTGTAGTTGAAAGGCGACCTCGATACAATATATTTGTGTGACTCTGGTACTCCTGCGGTATCCTTTAACATGTTGTCGAGAAGTGAGCCACTTCTCAACCAAGTGAAGGATTCAGCCAGTGCGGACATTGACCCTCAAACTACTTCATTTGACGCCATTTTTATGAATTTTTATGTTTTTGTAAATAGAATATTCAGTTACAATTTTGATATTTAATTTTTTTTTAATTTAAACAGTCATCAGATCAAGAACTAGAATGATTAAACAAGTTTACATCATATATATATATATATATATATATATGTAATTATGTTTAACTAATAAAGACGATTTGATATTATATTATTATATTTTTAATTATTATTATTATTATTCTAAGAACGTGAATTCATTCTTTACCTTTCCATTCAGAAAAGAACTGGAACTTAGCAGTTGGTCATGTTGTATGGTCTTTATAAACAAAATGATAAAAAAATAACGTGCAAGCAAAAATTATTTGCATCAAAGAGGGCTTGGATTAAAAAACGTAGGGCTTGGTTTAGATCACAATGATATGGGGACGATATATCTAACCAAATCCAGGTTAACATTTTCTCAAATTCATAGTATGACATGATATGCCAAAATAATGAGTACCTAATAAAATAAGTAGACATATACATATTTATTTTTGTTGTTTACAAAATTAACAAAGTAAGAATATACAGAAAGAAAAAAAATAATTACATAAATTGCTGAAATTGGCCACGCTTCAAGCATAAATTCACACGTCTCTTCATATTTTCGAAAGTGTTGACCAGCATCTGGAGAAATAACCATATTCTTGGATAATCCTTTCTTGAAATTGTTCTAAATTTGCAACTGGTGTTTTAAAAATAGGGTTCTTTAAATGAGGAAATACGAAGTAATCCATAACCGTTAAGCAAGGTGATCTAGGTGGGAATTCAACGTCTGATCAAAAACTGGTCAATCTGTCGTTGAAAAAATTGCGTAAGTAGTTAATAGTTTCGGCGGCTGTATGGCGGTTGCACCGTCCTGTTGAAAATATCCAAAACGTAGTTTGTCGTCAAGTAATTGCTCCACAAGTGGATTCAAAATATTGTCTTTATACCGCTGTGCTGTAACTCTGTCATGGAAAAAAATAGGACCAACAATTCTTCTTCGGGAAAAAACTAACCAGACACCAATATTTTAAGGGTGCAATGCAACTCTACAAAAAAATGGGGATTTTCACTACTCCACATGCGTGTATTCTGAGAATTCACATAACCGGAGAGGTGGAATCAGGCTTCATCCGAAAAAAATGTCAGGTCTATAAATCATTTCATTCCAATAAATTTTGAGTAAACCATTGAGAGTAATTCCTGCGTCTTTCAAAATCTGCGGCTTGTATTTCTTGGAATACTTGCACTTTATAAGGAAACTAGCGTGTACCCGGCATGCGTTGCAACCCGCTGGTATAAATACAAACCCGAACAAACCCGATATATTAGTACCCGGCATGCCACTTTCTGAAATTGCACCGGTGCGAAGCCGGGGCGGGTCGCTAGTTATACATAAAAACCTTCCCCTTGAGTCACTCTATCTATTAAAAAAAAACCTCTTGAAAATCCGTTGCGTAGTTTTAAAGATTTAAGCGGATATGAAAGGGGACAGACGGGCGACAGCAACTTTGTTTTATACTATGTTAAGATAAATTTAGCTGCTTCTTAAGAATAGTCCTGCATGTTCCATAAGATCTTCCCACTTCTTGGGACAGGCGTCTTATACAATTTGTTGGCGTATTTTGCATTATTTCACGAACGTTTGCAACAAGTTCTTCTGTTCTTACAAATTACTTGTAACGACTGTCAAAGATGACGGAATAACTGATTGATTGTTAATTCAGGTAGTTACCGACACCCAACAAGTATTCAGCTCTACGGTTAAGCATTACGTCCTTAGATGCAAGGCACTCTTTGATGCAAATAATTTTTGCTCGCACGGTATCTTATCTATATGCTTGATAGCCAACGAACACAGATCAATATTACCGTTAAAGCATAGCTTGTTGTCAAAAATGTCAGATATTCATATTCATAAATGGTATGTGAGATATTGTTTAGTGATATATAGTTGTTCTTGCAAATATTGAACATGTTTTTTTCAGTTTTAAAACAAGAATCACTCTATGAACAATCTGCCAACACTGTCTCGTCGGTCAAATTTTAAACGTTGTTGCAAACGTTATCTCGATAACTCGATGTTTCGATTCGACTAATATAAATTAGGGTGTCACACATACTTAACACGATATCTAGTGAACCAACCTACAAACAAGAGTGTTCAACAATAGGGTTGTGAAAAGCATTCATGATGACCAGAATTTATTACATAAAATGTGTTAAAGGGGACAATGGCTTAATGGCTGTAATAAAAGTTATAGGAAGAGAAATGAATAGTGGGTTTTATATATGTATTTTATCTTTATTGTGGCGAGAGCTAGTAGCTCTGAACGTGATGGTCAACATAGGCATAAAATGTGAATTATTATATATATAAATGACGGACTCATCTCATAAATTTGTTAGATAGTGCCTGTCAACTTTACCTAACAATAAGGATAATACATACATCGTACATTAACTGAAACTTATAATATATCTTTAAAACATTGCCTCAAATTTGACAAAGCCTCAGATATAATAATAACTATTTATAATAAAGAAATCGTTCAGCCTATTATAGAGAATAACGCCCACTTGCTTGCTTGAAGCAAGCGTTTTGAATATGTACTTGTACTACGAAATGCCCGTATCGCCAAAATTTTTAAATAAAAATTAGTGACAAATAACAAAATATACTTTTCGTTCCATTTTACATAGTTAAAATGTATTGTCACGACGTAACGGACGAGTCAATTAATTCTTTATAATCAAAATTACTATGCGTTCATCTTCAGCGAGGCGCATATTCCATGTAATATCAGCAGAGAAAAATTTAAATTTGATTACTGTTTACTGGAATTTTTTGACGTCTCAAACTTAAATAGCAAATTGTCATCGTCAATGCCTTAAAGATTGTGATTTGAGTTTAGACCGTTGTTCGAAAGTCGAAAAAGATATCGATCGCCATTAAAGCATTAATATTTTGTTAAAGGTGTAAGCCATGATTTATAAAAAAAAAGTCCAGAAATGATTGTAGAATGTAAAAATATACAATATGCTTCATTAGAAAAGTTGATACACATACCATTTTTATGAGCCATCTTGTATAATATATTTTTTGTAAAAAAAAATTAATTTAGTCGTTCTAAAATACCACTAAGTTCATAATAATTGCAAACAAAAAAAAATAAAAGAGTCATATTATTCCAGAGTTCATTCTATCCCTATTTTTCTCTAAAAATAACTCAAGTTCTCAACACAATAATGGACCGACCTTCTGGCGAAGACCTTAAACAAATCTCTGCCTCGGAATAATCTGGAATAGCATTCGCAGAAAAACGAATTCAAAGCTTTTGCGCGGCGGCAGCAGGAAATGATTAGCCCTGTGGCCTGAGGTGACGCGTCGCGTTTTTCCCGGAGGATTGATGTACGAAGGTTTTTAAGCAAATTACTTTTAGTGTAGGACATTTTTTTTCGTGCGGGAAAATCATCTTACGCTCGCAGCCACGGGAAAGGGAGGAGAGAACGACCTCGGCCAAGCCATTATATACTAAAGAATCTCACAGATAAATTAAACATTATACACTTGAAACCATGCGATTGGCCGATGGGCTTTTTCACTATCACCGAATTTATCATACTCAGCATCGACATCCTGAATTATTATTAAAAATACATCCCAATAAAAATCTTCCTAGACTGTCACAAAACCTTCCTAGAAAAAATTAAAAAGACGCCGCGAAAGCAGAAAGGTTGAAAACATGAGATCAAGATAATGAGCCTAATGAATAAAAATGTAGCGATTGCTTTTTCTTATAAAATCGAAGTAATTTCTTGAAAGCTAATAAATAAAAACTAAAGTAATTACTTTTGCGTCCAGCAATTGCTTAAAAGTGCATGAATTGCTTCTAGTCAATGCTTTTTCTTAAAAAAATAGAAGCAATTGCTATCGTTTGCTTAAAATGTGATGAATAAATTAAGGAATTGCTTTTTATAGTGTAGCGATCGCTTTCAACTTTTTAAGGTAGGTCGACCCCTGCATCATTTGCTTGGTAGCAGTCAACTTTAGTTCTCCGCGGCATACACGTGCGTTGTTCTTAATTTGTGTCTTCAATAATTATGGCTGAATATATGAACGTCCGTACAGAAAAATCTACAGTGTACCTATGTAAAAATTGTAGATATGATGATTTCAGAAAGTTATATTGATTTGACTGCGAAAATGTTGAGTGGTTGGCAAATTATTTTTTGACTGATACTGGTAAAAGGCGAGGGGTGCACTGTCGTCTTTAAATAAGATTAAAGTCTTTCTGCGGAAATTGTCGGATCCGGGCTTTCAAAATTCTGAAGGTGAAAAACTCGGTGTTTACCAAACTACTGAACTGTCTGTAAGACATACACTTCTGTAATGGATGCAGTTTTGGAGAAGGCCTTTTTTTTTATTAAATTTCCTACGAGTGCTGAAGCTGTTGTGGAAGCTAAACGGTTGTGGTCAGAGAGATTTATTTATGTTCCTTCAATTTGCGAACGAATATCAATTACTTGTCTTTAATTTCTTCATCACTACTATCACTTTCCTCATTTTCACTAAAATCTGTCATATCACAAATATAAGTTTCCTATTTTCCACAAAAACGTAACAGATTACTATTGTACTAAATAAATAGACCAACGTTGTTGTATTTGCGTCAACTCTTTTGAAAATTAGGCACCAAACTAAACATGAAATCTATACCTAATCTAAACAAGTGGATAAGCCACGTCTGAACTTGTGTTGAATAAGCATTTGCTACAGAGGTGTAAGAAAAGCAACAATTGCTTCAAAATTTTATTCATATCCAGATTCTAGCAATGGCCTTTACTTATAGCATTTGCTAGTCAAGCAATTGCTTTTACTAAAAAGTAATTACTTCAAGTAATTGCTTAATGTTTGTTCATTAGGTTCACTGAGTAACGTCATCTCATTATCCGCCCAATTCTTTTATTTGCCAGTTGCCACCGATTATAATGGTATCCTTGTTTCGATAGTTAAATAGAAAAGAAAAGGACTCCAGATATCATTCAAGTAGATGCCGCACGGTCCACCTTTAGCTTCGCTAGTTTTTATCAGAAAGCGTATTTTGTTTAATAAGTTTCTTAGGAAATATTTCAAGTTTTTAAAAAGTAAAACCGTAGAAAATTAATTTTTCATGGAACGTCCATAAACCTGACATTTTTCTTCCAATTTTTTTTATGTTAAAGTTTGCTTTTTATCAGAAGTCGGTTGCTAATGGCAGCGGAAGAAAAAGTACTTTTTACTTCCGTTGCCAATTGCAGCGGAAGTAAAAGTATGACTGTGTTCTCATGAATAAAATATATAATTTTGTATGATTACGTTATCATATTTAAACGACGTTTGACTATGCTATAGGATAAAAATAAAATTTTAGTGAAATAGTCGATTAACGTAGGATTAACGACGCCATTTTTTAGCTTTTTCTAACTATTGACGATTCGCATGCGCACTGCAGTGCTGTGTTGATTACAGTAGTTATTTTTATATTTTTAGCATATGAAGAAAAAAGATATATAGACATATTCTGGAGCTGGTAGAGTAAGGCAGATGTTAGTCAGCCGGTCATAGTTTTGTTTACTTTCGTGTTTTGCGCAATTACGACCCCTTTCCTGTTATAACAAACACATATTCTCTAGAATTCTTAGGAGAGATGACATCTAGGTAGACTAGAAAATATCGTGTTACCAGTAAAAAGTGTCGTTTCTACTTCAGTTCTGAAAATCGACGTGTTTACTTTCAAGGATTTTAAGGTAAATTGTGGCAATTTTAGTGTTTTCAAAAAACTATTTTTTTTTAAGTTTCTGTGCATTTATTAAAAAAAAAACACCGGCATACTATTCGTCCGGAACTGCCCTTCCAAAATTAGATACAATTTTTTTTTTATAATTGCAAGTTTCCGGAACTTACCCCTACATCCAAGCCAATTATAGGTCTCTTTTATACATGATTGACCTTGAGAACAGGGCCCTTAAAAAAATAATAGTTTTGTTTAAAATTATCCGAAATTGTTTAAAAAAAACATGTAAATAAAAAATACGTTGGCATTAAATTACCATTTAACTTTTACTGGCCTTAATTTAATCTCTAAAACGTTATAATTACAACGTTTACTTAGTAATACAATATTTTTCAACATTGTAATGAATTTGATTTGCATCTCCTAGCCTAAAAATTTTACCTCCAAGCGATGCAGCTCGAAAAGCTGTTGGATGGTGGAGTTGCAACGTAATATAAAGTACTTATTTGTTTCAAAATAATACCACAATTTTTCATAAAACAAGTTTTAATGAACACCAGGCGCTTTGTTATAATAAGATTGCAATAAAAATTAGGTGTATTGTCATCTTTAATATTAAAGGTATGTAGAATTAAGCACACTATTCAAAATCACTTTAGCACTTTATTGATAGGAATGACTTTTTCCTTATATTTAAAAAAACCCAATACCGACGTCCTTTATGGTAAACTAACGAATCTACAGCGGTATATGACGTTCAGCACGACACGTTACCTTAGGTCTTGTTAGCTCTCGGTAAGCTTTTTTTTGTTAAAGAGGGGTACCTAACAAAAGACACCCTCAAGCCTACGGTGTTCTAGTGGCTGGGAAGTGTCGAATTCGGTCCACGAGGCAACCGCCTACCGACTAAAAATTTCCCCTCTGATCATCTGGCTCACCATACCGGTACCATTTTCACATTTCTTCAGTGCGGAAGCTGTCCTTATTCTTCTATATTATTTTTCTCTCCTCACCTCTCTCTCTCTCTTTAGTTTCTAATATGCTTCATATTGCCGTGTATGTGTGTGCCCAATCGTTCTCTGATAGAAATAAACTCATCATATTTTCGGGGTTAAACACCCTACCCGAGGCATTCGCAAACGTTATTATTTCTTCAAGAATAGTATGCTCAACATCATCAACTTCCTGGCAGTAAACACACGAGTCAGAGTTCGCTTCTCGTCTTTCAAATACATACTTCTGAAAACATCCGTGCCCCGAGAGCGCCTGCGTAAAAAGCTCTTTCTAAGCTGTTCTTTTCTATTTAGGTTGTCGAATCAAAGATAACAACTCTGCTGCTAAATAAAATAATTGTTTGTAATGGAATGCCGATACCATTGCGACGGTCTCTTTTCTTTCTATTGTCACGATGCGAAATTCGGTAATTTACTTATTTAGTACATTACTCACCATAATAACTAAAAAACGTACTCTTTAATAACCGTACATAAAGGGTCCGCCATGTAACGTTTTTTTTTCAACTAGTGCTTATTTCGTGAATGGTAACACTTAGCTCATGTCTGATTTGACAGATAATTAGTTTTATCCTTCCGCTGAACGAATATGGTTGTGTATACGCTTGAACAACGCTGGGAAATATTGCGACATTACTTTGAAAATCATGGTAATGTTGCAGAATGTGTGCGAAAATTGCGTACGGATTTTGGAAGAAGAGAAGCACCGTCAGCTCCGTATGTTCGTTATCTTGTGAAAAAAGTGAAAGAAACTGGTATCCTCATCGATAAACCAAAGCGTGAAAAGCCAAAAACAGTGCGTACACCCGAGAATATTGCTGCTGTGGCAGAAAGTGTGCGTGAAGCGCCATCAACATCAATTCACCGTCGTTCTCAACAATTGAACATTTCGGAGACATCATTGAGTCGAATTTTACATAAAGACCTTGGTATGACGCCATACAAAGTCCAATTGGTTCAGGAGTTGAAGCCAACTGACCATCCAATGCGTTTTCGCTTCGCTCAGTGGGCCTGCGATCGACTTACAGAATGTAATGATGCCGATTTTGCCAAAAAAATCATCTTTTCAGATGAAGCCCATTTTGATCTTGGCAGGTATGTAAACAAGCAAAATTGTCGTATTTGGGGCACAGAAAACCCGCACGCATACATTGAAAAGCCGGTGCACCCAAAACGAGTCACTGTTTGGTGCGGATTTTGGTCCAGAGGCATAATTGGGCCATTTTTCTTCGAAAATGAGCAAGGAGTGGCCGTTACAGTCAATGGCGATCGTTATCAGGCCATGTTGAACGAATTTTTGTTCACAAAAATTGAAGAGGAGGATATTGGCAACATTTGGTTTCAACAGGACGGCGCTACCTGCCACACAGCCGAAGCTACACTCGATGTTTTGCGCATTATCAGCCGCAGAGCTGATGTCGTTTGGCCACCTCGGAGCTGTGATTTGACACCGTTGGACTATTATTTGTGGGGTGCCGTCAAAGATAAGTGTTACGCCGACAAGCCAGAGACAATTGGCGCTTTAAAGGACAATATTCGTGAAGCCATCGGTGAAATACAGCTGCACTCAATCGATAATGTGCTTAAAAATTTGACCGATCGTGTAGGTTACTGCATGGCCAGCCGAGGCAGCCATTTGAATGAAATTATTTTCCATTATTAACCGGAAGGATTTTACTTTCAAATAAAAAAAGAAATTTGAGAAAATATTCAGTAGTTTTTTTTATAGCATTTTCAAAAAAAAAAAAGTTATTTGGCGGACCCTTTAGTATTGCAATGAAAATCAGGTGCTTAACGCCTACCCTTGGCGGCGTCCCGCTCAGTTTAATTCTTCGTGCGATATAGACATCATATCTGGTTGTACAAAACTACTATTTAGACATTTTCAAGGTTATGATGTCATTTTAAAACGTCATCAGTTTTTTTCCAATTTCAACTTTGTTCCTTTGTTGAATACGGAATAAATCGAGAAAATCAAGCAAAGAATAAATTTATTTTCGACTGCTTATGCACGAACGGATCTAGTCAGAGTAAAGGGTTCATAAAACTTGTACCATCTAGCGATAGCCTGCATTTAAATGGCAAGATTCTGAGCGGATCAGCCAAATCACAAACGAAATATTTAAAAGGGTCTAGAAAAAGGTTATTAACAAGAAATAACTAAACGTAATCCACCACAATTACAACAGTATATTAAGTATAAGAACGGTAAGGACTCGATGACATCGACATCGATGAAAATCTTGGAAACTGAGCGCAGCGCAGCGCTGCACAATTTTTTGTACGGCTAATATAAAGAACTCACAAAATTTTTTTTTTTAATCGTTCTGCTTTCACAATTGATTCTTTAATAATTAATATATATTTTTTAAATAGTATTCAAATAGATACCTACCTAAATGTATTTAACAATTATTTAGGGTGAGATTACAGAAAATGCGTACCTGCAACTTTGTGCAGATTTGCAAATAAGGCGGACTTGCAGACTCAAAATAATTTGCAAAAATTTGACGTTCCAGAAACTATTTGCAAAGCAGCCATTCTTACCGTAGTTAAACCGTTTTACTACTTCTAGTTTATTGATATCGACTACCAAATACGTGAAATATGCCCAAATCCATGGAAATAATGAATTAATAAACTTAACTCTTAACCGTTCCTTTTTGTTTATATAAAAATCGAATACAAATTGTAAATAACCACCAATATCATCATCCGTCAAGTCCCCAAAAGATAGGTTTGTTTTTAACAAATGAATAGGAAAGAACAACACAAAGTCTTCCTCCACGAAATTTAATAGAATAAAAAATTCTTAGTTTAAAGGTCTCTACATGTTTCGAACGCAGAAACGTTCATCATCAGTAGACAGAAAAATATATTGCTGATGTTTTTAGCAAAAGAGAAAATGATAAGTGGTAGGCATAAAACCTGAATGGATCTTTTATGGCATAAAATTGGATTATTAAAATTACATTATGTGAAGACATTTGAAATGAAGATAAGTTAAAACATACGTAGTACGTGGAAACGTCAGTTGGAAGGGTCTAGAACAGCCAAAAAAGGGGACGTGGAGGTAGAAAAACACTTCTAAAAAAAAGATGTCAAAAAGGTTTTTTTTTAATAAAAACATGTCTTGAAGACAAAGTAAAATTATTTCATGTAGATATAGAAATTAGGTTTTATGCCTACCTCTTATCATTTTCTCTTTTGCTAAAAACATCAGCAATATATTTTTCTGTCTTTTGATGATGAACGTTTCTGCGTTCGAAACATGTAGAGACCTTTAAACTAAGAATTTTTTATTCCATTAAATTTTGTGCAGGAAGACTTTGTGTTTTTCTTTCCTATTCATACTTTCAACTCCACTTTAAGTATGGACTATTTCTTCAAATATTATAATATGTTCTGCAAGTTTGCAGGACCTGCTAACCATCTGCAAATTTGCAGACGCCAAGTATGATAAACGTTTTCTGGAATTCCAATTTTGTCATTTGCATTTGCAAACTGCTACTTGCAGCTGCAGATGTCGAAGGCAGAACTTCTGTAATCTCACCCTTAATCAACAAGTGTCATTGCCTTTCGCATAGAATATTTTACCCACAAGGAATTGCCATTTATTCACTTTGACTATAAAATAAAACTAAATTATTAAATATTGACCCTATAAAGATTATTTTAAAAATCCTGCAAGTCATACTTACTTCATCTAGAAAATAAGGTAAAAAAACATCTTTCTGTAGTTGTTACTACTTTCCTTTGATTAGTTAAAGTGGATCGAACGTCACGACACATACTGAATGATACGGCAGTGAAGTTTGCCACACAAGGGGCATAAATTTCCCGGCAATTTTATTCAGCACTCCAAACGGGACGGCTGAGGTTTCAGTTGGCTGCTTGTCCCTGATATATCGGGCGGTGTCGATTTGAAATTTAGGACATTTTTAAACTATTTTAACCGTAACTGAAAGCAGAAGACTCTGGGGGACCGAGAGCGATTTTCGGCTGAAATTTATCGACTGTATCCAGTATAGTGGTAGTTTTTTGTATTATCCTCAGTTTTTAGTATACAGGTTTTGTTATTCTGCTAAAATAAGGCATAAAAATGTAGAATACTTGCCTGGGAAAAGAATTTAATATGTGTATTGAAAGAAAAAACAGCTGATGGCTGACGAATTTGACAGAAAAAATAAACTCTTTTTTCGTTAATTCTGGGAACCATTAGGAGTTGTTAGAATAAAATTATAAAAAAAAGGAAAATAGGTGAGGCTAAGCACTAAACATGTAACTGAGTTGAGCCACAGAAAAAAAAAGGTTTAACTAGAACAGAAATGAAATACCGATTTATAAATTAAGGTCGATCTTTACAATTATCTTTTGAGTTAAGTTAAGATAAACTGACACCCGAATGCACCGTAAGCAAATTTTGCGAATTAGTTAGGCAATCCAGGATTAGGTTAAATGTTTACATGCACCTCAAGAAAAATGTGGTTTAAGCTTCAGATTATCTAATCGGTCAACAAAGCGTGGATTAGCGATCGACGTCTAGCCTCAAAGGCAAATTTTGGCACTGTTTTTTGCAATTTTTTTTATTATTTCGGGATAAAATGGAGCTTATAGAGGACGAAATATTCATTGATGATGACCTAGATATCCCCGACATCATCAACTTTGGTTTTCCTCGCAGAATCTACAAAAGAAGTAATTATTTTGACTCAATGGATAATTATTAATTTTTTCGAAGATTTCGCCTCACAAAACCCACAGTTCTAAGCTTCCTGGAAAACATAGAAGAAGAAACTAAATTCCAAAATGACTTGTAAGTTTATAAATAGAAGGAAGGGCAATGGAATTAGATGGACTCTTGGTGACCACTCCTGGATCTACTATAATCTTATTTGTTTTAGAAATAATAGTATAACCCCGATGAACCAGTTCCTCGTCACATTGACTCTGTACTCTTGTGGGGGGCATCAGAATACAATTGGAGATTTTATTGGCTGCCATCAGAGTACGATTTACAGAATTTTAAATCGGGTTACAACGGCCATTGCAAAAACAGTTAAAAACAAAAAGAATTCCTCATGAACTCGCTTCCAAGCTTCAGATTTATCACCATTCAAAGCTTTCTTTGTTTTTACGTCTTCGATGAAATTGGTATGTTTTAGCAGTATTCTCATGAGACTCCTGGGGAAAAATTGGTGATTCTTTTTGCGTTTCCACTCATTTTTGAAAATTAAACCAAAAAAAACTGACAAATCTTTGACTTTTCCTCAACTGTCGAAAAAACTTGCGATTCCGACGTTCTCAGATTTCTAATCCGGATTAGATGATCTACTGACTGTGCATAGCTACGGACAAAAGATTACAAAAACTGGATCGGGAAACTGGGATTACAATCCACAAACGGTGCATTCGGGTGTGAAACTTTTATACATAGCGCCCTCTGTATAATAAAATACGAATTAGCGACGATCAACAAAATTACATTTTGATTAAGCATGATATTCTCTTTTAAATGCGACCCAATTTATTCAAATCGCATAAAAGATGTGGAAGTACTTTAGTGATAACTTATTTACCAGCATTCCCCATCTTTATTATTGGAGATACGAGAAATATCCAAACTGGCGCAAGAATGGATAAGCTTTCCAGCCCCGATATCATCAGTAATATCATAATGAGGCTATTTTTAAAATAACTGGAATTTTGTATTTGTTCCTTCCGTTACGCCCTCCTGCGGCAATCGTACAACTTTAAAACTAATTTCCAGTATTTTCTTTTTTGTGATTTTTGCAAATTGTTGGATGGGTACTAATGGTCCTGTAAGGTATCTAGCAAGATCCTCTGACCTAACACCCCTGATTTTTTTACTGGGGCAACATTACGGAGAAAGTGTATAGAACAAAACCTCAGAAATGGCTTTATTTTTTGAAATTTTATGACGTATTATGTATACATTATTGATTAAAGAGTTTTAAAATATTTTGTTAATAATATATTTTTTATAGTCGTAAGATTTTGGGTCGTCCTTTTAATTTTAGCTGCGTCCGTTAAGCAATGCGCCTAGTTAATTAAGAAAATTTCTTCATTAGTAGTAAATATATAAAACGCTTAAACAATTTTTAACTGATTGATTTACTAGAACTAGAGTATAAAACCTGTTTATATTTTACAACCAAGCATATTTCCTCAATTTTATGCTGTAAACACGATATTCTTTAGAAATTCCAGGCAACGAACGTCAGTGAAAATGATCCATCGACTTCAAGTACAAGCTAAGAATATATTTTTATATAAAGCGAAATGCCATAGCTGAATATAGAATTTCCAGTAAATTTTCTCGCATACATGACTTTAAGTTTGATGCAGTAAAAACTGACCCGTATCAAAATTGTAAAAGAGTATTTCCCTTAAAATAGTTTTATATTTATATATATTTATTCAATCTGCGTTTCCAGACCCGATACAACATATTACAGACAACCTTAGACCCAGACTATATCACCCCTAAACCAGAAGGAACTGGTTTCGGGGAGTTCATAAAAATTAGAGAAAGAAAGGTAAAGAAAAAACTTAATAAATCAAAATTTAACCCGGTTAAACTTGACTTGCACAATCTCATATTTTAAATCAAAGCCTTCGTGCATTTTTTTTTGTTTCACAGCCCACTCAACAGTTTTACTGCAATAATTTGTTTTAATAATGCAACTATGCTCTATTATTGTTGTTGTAACTTCTTCCTTGCAAATACTGTATTAAAACGTCAGTTTAATCTTATGGAGCTCATTTTTATATTATATTTTCCATATCTCCGGTTTAAAAAAATATATTGGCCTGTGGTTTTCACAGATATTTTTCCTATTCATTCTTCTTTTGCTTAAGTTAAAAAATATATATTATTGCATTTAAAATTTTTAAGAAAAGTGAAGAAATTGTTGATTTTGCTAAATAGCGCCCTCTAACTGTCGCGATGGAATTCAGAACGACATTGTTTTTTATTAAATTGATAGAACAAAAGAATCCCTATTTAGGGAGTTTTAATTTGTTGAATTCCAATAAGCCAAACCAAAGTTGTGAATATTTTTTCATAGCAACATTTGTCCCCTTCTACAAAACACTTAAACTACTTAAACACAAAAGTTATCCGAAATTTTCCTTACATTGAAGAAATGTATCCTTACATGTTTACTAGGAGGATTTTTGAGAAAATCCCGCTTTTTGTTTGGCCACTATTGGTACGCCCCCTAGCGGCCAACCTAGAAACTTAAAAATAATTTCCAGCAATTTCTCTTAGTCACTTTTGTAAAAAACATTGTTGTTGTCGGCAGCCAAGAAAAAATATTTGTCAGTCATGTTGGATTTTTTTCCAGAAACTGCTAATATTCAAAATATTCTAAATACTTAATTAAAATATGTTATTTTTTTTATTAAATTAAAATTAAATAATAAATTAGGTTAGTCATGTCATATGTATCAATACCGTTTCCATTCAAAGAGTTTTAAGTGCCACGGTATATAGAACGTTCGTTAAATCCCTTTCTTTTTGTATATAAGGAGTTTGTTTTGGTTTTTAATTACACTAGTTAGGAACGAATATATTATATTATATAATATATATTCTACTATATTACCACCTCAATGTTTTTTAATAAAGTGTTTGAGTTAACATTTAAGTTACACGTTTTTATTGCTTTTCTGAAAAAAAAATAGCACAAGGCACTTAGAACATTAGGATTTTCCACTTTTCATTTAGACAATTCAAATATTAATTTAATAAACATTTCATTATCTTCCTACGAACAGCGAGCTAATACGCAACTTTTAAGTACGTCATAATCGTTATAATATGTTCTGTAACATCTTAGGCTATTATGAAAACGACCTTAGGGTCAATGGTAACTCCCAAAGATTCTTTGTTTCAATATTAGCATAATCAAGATTACGGATCCAGAAGCCCCATCGTATCTGCATAAATGACATAAGGTAGTTAAGTTTCCGCATTAAAACGTCTAACTTGCTGCCGAATATCAGCGCTTTTAACAGCTATTAATCTTAATTGCAAAATTGCGCGTTTTGGCGAAAAGCAAAGTGGCACTAACATATTCCTTTTGAAAGATATTACCAGTAAAGAGCATATTTATTTAAAACGGCCGTTATCAGATGCCGTACAGCATTTTCTCAGTTAAAAGGATTAGTTTTGGAAGCAGACGGATGAAGTGGTTTTGAAATTTCAGAGAATTTCAGTTAAGTGAATTTGTTTTTAACGTCTATACTAGTGGGTAGATGAAATGTAATTTTTGTTCAGTTTTATAATGGTACATAATCATTTTTAGCTTTATAGGCTACAAATAGATCAAATAGCGTTTTAATTCTGTAAAAACGAACCACATTTCACTTCTCTACCATACTAGAAGTTAACATTTCTTCTTAAGACTTATTCTTAAACACACATCACCTAACTGTCAACGCACTAGTTCTAAGCAACGATGCATCAACACTAGATTTTTTGCTGATTGCTTCCATCAACTATCTGCCCCATAGTCGACCTTTTAATGAACTAACTATCGATTTTATTAACTACAAAATTTCCCACCTTGTATTTCTTAACTTCCCCTCTGTTATTATCATTAATATTCTTAAAATTCGACTTAAAATTTCTCGGAATTTGTATAATTATGTAAATGTAATCTCCCTTGAAGAAAATTGGGCAACTTTATACTTGAACAACACTGCTTTTAAAATTAAATATCAATGGCCCTAAAGATCCTATTTCCAATTACGTTGCTCCACCCGGCAATGCTCGGAAGCTATGGAACGTGATAATCTCTCTAAATTTCGATGAATTCAATAAAATTTCACGCTAAGTTTCGTTCGAAAGACCTTCAAATCCTTACGTTAATGAAATCACGCTTGTTTAGCTAATAAAGGCGCGCAAGTTCACTGCAACGTGTTCTACTTGAATTAAAATTGAAATAAGGTCAACTAATGTTGGGCGTGCACCCTTTAAAACCCTAAATTTACATGACCAAAATATGTCTGCATATAAAAGAGGGCTGACCAAATAATGACAGGATTTTGGAAAAAGAAAAACAAGCGAGAAACGAAAATTGTTTAGCAAGTATTGTTACGACTTATTCGGTCTTTTTCATTGTAACTCCTTCGCAAAACCATGTTTAAACAACATTGTTTCTAAATGATACAGTATCTAAATACGCCACCTTATTGTAATAAAAGAAAGAATAATTTCAAATATAATACAGTCATACGTAGATATAATTTATAAAACCTTTACACGGTGATTCGAGGACATCTGTTATGGGTGTTATCACTATTCCGTTAGAAAGAGCTGTAACAATTAAAAAAAAATAGATGACATAAGAGCTTAGGTGAAGAGCTTTTAGAACTATTCTTGCCATCATAATACAATCACCGGTATACCCCAGTTAGTGGTGATCTAAGAAACAAATTTTTCCCCAACTTTTTCGTTTCTATTCTTCTTAAACTGATAAGTGCATTAGAGGACGGCATGGGTGAGCATGCTTAATATAGTTTAAATATGCACAGCGAGTGTTGGGCTTAAATAGGAACAAGTCATTTGTTTTAGAGACTTTGCCGTGCATGTTAAGATTTTCTGTCCCATATTTTAAATGAAGGTAAATAACCCCAAGCAAACAAACGTTTTTACGAATTTATTTAACAATAATATTTTATTGTTGACACCGGCAAATGATTTTTGAGATAACTAGAAATCTTAAACTATTTAAAGAAAACCATTTAACAGAGTGATATGGGCCGTGAATTCCTAAATACATTTTTTAATATCAATTATTTGTACTTAAAGTCGATATTAAAAATGACCTCGTTTTCAAAAACGAAAAGTACAGTGTTTTAAAGTTGAAACAAAAGCGGGAGTTCTTTCTATAAAAGTTTCGGGGTTTCATAAACTTTAACTTTTAGAAGGTTTCAGTACTCACTTAAAGAATAAGTGCCATAAAGAGCCCTTCAACTTAAAGTGCTTTCCGATAAATTATGATAACTACGAAAAGATCGTTTATTTAAAAATGGGGCTAATAATATAGAGACAAAATTAATTACTTTGGTTACAAGAAAAGCATCAACAAGTTCAACAGAAATAAATTATTTATAAAGTTAGATTTTAAAATAAACTACATCTTTGTTCAATTGAAACACTACTTTTGATACAATAGCAATTTTAAATTTTTCTTAAACTACTCAGCAAATATTTATAACGAACTTTTAGACCTTTTAATGAAGGTGGTATAATGACTTATGCATTAAATGGACATAGGCTGCAGGTAAAGGAGTTTTAATTAACGAGTGAGTTATGTTTAGCGTATAAAATAACGTAAATTTGTGTGTAAATTACAACTATATATTAAACTAAATAATGTTTACCTCGCAACGTGTTTTTCATAAAAAAATGTAATTTATAATAAAATTTCAATTCCAAATCGGCTGGAAAATTTCCTTCTTGTTATTTTAACCGAGTGTTGCAAACATTTTTCAAATAAACTTTGATGGAAAGTCAAGCCAAGTTTTACAAGAAGAAAGGCGAACCCTTTTGTAAAAAGTCAGTCATTGAAAAACGCAAAAACGTTATAATAGATGTTGGAAGTTTAAACGAACGACTTTTTCGTTACAAAATTTTTTGTTAAAATTCAGTTGTTCTAAGAAGTTTAGGTTTTCGATCATTAAATTGAATATTTGACGTTTAAAAACTTTTTTTTTCACTTTCCCATAAAACAGTTTTTACCCTTAATTTTTAGACCTGAACAGAGCTTTTACTTCTTAAGATATTATAAGGTAAGATAAAAAAATTAAATTAATACTCTTAAATAAAAAATATAAAGGTGAATGGGAAACATTCTGAGGTTTTTATTTTTAGGGACATTAAATATGGTATCATCAACAGCTCAAACGACTTTTATAAACGAAAGTCATCCATATATCTATTTTAGAAATGGCATATTGGTTGATGGCCAGTGGATTTATTTAACACAAAATCGAAAACATTGGTGAGCACTTGTGGAATTATTAATCTACCAAAATTTATTTATAATTCTAGCCAGTAGATCTTTTAAATTTTCGGAGGGGGGTTTGAATAAGAGAGTTTTTAATATGTAGCCATAAAGAAGTCGCTCGGCCCGCGTGAGATCGCAGGACCGTTATTGTAGAAATGGAAAATTTATGTGCAAATAACACCAAACTACATGTGGAACATTTTGGATATAAATTTACTACTTACGTAAATTCTCAATAATGTAGATCAATGCATAAATAAAGTTTAAGAAGCCAAATATATTAAAATTCGGAATAGTCCGACACCGTGGTTCAACATCAATAATTTCAAAGAAATAAAAGGAAATTCACTTAAAGTATGGATTATTTCTTCAAGATAAAAATTTAAATGCAAAAAAAGACCGTGACAACATGTAACAAAAATGTTCAATAACTAAAATTAGTGACGATTGGGAGGAGTATAAGAAACGTAGAAATAAATGTGTATCACTTTTAAGAAGAGAAAACACTGTACAATATTTATTTATTTATTTATTTTTTATTTATTTTTTTATTTATTTCGCTTTGGGATACAAACAGAATAACATTCCACAACAGTATCCACTAAGTACTAGAGTCTTAGTAAACAATACATCAAGTAACTAGAATACATTATTAAAAAAAAATATTACTCCTATGGAGAGAACAGGAAAAAAAAAACTTATTCTTAATACATATTATCATTAACACCAACTATTGCAACATGATTTCGAGGCTCATAAAAAAACGCCTTAATTTTCTCTTAAACAATGGTAAGGACATACTGTATAGATCTATCAAGTCCGGATTATAATGGTCAAAATTTCGCAAAATCCGACAGAATGGAGAATTATAACCCAAGTTCGTCCGTCTATGCGGAACTACAAAAATATTTTGCTCCCTAAATTGCCTGGTAGGTACATAAAATCTAATTTTTGCTAATAATTCCAGAGCATCAATAAGATTGTTTAACAACTTAAATAAAATCATAAAATCTGATATTTTTCTTCTAGTGTGCAATGGCAACAAGCCGTAACGCGACCTTATTTGTGAATAGTCATGATTAACAACTGGAATGTTAAATTTAAAAGATAAAAATCTCATAAACTTTTTTTTTACACCTTCAATTCTGTCAACATAGACATTGAAACCTGGGGACCACAAAGGAGCAGCAAACTGAAGTCTGCTATATACAGGGTGGCCCTTTAGTGTGGCAAAGTACAATAGCTCCGTTACTATTTCAAATACATTAAAAATATTAATACAGAAGTTGAAGGGCAGTAAGTGACTTATGACGTAACATTATTTTTAACTCTATAGGGTGGCTGAAAAAAGCGGAACAAGAAAAGATGTACTTTTTTCAAATGGAACACCCTGTATATTTTTACATTTTTAAATTCCACATAAAATTACAATTATTTTTTATTAAATACATTATTAGTCTGTACTTTATAGTTTCCTAGATATTGACTCTTGAAAAGTGACATTTTTGAACTTTTACAGCATCTAACTTTCTAACAGTACGTCTTAGAGCAAAACGGCTTACATGTCCCTATCTTCAATTTTTATTATCTTCCCAAAAAAATCAACTTCCAGTTAAACCGGAACAACTATATTTCCTGCTTTCGAGTAACATCCGGTTTAACCGGAAGTTGATTTTTTTTGGGAAGATAATAAAAATTGAAGATAGGGACATGTAAGCCGTTTTGCTCTAAGACGTACTGTTAGAAAGTTAGAAGCTGTCAAAGTTCAAAAATGTCACTTTTCAAGAGTCAATATCTCGGAAACTATAAAGTACAGACTAATAATGTATTTAATAAAAAATAATTATAATTTTATGTGGAATTCAAAAATGAAAAAATATACATGGTGTTCCATTTGAAAAAAGTACATTTTTTATTGTTCCGCTTTTTTGAGCCACTCTATAGAGTTAAAAATAATTTTACGTTATAAGTCACTTACTGCCCTTCAACTTTTGTATTAATATTTTTAATGTATTTGAAATAGTAACGGAGCTATTGTACTTTGTCACACTAAAGGGCCACCCTGTATAAAGGCATAATACAAGGCCAAAAGTAAATCAGAATTTCTAAAATCTCTACAAATACGTTTTATAAATCCCAACAATTTAAGTGCCGAGTTAACCATCTGATCAACATGCCCCGCAAAAGTCCATTTGCTGTCCATAACGACCCCCAAGTCTCTAATCTCGCTTACAACTTTAATACCTATATCATTAAATGTATAATTAAAATAAAAAATGTTTCTATTTCTTGTGAATGAGATCTTATAGCATTTGTCTACATTTAATATCAAGCTATTATCTTCACAAAAGGCAGAGAATCGTTGGAGATCCTCCTGCAACCTATCACAGTCCTCATTGAACTTAATTATTTTAAATATTTTCATATCGTCTGCATACACCAAAATATGAGAATACAGAAAACATGACTTTACTGGGTTTATAAAGATAATAAACAGTAGAGGACCCAAATGACTTCCCTGAGGGACACCCGTGGTCAGTAAAAAAGAATCAGATTTATAACCCAATACTGACAACCTGAAAGATCTTCCACAGATGTAAGATGATACCCACCGGCAGATGAACGCGGCAACCCCGGCCTCGGAAAGCTTATTGATTAAAATATTTTGATCAATCCGGTCAAACGCCTTACTGAAATCCGTATAGATCGCATCAACCTGCCACTGCGCATCCAACGCGCCCGTGACAAACTCAGAAAAGCAATATGATAAACAAATATGATATACAAATAGATAATAACAGGGGGGATGATAAAAAATGTGGAGAAACTTAAAACAGGTAGTTAATCCACAGTTGCACTACACCATCGGCTACGCCATCTTTACCTCAGTGGGTGATCCATGGAGATGGAGATCTAGCTAAAGTTAGAGCTAGCTATTTGATTTCGAAGGACATGCAATGACTCAAGTATTACTGCCTTTTGCATTTCGTTGGTTATCTTTTTTTTATTACTATTATTATTATTATTATTATTTTTATATCATGTCCTTGTATTGGTCAGGCAGGATGACAAATTTTCTTTAGGTAGGATATATACAAGGTCCTGCAATAATGCGTCAGGCTTCCATAGCTCCTATACGAGTTAAGTTAGGAACTTCATTCTTATGCTGACTTATACTTTCACAGCGTGTATTTTAGGAAAATATTTTTCCATATAGCGGGTGGCCCAAAAATGTGTGATAACATAAAGTTGTATTCTTTTAAATCGTACACCCTGTATTTTTTTAATTTTTAGGTTTGAATTAGTGACCTTTGTAGATGTTTGTAATTATATTAAATTTAATGTAGGTAGTAGTTTAGGAGTATTAAAAATTTTTGCAGCCTTGGAAAAAATAAGCAAATAAATAATCCAAAAGCGTGTTTTCAATTACGGTATTGTGTACGATAGCAAGAGGTCAAGAGATATTATAAAATAAATACTTTATCTATTTTATACAGGGTGTTCAAAATAAGGTTTCTAACTAATTTTTCTCAAGTTTTTCAAATGGAACATGAATGTCGTTACCTCTGATAACGTTTTTAATAAATAGCTAGGCGGCCATGGAAAAACGGTTATATTAAGAATTAACAATTAAAATTAAAACATTCTGACATTATTTGACAAAAATAAGTACTTAAGTGTACTTAAACGGATAATATTTCAGGTGCAATTATTAAATGCATGAAAATGTTGTTTTTTCAAAATTCTTTGGATTGACTTCTCACTTATTCCAACTTCTTATGCCACAGATACTTGCTTCATTACTATTTGGCTTTTTAATAATTGTCAATAAAATTTGCTTAACTGACTTTCTTTCTTCATTTAGTGCCGTCTTTGTTTTATCTTCTTTTTTAATTTAACAAAGCGCTCAAGACATATAATAAAAGCTTCGGGATGTCACCTTTCAGGAAACCAAGTCGAATTAATTCTATTAGCGAGAAAACCCACTATCGCCCAATATAAAAGCCATATCAATGAGCTTTCTATTAAAAAAAAATCAGTTATTGAATAAAAAATTAATATAAGTACTCTTAGGTACTTATTTCTGACAAATAATGTCAAAATGCAATGTATAAATAATTAAAATTTGGTTGTTTTTCCATGGTCGTCTAGCTATCTTGTTAATAAAACTTTATCATGGATAGCGACATTTAGGTTTTTTGATAAAGATTTTGAAAACGGTTAGGAATTTTAAATGGATGACAAATACAAAAATTGTTTGTTTTAAAATAGTTAATGAAACAGTAAAATAATATACAGGGTATCAAATTTGAAAAACTCTCTTGATCCCTGGTCATTAATCTTACACAATGCCGTAAATAGAAAATGCTTTCAGATTGTTTATTTGATTTGAGGCTGCAAAACTTTTTTTTTAGTTTTTAATTTATTACGCCTAAATTACTAAAACAAATTTAATCAAATTATAAACACTTATAATTATAATAATTATACAGAAAAAGAAAAGCACGAAGTCTTTCTCCACAATCTTTATTAATCAAAAAACTAGGCGAACCTAGTATCACATCGACATGTTTCGAGTGTAGAAACACTCATCATCAGGAAACAAAGTGAAAATTAAAATGCTGATGTTTTTAGCAAGAGAAAATAATGGTGAGGTTGAGCCGTAATGGAGCTTTTAATGGTGTACAAGAGATGTAAAATTGAAAAATCAGAAGGTCAAAAATCAAGACTCCAGCATACTGAAGAGTCGAGGGTTAAGTGTAGAAGCACACTGTCGTGCAGAAAAAGATAGGGTAGTAAAAATTAGGGAGTTTTGAAAAACATATCTGTTAAAAGTATTGATAAATTACTGAAACATTCTGAGTTTTATTGAGCCCAGTCAGAAACATTTGGTTTTTTGGTCAAAGCATCTGTAAAAAAATTAGAAAGGGGAATGTAGTAAATGAAATTTAAGAAGTGTAGTAGATTAGCTTACCTTTTATTGTAAAAGTAAAAACAGTTGGGGTACCAGGCTTTTTACGGCCCAGTTACCCCGCCAGAGTCAAAGCAGACACATTGTGTAGAAAAAGTTTTTAAGAAATTTTTTAGAAAAAAATTATTGTGTTCCCGTTATAGAGGTGCTACTCTAGCCAACACGTGTAGGATGGGAAATGAATCTAAACTTGACATTGTAAAAGAGGGGAACAAATGACAAGCGTTTTGGCGGTCAAAATGAAGAATCCTCAAGTATGCCAGGAGTTTATAAGAATTTTGTAAAAGTTATAAAGGAGAAAAGCTCAATTAAGGTTCAAAATTGCTTAAAATACTAAAAATCACTTAAAATACAAGATACAATCCCTATAAAATAGAAAGAAAATTACATTTAGTAATATGTTGCTGAGGTTTGAAAATAGGCATCATAAGTATTTGTGTGACGACCTCTGTTGGTAGGTTTATAATATTAGAAAAGTGTAACTCAGTATTTCGACAAAGTACTTTGTCACTTAACCCTCGACTCTTCAGTATGCTGGAGTCTTGATTTTTGACCTTCTGATTTTTCAATTTTACATCTCTTGTACACCATTAAAAGCTCCATTACGGCTCAACCTCACCATTATTTTCTCTTGCTAAAAACATCAGCATTTTAATTTTCACTTTGTTTCCTGATGATGAGTGTTTCTACACTCGAAACATGTCGATGTGATACTAGGTTCGCCTAGTTTTTTGATTAATAAAGATTGTGGAGAAAGACTTCGTGCTTTTCTTTTTCTGTATCATTTAACTCCACTTTGAGTATGGACTACTTCTTCAAAAATATAATAATTATATATAGCAGGACCCTATATAAGTAATAACTAATCGCTATATTACCTTCATAATATTATATAATGTTACGAAATAAATGAAACTTTATATTTCGCCTAAACAAACCTTTTACCAAAAAAACTTTTTCCACAATTTTATACGCCAAGCCCAAATTTATTTTAACAACAAAAAGGTCGTGGCAGAATTCTTTACGTTTATTTAAATCCCATCCACAATAATCAACTGTTCGCGCAAAACATTAAATAAACGGTATAGATAAAAAGGAGGAATATCCATAATTTAAAAAATACCTAATTTATTGCTCATAATGACATAAGCCTGTGAGTCGGTTTACATAAGTACATAATTAAAGTTTTACGATAAAATTCGACTGTAGGTAGCAACCACAAAATATATAATATCAATAAAAGTAACGTTAAGAAACTGGTATTGATTCTACTTATTTTAAACGACAAACAATTTTTTTTACCAAAAAAAACTTGAATTTTTGCTTATATATACATGCAAAAAGTTAAAACAATCTTCTTTTAAAAAATCCATTTTCTCTCGTTTGTCTCAAGGGAAATTTGAATATTTTCTAGTTTACTATTACAGCGTTACCTCTGATACGCGTCTCCACGTACCTATACATGCTCTGGAAAATTGAGATAAAATTGTCCTTTTCTAGAAAATGGAAGTGAGAAATGAAAAAAATACTAAAAATGTACAGGTTGTTTTTTCAATTTTTGGACTCCATAACACTAAAGCATAACATAAAAGCCTTCTTCCCCTAGTGACACATCGTCACCGATTTCCCTTGTTTCATAATCTGCTACTCCTATAGAGCAATTTTGATAATGACGTCCCATCACATTTCATATGCTTCTATTACCTTTACTTTCCCTTTTGCCAATGGGTCAGACCACCAAATAGCATTTATGCAGAAAAAAGGGGGGAGGTACGTTACCAATATAAATAACCAATATTAATGTCTTAGAGTAGGAGAGAGCATTTCGCTGCACCGTCTAATTCGACAGAGAACTGGAAGGCGAAGTCCCGCCGATATATCTAAATATCACGAATAGTCTCGTTTTAAAACAGATGACAGCGGTTATTTGTCATCGATCAGCTGATATTGGGACATAATAATATTCCTAGATTTGTAGCGAACCGTAATGAGCCCAAACACCGAGTTATGAATTGCGTTTTTGTTACATTTAATTACATTTTAAAAATTTTAATTTAATTACTTTTGTGTGTAAGTACCTACAATTATTATTCATTTGACCAAAAATTTAGATACAGGTTAAAATTTTTTAATTCTTTTTCATTAGGGATCATAATTATTAATGTGTGCCTTCATCGTTAAGTTGATTTCATCGATAAGTAATAAGTTTTATTTCATCTGAACGCCGTTTTTGTCGAAAAGTTAGTTTGTAAAATTTTTGTTCTTAAAATGTTTGTTCGTTAAGGTTAGGTTTCTAATGTATAATTTTCGCATTTTACATTATCTAGGTATTCTTTTCTGTTTCAAGAAAAATAAGTAGAAATTAAGTATTTCCCTGACTTAGGTAGGTAGGAGAGAGTTGGACAAAACCGGGTATCGCCTAGTTCTACCATATGCCAAAACAGCTTTCCATATTATTAACCTTTAAAAAGCAGCTATTTGATTTTGAAGGAATTATTTTTATTATTGTTATTAGTAAATATTATTATTGTTTGACTATAGTAAGGTAATAGTAAGTAACATTATGTTGCTATAGTAGTTAAAATAGCTAACCATATTAGTACGTATTAGGATAGCGAACAAATATATAATTCTATTTTCTGTGTCTACGTACCTTACATAAGTGAAATTATTATTTGATATTACTATTATTATTGTTTGTATGACAATAAAATAAAGTTTTTAACATAAAGTTAGCCTACATACAAGTTTAGAAATGTAACTGTATTAATAAATTGCATTTTAACAAACAAATTCCATAAAAACCACTTTTGGGTCTACGTACCTTACGTAAGTCAAAAACTGTTAAAGTAGGGTTTCCACTGACAGAAAAAATTAATCCCTGGCTAAACTAAAGCTTTTAACTTTATGTTAGCCTACATACAAGTTTAGGAATGTAACTGTATTATAACCAACAAATTCTATAAAAACCGTATTTGGGTCTTCGTACCTTACGTTAAGTCAAAAACTGTTAAATTAGGGTTTCCATTGACAGAAAAATTAAATCCCTAGCTATATTGAAGCTTTTAACTTAATGTTAGCCCACATACAAGTTTAGAAATGTAACCGTTCCATAGCCAACAAATTCTATAAAAACCATATTTGGGTCTACGTACCTTACGTAAGTCATATATGGGGATTTTCTTGAGAGTGAATGTAATAACTTGAATTCAATTAGTTTATGTTGAACTGTAGGTATTTTACCTATAGGTATAATCTGAACAAATAAAACAAAAAAAAATCTATTCTAAATATGAGTGACAGAATCCTATTTTAAGTTGTGTTTCAGTTAGTTTAGTATTTTTAAGGTTTGGATATTTATAATATTATAAACTTTTTAAATCTATTTTGACACTTTATCTTTCAACCATATAGAAATTCATGCTTATTACCTTTTACCTACCTTAAATTATAATATTTATAAAACATATCAAAAGAAATTATTAGGTACCTATTACTTATTATTTGCAATATTAAAGCGGTAGAACCGATAAGGCTATTGCATAAATTGTTTTAGAAGGTATCACATGTATAATTTTCAAGTCCGGTCGTGTAATTCATGCCAACTTATAAAAATTTAATAGACCAAAATTGACAGAGTGTCACGTAACTTTGCCCCCATCTTGCAAGAGTATTCAAGATTTTTACTATAGCAGCAAGTTATTTTGGAAAAAGATTATTTTAAATTATCTGTTTAATCCAAAAAGTAGGTTTTTATTTAGGCCCAATTTCCATATTCAATCAATACAAAAAGAAAAACCTAACCATTTGCCCTATGAATATCCTAGGAAACCCCTTTTCCATTTGTCACTTCCGATTATCCCCAAAAAAGGCAGTTTTACTCCGAAAAAATCATTTAGATTACTAAAGGTGGACGCGGTAATGGCGATTGCGTAGCGATAGCCAGATCCGATGTGTATCTCGGCCATTCTTGCGTCCGTTCTTTGACTCTAAATGGCAAATTTCCATTTCATGAATGAAAATACATAGACTAAATTGGGCGGAAGAAAAGTTCAGTAGCGGCGAAAAAAACTATAAAGTTGAATATATCCGTCTGGACCCGTTCCCTCTAGGATATGTAAGAGTAGAAAGAATACATTACGCGATCACGGCAAAAGAACGTTTTGACGGATCCCAGGATCGAGGAGGTTGACGCCTGGGGTATGCTCATCAAATTGTCAATTTATTAATAATTAAACCGATTTTAACCTTTCTTCACTTGGGTTTAATTGAAATAATCCCGGGCGTCTCTCCTTCCCTCAACAACCCCGCTAATACCTTTTGCGATGGCCTGAGAATTCTATCTTTGCCTTCACGTACATCATAGAAGGCCATCTGGACAATAGGAAATAGAGAACTTCTTGGTGTCTATGACGAATCCTTCAGACGGTTTTAATAACATACACCAGGTAACTCTTTTTAATCCCATTCACACCTAAAACTTATTTTATTTTTGTTCTCTTTTTTAACACATTACATAATATGTATAAACTGATCAGACGAGAAGGAACGAAGGAAAAATAAATTCTTGATATTTCAAATTTGTAATATATGTTTATCTTTTGATGTATGCAAAATAAGTAATTACCGATCCCATATTCCATTCCATAAGTTACCCCAAATTATTCTCAATGATTAAGATTAACACCCTTTAATAGTGTTATTTTCAATTTTTAATCCAGCACTAAAAAAATTTAATTATGAAGGCCGTTGTAATATTTTTCTACCAGAAAAGAACCTACTGGTGACAGTACTAGCTTAGCAATTAACATGAACTTATATACTACGCCCATGAAAGGGGTTTTCAGGAAAGATTTCCTGCAAAGAATAGCTTTACGAATTACTAAGAGATCTCTGCGTTTCATTGCCAAGCGAGTGCTGATCCCATTCCAAAGATTTTTATCGTGGATACTTTGTTTCTTCTTGAAAATTATAGGTACCGTAAAAGTAGATACCGGAAGAAATTGGCCATATTAAACATATTATTATGAAAAATAATAATTTACAAATTTGTGCTGTGATAGACTCTAAAAATAAGTATCAAATTTTGCATTGTACTTTTAAAAAAATTAGGTTATGATGTTGGTATTTAAAAAAGGTAATGGTAGTTTTATTCATTTGATTATCAGTATTATACAGTTTATTATTCAGATGTTATTAATATCAAATACCTGCAATCAGAATGCTCCATCAATTAATCAGAGATCTATGAAATTATATCAGTATCATTTCTCAAAGGGCCACTGGGCTCCGTACATAATAAGCCTTTGACAGATATGTATATATATATGAACTAGTATACTGCAAATTGGATGTACAAACCTTGTTTGGCATAGATCTGTGGTATCAAATGCCCAGAGGAATTTTATAATGCATCTGCCATTTACTTAGAGATAACGACATGACATGTCGCAGTCAAATGCTTGATGATGTCGAAAGACCCAATTTGAATGATTAAATTAATTTGGCGTTAGTTGCAATCGGCTAAATTTCCGATAGCGAAAAATATCTAACAGAACTGATGGTTCACGGCGTTCCCCAATTCATCCGGATCAGTCAGACGGCCGTACACAGCCGGAATGTCTATCTGATTTCAAAAACGGAATTAGGAATCTGAATTCAGAACGTACGGAATTGTATATATTTTTATTATACAGCACACACATTCTGATTTTTTCAGATTATGAATTTTTCAAATTTTCAGTGGGCCGGACTTCAGATTCTGGATTCTGTTTCTGAATTCAGAACGTACGGAATGTATATATTTTTATTATACAGCACACATTCTGATTTTTTCAGAATATGAATTTTTCAAATTTTCAGTGGGCCGGACTTCAGATTCTGGATTCTGTTTCTGAATTCAGAACGTACGGAATGTATATATTTTTATTATACAGCACACATTCTGATTTTTTCAGATTATGCATTTTTCAAATTTTCAGTGGGCCGGACTTCAGATTCTGGATTCTGTTTCTGAATTCAGAACGTACGGAATGTATATATTTTTATTATACAGCACACATTCTGATTTTTTCAGATTATGAATTTTTCAAATTTTCAGTGGGCCGGACTTCAGATTCTGGATTCCGTTTCTGAATTCAGAACGTACGGAATGTATATATTTTTATTATACAGCACACATTCTGATTTTTTCAAATTATGAATTTTTTATATCGATTTGTCAGAGTGACTCTAACGAGCGTTATGAATTACGGTTCTGAAAAATTAAGATTATGAATTCATAACGCACGTTTTTCATATAATTCAAATATACAAGCTCACACGGTCGGAATTCAGATTCTAAAATTAATTGTTTATTTCAGTTTTGCACAGTAGCGGTTGTGCGTGCGAGAAGACTAGACCTGTTGTAACCTATTGTGATGGGTGATACAGAAAAATCGTATTTTATGTGTAGAAAGTCGTCCCTGTATATGGGACACAACCTTGGAGGAGTACCACGACAGAGAAAAAAAAGACTTAGCTTGGCTGGAAATAAATAAAATTTTAATTCCAAATTGTATTGAGATCTCCTTTTAACTGCAGTGCTTTGGTAGTATATTATGTAACTGTATAATTGTAGACTAGCCTATAAAATTATTTCTATATAGGCAAGAATAATGGTTAAATAGCACAATATTATTCACACAACATAGTAAAATATTTTTGGCAAATGTTACCGCAAAGAGAATGCATAACTATAAATAACCTTGCGGAAACGTGCAATAAAATACAATTGCGTTTTCAAATTTTAAAACGACGCTTATATACAAACCACACCAGTAAAATACACCTGCTTTAATAGAACAACATTATTATCTAAACTCTGAATTTATTGTAGTTCTTTAAATAGCCTCAAGCGTCTAAATTTCCCGTAATATTGGCTTTTATGCTCATATGCGTGAATATATCATTTTTATCAATTTTCTGTTACTATACCCATTCGACATTATCTAAAATTGTCTTTCCAATGGCATTTTCCTAAGGTGGTCGTTAGTTTTGAAGCTAGTTTAGGTATTTGGGAAAACTTAATTATTTTTCCATAGAGATAGCGAACACTGCGTAAGAGTATTTAGGTTCTTCGTCAGAGCGTATTATTCTAGAGTAAAAACTGGTGTATATTTTCAGGTGGTTTTATTGTGGGACTCGCGAAAAACCTGGTGGATGTTTGCATTTAACGCCTTGTCTGCCTTTTATGATGAACAACACATTTCATATTCGTTAATGACTTAATAGTGTTTTTAGTAGTAGTGTAAGTAGTCCTAAAAAGATTTATTTAGCACACAGCTACCTAATACATTTAAATATTTTTTTTCTTGAAACGTCAATAAACCTGATATTTTTCTAGTATTTTTTTAAAGTTAAAGTTCGGCTTTTTGTCAGAACGCCGTTGCTACTGGCAGCGGAAGAAAAAGAAATTTTTACTTCTGTTGCCGGAGCAAAAGTAAAAGTATGACTGTGGTCTCATAAATAAATATTGTATCTTTATGTTTTCATATTTAAACAATGTTTGAAGAAAACATAGTATTCGGAGTAAAAGCAACTTCTTATAGTCCTTCTGTAATTGATCGCTTTTACTGCTAAAAAAACAATATTACAATGTTTTAAATTATTTTAAGCGTTCTTGAGTTTGTGTAGTTTATTAAACTTTTTATAAAATACTGTTTTATGTTTTTCGAGAAAATTATTTAGAAACAAATTATTTGCAATTTGATAACGAATGCAATTCTTCACGTATTGGTAAATTAGAATACAGCAGTTGCAGGGTGTGTTATTAGTTTCAAAGTTACTAACTTTCATCTCGGTATGTTTTTACATAAGAAATTAATTTAATAATTTATATCTCAAAAACGGTTAGAGATAGGTATAGATTATTATAAACAAAGGTTACTTAGGTTTAAATAATGTATCCAAAAATGTTAAAATATACATGGTATTCTATTTAAAATAACAAACTTAGTCATAGGTTCCGGTATATCCGGAAGTGATTTAAACGTGACAATTTAATGCTTTAAAAGCTCAAAGTCAATTATGCCTACTACCAAATTTTAATACAGATAACTTTACTACCGTGCGAGAAAAAATTATTTGCATCAAAGAGGACGTAGATTAAAAAACGTTGGGGGCTTGGTTTAGATCACAATGACATGGAAACGATATATCTAACCAAATCTAGGTTAAAATTTTGTCAAATTCATATTATGACATGATATGCCAAACTAATGAGTAATAAAATAAGTAGACAAATACAAATTTATTTTTGTTGTTTGCAAAATTAACAAAGTAAGAATATACAGAAAGAAAAAGAAAAATAATTACATAAATTGCTGAAATTGGCCACCGCCATGCTCCAAGCATAAATTAACACGTCTCTTCATATTTTCGAAAGTATTAAAGGAAATAAATTTAGCTGCTTCTTAAGAATATTATAGTCCTGCATGTTCGATAAGATCTTCCCACTTCTTGGGACAGGCGTCTTATACAATTTGTTGGCGTATTTGCATTATTTCACGACCATTTGCAACAAGTTCTTCTGTGCTTACAGATGGTCTTTCTGCTCCTTTTTTGTGTTGTATAGAACTTGTTTCCCTAAACACAGCCACGGTTCTTTTCAGGCAATGATAAAATCCCCAGCAATAAAAGCAACGTTAGGAAAATGTTCGTGAAAATCGTCCATGCACAAACCCGGATTGTATTTAGGGAATTCAATCCCGGAAAAAATTTTCAATCCCGGGATTTCGGGATTATAATTTTTCAATCCCGAAATCCCGGGATTGGTCCCGGGATTTATAAAAAAATAATTTTCCTTGGAGTTTTTCCTATTAATTAAATAAAAACATTATTTATATCTTTATCAGAACATTAATACAAAACCAAAAAACTAAAACATACTCTCTTCATTTAATTTTAATAACTAAAAAAAAATAACAATGAACATATCACTATAAATATAACCTATAAATAAAAAAAAATGTTAAAACATAACATAAAAACGATTCTTATAGTAGGAAAAAAAGTTATTCTAAACTTGTTTTTTAAAAAAATTTCTTAAAAAAATAAGTTGATCACTCAACCTAGACCTTGTGCACGATATAAATTAATGAAAAATGCAAAGATAAATACCGAAAATCCCGGGATTAAATAAACGACAATCCCGGGACTTCGAGATCGAAAAAATGTCCGGGATCTCGGGATCCCGGGATTGAATTCCCTAATTGTATTGCCACTCACCATTTACTCTAACCCCGTTTCGAAAATACGCTTCAACCATTAATGTTTTGTTCCGTAAAGCCCATTGTGTGAACTGTTCAAAAAATTTGAAAAATTAGCGATGAATCAAATTACCTGTAACGACTGTCAAAGATGACGGAATAACTGATTGATTGTTAATTCAGGTAGTTACTGACACCCAACAGGTATTAAGCTCTACGGCTAAGCATTACGTCCTTAGATGCAAGGCCCTCTTTGATGCAAATAATTTTTGCTCCCACGGTAGTTTCTGGGAGCCTTTAATAGGCCACCGTAAATGGCCCTGTATACTCATAATTCGGTCATAGATTGGGTCAATTAATTACAGATATCTGGCGCATATTTAAAGAGATATCTTTCACAACAATCTGACCCAGATTTTATAGGCTATTAAAAGATAACCCCACATCCCCTCATATTCTATAAAATTGATTGCAGCAGCCTGGCCAAATAAAACTATCTTAAACTTTACGGCCGCAAGCCGAACCAACTCCAATAAGGGAGAAATAAGGGTGTGTATTCGCTGGGTCTCAGGGTGCGCATAAATCACAAATCGGGGGTCATCCCAGTTATCAGTCGCAAATATATGACTCTGTCCTACGGAAGCAATCTGGTTGCCAATCTCTATGAGTCATCAAACCCCTGTGACGTATTATCTGTTAGAATGTTCCTTGGGGAAATGCAGCGGTTGTTTTTAGTAGAGCAGATAGTTTTTGTGTTTGAAGGATTGCTATACGAAAGGAGAATATCTACAGGGTGGCGCGCTCTATTAGCGTCGGTCTATTTACGGTCGCCATACAATTATTTAAAAAACGTTTTTTTTATTGTAGGGTACAGGGTGATTAAAAAAAAGTTACAGACCAATGTTGTAAAAATTTAAATGAATTACCCTGTATATTCTTACATATTTTGATTGCGTGGAGTTAATAAAGGCAAGTTACTTAACTGTTATCATACTTACATCTACACTGAGAAAAAAGTCTTATATTCCTTATAAGAATTCACAATCATACTCTTTATACAACTGTTTCATACTATATGTGACAGAAACGCGCTTTCCTACTGTAAGACAACGAAAATTGCTAGACCGTTGTATAATAATAATGTCACGGTAATTTAGCCAATAGGGAATAGGAGTTAATGCTATCATAGAATGGTTTATAGCCATTATGGCTCTGAATATTCACAGTAGCAATCAACTTCTATTGGGAGTGTAATCTGGTTTTATATATTATATTAGTTCCGACTGGCAGTTGTAATAAAACTTGACATTACCACATTTACCACTAAAAATCAGTCCTGTAGTTCTCAAAAATTTAAATAGCGTCTAGTGTGATATTGTTCTTGTCGTTTAACATTGCATATCCTTGTCTATTATGCAACATGGTTTGCTGAGATTGCTTTATCTGACATGTAAAATTTTATAAAACTTATAAACAAAGTAAAAATAAATTAATTGAAACAGATATTGGTACAATCAATAAAATTCAAATTTAGACAGGCAGCTAAAAGACTCCGAACAACGATGTGACCTGCGCAATAAATACATTAAAACTAATAATAAGGCGTGCGGCGATTGTCGATCGATACGAACCCCCACCAACGTCTTGTCGATTATAGGTTCTAACGGATACAATTCGTTTTTTGAAACGATGTTCTGCTTTCTTAATTGTAAAGAAAGTGGTTTACTGACAATAAAATGCGTCGCATTGAGAAGATGCAATTCATTTCTTAACAAAATTGCCGTATTAAAAGTAGTTCATTATTTAACAAGACTGTGCTGCTAATGGAACTGATAACTACCAATAAAAACACTGTTCTAGCAAATCTGGAATTGATATAACACTAAATCGGGGTTGATACACTAGCAATTTATTTAGTATGGGTTAATAAAAAATAAATTATTAATAAAAACTATGTTTTTGCAAACCAGTTATAATAAATTATTTTTTCTCAGTGTAAGTCATGACGTTTCTGAGGCATTTAGCTTTTTTTGGAAATATAAGTAGAATATAATTCAAGAAGCATACTTGCCGTACATATTTTAGGTGGGTGTTTCAAACTGCAAATGTAAATATCAGACTTAATTCTAAAATAGAGACAAAGTGTACAAGGTGTGTGAAATGTACTTTTGAATTTCTTAACTTTACTATTTTAAGTAAAACGTGTTATGTAATTTGATTCTAATTGCAATAACCTTGTAAACTGTATTAGGGTTGACAAAGAAGACAACAAGCACCGGAGTTGATTAAAAGTTTTCATTGTACCAGCGATTTTGCATCGAACCTGCTGGTACCTATAATGCTAGTATACGTATAATTTAATTAATAAAAGAAAACGAGCATTAAGGTGGGAGTATCAACATTCTTGCCAACCTATAACCTATTTCGCGTAGATTTATTTATGTTTTCTAGCTTTTACACAAAATTTATAAATAAAATTAATATCGACTTGATATTCTATAGGTAATAATTGGCATATTTAATAAATACCAAAGAAAATTGTATAGCGAAAAATATCGGGTAAGATTTTTTTAACGTTATTATGTTATTTTTCTTTCACTATACAATTCTCCCCAAATTAGCAAGAAAATAAATAGAAATTTTGGCATTATATCAGAATATTACCTAAGTAATGTGCCGACAATACTGATTTTATTTAAATGTTAGTCAATAAAATAATTAACTTAAAAAAATAACGCGAAATAGGTTATAGGTTGGATTAAATGACGTTGAGAATGCCACCTTAATACAAATTTATTTAGCTGAAATCAATAGAGGCGGAAATATTTCAAGTTAATTTCCTTTACAAGTGTCTTACTATAATCCTTCTAATTTCCTCCGCACTTCATAGAAGCATATGCTCTCTAAAATCTCATTCGAACAAACACACACAACAGAGAGCTTATCACCTGCCCTTGGGCTAGAGATGATCCCTTGTCGCTGTCAAATTTTTCGACGTTTCCAAATTAGACTGTCAACAAAAAGGGCACGAGTAGAACTACAAAGGTCTTTTGACTGTTCTTGGGTCTTTGATGTCTGCTTGAAACGTAAAAGTTTTATTTAAAAAGACTGAAAGGTCCTAACGAAGTTTGAAGTAATGTATGGCGGATGGAAGTGTATAGCAAAACATGCTGAGCTGTTTTCTTTCTTAGGGCATTGTTTAAAGGGGATAAAATAAAAACACGTTTTGACGAAATTAGGGGTGTTGGGGAAATCCTAAGTAATCAAAAAAAAGATTTCGTGACAAAAATGTTTAGGCATTAAATTGGTTTATTTTCAAGTAGATATTTAACGAATCAAAATATATATTTTCGACAAGCATGCAGAAAATTTAATTTCTTACAGGAACGAGTTTGTGGAATGTTTTTTTTCAGTACTAGGTCGCTAAATATTTGCAGCACTAGTGGGAAAAATTTTATCATATATAATATCACAAGAGATAAAATTTTGTCGGCAAAATTTTCGAAAGATATGAAAGTTTGTTGCTTGGCAATTTCGCGAATGACGTCAGGCGAGTGATTTTGTCGAAAATGTCATGAGCGAAATTGCTTAAAAGCAACAAACTTAAATAAATCCTTGAGAACAATTTTGCTTACACAATTTTTTCTCGAGTGGTATTCGACATGACTATTTAACTAGAAAAAAGACAAAATTTTGCCGCGGCAAAAATCACATGTGAATTTTGTCCAAGTAGGTGCAGGTAGTAATTTTGCCAGTAGAAGACCGGCCGTTGCTATGACATTTTGCCAGTGTAAAACACTCTAGTTAAATAGTCAACATAACACAAATTATTATCCATTTTAATTAATTTATTAATTACCTTATAATACTTGCCTGTATATGTAAGTACTACCAATTATAATCTAAGGCATGTTATTTTTTTTTATAATTGTCAAAAATGACGACTTCAAATTATTACTAGGTGTAAAAGTTTAATTTAAGGTGGAATTCTCAACGTCGTTCAATTTATTGCCAACCTACAACCTATTTCGCTTTGTTTTATCAAGTTTATTATTTTTTAAACTAACATTTAAATAAAATCAGTATCGTCGGCACATTACTTAGGTAGGTAATCTCTGATATATTACAAAAATATCAATTTATTTCATTGCTAATTTTGGGAGAATTGTATAGTGAAAGAACAATGACATAATAATGTTAAAAAAAATCTTACCCGATATTTTATATAATTTTTTTGTAACTTTTTCAACTTCCCTGTACATAATTTTTACAAAACTAATAATATTAGGTATATGTGGCTATCTTCGCGATAGCTAAAATAATGAAACTATTTTTTCTTCCTTCGGTATATTTGTAAATAATCTCACAACATTTTGATAGCCTCTGTGTTGTCTGATTTGACGCATATGATCAGTGACCTTTGGACCCGCACGTTAGGACCAGATCTGACTATAGCACCTGCTATCAACTTGATCAATGCAACTAAATTATACTTTTATCACAAATTACTATACAAATAAGTAATAAAACCTTTTTAATAATAATTAGAATATAACTGTTTGACTCAGGTTATGTACACACGCCAGTAGAAAATAGTTATTGTCCTAACAAGTGCGAAAAGAGACCCTTTTCGCACGCAACTGCCATTGTCGAGTAAACAGTTGAGAGCGGAAAAGTGACTTTTCCCATGAGTTAGGATCAACATTTTTCCTACGAGTTTTTTATTTTGTTATAAGTGGATCTTTTCAATCTAAAATGCGTACAGATAAACGGCAAATCGAGCACGCTTGTTTGGAAAAAAATTGTTGCTAATGCTTGTCAAAAATGCGTTTTCACACTTAGTATGAAAAATACTATTTATACAAGAAAGAACAACAATTTCTATACAAATATGTTTATCAATTCAATCGGTTGTTAAGAAAGGTTTTAATCATTCAAAGCCAAATGTTCAAATATTGAGACACCTTGAACCTTTAAGTTCCGAGATGAGATCGCTATTTCTTCGGGCCTTATAATATACCTATTTTAATCTCCTTCTGGCTATATCTCAAACTTTTAACCATAACTTATTAAGTTCCCTTTATACAAGGAATAACATTTAAATTGTGATGTCAATATTAATAAGCGATACTTCATCCCCAAGGCAAGTTTATGGCGTGCTGCGTCACATCGAGAGAAACCTGGTATTAAGGGGTAGTTTTAGTACGTTATCCTGATCTGATAGAGAAGCCCAAAAGGTTCCGGTAAACAAAAAAACTGTACGTAGAACGTCACGTTTATATTTCAGAATGTTTGATTTGATTAGATAAAGACTGAAGAAGCGACACAATTATGGAGTACCACGGAAGTACAAAAAAACAACCCTTACCTAGAGATGTATTTAAAACTTTAATCAAAAAAATATTCTTGATTTTTCTTGTTTTATCGTTTTTTGAAGGCATCCTTTTGCCTACTGTAATTATTATAATACAACTTTTAGAATTAATACACTTAACATTAAAAACTTGGCGGAACAGATGGGTCATATTGTAATACGTTAACGTTATTATGGCATAGCTTAACAATAAATTATAATATAGGGGTTTTAAATTAAATCGTTGAAAATAGATAAACTTTAGGTTGTTAAACTAAAATTTAGTTTCCACTTAAAAAACACTTTATCTACTGAAGACACTGTGTTCTTTTTGTCTTAATATTAGGGTGTATTACTTTCAGACACAAACTACGTTTTCAAAAATACTTATTTTATGAAGTTATCTTATACAGGGTCAAAAACAAATAAACTTTGCATCACATGCGACCAAATTTTAATAGCCCAATTTTGATTTTGTAGAAAAACGCACATTTAATATGGCGCTACTTTAAAGAAAATGTATCTGAAATAAAGCATTGACAAAACTAAGACGTTTTATGCAGGTTGCGTTAAGTCTTATTTTGCAAAAGTGGTGCAATTTACAAAATATAGATAAAAAATCAAAATTATCTTATGCAGCTGAAATCTTGCATGTGGGCTAAAAACTGCATTAAAAAAAACTTTTTCTAATAATTTTTTTCGATATTTTCAAAAATAACCTCACTTTTGAAATATTTTTTGGAAAAAATTTTAATTTGACAGATAATGCGAATCACGTGACTACTATTTTTTGCTTAATTTTCATCTCGATCGAAGCAGCACTTGATGCCCAAGTCAAATTTCGAATAAAGCTATTATTAAAAAAAAATCCCATATGATGCGGACTTTACTGGTGACACTGTATAAGACTGTGCGAATTTAAATTAGAGTTAAAATTTTTTAAATCCGTCACTGATTTTTTCTCCTAAAATACCTTTTAGCCTGTTGTAAATCATAAATGTTGGCTAGAAATTTGCATTTTGTTAATTGATGTCAAAAAGGAAAGACAATATATTACTTTGAGATACTTTACGTATAATACATATTGAAGAATCAAATTTCCATTAACATGACTGGTTGCTATGGAATTAATTTATTTTTTTAAACATTTTGTCAGTATTGGAGTTTTGTCAGAAAACAGTAAAATGGATGTCAATGCTGCCGCAGAGGCTGTTTACGTAGCTCTATTGCCCATAAAGGCGAAAGAAAGATTCGAAAATACCTAAAATTTGCATACAACGACATTTAAAATTATTTTTTGTAGTGCGTCTTAATATCAAAGGTTTTTTTTTGAAATTTCAAGCATATTTTTTCCTTTACTTTAACAATACATGACACATAATCTGCTTATCTATCACTATGGCAATAAATGTCTAAAATCGTATAAATCTATAGAACACTTGAAAACCGGTGAGCTCCTAGGCAATACATCTGGTACTGGTATCGGAGGCAACACTTTTTAATAACAATCAGTGTAAGATTAGGTACAAGTTTGTGAGTACAAGTCACTATTAGAAATGTAATTTTAGTAATCTGAGAAATCTAGTTAGTGATATTTAATTTTTTAAATAGGGAGGGTGATCGTTTAAATATAATAAGTCATTTCTACACCTTGCATGTATTAATGTCCTCCAACTAACGTTCGTGCTTGCAAACGTTTTGCTAAAACTCCGTATTACCTCCTACTCCAATTACTAATGGTGATAATTACAATAATCTTACGTATCTTCCAATTATCTCAACATATTCCCAATACCGTTACTTAGGGCGCAAAATAAGAGCGTAAGCGACAAGAAGGGTAAAGTTTTTGGCTTTGTATGAGGGGGTTGACATGGTAATTTTTGTAAAGCCTTATGATTGTAAAATGTGGGGTGAAACAAAGGGAGAATATATAAAGACAGAAATTTCGTATACTGTGGGTAAGTGTAGAACAAGCGATTTACTCAATTATTATAGTAGTTTGTACAACCTGAGTCAATATTATGTTCATATTACATGAGCGCGATATGCACAATCCACTCGAAGTACGCCGTATTATGTTTTCAACAGCCAAACTTACGAACCTTACACTAATATGAACTACTATGAGTCAGTAACCCCAATGAACCCAGTCTTAGCAAAACTCAGTGCCCCAAACAGCTTGTTTAATAATTAATTTGTATTTCGACATGAGCAAGACTATACCTGTCTTACAAAAAAAAAAAAACGTTTTACTTAGCACCTTTGACTAATTTTATACAGTGTCACCAGTAAAGTCCGCATCATATGGGATTTTTTTTTATTAATAGCTTTATTCAAAATTTGATTTTGGCATCAAGTTCTGCTTCGATCGAGATGAAAATTAAGCAAAAAAATAGTAGTCACGTGTTTCGCATTATCTGTCAAATTTTAATTTTTTCCAAAAAATGATTCAAAAGTGGGGTTAGTTCTGAAAATATCGAAAAAAGTTATTGGAAAAAGTTTTTTTAAATGCAGTTTCTAGCCCACATGCAAAATTTCAGCTGCATAAGATAATTTTGATTTTTTTACCTATATTTTGTAAATTGCACCTCTTTTGCAAAATAAGACTCAACGCAACATACATAAAACTTCTTAGTTTTGACAATGCTTTATTTCAGATAAATTTTCTTTAAAGTAGCGCCATATTAAATGTGTGTTTTTCTACAAAATCAAAATATGGCTATTAAAATTTGGTCGCATGTGATGCAAAGTTTCTTTGTTTTTGACCCTGTATAAGGTAACTTCATAAAGTAAGTATTTTTGAAAACGTAGATTGTGTCTGAAAGTAATACACCTTAATATTAAGATAAAAAGAACACAGGGTCTTCAGTAAAGTGTTTTTACGTGGAAAATAAATTTTAATTTAACAACGTATAGTTTATCTATTTTTAACGATTTAATTTAAAACCCCTATATTATAATTTATTATTAAGCTATGTCATAATAACGTTCATGTGTATTACTTTCAGACTCAAACTACGTTTTCAAAAATACTTATTTTATGAAGTTACCTTATACAGGGTCAAAAACAAATAAACTTTGCATCACATGCGACCAAATTTTAATAGCCATATTATGATTTTGTAGAAAAACACACATTTAATATGGCGCTACTTTAAAGAAAATGTATCTGAAATAAAACATTGTCAAAACTAAGAAGTTTTATGTAGGTTGCGTTGAGTCTTATTTTGCAGAAGAGGTGCAATTTACAAAATATAGGTAAAAAATCAAAATTATCTTATGCAGCTGAAATTTTGCATGTGGGCTAGAAACTGCATTTAAAAAAACTTTTTCCAATAACTTTTTTCGATATTTTTAGAAATAACCCCACTTTTGAATTATTTTTTGGAAAAAATTAAAATTTGACAGATAATGCGAATCACGTGACTACTATTTTTTGCTCAATTTTCATCTCGATCGAAGCAGAACTTGATGCCAAAGTCAAATTTCGAATAAAGCTATTAATATAAAAAAAATCCCATATGATGCGGACTTTACTGGTGACACTGTATATAAAAAAAAATTTTTAGAAGTGCCATTTTTCTTTCCCTTTAATTCAGTTAGTATGGACTTCTCCTTTTAAACAATTATGTTTCCACGTACGATTTAAATTTTTCCCCATTTTTTTTCACCATTCATTGGATACACCAATAAATTTTTTATATTTCATAAAAACACCATTAAGGTTGTATAACTTCTACCATTTTCTCTTCTGCTGAAACCATCAGCAAAGCTTTTTCCGTCTCCTGATGATGAGCGTTTCCGCGTTCAAAACATGTAGAGACCTTAATTGAATATTTTTCTTTTAATAAACTTGTCAAGGAAGACTTTTAGTTTTTCTTTTGTTTCTATACTTTTAACTCCGCTTTAAGCACGGACTATTTCTTCAAATTAGTTTACACTGACACTGTGAATCGAAACAATTGTTATGGTTAATAACAATAAAAATTAGTGAGGACCATAACAATATACGTTTGTGATAATATTTCGATAATATAAATATGTTTCTAAAACAAACTATGACATGTTACCTGAAAAATAAAAGAATATAAGAAATAGTAATGAAAAAAAATATATCTTTTATTTTAACAAGACAAATAACAAGGATTTGTTTTATTTCTTTATTTTTCCATTCGTGTTTCTGTTTCTTGACATGTATAAGACTAATAGGTATGCTTCCTTAGCAACGTCATTAAAAGGGAAATTAAATTAAGGAAGAAAATGTGTGCTTAGTTTTTAGAATAATAAAGCATTGTTTTTTATTATGTTACGGAAACCGGTTGCCCAAATATTGCTCACTTTCTCGATTACGAATTATATACAGGGTGTGAGGCAAATGATTTATTATATTTATACTAGCAAATCCTGATACGAAAATAAATAGCAGAAAAATATTTTAAAATTTCGTTTTGCCATAGATCAAGAACATTGACCATTTGCCTTTTGAAATTTATGGCGTACCGCTACTGGTTATTTACAAACACAGCCTTATGGAACGAAATACACTTGGATTGTTGATCTTGCCAAAGTTTAGGGTCAATAGGTTAGCATTACGCTATTGTCTAATTTTAGAAACATCAGACGAAACATTGATCTTTAATATATTATTGGGTTTTGAATCATGCCAGAGGACAGTGGTGTCGTCAGCAAAAATCGTAAATTGGCCTGGTCTATAGAAGCAAGGTTATTAATATAAATAAAGAAAAGGAGCCCCAGCACATGAGTTAAACGACAGTTATAAATTTGAAATAGTATATTACATAACAAGTGTTGAAAGTGGCAATTTTCAAACGAGGAGATATTTAGCACGAGGCGTCAGCCGAGTGCGGAAATCCTCCGAGTGTGAGAAAATCACTTTCACACGAGTAATGTACACAATTTTTCCTACGACCATACAAAATAATCAAAAAGAGTTTGTTTGGTTTTTAATAGTTTGTACACCATTGTGTTAAAAAAAATTGACAAAGTACAAACGCAATAAATGCAAAACAAATTTCAAGGCGGATTCCAACAGAAGCGTATATATTATAAAACAAAATAAAAACAATGCCTACTTACAAATTTTAACTTACCTAGATTTAAATAAAAACAATAACTTTTTCTCCTATTTGCTTACGCACATCATACCTAGTATCTATGTACAGTGAATAAATTTCGTTTCTGATTTTTTAGCTGCTTGTATTCTTTCAATAAAACATACATACAAAAACAAAACACAAAACATAACCTCAACATTGTCTTGTTCTTAATGGCTCTGCTCCCTGGGGGCAATTTGCCAGCACATAAGGGGTGATCGTGATGTTGTCTGGTCTGTACCATATCACGACCACTGACTTTTCTTCTTTGCGTACAATGCGGTTTGGACTGCTTAATAAGAGTCTCTGGATTTGTGTATTTGACCTTTTCTTAGCTGCTATTTTAAGGGTCAAGGGTTTAGTATTGACAATTACAACATAGGATAGGAGTGACATTTACTAAAAAGAAGGGATTTAGGGGTTAGTAGACAGTACAATCATTTACTGAGTAGAACCTAACTAGACACTTCACTAACTTATTTATTTATTTATTTATTTTTATTATAGTTTTATTTTATGATAATTAATGTACCGCATTATTAAACCTCAACATTATTGAAAGATAGAGATGGAGTTAAATATCGATAGCTTGCTAATTATAAAAGTTCTGTCTATATTCGATTTGTTTTGAATATTGCTAAAATAAATTTACTTACATAAAGCACTTTCACTTACACCAATAAAATTAAACATCCGAGATAATGGCAAAATTATAAATCGGTATTTCCTAGGGTATTCTATTTCTGCTCTATAGCTGCCCCTTTTTTTTTCTGTGGTTCAACTCAGTTGACATAAACCCTTTATTTTTCTGTGAGTATAAAAATTGGCTGGACGCTGAAAAGCTAGAGGCCATCGCAATCCTCGAACAGAACAGAACAGAACTTTTCTGTGAGTTGACATGTAAACATGAAACATGACAGTTGGTGGGTTGCCTGACATATTATCATTTTCCCTTTTTGATAATATTATTTTTATCATAAATAAGTACCTACTCTTCGGTTCCCAAAAATAACGAAAAATTTGCAGTAATGCCCTAGTGTACTTTACCCCACCCAGCACCCCAATTCACTCCACGTGTCCCGTAAGTTTGTTATGTTTAATAAATAGTTTTGTCGTTAAATTGACACCTGTTTAAATTTAATATCTTAGTGTGCTTGGTATTTCCACACTCGTGTTGAAATATTTTTTTACAACACGCGTGTGATATTTGGCACTTTCTAGCCAAGTTAACCGTGTTGTTATTGTCATTTTCGTAGGTGGTCGTAGGAAAATAAATATTAGTCAACCTTATAATTATTTTTTATCTCATCAAGGAACAATGGCTCTTTCATTATCCTTGCCCCCTCCCTCCCTCCTTAATAGTTATTAAAAACAACATGGAAATAATTAAAATTTACTCATTGGCCAGGCATTCTCTAAAAACCAATACAAAAACGACAAAAGCAATACCGCCTTTTAATATGCATATTTCCGGTGTTTGTATAACGAACATAATCCTTTGAGCCCTTGAATCAAAATTGTATTTACCGAATTAAAATAACAGGGTATTAAAATTCCCACCGGCTCAAAAGTGCATGGCGGTGCAGGTTAAGCAAATAAAGCGAATTTTGCGCAACAAGGTTCAAACCAAACAAATTAGCGCTGTGAATGTGAACGCATGATTGGTCAGAAAGATAACTTTGCTATTGCAATTAATGCTTCAACAGCAAACTTAATTAATACGGTGTTTTGACTTAACGGGAGCGGAACAATGTAAGAGATTTAGACGAGAGAGAAAGAGAAAGATATGATGGACTGGGGCAGAGTTACGTTATAAATAAAACGGTAAATATGGCAAAGATACTCGTATATAATAAGGAACAAATATTTAAGAAATCGCTGAGGAATGTCTGTATTCCATGAAAGAGTCCCTTTTCAATACATCCCTCAATTCGTATGAGGAATAATGAAAACTAGCTGTACTTTGTGACAAAGAGAAATGGCATGTGTGTAATTCATGGTGAGTATCAGAATTTGATCACTTCTGGGAGAAAGCAAATAAAAAAGTATTACATAGGTATGACACAAATATAACTGAAATACAACAGCCAATAACGAAAATTCCAACTTGGAAAAAAATTTAGATTGGTTGAATGTCAGAAATTAACTTTTTTTTTTAGTATGTATCTTTATAAATAAAATTAAAAATAATTTATTTTATTGCTTACCTAAACATTTTTTGTTTCTTTAATTATGACCATCATAATTATAAAACAAGAACTAATCAAAATTGTTATGTGGATAGAGTATCTAAAACATTAACCTTTAAGTACAGTTTACAAATTGTTTAACTATTCTGTCTGTTTTTGTTTAAAGAAGGTTGCGTTTTAAAATTTAAAAACAAATATATTAAAATTTGTTAAAAAAATGTATTAAAAAAATATTTAATTGCAGCTTTTTGCTAAATAAAACATGTTACTACCTACCACTACTACTAGTTAGCCGGGGAAAGAATGAACGTGCGTCATCACCTATATCCATATTATGAATTAAATCAAAATGTGAATCAAATAACAAAAAATCCACGTAAGCAGATAATTGACTAATCCGTAATGACGTCGTTGACAGGTCGGCCATGTTTCTGGACAGCATCCAGTTATTAGTAGTCGTACATGCTTGTAAATGGAAACAAGCAGATGATTTTAAAAATTTATAGAGTAATTCATCAAATTTTAGTGTAATTATGCAATGCGAGCCGTAAGAGAGTATATTTTCCGATTACCTGCAGTTTTGAAATATAAAACATTTAAAAGAATTGTCTGCAGAACCCCGAGAGGCTTGGGTTAAGGTATTAGAGCGGATGCACTTAAATGAAAGTCAACTTAGAAATTGGCTTGTATGTTCTAGTCATTTTATTAGTATTTATAAGACTTCAGCTGTTGTCCAGTATAGAAACAACGTGACATCAAGTAAGATAGTCCACCGGGACCAGGTCTATAGATATATTGTGTAACAAGCTAAACATAAAATTCCTTGTATTATAACACATAGGGATCAATATTGTATATTATTTAAAATTGTTGGTCATACCGGGGCACTGTTAAAGAATATTCACTTTTAGACATATTTACTTGATTTACAGCAAAATAAGTCTTTATGGCAAGATAAGATATCGAAAACACAAGTGAAATAATCGTTGTGTGTTCTTCAGCAAACATGGCCGAACTGTCAAAGTCAAAGTTCTGGCTGGTTGTTGCTATATGTTATTAAAGCAAAATACAATTATTTATAACTAAATATAGAATATTTAACACTAATTACCAAGTTAACGAAACAAAATAGTAACAATCTTTCTTATAAAAACTAATGTTGATAATTAAATTCAATAAAAAAATAATTTTCTTTGGAAACTTGAAAAATTTGTGATTAAAAAACCACAAATGTCAAACAATGTCAAAAAACTATACATTATAAATATCAATATTTTAGTTCTGTTCTCTCCGTCTAAAACACTAAAGTTGTATTTCTTTCTCAATACAAAAACGTTGCCTATTTAATCATTTTTCATTAGTTGATAAAACAAGATTGCATTATGAATAACTTTTATATTAATATAAAGTGATGTGGGTTTTTCATTACATTATGTAACTATGTTCAAAGATATAGATATAAGAAATAAACTAAGTACTTATATTAAACACAAATTTTGTTTTATTTTGTTGAGTACCTATATTTTCTTTGGATCAACTTAAAATATTAATTTTATCAAAACGAAAAATAGTTTACTTCTTTTAGGAGTGTTCTAAAAAAAAAGAAAAGTCAACATTTTAATTTGGCGTCTTGATATAAAGAAAATTAAATTAATTTTAATGAATCTGCGAAAACCCATTCTTCCTGTAATTAATAATATTTCGAATGACAACTTCAAAGACAAGTGAAAAATAAATTAATTAAGAGATTTGTCCGAATGAACGAAATCTTTTACCTTGTCAAATAATATTCCTTTTGCGAACGAAATTCTTAAACCCAATTGGTTTCAAATTAGAAAGAAATAGCAATCAATCATTTTTAAAAAATTTACAAAAATCAATTACAATCTACTGAGAATTGAATCGAAACCATTCAAGCCACTAAGGATTTGAATTATAAGGGTATATAGTAGTAATTTTAATTTTTAGACATATTGTCACTTAGATCCCTGTGGTTCTAAAAACATAAAAGGACTGTAATGGATATTCAACAAATATTCATAGATGTATGGAAGCAAAAATGCACACAGAGAACATTCTACAATATATCAACGCCAGTGTTGTTAGGGACAGTTCAAGTTACAAATAATGGACAACTGAATTGAATGCATAACAATTTGGTATAGGTGCGGCAGAAATCCACAATAAACCTTTTCGTAACAAAATACCCATCTCTCTATATTTTTATCAAGTTTTATTAAACGTCCCTGCGTCAATTATCATAAAGTTAATTAAATAATGAGCAAATGAGCGTTACTCTCAGCTTAAATTCTTTCCGAAAGACTGAGATTCGTTGAAGCATGATATCTGCTCTTTGAAGCGCTCACTTTAAGCTTGAGGGACCATTTTTAATTAACAAAATAATTGTTACACCTTAAAGGAACAAAGCACGATAAAAAGATTAAAATGTTATTTTCGCAACGACACATTTTGGAAAACACATTTTATTAAACTGGTCATTTACACTTACATGCTTCGAAGGGCAAGAGCTAACTTTGTTATAATAGCAATCTTAATTAAAGGCCATTATCGCTGTTGGAAATTTTTCACTTGCACCTTGTACATAGTGTTATGGAAATTACTTTTCTCTAACACTACTTTAGAAACCACGCATTCTTGACGTAAAATCTGCATCAGAATGTTTTCATTCTAACACACTGTTACAGAATGGATTCATTCTGTATCACCTAGGGCAAAGACAACTAGATTTTCGATTTCAACATCTAAACTGCACGGGAAAACCAACAAATTTTAAAAATCAAGACAGCTTTGTTTCGATTATTTTGACACTGTCATGTCAAGTTTCACTTTGACGGCGGTTGATTTTATTTTACGTAGAAGGTAAGTTTTATTATAAAGCATTGATTTTATAACAAAATAAACAATTTTTTTTTTAAGTAATACTAATAAATAAATAATGTTTCTATTACATTAGTAAATAACACTGAAGGTGAAAGTTCAAAAAAATAATTAAAATTTTTTTAATAAATTAATTTATTAATGTAGTCTTATTTCGTTTTTCTAAAATAGTGTTAGAGAAAGTATAGTCTATAACAAGTATGGAATGGCATTCCTGCACTCGCGAAACCATAGACCTCGCCTGCGGCTCGGCCTACAAACTTTTCGCTCGTGCGGAATATATCCATTACATACTTGTTATAGAATATACTATTCTCCACGACCATTACTGAAATTCAATAATTCCAAAATCATTTTTGATAATAGAATGTAAAAATTCTCGCTCTTGAGTTGGAATATTTATTCTGAAACACTTGCTTCTTATGCGTTTTGCGTGTATTTTCATTCCATAACAAGATACGGAATGAATATTCTGTAATTGATATAAACGACATAGGTTGCCATGAATTTCGAAACTGTCAGTGTCAGATAAAAATGGCCGTGTTGTAATAATTATTTTCAGACAAATTTTAGTGCAAGTCAAAAAATGAGTGAAAAATCGGATGAATCAGATATGGAACTGGATGGTCGTGGAGAAAATATAGTCTGCCACTCGGTTAGAATGAAAATTCGATATTCGTGGTTCCTCACGCTCGCCACGCTCGCGTTCGGAATCTTCCACTCAGATCGAATTTTCATTCCAACCTCGTTACAGAATCTACTATTACTTTACTAATACGCATATCACAAAATAACAACACAAATGATTCCGTCACACTATGTTCTAGTGCCAGTTTAAATACACATCAACGGCTTTTAGACTGCGCCAGTTGCAATTCCAACTAATAAGTATTCCCACCATAAATCTCGCCGATTCTTGCTTATAAACTAATTACTATGAATATTATAAGACCTACTTTTTGATCTTTTTTAAACCTTTGTCGATACTGAACGTGAGTAGAAAATAATTTTATTTTAATCCATTCTGAAGTGTTTTTTTTTGCATTGTGGTATTTTTGTTTTAGATCAGCTGTTTCGTCTTATGAGTAAGGATGAATTTTGGAGACAGGATTATGTCATCACGAGGAATTATAAGACATACTTAAATGGTAATTGTGATTTTCTTTTAATATTTTAATAAGATTATGTCGTGCATTTTCAAGTTTTATTTTTCATTTTCTTCCAGGCTAGATTAAGAAAAATGTAGAGGATTTCATTTAAAAGTGATATTTAGTCAAAAAGGTTATTAAAAATCCTGCTATTTGATTTTTACTGCATATAAAATCAACTTACGGGATTTCGAATGGTTTTTTTGGCTTAAATATTACTTTAAAATATTTGGAACAAAAAAATAACAAAACTATGGGCATTTAAACGTCCCGCTTCTCGGCTCAAGGTTCTCACCAGACACGATGGCGGCGCTGTTCTTGACAGTTGTGACATTTTATAATGTAAATTTTGCTTCGACTATTTAACATGCTTGTTTGTCTTCTTCCTGGTGTAAGTATCCGTTGAACCCGACATTCGTCTATCAAAAGTTCAACCTTCCCAAGAAATATCAACTAAATTACCCCCCTCATTATCTGAAGAACCCCTTTATCATTCTGCCCCAAAAACCTTTTAAAGTTCCTGGAAAGAGAAATAAGTAAATATGAAATAAAGTATTGTCTGGTATGATAAGTAGGTAAATCAATATTATTTTTATGTTTTGCCAAAAAACTGTTTTTGATATGCACGACACTGGTTAAAGGACTTTCCAAAAGACTGAAGACCGTTTTAAGGTATTATGATATGCGCCTTTTGAAGTTTTGCCTTTAATCTGAAGGGCCCCTTTTAATTAGTAAATTAATTGTTACACCTTGTAGCGACAAAAATAAGCAGATTTAATCCGTATTTTCATAAACCCTGTTGTCAGAAAACAGCTTGATTGGCATAGTAAATTTAAAACAACAAATTTCCGGGAGAGTTAAATGTTGATAAACAAAGTTATTAAATCAGACAAATCAATTAGGAACTAATAAAATAAGGGTAACGCAGTAATAAAGTTTAATGTTAAGAATAATAATTAATTAACTTTTAAAGAAAATATGAAGACATTGAAGACTGTATTTTTAAAATATTTTAAAAAAATTTTCATACCTTACATAAAACTCTTCTGAACTAAGCTAAGATATACACTGAGGAAAATAATCTAATACAACAGGTTTGCTAAGACATAGTTTGTATTGATAGCTATTTTTTTATTAACCCTTATTAAATAAATTACTAGTGTATCAAACCCGCTTTAATGTTATATCAATTCCAGATTTGCTAGAACACTGTTTTTGTTGGTAGTTGGTTCCATTAACAGCACAGTCTTGTTGAATAATGAACTACTTTTAACACAGCAATTTTGCTTAGAAATGAGTAAAGTAGAAAAGTATCTTTTCAATGCGACATATTTTGTTTCCATATAAAGCGCTTTCTCTACAATTAAGAAAGCAGAACAGCATCCCAAAAAACGAATTGTATCTGTTAGAACCTATATAATCCATGGACGAATTTTACCATCTCAGTTAACCATGTTGCATAATAGATAATCATATGCAATATTAAACGACAAGAACAATATCACGCTAGAACCTATTTAAATATTTGAGAATGACAGTACTGATTTTTAGTGGTAAAATATGCTTTGTTAACCGTAGCAAGCAAACATTAATATGATTAATGTCAAGTTTCATTACAACTGCCAGTCGGAACTAGTATATTATATAAAACCAGATTACACCTCCAATTGGTAATTACTGTGAGTATTCAGAGCAATAATGGCTATAAACCATTCTATGGTACCAATAACTCCCATTTCCTATTGGCTAAATTACGGTGATATTATCACTACACGACGGTCTAGCAATTTTCGTTATCTTACTGTAGGAAAGCGCGTTGCTATCATATATAGTATTAAACAGTTGTATCAAGGGTATGTGACTTCTTATAATGAATAGAAGGCTTTTTTGTCAGGTTATTTGTTAAATTTACATTGAAATAAAATTTGTATGTATTGTTCCTCGTATCCCTAAAACAAATTGCAAATTAAAAACCCTGTTTTGGACAACACGGTTCGCAATGGTCGTTCAGTGAAAAAGCGGAAAAAACGCAAGCCCTTCTAAAAAAGCTCATTTAAAACGGAATCACACAGTCATCAACGCGTCCATGTGCAAATACAGACAGGACTCGCTGGGAAATATGAGTTTTCGCACGGGCGAATAAAGTGATTTGGTTAACCTGTTGTTTAAAGATGATTACCATAAAAATAAAGTATTTTTATTTATAAAAGATAAGAATTCGGTCAACAATGCTACAAGTTATATTAAATATAAAATAATTTGTTGCTTTAGTGCATACAGTAGGGAAAATTTTAGTGAGACTATTTAAAATAACTCTGTATAATCCTGTATTCGTTTTATTTCTATATCCAATATTTTTAATTAAATAAAAAAAACTAGAAGCTGTTCGTCGAAAAAAATGTATTACCCAAATGTAAACCTTCTTGTATTTGAAGCTTTAAACACCATTATATATAATAAAGCTCCTAAAAATATATTTAGAGTTTGATCCCTTAAAAGGTAGGTAAGCTTCCTTGTACTTTTTTAAAGAAAAACTTTTTGCTATTATGAAAATATGGACAATGAAGGTGCAAAATTTAGCTTATATCGTACATTTTATTAAAAACACCTTCCAGAAATAGGTCCTGGGTCAGTGTGTGTTACTGTCCTTTATAAATATGCTTTACTTAAAATTCAATTAAGAGCCTTATCAATATTGGCCACCACCTACATGCCCTCAGGACATAAAAATTAAGTTTTTTAATGATATTTATAAAGTTTTGCAGTGGCGCACCCAGGGGGGGGCCAAGGGAGCCTTGGCCCCCCCCAAAACTCCAATGGAATAAAAATTATGAAAGTGGATAAGTATTTTAAAAAGTAAATTTTCTTAGATTTACCTCACGGGCCTCGTTTGAGGGGGGCCAGGTGGGGCATTTGCCCCCCCCCCCTCCCCCTGGAAGTTGACTTATTGACAAAAGTTGACTTATTGAGGTTTAATATGGTTTGATTGAATTTATGAATTTATTATTTCGAGTTTTCCTTTATATTTTTGTTATTATTTTGGGGTAGTAAAGACTTATTTTTAATAAAAATAAACAGTTTTAATGCCAAAACGACTATGAATGTTTGAGAAACATTTTTAGCTCATTAAGTATTGAGCAAAAAATTAAAATTAAAATTAAGGGAAGACCTAAACTCTCGAAATTAACTTGATACATACCACAAATTGTAAATCTAGGGACTTTATTGTTATTGATAAGTTTGCTGCAAATAACAACAGATGAATGAACTTTACTTTTAAACAATGTACCCACTAATGAAAAATAAATTAGTCTTTTTATTTTTTATCTTATTTCATTTTCCATAGAATAAGAAGGTAATCATAAATTTTTAAAATATTTACTATAATAATTATTGACAAAATTTGGGCGTGGTCTTAAACAAATTTCGCCTGCGGCGCATTTCGCCTACAGCAGGCTTTTAGTACACCCCCAAGTTGACAAGTCACAAGCCGCCAATGCCCCCCCCCCAAGAAACCGTTTAACGACTCCCATGACTAGGCTATTGCGATCTTCCCTGCAAGAGTACCTGTTAAAAAAGCTTCAAAGTTCTAGAAAAATGCGTAACTTAAAAGTTTTTTAAAAAATTTGCTTCTAGCACTGGTTGGCGGGCCCCCCCTAACATAAAATCTTGGGTGCGCCGCTGTAGTTTTGAGATGATGTTAGTTACAAACGGTTCATTTCTGTTTAATCTTTTTTGATATTAGACATCTCAGTATTAAGGTCTTTTGAATTTTTGCAAATGTTAGATGCTCTACAAAAAATATTCTGAATTATGCCTTGTTTTATGGAGTTTGCATGATTGTATCCGTAGGTCAGGTATTGCCCAGTATTTTCTACATACTGAGGTTTGTATGCTTTTGGCACTTCATTTGACGAGAAAGGTTCCCCGAAACCTTTTGTATCTAATACCATCCCAAAACTTAAAACTTGCAAAGTCAAAACTAATACAGAAACGATAGAGGAGCAGACATTTCCTACAATACTTTATGTTTAGAGGATTTCTGAAAATATTAGGACAACCAAAAACTATAACATCCAAACATCCTTTAAATACGCTTAGAAGCTTTCTTACAAAAGTAAATCCTGGCAGTAATGAAAATAAATAACTGCATATATCGAATCCCTTGCAAGTGTGGAGAATCGTACATTGGAGAAGCAAAAAGATTCTTTCCCGTACGAGTTAAAAAAATTTTAACCATACCCAAAGAGGTGAAAATTCGAAACCTTCACGTTAAAACATTGTTAGGTTGAGAGACCTCAAGGAAACATGTTATAGATTTTTTCTTCAGAGCATTCACTGCAAGAAAATGAATCCTAAAGATACCCTTACTACACTAGCATAAAAAATGATTGTTTAAAGGTACCTATTCAAACTGAAGTAAATGTCTAAATTTGGAAAAATATAGATGCAGCGACGATGCCCTCTTAAGGGAAGGAATTTTCGCTCCATTGATAGAAATAATCGTATGTTGCAAAAACTCCTTATTCCTCACACACATGTGCGAGAGCAAATGGCAAAATACAGTGTGTATTTTACATGGAAACGGGCGACCAGTCCTGCCTGGTGAGTTATTTGCCCTGAATACTTGAGCAATTTTAATTACAAGGTCCTGGTATTTGTACAGGGCACTATATCAGGCCCTGTGTCAGCATATTAGGTAGGTGCAGTCTAATGTTTTAAGGATTTATGAACGAAATTTGTTTGCTGTTCATTAGAGACGCGTATAATTTTTTTCTAAAAAAATTGTCATGTCAACAATGCTAGATTAAGTTTTTGAGCATATATATGTGCATTTTAATTATTGTGCTAAATTTAAAATGTCTGAAACGAGATTTGTATGTGGGTATTATACAGCAGCTAGCTAGGCTATTTGTTTCAGGAGCGACCAATGGTCGTTCCTGGAACAAATTTAGCGTTTTTGTATACAGCGATATGATAAAGAGACCAGTCAGCCTTTTATGTATAATTTTCATTTTCATTTCATTCTAAAACTGCTACGTGTATCAACTTTTAATGAAACATATTGTAGATTTTTCAATTTTTCATTCTACGATCAATTCTAGACTAAGTTTAAGACGTTCATAAGTGTTAGTGAATGTAAATAGGATTTGAATTTTGGTCTGCTAATATTACATACAAAATGCGCCTCGCTGAAGATGAACGCATAGAAATTTTGATTATGTTGAGTTGTGGAGATAAAAATAGAAGTTATAGGGAAGTCCGTGATAAGTTTAATCGAAAATACCCAAATCGCCCGCCTATTAGCCAATTGATAGTGTTTAGGGTAGAAATTAAGTTTATAACTTCCCATACTGTTAAAGATAGTGTTAAAAGTGGTTATTATTACTACAGGAAGATTCACATAACTCAAGCAAACAACTTAGGCGTGACTACGATACTCACCAAACCATCGTATCTAAATTTACAAAAAGGTTCATGCCTACAATCCAGCAATTGTAAGGGAGAACTTAAATACAATTTTTCTGGGGATCAATAGAGTGGCCACCCTGATTGCTGATCTTAACCCACTGTACTTTTTCTTGTAAGGCTCCGTCAATAATTTAGTTTATAAATCTAAACCGATCAATTGATCTACTGCAGAACAGTGGGTGGTGGACATTTTCAACATCTTATAGAACAGTTTATTTTCGTACTTTGTCGTTTGTCTATTTTGTTTTAAAAATTAATATTTCGTAAACGGTTGAAGATAGATATAAGGCGTGATTTATAAAGAATGTCTAGAATGATTGTAAAAAGTAAAATTGTAAAAATATACAATACGTTACATTAAAAAAATTAAAGCTAATACTTGTGGCATTTTTATAATCCACCATGTGTATACTATATTTTATCTAAAACAAATGAATATCAAAAAAATTAATTTGATGGGTCCGAGCAATTGTTGAGTAAGTGGGCGATATTCTATATAAAATGCTGATCGGTTTCTTTATCATAATCCTGTATAAAACTACAGTGGCAACTCTACATATGGGTCATAGATACAACATAGATAATATATCAGTGCGTTAGATGAATAAATTTCTCTCGCCAGTGTTTTTTTAAGCTCAGAAAGCATTCTGGAAAAAATTTAAAATCAACAGCCTAAATATACCAAAAAAAAAACAACACATTTCTATACAACATAAATCATTCCGGACTTAACGTAACAAAAAGTCTTTGAATATCCTGTTTAAATATTTCAGTTACCAATCTGCAGAATCCTTTCGAACAATTCTCAGCCATCCGGAATCGGGGTGTTCATTTAAATTAAAGTTAATAATTCAGAAAGGACGGTCAATAGCGTCGCTAACAGTGGGATGGATGCTTCGAAAATTGGGTCGCTAGTATTAGAATATTATACAAGAAATAATGATGTCAAGCTTTCAGTGAACACGAAGAATGTTTTTTCTATTCTCGAGATCCAAGACTGTTGCTTGTAGAATTAATTATAGCAGTTTGAAGATTTTTCGTATCTTTTGTTTATGTTGTTTGGTTTCGTCATTAAAACTTTTTATAAAATTTTTGGATAGTTTTTTTAGGTTGCTCTTTGATAATGGGACCAGAATTAGTCTTGAAACGTTAAAGCCAATTTTTTAAGATATATAAGGTTTATGCAAAAATTTATATACTTATATACTTATGACTGGCAATATATTATATAGAATTTTTGTTTTCTTTTGTATATTTAAACGCAATGGCTTTTATTAAAAAAAATACACACACAAAATAATTTTCAAATATGCACCACAATCATATTGACAATATTTGATAGCACTATATAGCATATTCCCAATCTTTAAGTTATCATATCTTTATGAAGTGGATGCAAAAAGCAATTGAATAGCTAAGCAATTAACAACTTCGTTCGATATAATAATAATAATATTCTACTTTTATTGGATAAAAACAAATTGTTACAAAATCTATAATTAGATAGAGTAAGGCGAAGTTTAGCAGAGACCAGGGGAATCTGCTGTTCTTACATTTTAAAAGCGAAATAATACTGCATGAAAAATTAATATAAAAACTATAGAAGTATAAACATTCAATCATAATGTATCTAACCATAGAAGCGCCTGCGCATATACATTCCTATACAATCCTAATGTGCAAGTATATGCAATAATTGTTAAGAAAAAAAATCCCCATAGTTTAATCGATATTACTTAACGTTAAGACTGAGTAAGCAGTAATTCACTCTTTAATTTCCTTTTGAACAATACAACATTGACATTTTTTGGAAAAAAAGTAAGCATATTGTAAAGACTCGTGGAACAGTACGAAAAGCATCTCTGAACTAAAGCAGTCCTATGTCTAGGAATATGAAACATGACTTTATTAGTTGGTGTACAAACGTTAAGAAAAGCATTTTCCTCCTTTTCTCCATATAAAGCCAACTAAGTCGTGCTATAAACGGCGAAACATGATCAAATTTGCTAAGGTCAAAAATATATCTACAGCAAGCATTCTGACCTTTTTGTATACGATACTTATTTAAAACGTTCAAATAGTTGCCGTAGACAACAGCACCATAATTGAATAAGGACAACACCAAAGCACAACACAACAATTTTCTGAGCTTTACATCGAAACATTGCCTATTTGCATATTATAGAAGCTTGAGGGGTAGATATACATGCTGTGTAAACTGCAGTTTCTGATCCAGAACCAATCTTGGTACTCATTGTGGTAGTACAACATTATTATCAATCAGAATATTAAAATAATTAAGCAAATTATTGCTATTAAAAAGAATTAAACTACACCACTTCGTAGGATTAAATTGTGTTTCAAGGACAGAACTCTAATGGTTTCCAAATCAACATTTAATTGAGCTGAAGCAGCTATAGCACCTTTTGGGTGAAATGCAAAAAATAAATATCTTGTGCAAACACTTAAATATAAGAATAATTTACGCTGTCAACAATGTAAATAGAAAAAAGTAGGGGACCCAAGACGGATCCCCGAGGGACATCTGAGAAAGCTGGGAAGAATATCTAGAGTTCAGTGAAACATTTTGTGTTCTTTGGTGAAGGAATATTTTATAATAGAAATTGCATCAAGGGAAAATCCATAGTATTTTAATTTAGAAATTAAAACGTTATGGCTTTGGTATAATGGCTTCGTTATGTATTTATTTTCCAAAACGGCATATCGTAATATCACAAATTGTGGATGCATGAAAAATTCGTAAATCAGAGTTTAATATGTTGCACAGAGTAATTTAAGTGTAGTTACATGTGAGAGATATAAGCTAAACATTTTTTTGATTGTGTTACTACACTCCGAGCAGAAACGAGGACTGGCAACAAAGTCGGAGACTGGTCAAGAGCACCACCTCCCAAATTGTGTTTTATATTTTTTTCTACTCCGTTTATTCTATATTAAAAAAAAATGTTTTTTTTACTGTATAATTCAGGTAATCCTAGTTAGTTACCCTAAACTCTAATATATTTACAGAACAAAATTTCCATTGAGACGACTGGTTGCTAGGAATTAGTTTATTTGTTTAAACATTTTGTCAATGTAAGAGTTTTGTCAGAAAAATGGTGAAATGGATGTCAATGCAGCCGTAGAGGCTGCTTGCATAGCTCTATTGCCAAGAAACTCGAAAGAAATAGGAAAATGCCTACAAGAATTTCAAGATTGGTATTTTTAAATAATTATTACAGTTTATGTTTTATTTACTTACCTTAGTCTTCTCTAGGGATGAAAGTATTTACTTACCTCCCTAGGGAAATAAAACCTAATTTCCTCCCCCAATCAGTGTCATTAAAGAGTCCTTATTAAGCAGGAAGTAGGAATTTTTTTCTTATTCAAATGTAATGTTTAACTACCATAAAATAAATCATAATTTAAGAGAGTAGCCCAAGGAGCGCTTACGTGTACCGAGGTAACATCAAGTCTGGTACGAAAATGTCACAAAAAATTAGTAGCCTGGAAAAATATAACAAAATAACACTTCAATGGGGATCAGGATACGAACGAAGTTATGACAGGAAATTAAAAAAAAAACGATAATATAGATTGAAAGGTATAGGAGAACACATTTATAGATCCAGAACCGGCACTTAAAGTCCCAAGGTGTACAACATGAGATCTCATTAAACAATAGAACAGTTGCGAACACAAAATCGACTGGAACAATAAACAGTGATTCCGCTGCACCACAAACTTTCCACTGACGATACAGCTATTGCTGATCAGGAGCAGTTGACCGATAGAAACTATAGTACATGGATCACTAAGTAACGGTAAAAAGGAGCTAGGGTAAATGCAGCACAATGGGTCAAACCTGGCCAGAATGCACTAGACTCTGGAAAAGAACCTAATCGCATAAATTTATTTGGGTAATATGTATCTAGGTTTTAAATGATGCGAATATTATTCCATATAAATTTTAGTTATTTGTTTACTTTTTAAAGCCAACGGTCCCACAGTCCGAATCTAAATTCCAAATGCGACGAAGGAACAGACAAACAGTGCAATGGCCACTGGGTCAGCAAATTAGGGTCAGTGCAATCGGAATTGTTAACTAGTAATCCAGAGATATCTGGGGACGTTGCAAACGGCCGCTTAGTTTCTTTGAGGTTTTCGGCTAGACCATATTGGTTTTAAATTGGTTATTTATTTGAAAATTTTGTAAATTGAGAGGGTTCATGTTCTAGAAAGATGGAGGAAAATAAGGACCGTAGTCAGGATTTTTTCTATAAACCTTAATCGATGCACCGTCGCGTCCCACCGATATAGTATTATTTTTAATCGATGTAGGATAAATATTATCCATTTAAGTACACTTAAGTACCTACTTATTTCTGACAAATATTGTCAGAGTATATATAATTGTTAATTCTTATTTTTTTTTTCATGGCCGCCGAGCTATTTTGTATATAAAACGTTATTAGAGATAGCGGCCTTTATGTTTTTTGATACATTATGAAAACGGTTTGGAATTTTTAATAAATTGCAAATACAACATTTTTTTGTTTTGAAATTCTTCATCAAATAGAAAGATAATAATTATTCCATTTGAAAAACTTGAGAAAAAATAGTTTAAAGTATGTCTTTTTTGAAACCTTATTTTGAACACCATCTATAAAATAGATTAAATCTATTAGATTCATAATACCTTTTGACCCCTTGCCATTAGTTGCACACAATACCGTAATTGAAAACATGCTTTTCGATTATTTATTTGATTATTTTTTCCACGGCTGCAAAACTTTTTTTTAGTTTTTAATTTATTACTCCTAAACTACTAAATCAAATTTAATATAATTACAAACAACTATAAAGAGCACTAATACAAACCTAAAAATACAAAAATATACAGGTGTCCCATTTAAAAAGTACAACTTTCTGTTGTCGCGCATTTTTGGGCCACCCTGTAAATAGGAAAATATTTTCTCCACGACCATTACTGAATGCAATAATTCCAAAATCATTTTTGATAATAGAATGTAAAAATTCTCGCTCTTGAGTTGGAATATTTATTCTGAAACACTTGCTTCTTATGCGTTTTGCGTGTATTTTCATTCCATAACAAGATACGGAATAAATATTCTGTAATTGATATAAACGACATAGGTTGCCATGAATTTCGAAACTGTCAGTATCAGATAAAAATGGCCGCGTTGTAATAATTATTTTCAGACAAATTTTAGTGCAAGTCAAAAAATGAGTGAAAAATCGGATGAATTAAATATGGAACTGGATGTACGTGGAGAAAATATAGTCTGCTACTCGGTTAGAATGAAAATTCGATACTCGTGGTTCCTCACGCTCGCTACGCTCGCGTTCGGAATCTTCCACTCGGATCGAATTTTCATTCCAACCTCGTTACAGTATCTACTATTCTCCACGACCATTACTGAATGCAATAATTCCAAAATCATTTTTGATAATAGAATGTAAAAATTCTCGCTCTTGAGTTGGAATATTTATTCTGAACACTTGCTTCTTATGCGTTTTGCGTGTATTTTCATTCCATAACAAGATACGGAATGAATATTCTGTAATTGATATAAACGACATAGGTTGCCATGAATTTTAAAACTGTCAGTGTCAGATAAAAATGGCCGCGTTGTGATAATTATTTTCAGACAAATTTTAGTGCAAGTCAAAAAATGAGTGAAAAATCGGATGAATCAGATATGGAACTGGATGTACGTGGAGAAAATATAGTCTGCTACTCGGTTAGAATGAAAATTCGATACTCGTGGTTCCTCACGCTCGCTACGCTCGCGTTCGGAATCTTCCACTCGGATCGAATTTTCATTCCAACCTCGTTACAGAATCTACTATTCTCCACGACCATTACTGAATGCAATAATTCCAAAATCATTTTTGATAATAGAATGTAAAAATTCTCGCTCTTGAGTTGGAATATTTACTCTGAAACACTTGCTTCTTATGCGTTTTGCGTGTATTTTCATTCCATAACAAGATACGGAATGAATATTCTGTAATTGATATAAACGACATAGGTTGCCATGAATTTCGAAACTGTCAGTGTCAGATAAAAATGGCCGCGTTGTGATAATTATTTTTAGACAAATTTTAGTGCAAGTCAAAAAATGAGTGAAAAATCGGATGAATCAGATATGGAACTGGATGGTCGTGGAGAAAATATAGTCTGCTACTCCGTTAGAATGAAAATTCGATACTCGTGGTTCCTCACGCTCGCTACGCTCGCGTTCGGAATCTTCCACTCGGATCGAATTTTCATTCCAACCTCGTTACAGAATCTACTATTCGCCACGACCATTACTGAATGCAATAATTCCAAAATCATTTTTGATAATAGAATGTAAAAATTCTCGCTCTTGAGTTGGAATATTTACTCTGAAACACTTGCTTCTTATGCGTTTTGCGTGTATTTTCATCCCATAACAAGATACGAAATGAATATTCTGTAATTGATATAAACGACATAGGTTGCCATGAATTTCGAAACTGTCAGTATCAGATAAAAAATGGCGCGTTGTAATAATTATTTTCAGACAAATTTTAGTGCAAGTCAAAAAATGAGTGAAAAATCGGATGAATTAGATATGGAACTGGATGTACGTGGAGAAAATATAGTCTGCTACTCGGTTAGAATGAAAATTCGATACTTGTGGTTCCTCACGCTCGCTACGCTCGCGTTCGGGATCTTCCACTCGGATCGAATTTTCATTCCAACCTCGTTACAGAATCTACTATTCTCCACGACCATTACTGAATGCAATAATTCCAAAATAATTTTTGATAATAGAATGTAAAAATTCTCGCTCTTGAGTTGGAATATTTATTCTGAAACACTTGCTTCTTATGCGTTTTGCGTGTATTTTCATTTCATAACAAGATACGGAATGAATATTCTGTAATTGATATAAACGACATAGGTTGCCATGAATTTCGAAACTGTCAGTGTCAGATAAAAATGGCCGCGTTGTAATAATTATTTTCAGACAAATTTTAGTACAAGTCAAAAAATGAGTGAAAAATCGGATGAATCAGATATGGAACTGGATGGTCGTGGAGAAAATATAGTCTGCTACTCCGTTAGAATCTACTATTCCTGAAATACACTCTGTGAAACAATATAAGAATACAGTTCCTAATTTAATTTGTATAGGAGCTATGGAAGGCTGACGCACTATTGCAAAACGTTTTCTAGCAGAATCGTTATCTTTCAAAATGCATTATAAACGTTGATGTACAACAAACCAGGTAGTTTTAAAGGGTAAATTTTTAAAACTCAATTGAACATACTATACCTAAGTTAAGTAAAAATAAATATGCTAAAATTTCCATCCGTGTAAAACCATTTATGTGACAAACTGGAGAAATGTGGAAATCGCAAAAAGATTATTAAATTGTCAAACGTTAAACAAAACGAAATTCGAGCAATTTGGGATTGTTTATCGTTTTGAAATTTCAAACTGTTTGTGCAATATTTCGTGGAAAATTTAAAATCGTAATTTTATCTGATTTAGTTGCTTTTTGGAGACACAAAGTCCAGTCGATTGCCAGTAAAATACTGTTATCGCTGGAAATGTAATACATCTGTTAAAGGATACTACTATTATCAAAATGAGAATCATTTTTAGGGATTCTTTGGAATAAATGTATAACAATAAAAGAAATTATATAAGCTGAATGTATTAACAGATAAGTTATGATCAAAAAGCTATTTTATTCACAACTGTCACATCTGACAGACAACAACTGTCAAATTTATTATACTCTTGTTTCGCTCTCCTTCTCCTACTCCTGACTCCTGGCCTTGAAATCACTGGCGTCTTGTGGATATTTCATGATATAAAAATCGTTGTCCTTAAAAAGTAGAAAAAAATGCTAATGTTTGTGTCTTAAATATTATGTTTTTTATTAAAAAAGACTTTTTGTACTCGTAAATACATTATTTTTACGAATTACAACGTAAAATAACCGATTTGTAAACATATTTGTTTTTTGTTACAACAAAATTCCGAACAATATTTTTCCAAGAATTTCCATTTTTCCATCCTGTAAAAATGTTGTTTTAGGTTTATGTTTTTATTTACCCTTAGATCTGCAAAAAACAATTACACGGATGTTTTAAAAGCCAAAGAATAACATTTTGTTAGGCTTTCCAAAGATTTTTCTTAAGTTCAGCAATCAATTTTAGATGTCGTTTGATATAAAAATGATATTAAAAAAAATTCATAGTATTTTCTTATTGGGAAAAGTATACTTTTTTTGCTTCCCTGACAACCCATTTTTGGGAGAGATTTTTTACAAGTTGTACCTAAAATGAGCAGTAGTCTGTTGAAATGTTAAAACTGTCATTTGTCAAACTTATTTTCACTAGTGATTACACAAGAGGTCAAATTATTTCCGAAAATTTATTCGAGCTCCTGAATATTTTGAAAATAACGCCTAGTCGGAGAAGAGAGATAATTTTCCAAAAATACTGATGAGCGAGAAAAAATTTCCGGATTTCCGAAAATTTTAAACTTATTTTATATTAAACTCAATTTGATGTTTATTATATACTACCTATACGATTTCTACTAAATGTAGTTACACGTAAATACAATTTTAGGTCTTAGCCTGGTATATTTATTTCATTTTACGTAATTTTGGTTTACAACATTTAGTGGAAAGTTTTTTTCTTCAATTTTTCAGTGCCACTAAAGGCATTGTGATGCTTTATTAATAAGTTAAAATTGAAAGCCAAATTTTTTTTAATATCGATTGTAGTTGCGCAAGAATATTATGTCAATATTTAACAAAGCTCTTCATTTCATATTAAATATGTAAAATTTGTTTTACTACAATTGCTAGAAAATTAAAGTTTTTCATATAGGTAGGTACATGAAGAGATTTAGTTTGCTCCGCAGCTTCGATTAGATTCCGGAAGCAATAACATTATATTGATTTATACAGTTACCCTGAAATACAATTTTAAGACTTAACATATTATATTCTTTAATTTTATATTATATAACGTTTAGCTACTACAAGTGGTAGAACATAAATTTTTTAGGTTTTTATTTTATTTTTTTATATGTGCATTTTATGGCTAGCATAATCAGCGGCAGCGAACCGGTCATAGGGGCTATGTTCGTCATGTTTTGACAGTGCAAACTGTCAGTCAAAATTCATGTTTTGTAGTGAACAGAATATTTTGCAGTCAAAAACAAACAATACTTTTTTTTTTTAAATTATTCTTTTTGAAAATCATGATGTATGCAATTTATGCATTGTCCCACGTTACGATCAATTATCCTACTATGTCATATTTAGCCAAACTAATAGAAGATTGCTATTGCCATCTGAAGAAAAAAAAAATTTATTTCGAATTGTTCAGGAATATTTGATTCTAAATTATTCAAAATTGAAACTATTAAATGGAAAAATGACAAATAAAATGATTTCTTAATATTATATAAATTTTATCAGACATAGATATTTAATTAAAAAAGCGATATTTATGTTCGATTCCAACTGCAGATTTTTTGCCTTTAAGAAAAAAGGAGGTGGAAGTAAAATACGAAAAACATCTTAATTATGTACGGGAAATGTACAAAAAAATTTAGTTTATAAAAAAAGACCTAATATTGTTCAACTGCGTTTTTGCGAAGTGTAAACACGTTTAAATTGAAACTAACTTTAATTCCAACAAAATAATTTTCCAACAAATTTCCACTATAATTCGCTGTTGGTTACCCACAGCGAAAAAATTTCCGATAAAATACATGTGTTGAAATGGTGACCTGTTAAAACAAACCATTTTGATTGGTTAGAAAGTACTGGTTTGGAATTTTCATAAATTAACCATAAACAATCGAAATCAAATCACAACAATACAGACATTATGTTTTTTCTCATATAATTTATATTCAATTTAGCAAACCTACGTGATTTTATTACGTTGAAACTAATCAGAGAGATTGAAAGGACCTAAAAAATTGCTGAAATTGCTGGTTTACTTTTTCTTTTGCTTTTTATGCCAAATCGTTTTTGTCAGCGTGTTAGGGATGCGCCAGACTGAAATAAGAGCCATTTTTAATATTACCTAAAGAAGGCATTTTGTGTTTAATGCGGGCGAATATTAAATAATATAATTTAGAAGAATGTCCGCAGAAATGTCAACAATAGGAAACTTGCACAATTTTCTTCTTATTGCATAAAGATGTTAAGTCACACTACAAAATATCATATACAAAATATTACCTCTTAAATATCACTCCTTAATTTTTTATAAATAATTAAAGTTCGCCGTGTGACGTCGCGTAGTATGAATAGCCCGCTCTCGCGCTATATAATGTAGTACTCTTTGACGTCAGAAGCAAACACTAATCGCTACTTAATCCAGAGAAAACCTTTAAATAAACACATTTCTTAACGAAATATAACTTATGGATAATTAACCGTGGAATACGAAATTAAGCATAATGACCTATCTTCAAGTCTCCTGTTACTGTACCTATATCCTGTTAGTTATGGGATACCCTGTAGGTGTGCTTTTGCAAACCGTGCATCGCAGTATCGCGGCCGATGACGCCATCCAATCCTTGTTTTACCTATTGTTCTTTTATTTTGCTTGTAAGTTGTAATTACATTAATAATATAAAAAAAAATAATTTACATTTACAGTTTTTCTGGATCAATCCTTGGATATTGATATTGTATCTTCGATTCCGAAAATCCCGGGATCAAAACATCATCTTAGATTGCATGCATATTATACAAAATTTCGTCATTCCCCGTCCAGTAGTTTTTAAGCCAAGAGATGGACAGATACATAAATAGACTGACGGAATTGGGAAACATGATTTTTTTGTAACCTAACGACCTTAAAACGTTAAAATTTGTTTCAATTTTTTCTTTACGAGAAAAGTAAAAATGAAAGCCATAAGATTTTGGACAGATTTTAAATAATAACCAGCTAGTTTAAAAAACAATAATTCTTTAGGGTTATCTATTGAATTTAGTATATACTGTACATTTCCTAGCATAGCCATAGTAGCTATTATAGTTTTGTATTTTTTTGGATACTAGAAATTAGAGAACCATTGAATAGGTAACAAAGTAACAAAACATTTATATTATTATAAAAAAAAATGTTACTTAATTATTATTAGAATATTTAACAACATCAGTGAGACTTCGACCGAAAACTCAAGGATTTTATACAGGGTATCCGGAAAAAGGAGGTTAATCTGTTAACCATATTCCTTGAGCAAAAATAATATGACTTTTATAATGCCATTTTTCATTTTTGACCCTCACGTTCGATATTCAGAGTGGCATAGGTTAAAATTAAAAAATAATTTTTTTAATAATTCCAGTATTTATTTAATAAGGTATAATTTTTAAATTTGGTACATTGTTTCAACACAAAGAGTTACCTACATTTTTTAAGAAATAATTGCCAAATAATAAAAATAGAAGGGAGGGGTCAGCTAGCAGCAGGGGCCATGCAATGTTCATTGTGACATCACTAACCAACATTTAAACATGTTAAATATTTTACTAGAAAAGTAATTTGTTGCAAAGTAATTACAAACATTGTCGTTTATAAAACTGGAACTTTATATTTTGCCGTATACGATTAAAGACTAATAAAGTTATAAAATATGATAACCCTTGCAAGGAAAGATAACAAATAATGGCATATGTAAAAAAGTCGTTTTCTTTTTATGCACACTTTATTGCCTCCAACAGAAGCAGTGAAGTGTATACTGTTTTATAGTGGCTATAACCTTTAATCCAATATTATATAGCGTGTCTCAAATTATTATACGCACGTCGAACAAGAATTTTTTAAAGACAATACGAATTATTGAAAGAAGTTAGAAATATATAGGATTGTTCAAAAGAAACCGGAATTTTGTTTTAATATATTAACTGTTTTATTTATGGACAGATTATATTGATTTTTATCTTGTTTGGGAGAGGATGGGTCAAGACAGATCGATAATGTAATATTTTTGACATTTATTGAAAAACAAAATGGCGGATACACCTCAACCTGGTTAAACTTTGGAACGTGCTGTAACTTCTTTCAAAAGAACTGTATATTTTTACGTGCAAGATTCTGAAATTTTAAACATTTCTGAGCAGAATAACAGTTTGAACATGCAAATAGGTTCAAAAATATCTAAGGTATGATAAAATGCAGACATTTATGTTTTATCATGTTGATTTCGATTTTTATATTGTTACTTTTCAAGCTCAACATAGCAGATTATGGCATTGTTCTTCTAACTTGTATTTTTACCCATGATTGTCCCTCAAAGTTATACCATAGACAAATTAAATCAAAAGAAAACATCCAAGTAAAAATGGTACCTCTCAAAATTGTGGATGACACGACGCTGCTGTTCAAGGCTCTACTCTAACTGGGGACGCCAGACATTGCCTATAACAAACATATTCTCTACTCCTACATATTGTATATTTTGTATTTTCTTCACAATCTACTGAATAGATACATATTCTAACTTAACAGAAACAATTTTATTTTAGCATCCAGGTTACTACTCTGAACTTCAGCCTCACTTTCGCTCATTTAGGTAGGATGTCTTGATTTATTTGATTCGAGGTTATACCAAGATGGTCACCCATATAAAGTATATTTTAAAGTATATCCTATTGCTTTATTGCCATCAATTAAAAAAATGCAAATTTCCAGCCAAAATTTATTATACCTACCTACTCTTGATAACAAGAACAACATTTCTATGATAAACAAGTGACATTGGTAAAACTGTAAATTTGTCACCTTGTAGACCTTTCAGGTATACAACAATGAGGTTATACTAAAATAAATGACATATACTTTGATAATAAATATGCACTTTACATATAGGTAGAAATTAATCTGCTTTCTTGTATTTACAATGTAGTAATTAATTTGTTCTAATTTTTTGCTGTTCTTTCAACACGAAAAATAACACCGGATTAATTATCGTGATTTCTGTAACGAAAACATTTTTATTCTTATTACCAAAATGTTTTTTTTAATAAAAAAAAAAAATAGACCTCAGTTTTACGTGAAGATATTCCTTAAATTAAATCTACCCGGCTGACATGCGGTTGGCTTCTAGAAATATTTCCCGAAAAAGAACCGAGAGTACAACCGAAAAGCCCTATCGCATGGCTGTAGAGAAATTTGTAATTGGGAAAAAAGAGGAAATCTTGGCTTAACTGACATACCCACGAGAATTTACGATTTGAATTAATTCTATGGTAAAAATGTGCCGTGGCACGCCAGATAAGATTAAAGCGCACAGCTTTACGAAAGAAGTATTGCGATGAGTATTTTGTGGAAAACACAAACGTAGTTGAAGTCGATAGAAGGAAAAAATATTTTTTCTCAATAAATGTTTAGTAAAAATATAATAAATTTCACATCAGGTCGGCAGTTTTAGAAAACTAATTATCTAGTGCCTGTGTTACTGTACTGTCAAATACTTTTGGTCAAAGGCCGGGACATATTAATGTAGAATGTAAAAGATCGAAAGATAGTAAATTATATTTTTTCTGATATTGGTGGGAGGTTTCGTTTGTTTATATCTAAAAAACCTTTGTTGTTCAGTCACAATCATTAAGACATTGACAATGACAATTTGCTATTTAAGTTTGGGACGTCAAAAAATGTCAATGAATGTTAATCAAATTTGAATTTTGCTCCGCTGATATGATGATCGCATAGAAATGTGGATTATGTCAGATCCTCGTCATTAGTAACCTCTTCATCTGTAGGATCATTAACTTCCGGTGGTAAAGCTACTAGATCAGCTTTGATTTGATCCGAATACAAATCAACAGCCTTTTCAAGCATTTTAAAAACTTGTCTTGATGTACTTATATTGGCTAGTACTGAAAAATAAAATATCACAATTAGCCCAGCGCCCTCAATTGAGGACGCTATAATTTTTTAATGATTTTTGAAAATTTTAAAGCAAATTATAAAAGCGCAAAAGATATGTGTTTTCAGTTGATAATAAAAAAAAAATTTGGCTTACCTCCAAATATTGTATTAGATATGACCACAAATTTCACTTATAGACAAAATACTAAAAATAAAAGATTTTCAAAAAATAAAATGACTGGCTTCTATAGAACTTACGGCGTAACTATACCTTTTCAGGCAAAGCTAAATTGATGCACTTGCACTTAGGCTAAAAATAGATTTGATTTATTGTCTTTTGGTAACACAACAATAAATAATTTTTTCTATTTGACGTTCATAATAAGTTCATTATGAACTTGAAATGAAGTTCATAATAAAGCTATTTCGATACGCGTTTTTTCTTTATTTGGTTGGTAACATTGAAATTGAAAAATTGACGTAAAATCACGTCTTTTGAAATTCAAAAAAAATTAGGAAAATCGCCCGAATTTCCGAACGCTCTGTATATGTACCGAATGTACAAGGATCACACAACGTATTCCGTCCAATTTCAAATCTCATATCGCTAAATTAACTTTAGAATCTCGTGTTGAAAATGGGTCAATAAATCAAAAAATGACAGTTCGCAAAATAATTTTTGTTGTCCAGAGGTTACTATGATAAAAATAGTATTACCAACATAAAATTTAGACATAAAAATTTAAAGGATTTATTTTCTTTTTAAATATGTATTTTTTATTGAAAAAACTACAAATAGAAAAAATAGTATAAAGCACGTGGTTCATAAGGCGTTTTAGCGCACGTGTCAATTAAAAAACTCGCCACTTCGTGGCTCGTTTTTTTAAAATAGACGCGTGCGCTAAAACCGCTTCTTATGAAACGTGTACTTTAATACACTATTAGGTGTCCTCAAACGATGACGCTGGGCGTTAATGGGTTAAAATAATTGCCAAAATTTGAAAAACGTTGATTATTGATATTGACTTATAAACGCTTGTCAATGAACCCTTGTATGCCTTTCTCCTACACGTGCACCAATGACTCTTTACCTCCCTTCCGGGGATAAGTTAGCGGATGTCAGGCCATGAAATGTTTCGCGAAGCAATTAAACTTTTATTGGCGTATAAAAACCCCAATTTCCTAACTAGATAACGATGGCTCTCTTTAACGGTTTTTATGTTCTCTCGCGCTCCGACTTCTAAAACTGTATGTCTGTTTGTTGCGATTCGTTTTGTTCAGTTTTGTGACACAATGTGAAAGTTTCGTATCGCCAAAAATTATCTTGAGAGAAATAACAGAAATAGCAGACGAACGAGACAAGATAAGACTTTTGTGTTTAAACAATAATGAAGTAAGTCTATATAAGTGGGCTTGCGAGAGTTAAATTTGGGGTTGTATATTATAACAAGAAAGTAATAAATTATAACCTCGTTAAGGAAAATAGTTAGTTATGTGCCAAGGGTGTCAAGAAAGAGTTTTTAGTCTTAGAAGCTTCCAGCATTTTGGGGATATCTATACTTGATTGCAGGGGTGGCCAAGAGGTCGACCAGTCGACCGCGAAGGCGATTTCGGTAGCCCGCGAGGGTTAAATAAGAAAAATGTAAAAAATAAATTTTAAAATTTATTCGCGCCAAGGTTCGGTCGCAGCGCTTCTAAGCGGTTCGCTATTCGCTGGCTCACCACCCACATATAGCTGTCTCTTTTCTTTTCGCTATTGTTTGCATTGTTTTTTCCCCTATAATTAAAGTATTGACATTGACAGCTTGACCAATAAAATCGGCAAGTTAACCGATAGTGATTCTGTTGTGGTCGAAGAAAAAATAATTAAAATGAGATGCGACATATTTTTGAAAGGTAGAGCATTTGGTACTACTGATTTTTGGAAACAGATTTGCAAAAAAAAAAATTCATGTTTAAGAAAGTTAGCTTTATATTTGACTTCGTTTTTGGTTCTACCTATCTTTGCAAATCAACATTTTCCACTATAAATGCATTAAAAACCAAACATCGTTCCCGCTTAACAGACGCTCACTTAACTTCCTGTTTGCGCATCGCAGTTACTTCTTACACTCCCGTTGTAGAAAACATGCAGTACCCAAATCTTCCCAAAAACGTAAAGCGGAATGAAAAAATGCAAATTTTGTATTTACCGTTTAATAAATAAATACAAACTTATTACAGAATTGTTTTATTTCTCTCTTGTAAACTCTACCTTGTCGTCCGCAAGAAATATTTTTGAACACAAGTAGACCTCCGGGTCAAAAGTTTGGCCACCCCTGAAGTATAGGATTGTTTTGGTTCATAAAAGCTCCTTCTTTGAATTTGCGTTTTCGCCAGTGCTATTCCTTGTCCAAAACCTTGGCTTCTGACCACTGCATATAATGATGTAAGTTGATCCAAGCATGTTCCGTACCTAATATCGAAGTTTCACCTAGGTAGTAATCAGTTCCATTAGCAGCACAGTCTTGTTGAATAATGAACTACCTTTATTGCAGCAATTTTGTTTAGAAATAAATTGTATCTACTCAATGCGACGCATTTTGTTTTCAGTAAAGCGCTCTCTCTACAATTAAGAAAGCAAAACAGCGTCCCTAAAAACGAATTGTATCCGTTAGAACCTATAATCCACAAGACGTTGGTGGGGGTTCGTAGCGATCGGCAATCGCCGCTCGCCTTAGTATTAGTTTTTACGTATGTGTTGCGCAGGTCACATCGTTGTTCGGAGTCTTTTAGCTCTTCTGCCGACATTTGAATTGTATTGATCGTACCAATACCTGTTTCAATTAAATTAATTTTACTTTGTATTTAAGTTTTTTTAATCTTTGCATGCCAGATAAAGCAATAAAAGATTCTTATTTCGCACAACCTACCATTAGTATTGAACTTTATAATCTATGAACGAATTTTACCATCTCAGCCATGTTACATAATATATAATCATATTATGCAATGTTAAACGACACGAACAATATCACATTAGCCACTATTTAAATATTTGAGAACTACAGTACTTATTTTTAGTGGTAAGTATATGCTTTATTAACCGTAGCAAGCAAATATTATTATGATTAATGTCAAGTTTCATTACAACTGCCAGTCGGAATTAATACAGTATATAAAACCAGATTACACCCCCAACAGAACTTGATAATTACTGTGAGTATTCAAAGCAATAATGGCTATAAACCATTCTATGCTAGCCATAACTCCTAATTCCTATTGGCTTTAATTTAATTGTCTTACAGTAGAAAAGCGCGTTGCTGTCACATATTATATAGTATTAAACAGTTATATAAAGAGTATGTGAATTCTTATAAGGACTAGAAGGCTTTTTTCTTAGTGAAACAGAACACTCGTATATTTAGTAAACCAAGTTTTATATTTTATTTTCGCTCACAGTATATAATTTTTAAAGCAAAATTTAAATAAGGCACATCCGAATTCGATGTATTGGACTCTATAAAACTTTATTGTCTGCTTCTCGATCCTCCCTTGTTTTTATCGTCCCTTACCCGATAAGTTAGAGAATGTCAAGCAATGGAATGTTTTGCAGAGCAATTAAAGTTTTATGGGTGTATAAAAAGCGCAATTTTGTCAACGAGGTTGCGATGGCTCTGTTTTACGGTTTTTATGCACATTTTGCTTGTCAACTGTTAATACTACTTATTTGGATAAATTGTTATGCTTTGAATTACAATGTAGATATTTGAAGAATTTGCTATTATGAAAAAACCATCTATAAACCTTAGTTCTCTTAATAAAAAAATGCACTCTAAAGAAAAACAAAATTATCTTAAGTAATTAAGGGTTTCACTCGAAAAATTAAGAAACAGAAATAGAAGAACGACTTTTAAAAAATTTTCTTTCGATTTAAAAATAGAAATTTGTTTTCTTTTTGCGCCCTAACGTAATTCCTAATTATTGGGGAACATATGGAACTATACGTTATTATAGATATCTATATGTATACTATATAGATAATAATGAATATTATTATCAAAAACTTTGAATTAATTAGGAGGTACAAATCTGTATCATAATCTCTCAAATCAAGAGCTATCATTAATTGCAATTTGATATTAGACTTCTCAGTTCGTACTGAAATCTAATTTATATCATGTGTTTATAAATTTTTCCGTCGACCGTGTATTTACAACCTTAATTAATGTATAAAAAATTATACATTAATGGCCCCTATTAATGCATGATTTTTTTTTATTAATAAACGATATTAGGCAACCAAACATACTACAAAGCACGCACTGCCGCGTACATAATGGCGTTGCCATAGTTTCTGTCGATGTCAATAAGTTTGAAATTCATAAATTTATTATAATATGTAGTTTGGTTCTAAATAAAAAAAATATATAATCTATTAACAAGACAATCGACGGAAAAATATTGTAACTAACGCGTATATTAAATAGCAATTAATAATCTTAACAAATTAACTCGATTATTAATCGCCCTTATTAATACACTAGTTTGTTAAATTACTATATCTTGTCTAAAATTATTATTAAAAACTTTTAAACACATTTTCACACAACAAAAAACATATTTCCTCATCTACAATAAATAAAAAAACCCTATAATGTGTTTCGGAGTTTATCATCATAATATGCATAAAGTATCAGTTTTGAGAATTATTACCTTCATAAAGTACTATCCAGTTCCTATCGGATATTATAAAATTTCTATTTAGTATCTCGAGCCATAAAATTTAAATGTCAGTTTTATGTACGGTAATATTTATTTTATCTTTTGTTGTGGATGAGATGGAGTAGATTAAATTCTACCCCCAGGTTATTGGCCACTTAAAGGGTTGTGGCTTTGTTAGGACGAAATAAGGGTAAATATCAGTTTTCCACTAAAATTGTTATTAATATTCAAATTATTTAATGAGAACATCATTTGGGTGGTGGCTTGTTTCACTGAAACTGTTTTACATGATTGTCGCCTAAAATAAAGTATGTAAAACATTGTCTCTAAAGAAAAGTTGTTTTGTACCTACTGGAGTGTTTCACAATCGTCGCCAGGATAATTTGCTGCATTAAACAAAAAACTTGTTATCCCCACTTTAAAAGTCGAAAACCAATTTTTCAGTACTAGCAATAAGTAATCGGGTTTACTTACAGCAAATAATATACAGGGTGTCCGGAAAAAGGAGGTCAATCCGTTAACCATTTTTTATTCCTTGATCAAAAATAATATGACTTTAATAATGCCATTTTTCATTTTGAACCTTCATTTTCGATATACAGGGTGTCAAAGTTTGAAATTAAAAACTGATTTCTTTTGAATAACTCTAGTATTTAAAAGATATAAATTTAAAATTTGGTACATTGCTTTAACATAAAGAGTTATATATTTTGAGAAAAAAAGAACAAAAACAATTGTTGAATATAGGCATAACAGGGTGGGTCCAGTACCCGCTGACCCCTGACTGCTGAGAAGTGAACTGTTCTTCAGCTTGAAGGATTCTATTAAATGATTCGTGCTCAAAACCGGAACCGTATACACAAAATCTTATATACACCCACAGACTGAATAGTTCAAGGAAGTAAGGTCTGGGAAACAGGGTGGCCCTTTAACAGAAGCATCTTGGCCCCGACCAATCCAGCGATTAGGAAAGATTTGGTTTAAATAATGCCGAACATTTCTAGCCAACCGCGGCGGAGCAGCGTCTAGTTGAAACACAATATTTTATCTTATACCACTAGAGGCAAATCATCAAGTAAATCGGGCAGTGTGTTTTGAAGATATTGTAAAAATGAATGACCAGTCAAATTTCCTGATAAAATTATTATTGTGTGAAGAAGATTAGTAATCGTAAGTTCTTAGTAGGGCAATAAAATAATTTCATTTAACTAATTTAGTACTACAGGTTTTCATCTGTACGCCACTGTCCTTACATTATTTTTGGCTAGTTCTTTGCTTTCGGTGTTGTCACCTATTGCAAAGTTTTGCTTAATTGCATCTTGTATCCATGGTAATGCCACAACGGCTGACTTGACTTACCATTCGGAAATTATGAGATTACAGCAAGCCGCGTTGGCATAGGTTAAGGACCCATACTTTTCAAATTATCTCCAAAACGCATCATTTTATGAAAATTTTATAAGAGACAAAAAATAATTAAAAACAAATGTTTACCTGAAAAAATTTAGTTCGCATGTCACTGGCGCACGTACTAAAAAATAGGGGGTGTCAGCGTGTACCGGACCCCCTTATTTTTAATATTTGTGTATTGCTTTTATTTTTCTCAAAAGATGTGACTCTTTATGTTGAAGCAACGTACCAAATTTGAAATTTATATCTTATTAAATACTCAAATTTTTCAAAAAAAATCAGTTTTTAATTTCAAACTTGGACACAGTCATATCGAACATGAGGGTCAAAAATGAAAAATGGTATTATAAAAGACATATTATTTTTTCTTAAAGAATGTATGATTAACGGATTGACCACCATCTTCCGGACACCCTATATAGTGATAGCTGTAATTATTTAAGCTGCAATTATTAAATCGATCATCAATCAATGATAAAGCTCATGGAATATTAATAAAATAAATGTTTCTTTAAACGTAGACTTTTTGTTTGGCCATTCGATCTCCATAATTAACAAAATGCCCCTCATAATAATACCAACCTACAGAATACAAATACCCAACAACGTAAAATAACCCGGGTCCCGTTGATATAGAAAAAAATTGAATAGGCATTTATTCTCGCAGTCTAAAATGGTGAACTAATAAAAACAGGATTTTCGAGCTCTCTGTTTCAAATCGACCTTACAAAGGCCAAAAAGGGCTCTTTTAAAATATAAATCCGCCAATGAAAGCCTTTCATGGGCACCTATATTAGCTTGCCATTGGTTATCTGCGGGATCACAGGATTCATATTTAAAAAAGCTGTTTTGTTCCAGCTCAAAATAAATTTACTACCCAGCTTAATTCATCAAGTAATTGTACGATGCCAGAGCCGGATTATGCCAATTATTTTTCAACATTTTCTCTCTTTTATTTTATTTATGTTTTCATTTACGCTTGTTTACAATGTACCTACAGTCTACAGTGTTCGTCATTATTATTCGGTCGACTAATCATTGTATACCGGATATAATATTTAAGTCAACACAAGCTTAGCAGTCCTGCATTAGCATAGTAAATCGCTAAAGACGTAAATTAAGAATATTTATTTATTTATTTAACTAATTACAATATCCAACAACAAGCAGTTATATGATAAGGAGACAAAATACATTATAGTTTTAATGAGGCGCGGCCTGTAAGTTTTTTTTAACCGGTGGGGCAAATTTTGATTGATGTAACGTAACAAGCAACAGTGCATAGTTGAGCCAAGGAATAATTATTATAAACACCGCAAAATCATAAAATATCAAACTTGCAACTTTTTTTAAAAACTACATTACTCAGTTTTACTTTATTATAATTTTTTATATAATTCTCTTACCTTTATGTAGTACATAGTTTGCTTAAAATACCTGTTTATGTCTTTCCCTCTGTCTTTTGTGATCTGTTTCAGATACAAATATAGTTTAGGGGTCCAATTTCTTTAGTTTCAAAACTTTTTCCAAATGTTTGTGCACAGCTTGTTTTAAACTGTAATATTTCTTGGACTATGGAAGTCATTGTTCTTTAATATAAGTCACAAATACAAGTCAAAAATACAAACATAAACGAACTACATAAAGGTTTAACAGCATACTGTTGATTCGACAACGGCAATAACGGCATACCTACTGATTTAATGAAACAAAACTATTTATGCAAATGTTACAAATACAATCCGCATATTTGGTAATTAGTTTATCTTTGTCTAACGCAAAGTTTCGCTTGCAATAATAATTCACAGAGCGATTCGACTGTGTTTCCATACATGCGTATTGAACGGCCTTCGACCGAGCACGAAACAACCCGAGATCAGGCGAAGTCGACGGCCGGCGACCGAGTATGTTTGATTCGCTCTTAGTTTCCAATTCATTTATGTAATCTTCTATTTGATATAAACCCACCAGGTCAACTAAAAATACGGCAGGCGGCAGAGCGCTTCCGTCTATACTGGAGAGTTTTTGCATGACACTTATATTGTGTTGTGTTGCATTTTTTGAAGGATAATCATTTTTATTTGTTTTGAAAAATAAATTAATTGGGTGGGTCATTGACCAAATCACCTTATAGACATGCCGCGTCCGATTTCAATATGACAACAAAATGTTATAATGTAAAAGTAGAATAACATAACAAATCATAAGCAATAACTACTAGGTAGGTTATAGGGAGCTAAATTAGACAAACATTCTTTTTAGTTGCGAAATATTACTGTTTGCTAATTTTTAAACATTTGATAAAATAGTGAAGATATCAGGATGTTTGTACGTGGGTTTGGCAGCAAAAATAGGGTTGGACAGCCCGAATAGTTAGTGAGATATATACAATTAATCTCACCATGCAACATAGGCGTAGTTAGGGGGCTACTTGGGACTGCTAAGCACCCCCGAAATCTAAATTAGCACCCCAAAAAAAATTTACAATATATAAGCTAATTTTAGAACTAACCTATTTTTATAATATACATTATATTATGTAATGAATTTTTCATATTAATATTTCAAGCATTCTAATTCTGGTACTAATTCAAGTATATTTAGGTAGTTGCGGATTCTGTTCAAAATTTCTCTCCGTGTACTGTGTAGTTCACGCCCAGTTTACTTGTCAGAGCGGGTCTATGATCATAAAAATCTCGTAAAATACGAGAGCGGCATAATAGCTTGTGTATGTCATATTCTGTAATTCTGCATTAATTTGATAATTTAAATTTAACCAGTCGTAGTCGTTCAAATTCGCGGAAATTTTAATCCGGTATTTTAACTATTTTTGTTGTTTATTAAGGTTTAATATGGTTTTATTTAATTCAGTTAAAGTTTAAAGTTAAATAAACACGAAAAAACAATGAGTGCGTCGTCGGATATAAAATACACCGTGGAATTTTTGAAAAAATCTTTTAGCAAGTTACCGTTGGAGGAGAAAGTGATTGTCAAGAACATTGAAAGACCTAAACCTGCTATTAACATCACATTAAAATATTTACTAACAATTATTGGCCAAATTTGGGCGTGGTCTTAAAAAAAATTTCGCGGGTGCACCCCCACGTTAATATGTCACGAGCCGCCACTGACTTCAGCACCCCCAGTGTCGACAGTCTAACTACGCCTATGCCATGCAACACGTTGTGCGGATATTCAACACCAGGCCACATCCCATCCAGAATGAACGACGCAGATCTTAAAAATTTGCGTTGCACTCTCTCCAAGCTTAATATATATTAATTGTCAGCTTTGCTAGTGCAAAGCGACAAGAGTTTACTTGCTTTAAAAGCTTACCCTATCTTGACATTGTTTCTGAGTTTATTTCTTTGGAGAAATAATGATTTAATGTTGGATAAATGATGATCAGAAGTAGGCTTGATGATAAAGTGAAAATTCATGAGACTTAGCAAGTCAAAGCATGTCTAGCTATTTAAAATGATATAAATAGCATAAGAAATAAATGTAAATTCGAATTAGTCTCCAAGCCACAGAGCTACTAAGTAAATGGGCTTGTTTACTATAATCAAATTTAATATATTTAGCCTCGACATCCTAAATTAGAACTTATTGAAAATAAATTCTAATAATAAAAATTTTTCTAGAAACAATTGAAAATACACCGCGAAAGCAGATACTTATCACTTCATCCTATTTATCAGCGCAATTAAAAAAAAAAGCAAAATTTAGTGAAAAAGCTCATTTGCTATCTTTTCATAAAAAATATCCTGTTAAATAGGTGGCTTTTTGCCAGAAAGAAATTTCCGTTTATCTCTTTTATTTAGTATAATTCGATTTTTACAAAAATTACATTTGAACAAATATTTGTTCTTTTACTAGAAAATGTTTCAGTGTGTATCGTTTTTAATAAGTACCTACTATTATAATATTATGGTTTTTCTTGGTTTTCCATTAACGATGTTTGCATAATGTATTATTACTTTTTTTAAACCGGGGGGGGGGGGGGCACCCAACGAAGATGGTTGGCCTCGGGCGCAGAAATATCTGGTTGCGGCCCTGCATACAGTTACCGAACTATTATTTATTATACACACCGAACTGTAGTCAGATACCTGATGGTGCAACATATTAAAAAAGCTGCTCTATTTTATTTTAAATAGGTACAATATACATATAAACTTGCATTATTTCTATTCCAGTTCTGTAATATCCCCACATGAGGGGTCAGAAATTGTAAAATTCGCTCTGGCATGGTCATTAATTTAAATAAAAAGCCACTTTGAAAGCATGCGAATTTAAATCGGACTCGAAATGAGAAAATTACAGAGGGCAACGGGTACCCGATAGAACGAGTTTCACGCACAAAAAGGTCTAATATGCCCGATATTTTGCCGAATATGTTCTGGAATTAACAGAAAAGCGAGGTAATTTTCCATGTATATGCTACATTAAATTTTTAATTTTGAAAACAGTCGCATACATAACAAAGTGGCTTCATTCTACAACACTTTATAAAGGAATTTATAGAATTAAATAAAAAATGCGAATATATTATCTGAAAACAGATGTCTACAAGGTTAATTTAAATTTATATACAGGGTTAGGAGAAGTTACAAGAACGTTCGATTATTTCAAAAGCTACAGGAGTTAGCAAAAAATGTCTTATATAAAAATTGTAAGTCTTTTAAAAATCTACCTATCTATACATTGTTTTTCAGGTGACCCCAATAAAATAAATCTAAGGGCGAAAGATCGGGAGATCGTGAAGGCCATTCGATAGGCCCTCTTCTGCCTATCCATCTATTTGGGAACGTAACAGCCAAAAATTCTCTAACTACACAAGCAGAATGCGAAGGAGCTCCATCTTGCTGATACCAGGTTGGGTTAATATCGGGAGTTAAATTGTTTATAGTTGGAACAATTTCTATCCGAAAAAGCTGGAGATATCGTTCACCGTTTAAATTTGCCTCGATAAAAAAGGGTCCAATTACATGTCCTGCCAACAATCCAGCTCAGACATTAACATTTTCTGGGAACTGTGGAAACAATATTGTTTTGAAAATGCTGGTTCCCTTCAATCGTTCTCGTTATTATTTCGTAAAATTCTAGTCTTCGATCATAGTCAACGTCACAAAGTTCTTGTACAACGTGAACTTTTTATGGATGCAAAAGTGAATGAACACGGGCATTGACATTTTAATTTATGGTCCTTTATATAAAAAAAAATATGAATACAGTGTGTCCCAAATTAAAAATATCTAATCTTAATTCTCTGTAGTGACAGTGACGTTTTGAGCCAGTTACTTAGGTGTAGGTACCTAGCTTTAAAGAATAAAAGGGAAAATTAATATGGCCAGTCAATGGCCTTATTTAATATATAATAGTTTTTATTTATTATAAAGTAACTTAATAACAGTAGAGGATCAAGTTTATGGTTGGTTAAGGGGAAAATAAACACAAATAAATCTTAAATCTAAGGACACATCTACACAACACTTATATCACGGAACACAAAATTAGGTTTGCAGTTATGCCCCTCGCACTTGCACTAAATGTACACCATACCATCAGACATCAATCACCCGCCAACTACGACAAACAAAAGATATGTTTAGAAATACTCTGTTCAACTTAAACCACGCGGAGCAACGACAGATCATTGTTTTAAGTTAGTTCATCCCTCTCTGTTCCGCTGTAGTAAGGGGTATAACGCTCGCTGAAAGTTATCCAAAGGATTTCTCCATAATTTAGTTCCTAAAATGTATATTTTAGTTATAATAAAAAGAGAGTTTATTTTTAGTTTACTTTTTGTGATAATTAGAAAACCTTGTGGGAATTAAATAATCATCTATTAAAAATATTTTATATCATATATATTTTAATGGTTAAACGGTATTTTGTGACCGAAAAAAAAAAGAATAGGCACAAAAATATGTTGTCAAAAAAAACGACCTCGTGTGTCTCTAAACCAAATATATTCAAAAAAATTATTTTTTATTGTATTGCACGATTTTCCTCAGTGCATTGTATAGAAACTGTGTTTCTCTACATATGGGTGGTAATTACCGGGAAAGTTTAAGAATCGCGTTGATAAAGAAATATCGTGCTAAAAAAATTGTGAATATCCAAGTATGGCCAGTGTGCTAAGTAGCAGAATGTCACGAAACAATGCCTAAAGTGTTTACCATTTAGTAATATTTGAAGCATCTTATACATAATATATAATCCTATATATATCCTAAGCAATCGTCTTGTAATTATGTACCCATATCGCAATAAATATTAACACTAAGAGCATAGCATACGTCTGTTAGAATGTTATATCTTGGTGTACAAACAGAACCGAATAACGTAGTGCAAATGTTTGTCTATCAGTTTGTAATAGGAAATGCAGTATTGTTCGGGAACAGTATTGCATGTCCCGTCGATATTAAGTCAAGTGTCTGTTTAGAGGTTACATACATTTCGTCTGAAAGCACAAAAGGCGTGACGAGTCGCGATTAAGTATAAACGACTATTTTAGGTTTCTTTTGTTTTCAGTCTACATAATGTTCAATAATAATTGAAAATTATTTTTGAAATTATTTTAAAATATTACACACCAAATCACAATGATATGGGAACGATATATCTAATTAAATCTAGGTTAAAATTTTGTTAAATTCATATTATGACATGATATGCCAAACTAACGAGTAATAAAATAAGTAGACAAATACAAATTTATTTTTGTTGTTTACAAAATTAACAAAGTAAGAATATACAGAAAGAAAAATAACAATCATTACATGTATTCTGAGAATTCACATAACCGGAGAGGTGGAACCAGGCTTCATCCGAAAAAAATGTCAAGTCTAATAAATCATTTCTTTCCAATATATTTTGGGTAAACCATTGAGAGTAATTCCTGCGTCTTTTAAAATCTGCTGCTTGTATGTCTTGGAATACTTGCACTTTATAAGGAAATAAATTTAGCTGCTTTTTAAGAATAGTCCTGCATGTTCCATAAGATCTTCCCACTTTTTGGGACAGGCGTCTTATACAATTTGTTGGCTTATTTTGCATTATTTCACAAACGTTTGCAACAAGTTCTTCTGCTTTTACAGATGGCCTTAATGTTCCTTTTTTGTGTTGTATAGAACCTGTTTCCCTAAACACAGCCACGGTTCTTTTCAGGCAATGATAAAAATCCCGAGCAATAAAAGCAACGTTAGGAAAATGTTCGTGAAAATCGTCCATGCACAAACCCGGAATGTCTTGCTACTCACCATTTACTCTAACCCCGTTTCGAAAATACGCTTCAACCATGAATGTTTTGTGCTGTTCCGTAAAGCCCATTGTGTGAATTGTTCAAGAAATTGGAAAAATTAACGATGAATCAAATGACTTGTAACGACTGTCAAATATGACGGAATTGCTGATTGGATGGTTAATTTAGGTAGTTACTGCTACAAACCCAACAGGTATTATTACGCTCTACGGTTAAGCATTACGTCCTGAGATGCAAGGCCCTCTTTGATGCAAATAATTTTTGCTCGCACTGTATTAATATAATAAACATATAACATACCATTTTCGATAAAATCTTTTCGCAAGTTTTCCTCTTTATTTGACGCCACCGCCAGTTTTTAAAAGTCCACTAATTTCTTTACAACCAGATAAAAATGACCAAAGAAATGCTGAAGCGCTAGTTCATATTCTTATTACAGCTTGTGAAGCCTTGAAATTATTTTCTCTTCATATTAGTTATTTTAATAAATATATAGTATATATTCGTTTTATTTTACATGGTAAAGAAAGTTGTATGTTTTGTGATAATGTTTGGAAAACTATATATTTTTGTTCAAAAAAATAAATAACTAACACATGAATATTAATTTTCATATAATATAAAAAGATCTAACGTTCATGTTATCATTATTTCAAACTTTAAAATATATCCTTTAAAAGAACTTAACTGCAATATTTCAAAGAAAAAAGTGGCTTTTTAAAATTTCATCATTAGACGTCGAACAAAAAGTAAAACTTTCCGGCAAGTTGAATTTAATACCGAGCAGTGACGTTCGAAAAAATTGTCCGTAATCATTTAAAGTTTCGTTTTTAATTAGGCACGTCCGCTTTTTAATTTTGTCCCATAATTACTCCTTGTGACTTTTAATTAAATAAAGCGTTGAAAATGATGACGTGTATTTATCAAAGTCCTTTGAAATATCTGCTCGGTGACCTAGAAAATATTTAATTTCTTATTCGTGTATAAGTTCAGTTTTGATTTTTATCGAATTGAACGAAATTTATCCAAATTAGAACTGTAAGCTTTGAATTATACAGTATTTTATGTTAGTATAAATAATTGGTCTTCTTTAGAAATTATAATTTGCTCCCATTAAAATCTATAAATATATAAGCTATTTCATAACAAATCCCGTTTAAAAGAATTACTTTGTCTTTATTTTATTACTCAACACGTTTCCGTAAGTTGCGTTAGTATGTCCAACAGTTTCGAACTTTTTGTAAGTCAAAACTAGTACCTACAGAAACGAACGATGAGCCGGCATTTCTTACCATATCTTATGTTAAGGAGAATTCTGAAAAGATTAGAAGGATAATCAAAAACTATACAATGAAAACAATTTTTAAATCCGAAAACACGCTTAGAAGCTTTCTTAGAAAAGTAAAACCCCGCATTAATTAAATCGCAAAAAATTGCACCTATCGAATCCCCTGCTTCACACTCGCAGGCCCTGCAAGTGTGACCAATCGTACATTGAAGGAACAAAAAGACCCCTTTCCGTACGGGTCAAATCTGAAACATGCACTGAGGAAAATGATATAATACAACAGGTTTGCTAAGACATAGTTTGTATTGACAGCTTATTTTTTATTAATCCATATTAAATAAGTTGGTATAGTGTATCAAACCCTCTTTAGTATTATATCAATTTCAGATTGGCTAGAGCATTGTTTTTATCAGTTCCATTAGCAGCACAGTCTTGTTGAATAAATGAACTGCTTTTAATACAGCACTTTTGTTAAGAAATAAATTGTATCTTCTCAATGCGACGCATTTTGTTCCCTGTAAAGCGCTTTCTCTAGAACTAAGAAAGTAGAGCAGCATCCCCAAAAACGAATCGTACCCTTTAGAACCTATAATCCACCAAGACGTTGGTGGCGGTTCATCAGAATTTACTGTGATATTATCACTATACAACGGTCTAGCAATTTTCGTTGTCTTACAGTAGGAAAGCGCGTTGCTGTCACATATAAACAGTTGTATAAGGGGTACGCGAATTCTTATTAGGAATAGAAGTATTTTTTTCTCAATGTAGCCAAAGAGGTGAAACTTCGAGATCAGGTGTAGCGGAAGATGTTTGGACCAATTGCAGTTGATCAGAAGCCAAGGTTTTGGACAAGGAATAGCACTGGCGAAAACGCAAATTCAAAGAAGCAGCTTTTATGAACCAAAACACTCGTATATTTAGTAAATCAAGTATAGATCACTCCATCTACCACTCTTTCTTTGTCCAAAACAAACAGCTTAAACGCCACACTCTAGTAAGCACGTAGGCAGAGTTATCAAGCTTTATTGCACATCGGTAGTATTTAAGACAGTAGCCCTAGAATTATACTTAAGTTTATACACTTGCAAACGGTTAGAAATACTAACTAACCGAAACGTTATGTTTAGTAACAAAATAAAGATAACAAAAGTTCAACAAAGTAATCCATTTGATAATACCAGATTGTCTACCATCTTTAAATATCGTTTAGCTATATCAGTGACACAAAATTTATACTTGTCTGATAAATTACAACTATCAAAGCAAAAATTTTAATCTTATTAATAAGTCGATTTGCTATAGAGTGTTGTTCTTTAATATTATTTAGCCTAAATATCTTCCATTCTCCCTCTTAAAATATTCCTCAAAGGAAAAACATCACTGACACAATTTGTTTATATTATCCCTGGCAAACTTTTCGATTGTTTCCCGTTTTACCCTCTTTTATATTCACTTTATCGAATCGGCATATCCCTCCGTAACGCTCCTTGCCCCAGGCGAGAGTCTCGTGGGACGCACTTTTTGACAATCCTTATAAAACTCTTAAGGATGTCCCCAAGTTCGGCCCACGTCGTCATTTTTATATTTACAAAGGAAATTTGTAGTTTTAAATAAAAAAAATTTTCTGCTGTCCATTAAGAAAAAGAAAACCATTAGGAACAGAAAGTTACAGATTAAACTTGCCAGACGTGAAGCTGAGACCCCATTCCTTGGACCTGAGCCGATCATAGGAATAATTAAACAACAGGTAGGATCTGCACTAAACGAGTGGGCTGAGCGCCGCTCCAAGGAGCAATAGCGGATGGTTCACGGATGCAGACAAGCTAATGGCTTCATAGCTTGGCCAAGGAAGGTTAGGCTAAAGTGGATTTTAAACAGAAGACGATGTGTCTTAATTGGGATACTAACCGGACACTGCAAGCTGAGGAAGCACCTAGCACTGATCAGTGTCGAAGAGGACCCAATGGGCGCTGGATGCCTGGAAGAAGAAGATATTCCGCTGCCCTTTCTGGGCACCTGCGAGGCCCTGGGAAGATTCAGGGATCAGGTGTTAGAAGCGGCGGTTTTCCAAAAGAAAGAAATCATGGCCCTGGCCTGGAGCGACATACTTGCCTTTATAAGGAGGTTAGGACGCTTTGGCGAGGTCCAAGGTGGTTAGAGTGTTTGGGGGAAGACTCTGGGGTAGGCAAAAGGGATGGCCGTTGGTCTACTTGCCAGGTTTTGGAACCTTTTCTCAATTACTACTACTACAGACTAAATGAGACTGTCAGAAATAAACGGATTCAAGCAGGAAAAAATACATGCATGCATTATGAAAAAACTGGATTGTATGGAGTGTGTGTGAGTGGAAAGTAATTGTATGGTTTGCAGAGAAGTAGGTATATATTTTAATGTTTGCCTTTATACAAGTAGTACAAAGCCGTCAAATGCCTTGTATTTTTAAATACAAACAATTGGATTAGTTCTCAGTGAACGCAAGGTTTGACAACCTATTGGACAGTAATTAAAATGGATAAACTAATAATATTACATTTATAGTAGTAAATTATGATAAATGAAATGTTTCTTATTGGAAATAGGAGAGTTAATTAACCTAAATTCTACGCACCGTTCAACTTAAATAATAAACACCACCAAGAAAATTTAGTACCTGAAACCTGACGCCTGAGCTTGCTACGGCCCACTACTGAATTGGGAAATTTTAGGAAGAAACCAGTATCACATGTCAACTGCCGAAACGCCTTGTTTTTAGAAAAAGTTAACTCTACCTAATAAATAAAAATAATATAATTATTAAATGTATGTGTTTTTCAAATTTTCTACTAGTCAAATTAGATATTTATAGTTTTCTTTGATATCAAATTATCATGTTTTACGGAAATCACTATATAAACACTGTACTGACGAGTTTGTGAGCTGTGTTTGTGATCAATTGCGTTTTTCGAATAATTTTTCGAAATAGAACTACTTAGTGCTATTTTTTATTATTTACAATGGTTATAAGGTCGCCATTTTTTAAAGCCATCTCCTTCCAACTTATGTGAAACTTTGCAAGTATGTATCTATGATTTTGAGCAAATGGTTTTTTATGAGTGGGATGTTTTGTCTCCTTATATTACATGTCTGTGGGTTGGACACCCAAATTTTGGATCTGATCCTCTCATATAGTAAAATGAATTGAATATTTTTTTTGCGTATTAGCACAGATAGCATATTAGATTCTCTGTGATATTAGGCATATTATCAAAGGTGTAAAATTTTATTTGCGTCACTTCGGATTTTTCAGTTTTAATAATAAATAAAGTATATGGCAGAAAGTCCCTTCTATCAACAATTACACTGTCCCAATCACTTAACAAAATACACGAAACGTTATAAAGAGATATAAAATCCATTTTAAACACGAGCTTCTATATTATGCCATTAGACCGAAAAAGGTTTTGTTATTTTATGTAATTAGATCCTTTCAAAGTATTTAAATGCCAAATATGTCTCCGGGCCGAACAAACACACATGTAATGGGGTGGTCGCTTTTGTACGTTTTGTACTTTTATTTGATATGAATAATAGAAGGAATATAAAGAGTTTGATGTGACATGTCGTCCGGATCAAGTATTGTCAAGTTCATGTACTTGTAAGTCTATTATAGAATTGTAGGTTTATTCTATTAATTTATTTGTTGAAACAGGGTGTGTTCGGCATATTCGTCCCCTAATACACCGAAGGGAAACTAGATCTAGAAATCCTTGGTAGCAAAAAATCTGCATCAAATAGGCGCCGAAAAAACAACTCTGTTGTAGCTACTAGGTTAATTTTTTTAAAATGACTTTTATTTAACCTTAATATGGACGTTGTTTAAATATTTTTTTTTGCTGCTAAAGGACAACCCTATTGTCCTAAAAAAATATATGATGCTGTGGTAAAAAATACCTTTTATTTATAAAAAATTACCTTTTTCAGAACCTTTTTTGTTAGGATTGGCCCTCAGTGACATATTTGCCATTTTATTTAATTTTAATTAGATTTTTTTACTTTTCTTTAGCCAAATTAAATATCTGTAGTGGCAGTGACGTTTTAAATCAGTTACCTAGGTATAGGTACCTAGTCTTAATCTTCTGGTAACGACGAATTTCACGAAGGGCGGCGGTTCCGGGCCTATACCGATGAGGTTTCTAAAGAATAAAAGAAAAAAATAATATGGCCAGTCGATGGTCTTATTTATATATAATATTTTTTTAATCTATAGGTATTTTGCCCCAGACTATCACCAGTGATGTTTATTTTGAGAAAATAAAGTAAAGAAATCATAATAAAAAAATAAAATGGCGTAGAAATTCTGTTGTAAAAGAAAATATCATTTGGGATAAGGCTTTATAAAAAACAAAAATTATGTTTTTTATATGAAAACATTTATTTTTACAACCACGTAAAACCAAATATGACTAGTGTTGATTTATTATAAAGTATGTTAATACTAACAGAGGATCAAATTGATGCTTGAGGGTAAAATAAACACAAATAAACTTTGAATATAAGGACACATCTACACAACACTTATACCACGGAACACAAAATTAGGTTTGCAATCATGCACCTCGCACCTCGCACTTGCACTAAAAGTATACCATTCCATCAGACATCACACCTACCAACAAACGGCATTCAAATGATTTGTTATGTTTAGAATTAATTGAATTACTCAGTTCAACTTAAACCACGAGGAGCAACGACAGATCATTTTAAAGTTAGTTTGTTTCTCGTTGTTCCGTTGTGGTAAGGAATAGACTATATAGCGCTTGCTGAAAGTTAGCTAAAAGATTTCTCCATATATTAAAAAAGGAACTATTCGGTTCCTAAAAAGTATATTTTAGTTATAAAAAGAGGGAATACTTTTAGTTTAATTTTTGTGATATACATATAGATAATCTTGTAAGAATTAAAAAATCATCTATTAAAAATATTATATTTGATACATATTCTTATGGTTAAACGGTATTTTGTTACCGCGGAAAAATATATAATGGGCGCAAATATATGTTGTCAAAAAAGCGACCGCGTGTCTGTCTATACGAAATATTTTCGGGATTAAAGGATTTCTTTTTTCCTCAGTGTAACCAGACTGTTCAAAAGCCATTTTTACAAATTATACAATATTTAATTAATTATAAGCTTTACCTTATGAAACTAAAACTATTAACCTAGAAGCTGGCAAATTACAAAACTACCCCAACAAAAAAAATGCTTAGGATTAAGAATAGGTATTGAGGTAAAACTTGAATAAACCATAGCTAGGGAGATACAATTATTATTCTTCGATCACGTTAAGTCAATCAATGTCATGAAAAAATACAGAAAATCTATTTTAAAAAAGTTTGAATTGACTAAAAAAGCTTAGATCCATAAATATTTGTAATTATTTGCCAGCAGAATGAATTGGTCAGAGTATAAGCTGCCACCTACAATTTTAACGGGAACTGCTCTCCAAGCATCGGCAAAGTAAGAAAGCTTTCGCCGCGTTCGACCAATCGAGTGTGGGGTTTGAAAGCTCGCTTGCTATGCCGAACTATAGCCACCGTAATATTGATCTGTGGGCAGTAAAAGGTGTAGTAATATCGCAATAGATGGAAGCACTAGCTTCAGTAAATTTTTATAAATATAGGAGTATTTGTGAAAAACATCCTTAAAAACTAAATTTCTAACGTTCTTCTAGTGACACAACATTGGATTTTTTTGGGGATATTGAGTGGGAAAGAGGTGGATAAGGTCACTCCAGTATACCAAAAGTTCTGTATTCATAATATGAACATTTAGGAAAAAGGAACACACATCACTGAGGCAAATGAATTTTCCCTGTCATGGTTTCACAAAACTGAATTCTTCGGTCCGGATCATCATCATTCGTCGCCAAGTTATTGCAAAATTTTCATTTTGTATGGATGAAATTTATGCAATTACAGTATGTACTTTCCTTACAAGATTTCCCGATACGCCGATAACTGTTGCAAAATTACCCATTGATATATTTGAATATATAGAAGTTGGCCCAATAACCTCAATCTGCATATCTTCATTTACAACTCTATGTTGTTTTTTATTTCAAACGGATCCAGTTTCCTAAAATTTTGCTGGACCAATAATTATTGCCGCCTCGCGAGAAAGTGACTTCCCTATGCGAAGAAAAATAACGTGGCAAATTTGTGTGACTACATTGAATTTCCTAGGTTTTTGGTGGATTCGCAACAGTGGAACCTCTGTCAATGTCAATTATATAATAACCAAACAATTTTTAATTATTATTTTATTATATAGAACAGTTGTTATTTTGTTATGTTTTGTCCCAGCTCCCAGCCTTCTAAACTTTGGAATGGGGGTTGTCGTTTTGTGATTAAAATTATTTCGCTATTTTCTTAACAAGGTGTAATTTTTTTTTCTTCTTGAGTTTCGGTAAACTAGTATATTTTTAATGAGAGTTTGCAAAAAACATGACTTCTGCAGTTCTACAAGCAGGATTGGGGTACACATTTTTTGTGTAAATCGCAAATCAATGAACAAGTGGAAAGAGAATATGCTGAACGTTTGGTGTTTCAATATGCACTGCGTTTTTTTTAACGCGGGCCATAGGAATTTACATGGTAAATCTTTAAGCCTATGTTAGGCACATTTATATGAAACAAATAATATTAAAACTTGAGAATAGATAAAATATGAGATGGGAGGAAGAAGTTAACATACAATCTGTGCAAAAAATCTCCAAGAGATACCCAAAAAAGCTCTTTTTATTTTTTTAAAATTACACTTTTTACCCCCTTGTAATTTATGTAATTAACTACCTTAAATAAAGAAAAATATTGACACGGCTGTCAGTATTTTCCTGACTTTCATGAAATTAGTTTAAATTATTAAACTTTATTGAAATAAAAGTTCTGCGTTAGAATTATTAAGAAAATTAATCCATTTTAAACCACTTAAAATAAAACATATTTAATACAAACTAAATAATCATCAACATTGTATAATTTCGGTACAACTTGCCAAATATTATAAAAACGTCACATACCAGCTTATGTCAAATATACCTGGGTAAACTTAATATACAGGGGTGGGCAAAACAGCGTGATATTATAACTTAAAATGGTATTTTTCAATATTTTGCGTCAGTAAAGTAATACAAACATGGTCCTAAATTGGATATGAGACCACAAGAAATATTTGTGTAAAATTGTAACTCGTAGTTTTTAATAGAAATGTGCCTAACATAGACTTGTAAAAGGCATTAATCGTAATAATCGGCACAAGTAGACATATCCCGACTTGGTTTTAGCAAGAAGACCTTTACACTTTAGAGCATTCCGAAGAACAGGGGAACGATTCCATCAGTATTTAGAAATCATGAAAGGGAGATAATGGCAGCTGAGTACCGTTGGCCTAGTGATACTAGTGAATCTTAAGCGGAAATATCCTACAAAAGTTTTTAAGTGAAGATGAGTGATGATTATTTTGGTTTTATTTATTTGACGTGTGTCATGCCATACCTACTACATTTTTATAATTTTGAGTATTGTTCCTTGAGCAAATAACCATGGTAAATAGCATAAAATAGCTATTATCCCGAAAATAAGACCTTTATCCGAAAAGCAACCTCTGGTAGATTAAATCTGAGAATATTTTAAGGTTGTGCAGGCCAAAATTTAAGGTAATCAAAAATCCCATTTTTTTAAAAATATACGCCGAAAAATCGCCAAAATTTATATCAGCACGAGGTAGGTTTGATTATACTCTTTTCTAGATAATTCGGGTGAAAATAATTCAAAAATAAATAATTTCAAGACCATTCCATCTTGTTTGACCTTTAAACAACTAATTTAAATGCAAAATATTAAATATCGCATCATCAATTATTTGAGGAGAATTGTATGGCGAAACATATCGGGTGAGATTTTTTTTACATTATTATGCCATGTCAACAATAAACCAAAAAGCAAGAATGCTCTTTTTTGTCAATTTTATCATCAACCTACAGGTTTGTAAATATGATTTAATTTCTAATATTTAAGAAGTTATTTCCACCTGCTTTAGAAAGAATTTTTTATTTTTACCGATTTACAATAATTTGTTTCTGTGCCGAGCAAAATACTTCGCTACGCTTTTCTCATATACCTAATTGATAGTTCATGCGACATATTTTTTTGCTGGGAATTCCAATATGGTAGGATATTTGTGATTTGTACAAAAGTAATGTAAACGAAAGTAGCAGTAACAATTATTTTACTTACAAATAATTTTTAATATTTTTACATTCCAATTTTCCAGTGAAGAGCAATCGGACAAATGAAAAATAATGCTTAACAATAAGTAAACAGAAAAAAAAATAGAAGTGTTAAGATCACCAAAGCATTTGGTTTTGAAGTAGGTACTCTGTTTGAAGAAAAAAACTGCTTCTTTGGAGCACTTTTTTCAAAATGAAATTTCTATATTTTGGCGGGAATAAGACATGTCATTGTGTTATTTTTTTTATTATCTTATTTCTTTTATCACTCTATATAATCATAACTTACATTCAACAAAGTATATGAGCTCTTTTTACAACATATTATTTTGAAGTATAAAGGTTTATTCATTGTGTTGTTTATTTCCTTTTATTTACTGATACTTACTTAGACAAACTAGGTATATGAAATGATCTATTGACAAGATTTTGTAAATTAAATTGATGTTTTATTGGTAATCTTCTTAGTACATTAACAAGCGAGGTAATATTTACATAGTTTGGAGGGTACGATAACCATTTCATTTCACTACTAGAATTATTTTAATAAATATAATAATAAACAAATCGACGCTAACGTTTTGTCACTCTTGTCATAAACTAACAAACAAAACTAACATAAAATTATTTAGTTACAACCCCCTGCCGCCGACCTGGAGGGCACTACTTGTCCGGGCTGACCCCTCGGAGTCGCCCCCCGCCTAAATCCGTCAAATTCCCGAAATGGCGTGGCTAGGAATGTCGTCTTTTTCTATTTTTTTTTTAATTTAGAAGACTGGTTACAACGCATAATATGCAACAAAGTCCTGATAGGCCCCTGCGTTACACCATAACCAATACGTTCGCGCCAAATATTTGGATTGGTCCGATTGGTTACTCTGGATACCTTATACTACCTGTGATAACACCGATAAACCTATTATCGTATCTTATCAGACTATTTGTCAATTGTCATCACTGATTGTAGGTAGTTGTAAAAATGTCGTGGGTCGAACTTCAATTTACATCGAATTTAAATTTAAAAAATACGCATAAAAGAACCAATCCATCCACGATTTGTCATGTCACTGTCCAAGTGATGGACGAGCTTCCCATTCCGTTCCGCATCCACATTAGCATATTGAGAGGAACTTGATTCATCGCGTGGTCATCCCATCTCGTTGTTTTAAAATAACATCGGGTGAAAAACGATGCTTTTGTTGTCTGTATCGACGCGAAAGAAACGATTTGTTTTTGACTGCAACATTATTGAACTGCGATTTCGGTCAGTGGTTTAAAAAATTACTGACATTTTTAACCAATATGGATATTTAAAGCTGCCGTATTTTACAACCCCATGAAGTTATAAATTAAGGGAAAGTTTTTGAAAACGGAATGCTGAAATCGGAAAAACTTTTTGTAGATTACTGTTTGCAATTGAATGAAGCAGATATCGACAGATGTCGCTTAGTGTCCATGATGCAACTGGATGAAACATAAAACAGACTGTAACGATCAATGATAGTTAAATTTAGTTATATTTAATACAAAAGGCCAGCGGCGGCTCTCGTGCAGTACACCCATCATTATTATTTTGTCTCCAGACGCTTAATTATTTTTGTGAATAATTTAAAATTTAAGACGTTGATGCCCAACGGCTAACGCCGCAAAATATATATCAGATATATATCCAAATTTGGATATTTATTTATATTTTCAAATTAGTTCATCTGTTTTCTGTAAAGATATATTTTAAAAATTAAAAATCACTTAATTTATTATAAACATGTTATAAACCTGTAAATTTGTATTTCAATTCTATTCAATGATTGCTATCACAATAATAATAACTGTTGGCTGTTGGAATAGTTGACAAAATGAGTTGTCTGCAAATAAGTCTTGATGCGTAAGAAATTGCGATAGGTTTGTAATTAGGACAAATGTTTGATTTTTAATTCTGCATCAAATGACATAAAAATATACAGGGGTTCCTATTTGAAATAAGAAAAATAAATTGCTTTAAAGTTTGCAAAGTTTGACACTAAACTTTGGCACCCTGTACAAATCGTATTAGTCAAACTGGGTTAACGAGACCGTTAGACTTTATTTAATAAGTATCTTTGTATAATTTTTTTAACGACGCATTATTTTTATTTTTTATTAATTTTTAAAACCAGTGGTGCAAAACTGATATTTTTTAGTCTTTTTTTTTTCGCCTATAATACTGAATTGATTTTAATAAAATTTTAGGGGTATGTAGGTAATTATAGGAGGCACCCAAATAAGTAAGAAAATATATGGCGTGTAATCTAAAAAAATACATCCCTATGACGTCACACTTTTTTGGAACACCCTGTATGCGCCCTAAGATACAGGTAAGGTCTGCAAAATATCAAAATCCTAACTTAATTAATAAGTAAGCTATAGAAGACGGGAGGTGAGGTGCAGAACCCTGTATATCAGGATAAATACCGTCGCATAAATATCATGATATTTATCAAGATGTATATCAGGATATTTATCACGAATATATATCCTACCAACCTTGAAAATACCACAACTTAAAATGTTCATTCTCGTGTCCAAGTATTTTTCAAAAAAAAAAAACGTACTGGATTTACTGAATTTATTCCAAGTTACAAATTCATACTGTATTTTGGAATTTATGAACTTCCTTTATCGAAGCGTAAATCCAAAAAATCCTCTGTGTACATTAGAAATGTTGCAAAACGAATTATTGAAAACTACAAGCAACATAAATCATTTTGCCTAAATTAACATACTTAATGAACCGGTTAAAATTAATTTCCCGGCTAGTTAAAACTACTTTTTTGATTGTTTTTTATATGCCGTGTGTATATAAAGGATGCCGATCGAGTAATCAGCGTTATCATACGTTATGCTAGTTTATATTTTCTCAGCTAATGAATAATAACTATAAAATTATCCTGTATGATTAGGAATTTGTTCGAAAGTAATGATAGTACCTACATAATTATGTCAGAGTGTCTTTAGTCAAAAATTTAAGGCGTCTACTTTAATAGCTCAATTTAGAGAAATAGGAAATAAAATAATTATAAAATCGGTGCCGGCTAAACCCAGTGGCGGACGAAGGGAGACGGCAATGGGTGCAATAGCCCTCCCCCCATGTTCATTTAGATTTTTTTAATATTGACACAGAAAATGCCGTGCGAGCAAAAATTATTTGCCTCAAAGAGGGCTTGGATTAAAAAACGTAGGGCTTGGTTTAGATCACAATGATATGGAGACGATATATCTAACCAAATCTAGGTTAAAATTTTGTCAAATTCATATTATGACCTGATATGACAAACTAACAAGTAATAAAATAAGTAGACATATACAAATTTATTTTATAAAATCTGCGGCTTGTAGGTATTTCTTAGAATACTTGCACTTTATAAGGAAATAAATTTAGCTGCTTCTTAAGAATAGTCCTGCATATTCCATAAGATCTTCCCACTTCTTGGGACAGGCGTCTTATACAATTCGTTGGCGTATTTTGCATTATTTCACGAACGTTTGCAACAAGTTCTTCTGTTTTTACATATGGTATTCCTGCTCCTTTTTTGTGGTGTATAGAACCTGTTTCCCTAAACACAGCGACGGTTATTTTCAGGCAATGACAAAAATCCCCAGCAATAAAAGCAACGTTAGGAAAATGTTCGTGAAAATCGTCCATGCACAAACCTGGATTGTATTGCCACTCACCATTTACTCTAACCCCGTTTCGAAAATACGCTTTAACCATGGATATTTTGTGCTGTTTCGTAAAGCCCATTGTGTGAATTGTTCAAGAAATTGGAAAAATCAGCGATGAATCAAATTACTTGTAACGACTGTCAAAGATGACGGAATAACTGATTGATTCTTAATTCAAGTAGTTACTGACACCCAACAGGTATTAGGCCCCACGGCTAAGCATTACGTCCTTAGATGCAAGGCCCTCTTTGATGCAAATAATTTTTGCTCGCACAGTATAATCAATCGTTAATCAAAACATAGATTAAATTTTGTATTATAATAACTATTCACAAAAACTTATATATGTACAGGCTGACACACGGTGATCGTTCATTAGAATATTTTTTAAAGTAATGCAAATTTGGATAATGGGGATTTCTGTGACGCTCTCTTCCAATGATGTAACAGCGACAATGTGCGAGTTTCGGTTATACCGGAAGTTGTCTCTAACTTGCTTATTTTAAATGTAGCACCCTGTATGATATATATTTTCTTGCGTTCCGTTTTCTATTTCCAATAACTTTTACAAAAAGTTATTTTATCCCACTTATCTTATCAGTTTCTTAGAAAAAAAAAATTCACCGATTTCGCAATGCTTGCAACCATCGGAGACATTGGAAATTATTGAATCATATTATATAAAACATAATTTTAATATTATTCTCAACAACTAACTAGTAACTAATAAGGTTATATGTAAATAACACAAAAATATTGATTTTTAAGCTTTTTATTTGTAAACGACTTAAAACTAACTAGTAAATAAGTAACTAATAAATAGCTAAAAGAAGTATTTTTTTAAAATACCTCAATTTTTTTATTTTCCAACATTTTTTTAAGAAATTGAATTAAATACGGTGCTTCATTTATAATAAGCAATTTGATACAACTTCTGGTATAATTAGAAGTCGCCTATGGTCGCTGTTGCTTTATTTGAGGAGAGCGTCTCCAAAAACCAGCTTATTCAAGTTTGCAGGATTTAAATCGCATTACTTTCCGAAATATTTTAATCCACCACTGGCGAAACCGAGAAACTCTATCGGAAAATGAGACAGTATCAACTTCAATTTTTTTTAGGCTCGCCATTAGATTTTTTGTGTGTACGAGCATCGGTATTTTCTATTCAATTACTAACATTTATGTTCAAACAGACCTAAACGATCTTCTTTAATTATTTTTGTTACGTACTCATAAACAATAAGCAGGAAATTTCTTATCTATAATGACCTGAAATAGCTACACCGTTGCATATGCTTAGTTGAAAAAAAAGTACTACCATGATAATGTATATCAGGTTTGACAGAAAGATTAATCAACGAAGTAAGCTTTCCCATAAAATATAAAGGTAGTAAGTCATTACTTATGTTAAATGTTTTTGCATGGGATAATTACGTTATCTTGGAAAGGTTGAGGAGTAGTAAGCATGATTGGTAGATTAATTTACTTTATTTGCAGGATTATGTTAAGAGTTTATCACCGCATGTAAAATAAACCGATTTGGTGCTTTTCATTGCAGGCGCGTGCGCAGTACGTACGCCTTCAAGAAGAGGGGTTGAAAAAATTATTAGGGTAAAACACTGACTGGGCTTTAAGAATCAATACTTTTTAATTTTTTATTTTCCGAAAACTTCATTTTTTTTGTTTAAAACATTCAATTTTGGGGAGGGGTGCTAACAAACAATCCCTCTCCAGTACCTACGCACCGGTTTCATCGTCACAAGTTGAAATGCGGACATACAATTGATTTTTTTTAGGTTTAAACTACAACGAACAAAATAACAAATATCTTAATATAAATTGGTTGTAGGCTACATGGCTTTCTTATGGCTATTCAGAAAATTTTTAAAAAAATTTAAAACGGTACATTTTGTTTAAAGAGGAAACGAAATGTGTATGTTGTATCAAATTAAAAATATAAAATTTTTAAAACTGGCTAATTTCGGTTATAGGTTAGGTATGAACTATACTATTTACCGTTATCTCTACTCCAGACCCCTTCCAGCTCTTCACGGCATCGCTCCTATAAACGATATTCTCAACACATTTTAATAGCGTTTATGAATGCCATGTGCCATCCCTAGGTACCTACCAGTAAAAAGGACAAAGAAAAAAATCTCTATAATACATACCTAACCGTTTCTTCTAATAAGTTACATTGTTTAAAGCAATAAAACACAAATATTTAATATTTTTTTATTTTAAAAAGCTTATTTAAACACTAGTGAAGCATTCGCCATTTCGTTTTTTGATCAACATTTCGTTACTTCTTCGTTTCATCCAAAAATCGGCCAAATACTCGTGTTTGGAGCACCATTACCTACTGTTTTACGGTAAAAAAGGTTGAATTTATAAATTATTAAAAGCAGAAAAATAAATATGGGCATATTTGACCAAAATTTGGGTTTTGCTTTTAATAATAATTTATCAATTAAATTTTTTTTAACTTAAAACTGTAGGCAATTGTTACCCAAACACGGGTACTTGCCGCTTTTTGCACAAAACGAACAATAAACGCTAAAAGTATTGATAAAAAAAAGTTAAATGCCTGTATTCTGTATCAATAGGAAACTTAGTACATAATATAATACTTTTACAACTAATCATTTTGACATAACCAAGACTTCCCTTCAATTTTAGACTTCGTATTCGTATTTTCAGCTTATGGTGACATCAACAGGTTGTTATGGAAATGACTTATTATATTTAAATGGGTGACCGCTTGGAGTCCTTGGGTATTTTAGAGAAAATCTTCAGTATTTTTTTTAATATAAAATAAAATTGTTAATAATCCAAGAGACTTTTTATGTAGGTGGTTTTTATAGGTTTAAGGATCTTAGGAAGCAAATGAAACCAAAATTTTAATTTGACGACGTTTCGGAAAATAGGGCTACGGCAGGGCTACCCCTGAAGAAGGAAATATATTTTCCGAAACGTCAGCAAATTAAAATTTTAGTTTCACTTGCTCCCTAACATCCTTAAACCCATAAAAACCACCTAAATTTTTTTAATTATCCGTCGAAAATATTGGGTATGGACTTCTGAATTTAGACCGAGCAGTCAGTGGTGGTTGCTCTATAAGGCCGCGTGGCCGCGCGCCCCTCCTAGGAATTAAATGTTTATTTAAATATTTATTATCACTATTCATTTTAATACTAATATTATTATTATTATTATTATTATTCATATAGGTAGTTAAAATTTCTAAATTTTAAAAAACCATGGCAACTCACCAATTCTAAACTCATCTCTAATTATTGTCCGTTTTCGTTGACCAACGATAAGCACACCTCATCGTGTGAATTTTAGATAATTGAATTCCGTCGCTGAAACGCGGCGACGGACGGTGAAGTGGCCCTGGCGTATATACATTTCGCGGAATGAACCCGAACGTCACCCGGTTATATCCGATTTATTTAGGGACTCTGCCAGCGCGGTATTTTAGCGCCTGCATTGCTTTAGTTTTACATTTCGGACTTTGTTGTGGTGTAAGCGCGCGTCGACTTCGAACTAATAAAAATGAATTTCGTCAATAATAATATTATCATATTATAAGTCAAATAAATGTTTGTAGGCTGCCATTAGCGCCAGTTAAAACGAGCCTTTTTTTTGGATTTTTACCGTTTTGATTTACAATTATTATTGTTTTTGTCGTTATTGTAGGTATGAATATTTTTGAATACCTATGTATTAATTTACCTAAAATTTTTTTATAAATAGATACTTTTTCGAGCAATTTGCTTATATGTCATTTGGTATTGGATTTCTATTGCGCCCCTCCAAACACAAACCCCACGACACGCCACTGACCGAGCTGCAAGCCAATATTTACCTCCACACAACTAAAGGGGCCCACTCATTGGGCGATCACCGAGCAACCAAGTTATGCGATCAACTTGCATATCATTTTCCTGGCTATATGCTTGCTCAGGAACTGCCTAATCATTGAAATAATATAGTAATTTTCATAACAAACGCCGCTACAGGCTTTAACCTTTTTTAATTTTTCTTTTTTCTATTCCAAACTATTTTCAAGAGGTTTTGTAAAAACTTTTTACACAAACACAATACTTGATGTTATCGCCTAGTAAAAATTTGCCCAAAGATGACTATAGAATAAAAACACATCAGATCGGAAACCCCTACATATTTTTTGCAATGGAGTGTATACTAGGGCTGGGCAAAAATCAGGTATATCGAATAACGATATTTAAAAAATAAAATATCGATACTATCTACTACAATTTGGATATTCCAATTAAATCCCAGAGCTCTTAAAAAAATTATTAAAGAATTATTTATTTAAAAAACAATAAAAACTGAGAAAAGATTTGAAATACTTTAAGAGTGATATTTTAAAAATTTGGTAAATTGTAGCATATTATTGCTAGATAATTCTTGTAATCTAATAATACAAGTGTAATCGTGTAATTATAACATATAAGGCCATCATTTAAAAATGTTAAAGAATGTAGGACGCCCGGCCACTATTTTAAAGCTTAATTAGTTTTCTTTTTAAAAGGTATTTGTGTAAAAAATTATTGAGCTAATAGTTTAGGAAAAAAAGGATTTATTTAAATCATTTCATAAACTATAATTGGTATGTTAAATCAAAAACCCTCGGACGGCCATAGCTTCCTTATAACACATTTAAGGACCAATATTTAATTCAATCTTTTTTCTTCATGTTTTTATAATTTAGAGTCCCCTTGAATTGAAAGTACGGAATTTTACAGGGCACATAAGAAAATATTGATATATTTATAATATAATATTTTTATGTTTTATCGATAGTATATCGATATATCGACTATATGAACTATATCGATATTTTTTTTAATATCGATATTCGATATTGGAATTTCAATATCGCCCAGCCCTAGTGTATACATATTGAAACAATTGTGCTCATTTAACAACTTAATGATAATTATTTATAAGTATCACACAGGCACTGTTCCAAAATAAACGATTACTTCTCATCAGCAGGTTGCGGTTGACAAGGATTCCCAATAATCTGATCAGCGATCCTGCTAGCCTCCCTCAACCCACTCAAAAATGCCCCATGCACGGTAGCTGGATAATTCCTAATAGTGTGCTCCCCGGCAAAGAACACTCTAGCCGGACCGGATGTCACAGATACTCCCTGAGGACTTGGGGGAATCACAGGACTCGCTAACAAATCGTAGTCTGATCCTGAGGAGCCCACTGCCACGAAACTGTAGGAGCCACGTGACCACGGGTCTGCTCGCCAACGAGTAACTACGGTCTCTTTGGGTTGGGGGACCCCTGATTGGCCGAATATCCCCCGTAGAACTGCGATGCATCTGAAAAAAAAATATTTTTTACGTAAATAAATAATGACTCCAATCATATCGGCGCAGCGGTATTGCGAACAATTTAGTTTTTCTAAATCTTCACATTCCCCTGGTATGTTTCAAGGACATCTAGACTGACGTCTATATACAAAACATTTATTACGCGACCTTTTTTAAAATTAATTGGCTTTATTTTCTGAAAACTGTTTTTTAATTTAATTCCACAAGTTTCTCTAGTTCAACTTTTTAAGCGCTTCTAATAAATTAAGCCTTGATTAACTTATTTTTATAATTTATGAACTGAGCTTAAGTTTCAACACATGAAAATAAGCTGTTAATAGAAGCAGCTAAGCGGATTATGAATTCTTGAAATTATTCATGGAAAATAAAAATCAGATAACTGTTATTTCTTGTAGAATATGTCTTTATTTCGAAGAGAATAACCTTATTTTGGTGTTATGATTCATAAATACCTATTAGTTTAATTGAGCTGCTTTTAAAGCAAGTTTTTGATGATACTAGATAGATATTAATATTTTTAGAACCCAATTGAATTCTTTTAATATATATAAGGAGGCTAATATATTGTTTGTGAAATGCCTTAAAAAATAGTCCTCCTTCTTACCTTCCAACAATTACATCATCCGTCACATTTTCCATAATGGCAGCTGCTTCCCCTGCCACTAACGCCAACAATACAGGGGCCTTATACAAATTCCAGAAAAGAAACAATTCTCCCCGACTTGCTGTCGTGCTTCCTACATGTCCAAATAGATTGGCCTGGGGATTCCAAAATATACGCTCGAAACACAAGACGACTTTATTAAGGTTTCCGAAACCCAGTCTTTGGATAGCTGAGGTTTTCCAGTCGGGCAATGGAGGAGAAAACTGGACTGTATTCAGTTGGTTGCTGGAGGCGGCAGCGCTGAGTTTGAGCACTCCAAGGGGAAGTGTGCAAAGAACCACGTCAGCTGTAAAAAAGAAATAGTATATACTGTGGATCAAAGTAAAGAAGAAAACTTTCAATTGAACATTTATATTTTAGCTGTATGTTTTTATGAACATCGTAAGATATACTTACCACGATAGGTATTGGTGGCTTGAGGATTCCTTGGATTATAAACCGTGACCTCAACTCCCTGGTTGTTGTATTCGACCTTCCTGACGGCAGCATTGAGTTTAATATCCAGTCCTTCAGCTAATGCTACAGGAACGCAGGAGTACCCATTACGAACTGAAAAAAATCGAAATGTGAGAAATACAGAAAATTAATCAATATTTAGTCGGTTCTACTATAACAAAATCCTGGGACACATTTTATGACAATATTAATAGGTATTTATAACTACTGATTACAGTTTACCAAATAATTACTTTATGCGTTTGTAATTTGACGGCTAAGTATTTATTTCATACAACTGAAACGCCAAAAAAAAATGAAAAATTCCTACTTTTATATGTATTTATCTGTTAACAACTTTTCTGTTTTTAAGCAAAAAAATCAGGTTTCAACTCTGTATACAACATATACAATATATAGATAAGCTATGTCTTGTCTGTTTCTTTTTTTAAGACATGGATTAATTAAAAAATGTAAATAAGTAGATTGTATTAACCGTTCATTTAATGTTTCTATCGCCTTGGGCAAACTTACGAGCATAACTACTTTTTTCCTTAGTTACAAAAATTTTGCGAATCACATTATATGCAGATAACGTTTTAAGCATTGGTTGGCAGAAAGAAGAAAAAAAGGCTTGTCCATCAGACGAAACAAACATTTCTATACGTTTTTGGGGTCACTGAATCCGAATTCTAAGTTGGTTTCAGTCTGTCGGATCGCATTTCAAAAAAGTGATTAAAGTTGAATCATTCATTGAAATGCGCCTAAAGGAAAGCGATTATATGTTTGTAGGGTTTGCTAAGTTCAAATTCAGAGTTAGTTTGACTCGACATTACATTTCCAACCTCAAAAAAGTAGTTGAAAACAGAAAACTGTTATTTATGCGATAAAAAAATTGTATTCAGCGTTCAGTACATAGAATAGCAGCATAAAATCCTGCTGCCTTGACAGATATTGTAACGGTGACAACTGCCCAGAAAATATATAAATGGAATGATTCATTCTCAGTGTTGTTAAAGTAACGATGTCAGCTACTAACTACTAAACTAATAGTCCTAAAAACATATAATCGCTTGTCTCTGTGGGCATTTTAATGAATGTTTCCACTTTCTTGGGATTAGGAAAGGAATGAAATCGGACCAACACCAACCTTGTCTTCCTCCACAAAGTTAAATAATAAAATTATTTAGCAAAAGTCTCTACATGTTTCGAACGTAGTGACGTTCATCATCAGGAGACAGAAAATAAAACTTAGTGCTGATGGTTTTAGCAGGAGAGAAAATGGCTACACATTCAGAAAAAATTTCCTTGTCGAACTTCCATTGTCTTTATTTTGTTACTTAACACACCGCTTCAGTTAGTTAGTATCTTCAACCGTTTTCAAGTGTAAACTAAATTATAATTATTCTAATGCTACTTTCTTAAATACTGTCCATGTGCAATGAAGCTTGATGACTCCGCCTACGTGCTTATTGCAGTGTGGAGTTTGAGCTGTTGGTTTTGGACAAGAAGAGGTTTCCAGATATTGAGGATATCTATGCTTGGTTTACTAAATATATGGGTATTTTGATTCATGAAAGATGCTTCTTTGAATTTTCGTTTTTGTTAGAGGAGCAAGCATTTCTTACAATACCTTATGTTAAGGGCAGTTCTAAAAAGATTAGAAGGATAATAATAATAATAATAATAATTATAATAATAATAATAATAATAATAATATTAATAATAATAATAATAATAATAATAATAATAATAATAATAATAATAATAATAATAATAATAATAATCATAATAATAATAATAATAATAATAATGATAATAAGAATAATAAACGACTTTTATTCATAAAATTAAATGAATACAATTAGGCGCTATTTAGCCAGTAGGGCTATTCTTGCACATAACCCAAGTAAATAAATGACCTATAGATATATCCAAACAATAGTTAAAAAATTACCTCTATAACTAAAACTGACTATTAAGTATCCTAAAATGTTTTCTAATAATATAACCTACCCACAGATAATATATTTGGCAAGCCATAATACAAAAAGAAAGAAAATTAAACTTTGAATAAAATAAACCCATAATACAATAAATAAAAAAAAAAACAAGTTCGCTAAAAATGCCAACATATAAAGTTTTTTAACTTTAAACTTAAATGACTGGATGGAATCATGCTTAAATTCAGTGTCAATGCTATTGTCAAATTTACTTGAAACGTACGAGAAACAACGGTGAAATATAGCAGTTCAAAATTTGGGGATTGACAACATACTTCGAGTTCTAATATGAATCGTACATTGGATAAACAAAAAAGACCCCCTACCGTACGAGTTAAAAAACATCTGAAACATACCCAAAGAGATGAAACTTCGAGATCAGGTATAGCGGAGCCAACATACAATGGTCAGAAGCCAAGGTTTCGGACACGGAACAGCACTAGCGAAATTGCAAATTGAAAGCAGAATTATATATAACGTATATTTCAGTTAACCAAGTAGATATCTCTGATATCTGGAAGCCTCTTCTTAGTCTCCTTGTTCAAAACAAACAGCTCAAACTTCACACACCAATAAATACGTAGGCGGAGTCATCAAGCTTCATTGCACATGGATAGTATTTAAGACAGTGACCTTATATTGAATTATAATTTAGTTTACACTTGAAAACGGTTGGAGATACTAACTCACCGAAACGTTGTACTAAGTGACAAAATAAAGACAGGTAGAGAAGCTTTGTTAATCCCAAAAAAATCAAATTAAATTTCGTTAAAATTTCCGTAAATATGCTACAATTCTTCCTGGGCCATTCGGAATGTTTACATTATCATGCAACCATAAACACGCCGATATGTTTTCAACGAACCGATTACCTTAACGACTTAATAGCGCCAAATTGATAATTTGAAAAGTTCAACAGTCGCCTCTACAATTTCTTATTGCACCATATTTAATAAGCGAACCCAGCTCGGCTCCGGACATTAACAAAGTCTTTAAAATTCCCGATCGTGATTTCTCGTGGCGTCCTCTTGAAAGTTGTACGCGGTGACGAGATCAAGTTTTATAGTCGATTTAACTTTAGCGTACAATGTTGCAACCTTTGCTCCTTTTTATATTTTTTTTTGAAAGGTACTTGAGTCAAATAGGACACCTTCAGGCTTCAATTGAATATTTTTCCGGGATATTTAATTCAAAAAGTTTATCAATTTCTTGTACGCAATTATACAGGGTGATCCACTAAGAGAGCGGCTGTGTCGTTAAATCTATACATGCAATGACTTTGGGGTAAAAAACTTATCGTGAAATATGAACAAAAAAAAACATTTGAAATAATATTTCTAATTCCACCTTTTCTATGCTATTGCCACAAAAGGGATTTTATAATTTCATAGTTCAATATTCGAATTTTTAATGCATTTCTATAGTTTATGTTAAACAGAGGTCATTCATACATAACATTAATACCGTGCGAGCAAAAATTATTTGCATCAAGGAGGGCCTTACTTCCAAGGACGTAATGCTTAACCGTTTAGCTTAATACTTGTTGGGTGTCAGTAACTACCTGAATTAACAATCAATCAGTTATTCCGTCATCTTTGACAGTCGTTATAAGTAATTTGATTCATCGCTAATTTTTCCAATTTTTTGAACAATTCACACAGCTAAATTTATTTCCTTATAAAGTGCAAGTATTCCAAGAAATACAAGCCGCAGATTTTGAAAGATGTAGGAATTTACTACTCAATGGTTTACCCAAAATTTATTGGAAAGAAATGATTTATTAGACCTCACGTGTTTTTCGGATGAAGCCTGGTTCCACCTCTCCGGTTATGTGAACTCTCAGAATACACGCATGTGAAGTAGTGAAAATCCCCATTTTTTTGTAGAGTCCACATTGCAGCCTCAAAAAATTGTGTGTTAGCTGTTTCCCGAAGAAGAATTGTTGGTCCTATTTTTTTTCATGACACAGTTACAGCACAGCGGAGTGTGGAGCAATTACTTGACGACGAACTACGTTTTGGATATTTTCAACAGGACGGTGCAACCGCCCATATAGCCGCCGAAACTATTAACTACTTATGCAATTTTTTCGACGACAGATTGATCAGTTTTCGATCAGACATTGAATTCCCACCTAGATTGTTTAACGGTTATGGATTACTTGGTTTTTCCTCATTTAAAGAACACTATTTTTATATTTTTAAAACACCAGTTGCAAATTTAGAACAATTACAAGAAAGGATTATCCAAGTATGTGGTAACATTTCTCCAGAGATGCGGGTCAACACTTTCGAAAATATGAAGAGACGTGTGAATTTATGCTTATACATTAAAACTGCATTAAATTCATTACCTGCAATGCTGAAATATATCTGCGCTTCCCGACCCATCAATGGTTGTCAAGTTATCGAGTCAGTAGAATTAAGGTTTTACGACCAGAGTTCGTTATTTCCCTAAAAGAAGGGAAAACTGCTGACTTGGTGATAGAAAAAATATCGTTCGTCACTAGTGCTCGGGAGTCCGTAAAAGATAGTCAAAACTTAATTTGTGAACATCTTTGCTGTTTTGTTGCTGCTCCCCGTAGAAGTCAATGAAGCTTATGAATTCAATGTCAGTATACAGTTTAAATTCCAATTTGCAGAAGGTTTAAATCCGTTGTTTAATAATTTACTTATTTTTCTAAATCTATTTGGTAAATTTTGTTAATGTTAATAAATTTGTTTTTCGAAAAACTTCGTTTAACTTGTAGGTCCCGCAGTTACCTCTTCGCACCCTAAAACCTGGGCGTGGCACAATGATACAAAGTCATAATTTGTAATAACAACTTCGATATAAACACACGTTAGAAAGTACGTTTTTGTAATCTCAGTAATATCCTTTATCCCCGTCCTTTGAAATAAGCCATAGTTTGTTAAATTCTGTTAACGCAGACCGAAGTTACAGCATTTTAAGTAATTTTAATTGCTACCGCCCCCTAGAGGTTAATTTAGGACCTTAAAAATTATTTCAAGTGTGTTGTTTAAAAAGTATATAATTTAATTAATAAAACTGCTGTCAAATTTTGACAGGTATTTGTATTTTTTTTAAATTTCATAATAGATTTTCGATTATAAAAAAAAAATCTTGTGTTGCTTTTCTTTGTAGCTGAATAATGTTGAGGTACTAGATAAGTTAAAAAAGTTCAAAATATAAGCCAAATAGTTTGCATTTGTTATTTAGAAAGCAAGACAATTTATCCCTCCCCAATAACATTGTATATAGAATATGCTTGTCGAGTGATGTGTATGTGAGCCTTAATAGAAGCCTGAACTTTGTCAAATTCGCCCATATTTATTTTTCTGATATAATATTATATTAATGAAATTAAAAAAGGGCGAATGCACAACTAACCTAACTCTTAATCGCTTATCTGAGCTCGGCCAAATTAGCTCTTGAATCGTGCTGCTAACACCTTTAAACAAATCATGCATCAACATTTTTATTAGCATCATCATGATGGACAATCAAATAAACTAGTGAAGGGTACAAACTCTACTGCGGTTACCATATTTAGCACGATAACTACCATAATTAAATATCATGGTATTAATATCATCAACTATCTAACTTTGCGTGTTAAGTTCTAATTTCATAATATCTGACTGAGAGGTGAGTGAAATAGTAATGGCGGAAATAGAGAATGAGTTAATAGGTTAAACGATCAAAGTTGTCAAGATAAGTTCAAGAAACTAAATGGCATGACCAAGTGTTATAAGAAGGGATTCTGTTTCTGTGGTTGAATGTTGATTTTATAGATAAATATACAAGAAGAATTTATTTTATTTCCTTGATGTCCGTCTGTTTTTAATATGATAGTATGCCAATTATAACTGCAGTTATAGGGAATATACAATTACGAAACAAAATAAATCTTTATATGAGACACACATTATCTATAAATATATGTGTGACTGTGACATCATAAACAGAGGATGGTAGAATCTCGACATTTGCAGATCATACGACATTAGTTATAGGTGGTACGTACATACGAAGTGCCAATAAGCTATTAAGTTTTAAACAACAAGTTACCATTTTTGTGATAGACAAGACTGTGGAATAGGTCAACACTTTACAATTAAAAATGTATTTGACTGGTTGTGACATCAAGAACATTGACAAACTTTCTCTCAGTCCAAATGGTCCGGTTATTTTATTGCTTGATATAGTTACCACACAGCTTTCTTTTAAGTGTTTCTTGTAAAACCTTAGTCCTCAAGGAAGCGCTGCAGCACTGAGGAAAATGATCTAATACGACAAGTTTGCTAATTTGTATTGATAGCTTATTTTTTATTAACCCATATTAAATAAATTGCTAGTGTATTAAACCCGCTTTAGTGTTACATCAATTCCTGATTTGCTGGAACAATGTTTTTATTGGTAGTAATCAGTTCCATTAGCAGCAGTCTTGTTGAATAATGAAGCACTTTTAATACACCAATTTTGTTAAGAAATAAATGGTATCTTCTCAATGCATCGCATTTTGTTCCCAGTAAGGCGCTTTCTTTACAACTAAGAAAGCAGAATAGCGTCCCCAAAAACCAATGGTATCCGTTAGAACCTATAATCTACCAAGACGTTGGTGGGGGTTCGTAGCGATCGGCAATCGCCACACGCCGTAATATTAGTTCTAACATATTTATAACGCAGGTCACATCGTTGTTCGGAGTCTTCTAGCTGTCCTGTCCGAATTTGAATTTTATTGATCGTACCAATACCTGTTTCTATTAATTTATTTTTACTTTATATTTCAGTTTTTTCAAACTTTGCATGTTAAAGCAATAGAAGATCCTTATTTCGCACAACCCATCAGTATTGGACTGAACCGTAGCAAGCAAATATTATTATTAATAATGTCAAGTTTCATTACAGCTGCCAGTCGGAACTAATACAGTAGGTATATAAAATCAGATTACACCCCCAATAGAACTTAATAATTACTGTGAATATTCAGAGCAATAACGGCTACAAACCATTCTATAGTAGCATTAACTTCTATTTCTTATTGGCTAAATTACCGTGATATTATCACTACACAACGGTATAGCAATTTTCGTTGTCTTATAGTAGGAAAGCGCGTTACAGTCACGTATAGTATTAAACAGTTGCATAAAAAGTAGGTGTTATTATAAGGAGTAGAATGCTTTTTTCTCAGTGACTCTTTCCTTTTCTTTTCCCCCAGCTTTAATTCTTAATTAATCATTTCTGCAAAGGATTGACTTTTCAACTACACGATAATGGTAATATCTAACACATAAGACCTCATTAAATTAACAAAATTTTCTACACTTTACTCCTTATCGCACGTGAAAAATTACAACGTTGCGTAATGTTTAGTTGTGCATAGAAAGCATTATATAATTATTGGGAGCCAGAAATAGTTCTACTAATGTAATAAAATAACAAAACCTTCTTGCATTCACTAACGCATTAACAATGATAGTTTCAAGTCATCAAACAGGAATAATTCAATCCAATCAATCCATTACGAGGACAGATTTTATATGACCATATTTGTTCCATTAGAAAAGAACAGTGGTACCATATCGGTAAAACGACAAAGTCTCAAATCGCTGGTACTGCCAATTAGGGGAATGATTTATGATTAGGTTACATCCACTGTTTAATGGAATTCAATTATCATTTTAAATTGTTCGATTCTGAAAAATATTTTCGTTCTTTGTCATTATTGAGAATTATTTTTTAACTTTCCTCGAAGAGTGCCCACGATGTAGGGTCCCTAGATCACCAAAAACATGTATTCCATTTCGGTCAGATTGTCTGTCTGTCTGTCTGTCTGTCTGTCTGTCTGTCTGTTGACGCGAAAGCTTTAAAACTACTTGATTTTATTCGCGGCAGTAGTTAGGTAGACGGAAGTCAATAGAGTGGCCATTCAGATCACCCGATCTTAACCCACTGGACATTTTTTGTGAGGCTGTCAAAAATTTAGTTTACAAAACCAACTCGATAGATTAAGGAGTCCATTTGACGAGTAATACGAGCAATTTCTCCAGAAGTAGTACAAAATATACAACAGGAATTTTTAGATCGATTGATCTACACAGTTGGCGGAGGACATTTTTAGAAATTATACACGTAGGATTTTTATGATACACCCTGAAAAATATTTTTTTCTAAAAAAAAATGCATTTCAAAATTAATTAGACTTGATTAAGTGGGCGGTATTCTATATCCTGGCCCATCCGGTTGTATACAAAACACAGTTCGTTGACATAAGTTTATTTTGGTTTTACAAATAAGTAAAAGTATTTAAATGAAAATTAGGGTCAGACTGATTAAACCAAATTTGAAATATTATGATTTTTCTATATCTTTATTTAATCTATTATTCTTTCTTTACCCAGTCCTGTCCTGTTCGAGTGCAGCTCTGGGCCAGCCCCTTTGCTGAAATGTTAATAGTTTGTGGCATGGCTCCATTATTTTAATTGGACCCCGGTAATTACAACGTCTGCCCGGGTAATTGCGGCCTAAACAAACACAAGAGGTCTTAAGAAAAGCAGCGCCCAGTCCGCTGGAGGCCGCCCATCCGCGACTGGGCACTAACAACCTATACGGGGCGAAAATGGAAAGAATTTTTTTTATTGCAAATTTCAATAAGGGGGTTTTCGGAGACGCTGTTCTTAATTGAAGTAATAGCGACCATATGCGACTTCCGGCTATACCGGAAGTTGTCTCAAACTTACCTATTTTAAATGGAACACTCTGTATAATATATTTTTTCTGTGCTCCTTTTTTTATTTCCAATAGCTTTTATTACTAGTTTTTGTGTCCTACTCTGAGAAAAAAATAGTTTTTCTCAAATTTTGAATTGAACAGGGCACTTGTTCAATGAATAAATAATAGTAAAATTCGTTTTATATAAAATATAACGTATATAAACGATAATAGTTTGACTTAATATGAAATTTTTAATACAGGGAAGTAGAAAAATAACAATTTTTGATCTTTATCAAAAGATTTAAAAACTTTATTTTTTTCAATACGATGATACGTTGCTGGTTTCTTTCACGGATAGACGAGAATATATCTTATCTGTCCACATAAGGTGTCCCTATACTACTAAACTAGAATAGTTTTAAACCTATTTACGGTTTTTAGCAAAATGCTCCAAATATCAAGCAAGTCATTTTAGCATGAGGCATGGTGTATTCAAACACCAATGAACAAAAGAAAATTGCTGCGATTGGTGTTAAATTCGATTCGATATCATAAAAAAAAGTTTTTTTAATTTTTAATATTTAAATCAAGTGGCCAACCAGATCTCCAGACCTGACTCCTTTTGATTTTTATTTGTTTTTTTTTTCAAATATTTTTATTGACATTGTGTTCTTGTTAATTTATTTTAAATTTGTTTTTCTGCTCTTTAACGATACATAGAATTTTCTATTTAAAATTAAAAAAAAGTTAAAATATTTGTAAAATGCCAGACTTTTTACACCTCGTACGTAAAATAGAAGCTGGTATTGTGTAAATGGTTAACTATGCATGCTCGAAACTGTACATCATAGCTCATTATCTTTATGCAATCGTAGAATTGAGTTTACCACAGATAAACAGTTATTCTCGATTGATCCAATTTGACTGAAACCCTAAAAAAAGAGATCAAGAAAAACGATTTAATGTGATTAAATATCTAGCAAGAAACGTATAATAGTCTAAAGTAGGTAAGAGGAAATGATATAGTTAACAGTCCCAGCAATGGATTTTTAGGTTGAATGAATACACTGCCAGAAACTATTAAATAAAAGGATAAAACGAGATACCAATACACTTTCTGTTCAATGTACCGCAAATGTATCTTAAGGCGGCTCGTTCTACAGAAAGCAGAAAAGTTATAATTTTCACCCAATTATGCCCAATCAAAATTGAATACCTTGCTGTAGGTAGCCTTCTTGAAATTACAGCTGGTAAGATATAGGGTGATCCATGTCAAAGGCCAAGTAAAAAATTATTATTATCAATGATAGTTCTTAATTGTTCTGAACCAAAATTTATTATTTTTGTCATAATTCAAGGTACATACATAGGTAATATTTAATAACATTAAAGCGAAATTTTAATACACTAAGAGAAACTCTATTAGCCGTAGCTAGAAATCCATTAGTAGTAGCAAAAAAACTGCATTAAATAGGCGCCGAAAAAACAACTCTGTTGTAGCTACTAGGTTATTTTTTTTGAAATCACTGTTTAACCTCAATATGGTCGTTTTTTAAATATTATATTTTGGCTGCTAAAAGACAACTCTATTGCCCTAAAAAAATATACGATGCAGTGGTAAAAGATATCTTTTATTTATAAAAAAAAATATGATTTTCTGATTAATTGAGGTCATGTAGTTAAAAAAGTAATGCTTTTTAATCCTTAAAATTGTCTGCCAGCTATAAGAAAAAATATTTTTATCATTGGTAGTCTTTCTAGCTACTACTAATTTACCTTTTTTTGAGCTTGTCTTTTTTTAGGATTGGCCTTCAGTAATGTATTCGCTATGTTATTTCGTTTTTTATTAGATTTCTTTACTTTTATTTAGCCAAAAGAAATCTTTGTAGTAGTAGTGGCGTTTTAAGTCAGTTACCAAGGAGGTATAGGTACCTAGTTTTAAACAATAATAGGAAAAAGTGATATGGCCAGTTAATGACCTTATTTTATATATTATAATACTTTTTAATTTATAGGTATTTTGCCCCAGACTATCACCAGTGATGTTGATTTTGAGAAAATAAAGTAAGAAAATCATAATAAAAAATAAAATGGCGTAGAAGTTCTTACCTAAGGAAACATGCTAGATGGGATAAGGCTTAATACCTAACACAGAAAAAATAACAACAATGTTTTTGATTTAAAAGTATTTATTTTTACAACCACGTAAACCCATATAGGATTAGAAAAAAGAAAAGCACAAAGTCTTTCTCCACAATTCTTATTAGAATAACTAGGCGAACCTAGAATAATTCATAATAATTTAAATCGACATGTTTCGAGGGTAGAAACACTCATCATCAGCAAAACAAAGTGAAAGGTACAATGCTGATGTTGTTAGCAATAGAGAAAATAATAGTGAGATTGAGCCGTAATGGAGCTTTTAATGGTGTTCAAGAAGTGTAAAATTGAATAGTCAAAAGACCGACCATCAAGACTTTAGCATACTGAAAAGTCAAGGGTTAGTGCAAAGGTACTGTCCTAGGCAGAAAAATGACGAGAACAAAAGAAAAATTAGGGAGTTTTAAAAGACTTATCTGTAAAAATCATTATTAAGTAGTGAAAAATCTTGTGTTTTATTCAGCTTTGTCAGAGACATGTGAAAGAATTGAAGTAAGATGAAAAGACAAAGAAAAAGAAAAAAAAAGTTGTTTTTCATGAAAGTCGAACCATCATTTAGCTTAAAGTAAAATACTGTTGAGGTACCAGGCTTTTTACGGCCCAGTTATTAGGAATAGTATATAGGACTAGTTTTTATTTATTATAAAGTATGTTAAAAATAACAGAGGATCAAGTTTATGGTTAAAGGGAAAATAAACACAAATAAACCTTGAATATAAGGACAATAGGGATAGACTATATACCGCTCGCTGGAACTTACCTAAACAATTTCTTCATATTTTAAAAAAGGAACTATTTAGTTCCCAAAAAGTATATTTTAGTTTTAAAAAAAGGGCTTATTTCTTGCGATAATTAGACAACCTTGTAGGAATTAAAAAATCATCTATTAAAAATATTTTATTCGACACATATTTTAGTGGTAAAATGGTATTTTCTTACCGGAAAAAAATATCGAATAGGCGCAAAAATATGTTGTCAAAAAAACAACCTCATATGTGTTTAAACGAATTATTTTAGGGATTGTAGGATTTCTTCTTGTGGTAACACACATATATTCAAACTAAACTTTTATTGAATTATTTCCGTTAGTGAAAAACATGCATATTGAAAAAACTAGCTTCATCCTATTATCACAGTACAAACTAAACATCGGAATTCATTGATATATGTATCTAGTGTATGTAGTTTGTGGACTATCAATAAAAACGTTGACTCTGAAAATACTATAACTGGAGAGCAATTTTTTTAAAATCTCAATTTTTAAGGTATATTTAAGGTTTATTGAAAAATACCAAAAAAATTTTTGGACATTTGATTTTGTGCTATTAAGTCAAGATAAATATTTCAAAAAAGTCACAGGCTTTCGACTGCCACAGTAAAATTTATACTCGTAAAAGTAAAATTTCGAAAAAGGAACCTGAGTTAAAAGAAACCCATCAATTAACTGACTACTTGTAAGTATTACATTTTGCAAAGTTCAACAAGCTACCTATATATACTAAAAAAATTGTTCCCATCAAGTCTGAGCTTTCTTGTAACACTTAAAGCCTTCTAGAGTCGTCAATTAGCAATTCGTTTGGCGTAAAATCAGCGCAATAAAACGGCAGACCCTCCGAGATGCATTTACCATTTTTGACGCTTCCGAAGCACAATTTCATGGAAACGGGCCGATCGCAGAGCCACCTACCGAGAGGCGCGTGACGAGTTAAGTTAATGATTGACTTACGACACTTGCGACGAAAAAAAGTCGCCGCTGGGGGTCTATTCTTAAAATGTGATGAGACAAATTATTTATTGATTAGTATTGACTTATTAGTCAAGAGTCATGAGTTACAGTCTCAGTTTGTAATAGACGACCATTAACGGTCGTTCTCGACTATCGCAGAGACATCTACCGGGCGTGTTAAGTAGGACGCGTGAGACAACTCGGCACGGCACCGCACACCACAGTCGAAAGATTTGGTATACATACAGTTATATGAAGAAGCGAACACTGAGATTGAATTGGCCTAGTCTGCTCGCTCGGCCAAATTCTTGGGAGTGCAAAACTTGCCGAAAGGTAAAACTAATTCTACTTTCTAGTGTTGTGTTGAGACGCAAGCAAAAGATATACGTTTACAATGGCCGACAAAGTTTGATAGAAAACATTAGGTGTTTATGTACACATGTAAGACGAGAATAGTCGCTGAGGATATATTTTTTAATAAGAGTTCTTTCTCTTTTACGTGAAATTTTATTTCAAAAGGTAATATTGCCATGAAAACAGGGCATTTTCCAAATGTATTATTTATTTCCTAAATTATTATTATTTCTAATTTAAATCTAGTCCAAGCTTATTTATACTGATCTAATTAAACAAGAGGACGATCGGTATAAATAGCAATCTGACAAGCTTGGACGACATCCACTCTTGAGTCACAGATCCACTCTTGGGTCAGACTCCGACATACTCCGAGTCAGGGGTCACGCACATTCACTTTCTTGGGTCAATTAAGTGTCACTCTGAGGGTGACCGACCAGTTCGATAGAGACGCATTCCGACTGCCCGTTACGACACCTGCCATTCACCGCTCTAGCCAGTAAAAGCTGCCCCTAGGATCAGGTATAGAATGTATGTATAATTGATTTGTTCGTTGTCTACAATAGATTATAGTTGTTTTTAGAAGCCTGTCTACCTTTATTAACCTCTCGCAAAACCTAGCTACAACGCCTACATGACAATATTATTATATAAAAGTAACTTAGAAATTTAAGAGCACCAGAGACCAGAGGTGATTTTTTCTCTTTGTAGAAGCATGTTGAACTGATTTCAAGGCAGCGATTAAAATTTACTTTTAAATATTGTTGTACTCTTTAAGAAGCCTGCTTTACCGAGAGAGTAATTGACCGTTTAATATGCGAAGCTAGGAGCGGATAAGCCATTTAGCACATAATTAATTCCTGCTAGTTTTATCTTTAAAAAATTAACGATTTTTTACGTTTAAATATTTTGACAGGAAGGAAAATATATGGTTATAATAAATTATCATTATTACTGCAATAAATCTACTTTGTCGAAAGCAGGTATAGTTAAAGTGTTTTCCAGATGTAGCAAATATTATATAAAAAATGTTTAGATTTAAAAAATTATCATACATTTTTGCCTAATATCGCCGGTTAAAAAGGAAATTGTCTAACTAGCCATTGCACTTTCATATAGAAAATATGATGGATTTTTTTTTGACACTGTGGCTCAGACTATGACTTACGTGGAACTTTTCTTTGCCGCATTCGCAGCATTAAAAAAATTGAATTTTTCCACATCTATTCCATGTTAAGCTATTCAACTTACACTGCACATATTCGCCTTATGCTTTCCAAGACAACACGCATATTTTAAGTCCCTCGCAGCAAATATTCCTGTAACGTACCATCATGGTACAAACGACCGGTGCGGTACGCAAGAGAGTCAATTAAATGAGACTGGAGGTGCCGAGCTTGATGGACAGTCTTTATTAGAATGCCAGCGGGGTGCACATTGTGCATAGGGCTTAATCTTTATACCCGCCACGAGCGTCCACGAAATATTTCCGTTTTTTTTTACATAATTATTTTTGTTCTGTCGTTACTGATCAGCTGACCCCCTTTTCTGGTGCTTGCTTAGTCAGAGTCCCAACCAGCGATCCTCGAAAACGATTTATAACTTATCCAGATTGCCGATTGGTTAACGTTTTGAAAAAATACAATGGCTATATTTTCTACACTAAGGAAGGTATAACAAAACGAAAAATACAATTTATACAAAAATGCGGAGAGGAATAAAAATAAGGTATTTTAGGGACCACCCCCACCTACCTCTCCCATAGTGTATTTTATCGAAGAACGAGTAGAAATGCTTTTTCTTTATGATGCTCAGGGTATGGGCTACTTGAGAACTGTCATTACTGTTAACCAAATGCAGCCTCACCAATTATTCCTCAGCCACATCTACATAAGAGATTGAGATTCAAAATTTAAAGAAACTAGATCCATTGGAAATAATAAAATACAACAGCTCTTGACTTTTGGATAAAAATATGCAGATTGCGGTTACTGGACAAGTTTATATATAAATTCAAGGTGGTCAATGCGTCATTTAGAAACAATTGTCGACGTATCCAAGGATTCTGTAGTAGAAAGTACTGAAAAATTCATAAATTTCGCCCTTATTAAATGAAAACGTTGCAATAATTTGACGACGATGATCCCAACATATAGGAATTACAGAAACACACAAATTTATTTAAAAAAAAACATAAGATTTGGTAATAAGTCTTATTTTTTTCTAAATGGCTAGGCGAATAAACAGAACTGTTCCTGTCAGTGGATTGGTAGAAGAGGTATAAAATTGAGTGGCCGTCAAGATCACCTGATCTTACCTCTATCAACTTATTTTTATGGGGTTACATTTAATTACTAGTTTATAAAACCCAGCTTCTCTGGAAGATTTGCGTCAGAAGATAATTGATGCTTGTCAAAGTATTCCGAAATATTTTTTGGAATGTTAGGGAGGAATTGGAAAATACACTTTATTTCTGTTTAGAATACAATAAAAATCTTAAGCACTAAATAAACAGTTTTGGAAAAAGGGCAAAAAACAAGTATTTCCGTTATTGCAAAAACATAGACAGTTACAAGAGCACTACAATAATGTGGCAAAATACCTACTTTTATTCCTTCCCGTTTTGATAGAAATATTATTCGGTCACTTATACCCTTATCGTATGATATTTTATGCCCCCTCCTTATCGAACATAATGTTCTCGGGCGGGATTTGGCTGGAGATTCAACATGCATTTGGAAAACTTAGATAAATAAATTTAATGTTATACACACAAAAAACTTCATATTGAAACGGAAAGACCCTAGTTTTCACAATGCCCCATAAAACTCGAAAGAAAAATATATTATATAGTTGTTTTACATTTGTAATCCCGCAATACAGAACAGAGCAAAGATGGATCTTTCAATAATTTATAGGTGGTGACCAAGATCACCAATCTATCTACTGAATTAATTGTTTAAAGAACTACGTTTGACTTAGATGTTATTGCAATTAAACCGGTAATTCCTAGCTTCATTTCTTTTATGGTGCCGCCTATGTTTTATTCAGAATTATAAAGCAATAACATCGATACATGTTTTAAATGACAGCTGCGTAAATTCCATCTTGTTCTTTTTTTTATTTTTACGTGGATTCAGAGTTTTAAAATAGTTAATTGTTTCACTAGGCAGAAAAGCACAAGATTTAATGCCGCGGCTGGTGTTTCATAGACGAGGCGCAGCCGAGGCTAGGAAACCAGCCAAGTTTCAATTGTCGTATCCAATGGTGCAAGATAAATTCTAATAAAATTGCTAGAGGGCGCAAGTTGTTTTAAAAATTATTCTATTGCCGATAACGCTGAAACGAACGGAGATATCAAGCTGCGGTTTTAATATTTTTTCTAGCAAATTTCATCTACTTTTCGATTATAGTATCATAATTATACCGTATGATTAATTTTTTTGAAGTAAAATCAAAAAATGTACTGTTATTGCAAATTGCGCCCTCTAGCATTTTTTTTAGAACTATTATAGACAACTAAATACGATTGATGAAAGTGCATACATTTCACTTCCAAACAGTCTTTAGTTTGCTAAAATCGGATAAGTCGTTTATAAGTTACAGCGATTTAAATGATTACACTTTCAACCGCTTCCCCCACTCTTATTAAAGTTGGTACGCCAATGAGCATAAGACCAAAATGATGCATAATTGTCCAAGCTTTAAAATGGTGTTATCAAACATATACCTTAATGTGGATTTTTCGGAGTTATGTAAAATTTTAAAATTTACTTTTCAATTACGCCCTCTTGCGGCAAAATGTGGAACTTAAAAATTATTTCCAGAATTTTCTCATGGTCACTTTAATTAGCATTTTTCTTTTCCTGAGTTTCTATGCCCAGTAGTTTCCGAGATATGGCCGCTCGTCGACCTTAAAAAAACACCCTGTATCTTTACAAAATATTAAGACTCCCTTACAAAATTTAACAGATGGTGAAGGCGAAGCTAAAAGAACTTAGTCCGGTTCTGTTTCTGTAGCCAACCGCTTAACGTAAAATATACCATACTTCAACGGGCTGCCATTAATGACAGGTGATGCGGAGAGTTCTTACATTAATTTGACTTTAACTGCCAATGAAAAGAGTGAAATGTCCAGCAAGGCCATTTTTCTTCAAATGGTTTTTATTAGGGTTGTAGGTCCGATGTGTCTTGATCTACTTGCATAAAAAATTCCAGGTAGATGGTGCTGCTGTGTGTGTCAGAAAATCATCAATCCATTTAATAGTGTCTTATTAGAAGCACCCTAACATATTTCTGGGCTTCATTGTCTTGGGATTTTACAGACACTAGGTAGTAAATTCTATAATTTATGATAGAAGTTAAATGCTAATAATATTTAATTATTAATCATGTTTAATTAATTTTACATCGAAGGCTTTAACAAATATTTTAATTAAGAGAAATGTCTACCAAATATGGTGATCTTATTTACATTTATAAAGTTCATTATTTTTAAAGTTAAGAATGTCATTAAATCCTGAATTTTTGTCGGCATTTAAAAGGACAATTAATACCAAAAAAGGCGTCATAATTGTCAATATAAGTGGGCCATTTTTTACAAATAATTAACGCGTTAACTGTTTGCGGTTCCAGTTAATTATGAAACCACCGCTTAATTAACATGCATATGAGCTCTAAAAGTACGAAAATGTAATTTTTTATAATACATACAGAAAATAACAGAAATAGCCGAAATTATAACGTAACGGCGAAACTATAAATTTGAATCTGAAAAATTCAGCCAAGACAGAAAAGGAAAACAATCGCGGTGAGTGTTTCGCTATCGGAAGTATTTGCTGCTATCTGACTGGTCAGGCAGATATTTAACATAATTAGTTAGGTAATCGATACCTACAAAAAAATAGTTTGATAATCAAAATTTTAATGAACATATCATAAAGACAATTGTCGCACCTCTGTGCCTTTTAAAGTAGCGTCGGTAAAATCGAAAAGCACGTACCGTGACCGAGAAATTAAAGAAAAAGGTCAGGTATTTTCTAAAATCAAGACCAAAGGCTACAGACCAATAAACGACAGACACTGCAGTAAAATCATTTAAAATCGTAAATTAAGAATTAAGTTAAACTGCGAGTAGTATATTATACCTGTTAAAATCAGCCAAAAATAAAAACACAAAAACCGAAGGCAAATCTTTTTCCAACTGTCATCGGGGTAAATAGGCTGTCCAAAATCGATTGGTACATTTGTCTTTCTCCTCGTACATCTGCTTATATTTAAATTACTTTAGGAAGGATAATTACTTTAGACGATTTTTTTTTAAATATGTGAACCTTTATGAATTTCAATCGCTGATCTTTCGTTTATTGAGTAGTGATTATGTAAATTAAACCAGTTTCTTTCGGCATTTTTCACTACCGTTTCCTCAAAGACTTATATAAGGACGACCAAAGCTATCAGATTTATTTCACGATATATTTGTTTATTAAGAAATACTGAAGTAATTTTTATAAGGGAACATTTTTGTGTCTCACCTAATTAGCAATTTTTCTAACGATGACTGCAATAAAAAAACAATTACGTATTCCGCAATGTTTTTTTGCGAACAAGAGACAGATAAGACGCCATACCTAATGATTTTTTTAAATAGCAAGCCTATTTTATAACAACCCCAATGCCTTCGATTCTTTATTCAAGGTTTAAGAATATATTTTGTTGTAAATAAGTAAATTGGTGTTGTAAATATTTATTTTTACTCGTTCCGGAGGTTCGAGGCCTCGAAGTTGTTGATTTTTTTTTCTGTAAGTCTCTTTTAAACAATAGATCTTTTGATATTTAAAACCCGAGTTTTTTTACAGTAGTTACATTATTTTTCATGGTCGATCTAACGAAGTCGATCTATTGTAAACATGTCAAAAAAATTACACATGGGACGCCATTTTGAATTTTTTTAAATGGCAACCCTCATCCATAACCACATCCATAAATGGCATTCTCATTAAATTAAGTCTTAAGACTTTAGTCTAATTTCCACATAATATTTATTTTATAACCCGACGCGTTTCGCTACACTGCACTGTAGCTTTATCAAGGGATTTTTTAAATCGAGTGAGGCATTATAATCTTAACCTAAATATTTATATAGTAATAAGGTATCTTTTTTTAAAGAAGTAATTATATTAAGGCAATACCTACAGAGCTGTTTTTAGAATATGGTCAGTTATTGAAAAGGTTTAATAAGGGTCGATTTATTCAAATCTGTTTGATCATTCAATAGTAGACCGGTGTTACAGCATTAGAGTGTTAATATTTCGTAAACGGTTGAAGATAGGTACGACTTAAGAAAAATGTCTAGAGTTAATTGTATACCGTGCGACCAAAATTATTTGCATCAAAGAGGGCTTGGATTAAAAAACGTAGGGCTTGGTTTAGATCACAATGATATGGGGACGATATATCTAACCAAACCTGGGTTAAAATTTTGTCAAATTCATATTATGACATGATATGCCAAACTAATGAGTAATAAAATAAGTAGACAAATACAAATTTATTTTTGTTGTTTACAAAATTAACAAAGTAAGAAATACAGAAAGAAAAAGAAAAATAATTACATAAATTGCTAAAATTGGCCACTGCCATGCTCCAAGCATAAATTCACGCGTCTCTTCATATTTTCGAAAGTGTTGACCAGCATCTCTGGAGAAATGTTACCACATTCTTGGAATACTTGCACTTTATAAGGAAATAAATTTAGCTGCTTCTTAAAAATAGTCCTGCATGTTCCATAAGATCTTCCCACTTCTTGGGACAGGCGTCTTATATAATTTGTTGGCGTATTTTGCATTATTTCACGAACGTTTGCAACAAGTTCTTCTGTTCTTACAGATGGTGTTTCTGCTCCTTTTTTGTGCTGTATAGAACCTGTTTCCCTAAACACAGCCACGGTTCTTTTCAGGCAATGATAAAAATCCCCAGCAATAAAAGCAACGTTAGGAAAATGTACCGTGAAAATCGTCCATGCACAAACCAGGATTGTATTGCCACTCACCATTTACTCTAACCCCGTTTCGAAAATACGCTTCAACCATGAATGTTTTGTGCTGTTCCGTAAAGCCCATTGTGTGAATTGTTCAAGAAATTGGAAAAATTAGCGATGAATCAATTTACTTGTAACGACTGTCAAAGATGACGGAATAACTGATTGATTGTTAATTCAGGTAGTTACTGACACCCAACAGGTATTAAGCTCTAAGGCTAAGCATTACGTCCTTAGATGCAAGGCCCTCTTTAATGCAAATAATTTTTGCTCGCACGGTAGAATGTAAAAATGTAAAAATATGCAATACGTTTCTTTAAAAAAATTAAAGTTGATACAAGTAACGTTTTTATCATCCACCCTGTATAATATTATTTTTCTAAAAAATAATATTAATTTGACGGGTCCGAGCGATACGTTTTTATATCATACCGGGGAACATCGTATTTTAATATTTTATTATGAGACAATGAATGTTGATACTTCTCATCGATCATGTGGATGGCGAGGGGGAGGGAGAAATAATAACCCCTTTTACAATCCACATAAAAAAATTATAGCGTAACTACTGTCTGCCAGTTATCCTAAAAAAAAATACTGAAAGTACCAACATTTTCCTGCACCGAAGCTTAAACACAATAAATATCTTCATAACCGATTTATACACCTTCTTCGGTTAGGAGCGTAGGCACGCTATTCCGGCCAGCAATATCGTTTTTTACCATGACAAATTCGGCCATCGCTCCTGTCAGCCTCGTATGTGCAAACGGGTTACTTTATGTCTTTCCTGCAGCTCTGATTGACCATAAATAATATTCTAGTGGCCGCTGCACTAAGGCCACACCTTGCATAACCTATGGTCGGATTGCGTTTCGTTTTTGAACGAACACGATATGCAAGAAAAACGATATAAGAAAGTTTCCCGCAGGAAAAAATAAAACGCTTACTAATAAAGCAATATTTTTAAAAGAGCGTATCAGCTGGATAAAGGTCTATATTATACCGACTGTCCGCGGATAGGGTTTACAATAGCAAAAATGGATGAAAAATTTCATTTTTCGGGAAAAAGTTATTCGTGATAAAAAGTTTTGTTTGTAAAAAAAATGCAATTCACGAAAAGAAAATTTTGATTTTTTATACAGGGTTCGCAAAAACTTCAAAAACATGATTTTTCTCCAAGAGTAAACTCCCTTTATTTTTCATTTTTGATCAAAATGCCAAATAAGAAAATTTATTTAGAATAATGTTTGTAATTTAAATCCGAGATTTAAAATAAATCTTCGATTTTTTTAGTTTTTTTAATTTTTAGAGGTAAAAGAATTTTATTTTTGGATAGCAGCATTAGCGGTCGTAAAAACATACATTATCAATGACAGACGGGTATCAAAAAGTTTCAAAAAAATGATTTTTGGTGTTACCAGAAATATGTATTTTTATTTTCACAAATTAAATGACCCCGGAAATAACAACAAATAATAATTTTATAATTTGCTATTCAAACACTTCCCCTCCATATTCAACACATTTTTTCAGCTGTAAACGAATGTGGTCAAAACTTCTACGAATTTCTTCAATGGAAATTGTTTGAACAGCTTCAAGAATTCGCTGTTTTAGAAGCTGTACGTCGTTCTCAATTGGACGGGAGTACACTAATCGTTTGAGGCGCCCTCAAAGATACTCACCTGAAATAGTTAAATCGGGATTTCTTGGAGGCCACAGAACCGGATCATTTCGACCAATCCATCTGTGGCCAAATGTATTATCAAGCCATTCCCTCACTTTAATTGCGAAATGCGCAGGGCATCCATCTTGTTGAAAGTGCATTTCGTTCCTAAATTGGAGAGGCAATTCTTCTAGGTTTTCAGAAAGGAATGTTTCCAACATTTAAAGGTAACTCCTAGGGTTACACGTATTTTCGATAAAGAATGGGCCAATAATGCCATAATAAGAAATCGCACACCACACACCAGACATTTACTTTTTTGTAATATTGTCTTCTTGCAGGAATTCTAAAACGGGGATTATTTTCACTCCAGTATCTAATATGCGCAAAAGACACTTTCCCGTTTGTCGAAAATGTCGATTCATCGGAGAACATGATAAATTTATGAAAATTCCTGTTTTCACTTACAATTTTGTTTCCGACCAAAAGGCAAAAAATCCAAACGTTTGGCTTCGTCTCCTTCTTTCTACGTTACCTCTAAAAATTAAAAAAACTAAAAAAATCGAAGGTTTATTTTAAATCTTGGATTTAAATTACAAACGTTACCTATTATAAATAAGTTTTCTAATTGGCATTTTGGTCAAAAATGAAAAATAAAGGTATAGTTTACTCTTGGAGAAAAATCATGTTTTTGAAGTTTTTGCGAACTCTGTACAATAATAATAATAAATGTCTTTATTTCAGAATAAAAAAAAATTCTAGTACAAGTTCAAAATAAAGAAAATTAAGGGTACATTACTCTGAAATAGGCGAAGACCAGATGGGGCATCCTAAGATACCCCCCTGATCAAAAAAATCAAAATTTTCTCTTCGTGAATTGCATTTTTTTTACAAGCAAAACTATTCATCAAGAATGACTTTTTCCCAAAAAATGAAATTTTTTTCATTCATTTGTGCTATTGTAAACCCTATCCGCGGACAGTCTGTATAGTTAGATCACAGGTCTATAAAAAAAAGTAGAATACGTAATGGGCTGGTATAAATGACACACTATATCTCTGTAGGAATGGGGTTTTGGTTTTTATAGGTTGCCATCCACTAATTTGAGTTGGCAGCATCATTTCAACTGACTGTAATGTTCGTAGCGATCGGCGAGCGTCAACTTTGTTTAACGTTAGTATTAATCGAAGAAATTACCTTATCGGTCCTCCATTGTCTTTATTTTGTTAGTTATCACCACGTTTCGGTTAGTTAGTATATCTAAACGTTTTCAAGTGTTAACTGTATTATCTCTTAAGATCTCCAATATGGTTTGTTCTATGATTAATTCTGGGGAAACACTGCTCTTCAATGAGTTCAACATTTTCTGGTTTGGCTTTGAATTTTCCTGTTGAATTAGTCGTTGTTCGATGGATTGTTTTTGATTGTTTTTTGGTATAGTAGTGCGTTGCTGGGATGATGAAGTGGGTTTTACGGGTGCCGAATTTTGGTCATGGTTTTTAGGACAGATATTTCTGCTATTTTAATGTTCTTCATGGCTGGTGGTCTGGTATTGTTGAACAATACGTGCCCATAGTTATGGCCTGCAAACAGACGTGTAGATTTTGCCTGCGGTTTTGGTGTTATTGCCTTCCCTAAAGTAGGTAGAGGTTCTTGGTTTCGAAAGCAAGAGTGTTGTAGACCATCTCGTATCCATGCATGCATATACCAGCGTTTCTGTGATTTGTCATTTAACTACGGAATTTGATGGGATAATAAACTTTATAAAATAAAGGTGCCTTAGCTGTTTTATAGAGTAGTTACCTTTTTACGCCGCTATTAAACATTTGCCTACACATAGGATATCCATACGGCCTTTTTAATTTTATTAGATGAGTGGAAGTCATGTAATTGAACTGAAAAATATATTTTTACAAAAATACGTGTACAAAAGCTGCTGTTACTTTTTTTATTACAAGAACCATGTTATCGAGTATTATTAAAACTAGATTTTATCGATATCAAAGTGGAGCCCTTAAGATAAACTAAGTACCGTGTAAATAATACAAAACGGGTTTTATTTTACACTTATAATTTAATTCAATTTTCTTTTTCGCGATAAGAGTAATGGTGTAAATACTGCAAGTGTGCGGGTAGCTACTTAAGTCAGAGCGTCTTGTGGCATCTAGATGATAATTATTATTGTTTTAGTTGGTATAATCTATTAAAATAGTACGCAGTACTCTATATTATAATTTGCATTGGATACTATCTTACTAAAAGGAACCACGTCACTTTTGTAAACTTCAAGAAACGTTGTTTAGATCGGAAAAATATTGATGGAAAAAAAAGCTCCAAAAACTTATTGGGTATTGGGTAGATGCATTTTGGTATTGTTTAAAATATGTTTAAAAACCAGGGTCACCATTTGGGGTATACTAAAGTTTTGAAGATGTTTTCAACATTTTAGGAAATTATCTAAATATTGCCAATATTACAACCTTAAAAGAGCTCGCTAAGTAAATCCGATGGTATCAAAGATGCACTTTAAGGAGGTAATTTTTTTTTGTAGTCAGTAGGAAAAACACCAATCGGTGAGGCACTTAAAAAAATGTCCCTGTACATACACTGAGAAAAAGACTTCTACTATTTATAAGAATTTACATTATCTTTATACAACTGCTTAATACTATATGTGACAGCAACGCGCTTTCCTACTGTAAGAGAACGAAAATAGCTAGACCGCTGTGTAGTGATAATATCAAGGTAATTGAACCAATAGGAAATAGGAGTTAATGCTACCATACAATGGTTTATAGCCATTATTGCTCTGAATACTCATATTAATTAACAACTTCTATTGGGGGTTTAATCTAGTTTTATATACTGTATTAGTTCCGACTGGCAGTTGCAATGAAACTTGACATTAATCATAATAATATTTGCTTGCTATGTTAAATACTTACCACTAAAAATCAGTACTGTAGTTCTCAAAAATTTAAATAGCTTCTAGTTGTCATTGAAACCGGTATTGGTACGATCAATAGAATTTTAATTCAGACAGGACAGCTAGAAGACTTACGTTAAAACTAATACTACGGCGCGCGGCGATGGCCGATCGCTACACACAAAAAAAACTACTCTCAAACCAAGCTTATAGTAATGCTCAAACAAATAGCCTTATTTTGAAACTAACTTGCTTTATTTTGTACCTAAAAAATATTCATTTTTAAACTACTACTAGTTTTAAATTATATCATCAAGTTAATCAAAATTATGTTCATAAAGAGATTACATTATCATCATAACAAGATAATCTTATACTTGTTTTAAAAATAAGTATTGTGGTCAAAGTGAAATATACTATGATGGGTTTGAAAATAAAAATAAATTTGTATTCTCACAGCGAGCACAAAGACAGTCTCTATACACAACTTGAGTAAAATCTAAACCCTTATTATTTCTTTGATGCTATTTGCATTACTTTGCATCAAACCAATATTAACGTATACTATATCTGCAACTAAAATTATTGATAGGTTGATCATTTATTTTTATTACCCTAAAACTAAAGTAGAGTCAAGTTAAAATAATGTAGTATTAATTTAAAACTATATTTTGATGCTAAGGTATTTTCTATTTAATTTTACTTTAGCATTGCTCCTATTCATGTATATGATAGTTTCAGTTTGAAACTTTTAGGTTCAACTGGAGACTAGATTTTTTTGTGTGTATGAACCCCCCAACAACGTTTTGGTGGCTTATAGGTTCTAAAGGATACAATTCGTTTCTGGGGACGCTGTTCTGCTTTCTTAAATGTACTGGGAACAAAATGCGTCGCACTGAGAAAATACAATTTATTTCTTAACAAAATTCATGTATTAAAAGTAGTACATTTTTCAACAAGATTGTGCTGCTAATGGAGCTGATTACTGCCAATAAAAACATTGTTCCAGCAAATCTGGAATTGATATAACACTTCACTAAAGCTGATTTGATACACTAGCAATTTATTTAATATGGGTTAATAAAAAATAAGCTATCAATACAAACTATGTCTTAGCAAACCTGTTGTATTACATCATTTTCCTCAGTGTACATTCTACTGAAGTAATACGCAAGATGTATCAGTCAACCCAAGGAGAGATTGACACTGACTTTGTATTAGAGACAACAGGCCACAGTCCAATTGCTAATTTATTGAGTATTTACCAATGTTCGATCAACTTATGTAGAACGAGCTTGAAAAGTTAGAATCATCCTATATAAAGCCGTTAAAACACCCCGAGAAGGAATGTTGCGTTCAAGTCACAACTCCAATCTGATCTAAAAGATTTTCAACTCGCAGAGAAGTGATCTATGGGTAATGGCGGCAATTAAATTTTATAATTTGCAGAATGGTCTGTGTTATATGTTTCCAGAAATTTACTCCATCTGATTGTGAGATATAAGAGACTTGTTAATATAAAGAATGGGGGACATTACTGTTGAGCTAACGAAGATATTTTCAATTTTATGTTTTCTGGTAAAAGTCGTTAAATGTAGGAGAATTATAATGATTGTATTAGGATGCAGCTTTGCAGCGTATTGGTATAAACTTGTTAGATATGCATATATATTTTACACATATTACATAACTTTATTTGGTTTTGGTTGGTTCCTTAAAGTGTTTTTATTCAGTATGTTAATTAGTGAATTTAAAAACGAATTAATTTGGGAAAATTCAGCAAGGGCTCACCGATGTGCCCCCCTTCCCACCAGGGTTAATCCGGCACTGCTTCTATATCCTACAATTTATTTAAATTCAAAAGTATGGAAGAAGAAAGGAGATGTGGCGGTTTTATTGGTCATGTTTATTGACAATGTTTTACTTTGTTTAGATAACTAAATAAACAAGCGAGCAAATAAGTGTCCGCCTATCTATGTTCTCAGGGAGCAAAACTAATGCCAATATGCTTCTTTTGTTGTGTGGGCGAAATCATAAAAGAGTTTTTGCACTAACAATAAAATTATTTTCTTTTTTGGTTGAATAATAAAAATTAGTAACATCCAGCGCTACGGTACTAACTAAAGTACCTTCTTGAATACTCACACCGAGGACAATGATCTAATACAACAGGTTTGCTAAGCAGACATAGCTTATTTTTTATTAACCCATATTAAATATGTGTATAAAAATGTGTATAAAACCCGCTCTAGTGTTATATCAATTCCAGATTTGCTAGAACAGTGTTTTTATTGGTTCAGTTCCACTAGCAGCACAGTCTTGTGTGGAATAATGAACTACTTTTAATACAGCAATTTTGTTAAGAAATAAATTGCATCTTCGCAATGCGACGCATTTTGTTCCCAGTAAAGCGCTTTCTCCACAATTAAAAAGCAAAACAGCGTCTCCAAAAACGAATTGTATCCGTTAGAACCTATAATCCACAAGACGTTGGTGGGGGTTCGTAGCGATCGGCAATCGCGGCGCGCTGTATTATTATTTTTTGTTGCGCAGGTCACATCGTTATTCGGAGTCTTGCAGCTGTCCTGTCTGAATTTGAACTTTATTAATCGTACCAATGCCTGTGTCAATTCATTTATTTTTAATTTGTATTTAAGTTTTTTTAAACTTTGTCAGATAAAGCAATAAAACAATCTTATTTCGCACAACCCATTGTTAGTATTGAACTTTATAAACTATGGACGAATTTTACCGTTTCAGTAAACTATGTTGCATAGTAGATAATCATATGCAATATTAAACGACAAGAGCAATATCACACTAGAAGCTATTTAAATTTTTGAGAACTACAGTACTGATTTTTAGTGATAAGTATATGCTTTATTAACCGTAGCGAGCAAATATTATTATGATTAATGTCAAGTTTCATTGCAACTGCTAGTTGGAACTTATACAGTTAATAAAACCAGATTACACCGCCATTAGAACTTGATAATTACTGTGAGTATTCAGAGCAATAATGGCTATAAACCATTTTATGGTAGCATTAACTCCTATTTCATATTGGCTAAATTACCGTGATATTATCACTACACAGCGGTCTAGCAATTTTCGTTATCTTACAGTAGGAAAGCGCGTTGCTGTCACATACAGTATTAAACCGTTGTATAAAGAGTATGTGAATTCTTATAAGGATGAGATGTTTTTTTTCTCAGTATATGATGCGCGCATCATAAGGGTTAGGGCTTGCGCAATCGCTATTTCAATTAGATCAATATTAATCTTATTATTTTTGTGCTTCATCCCAAAATCGTTCATTACAAATATTCCCATTTCGTGTTCAGGCCATAGCACCCCCGCACGACCACCACGTATCGTTATTTTACAATTTCGCACAGACCCATAGGATTATAACGATCGACATAGACCGGCCACAACAACCACAACAACAAAGAAATGTACTTCTGTCTGTGTTCATTAATTTGTTTATGCACTTTGTAATAAAATAAAGCGAACGCGCGAACGTGGGATTCGACTTTTCTGTTGTTCTCTTCGGTAGTTATTCTTAGTTTGTTGAATGCAGGTAATAAAATCCTCATTAGATTATTTGATAGTACGTGGAAAATCACGATTGAAATGGTAACGCTGGTTTTGAAAGAAAATACGCCCGGCGGCAATAAAAAAAACGATGTTTATTATAAGGTAGTCGCATTATTAAAGCCACCTTAAGATTCTATTTAGAGTTTTAACTTGACTTTTAATTAAACTAGTTTGGGAATTTGTGTACACTATTGTTCAAAAGTGTAAATTAAAAATAATTAATTATAGAAACCAGAACTACTTCGTACATTTGCTCTACAATTCAGACATCCTAAATGATCGATCATTGCATATTATATTGTACCTCTTGAGATAAGAAACGTCACAAGTTGTAAACATTTTCGGCAAACATGTAAGAGTTGTATAAGTAGCAATTTAAAGAAATTCAGTCACTACTTTAAAATTATTCTTTCACACATTTTGATTTTATTGCGCCCAGGTGCATGAAACATCAAATTTAACTATTTATATTACTTATATAACATAATAATATGCACAATTTTAACATTAAATAACATAGTAAGTATACAGTGTGTCCAACATATTATGGGAAAGTTTTTTATCACCGATTTCTCAAAAAACGTTATTCTTTATAAAAAGTTGGTGCATGCCTTAAAACTATAAATGCATATTTCATATTTCGCCTGCGGCTAATAGTAAGGGAGTAAATGCCATTTTTTCGAAATTGCCTTAAGAGTCAAGTACCTTAATTATTAGAAATACAGCAAAATTTTATATGGAAATGTTCTTGCAAATTAGTAAGTTAGTCCAAATACGAAATTTGAGGTGTCACAATTTTTAATTTTTTTTGGTTACTCTCTATTTTCCATAGACAATTTACCTTTAGATACCTACAGCTTATCTCCTGCGCAAACAAAAGTTACGTTTTATGGGTGAAAAAATACGTCCGAGCGCATGACTCGTCGGTCAGCTGTCTTCATTCGGGGAACCTTCGTGCATGCGCACAAACCTCGTGTTATCGGCCGTCCTACTTTATCGACAATAATCGACGCGCTCAAAAATACTCTCCAGAACCGGCTCGGCCGCCATTTTTGTTGTTGTGTTTTAAGGTTTCTCTTCTCTGCGGATTCCTTGTAGTTTTCTAAAGTTTTCAGCTATCGGATCGGCTATCGTGGATTGTGGGACTAGTGTTTAATATTTATGGATTTCTGGTTTTTGTGTAGTTTAGTTAGTGAATTGTGTTTGTGCTTTTAGTGACTCGGATTGTAATATAAACAATGACTAGTACTAGTTGCAGCCGTTGGATAATTGTATTATGCCCAAATAGGGGTAAAATAAACCCTCTATGGTGGCATATGAGCAAGAACTTAAATTTTAAAGCCCGGACCTGTCTATTTTCCCATTCGTCAAACGATAATGTTGCAGTGCGCATGTCTAATAGTTCCCAGTTTTGTTTACATGCGCGAGGCCATAAAACTGCCACATTCGTGATTATTGTTTGTTTATCTAAAGGTAAATTGTCTATGCTATTTTCCCCTAAACGGAACACCTCTGGTCGATTTTTTGTTTACGCAATTTTAATATATTTATTAAATAACTTAAACGTAGTCGACGTTGTGGTCTAGTGGTTAGCGCTACAGCCTTACAGATCGTAGGCCCGAGTTCCATTCCCGGTGCCGGCAACGTCGATGTTAAATTTGGAATTTGGTTTAAGAGGTGGCGCCGTCTTTCGGAAGAGACGTTAAACTGTGGGCCCCGTGTCATGGATGTTGACACGTTAAAGAACCCTACCCTCGACAAAGAGGGATTCGGCAAAATTACCAGATAGTGTGTGACAAATTCCCTGGCGTCGGTGATTGGCCTCGTTGCGGAAAAAGGCCGACGTAAAATAAATAAATAAAAAAAAAAAAAAACTTAAACGTAGGTTTATAATAAAAATGGATTAAGTAGTTGCAAACTTTTTAAAACCTTTCAATGTTACGAGTTGGTTCAGATATTAGCGTGTTGCACTTAAACACATTTTAGCCAACTTATGTTTTAAACAAAATTATGATAGAATCCAACTGTATTCATATTACTGGAAATAATTAATAATTTATTTGTCATTTTCACCCAGTACGCTGAAGTCCAAAAACCTATTTTAAAGAAATGCATATAAAAAAAATTAAAAATTGACACACCTAACTTAAATTTCGTATTTGGACTTTTTAATTTGCAAAAACATTTCCATATAAAATTTTGCTGTATTTCTAATAAATTAAAGTACTTTACTTACTACTACTTAAGGCAATTTTGAAAAAATGGCATTGGCTATTAGCCGCAGGTGAAATATGAAATATACATTTATAGTTTTAAGGAATGCACCAACTTTTATCAAGAATAAAATTTTCTGAGAAAATCGGGAAATTGTATAAGTATGCGTACAAACTTGTGAAAACTTTTCCAAAAATTATTCAAAAGCTAACCGAGCCAATTTATTTATAAGTAAATTATGTTTGTCAATGTCACAGTCAAAGTTGCCTGATTAGGAAATTATTGGTAAATACCTTTGTAAAACATAAACGTCTGTAAAATTTCAGCTTCTTGGGCTTTACTGTTTTTGAGATTTTGCTTTTTAATAATGATATTACATTAGGGGTAGCTCCCCCTTAGGGGAGAAAAGGGACGCTGTCCTGTATGCCCTTTGTGGTCAGTACTAATTGGCTGTAAAATTTTAGTCTCCTTAATACTAATAACTAAGATTTTCCAATGAGTCCTGATGCCGACCCTGGTTTAAAGGTCCATCAGTATCTAATATCCGTACTCTAAAAATTACAGTGTATTCATACAACAAAATAGCCAAAAATTCATATACCCTTTGCGAAACATATAATTTTAACGATTTCCTGGGATGTCCTTAAGTCATAAGAATGTAGTGTAAGATTAGGTACCCAGAAAAATTTACATTGTAATTACATTTTTATATGGCCCAACAAAAGAAAACCGTAAATCAAGAAAATAAACAGGTTGTAAATTATACGGAGTTGCGATCTTCTGCAAACAACTCGAGCCGTAAAAAAATAATCGCGAATACCACAAGTTCGGTCGCAATTTGCAATAAATCCGGCCTTTTATTATATTGGAACCCCTTTGGTACCTTTTAAAAAAGAACGACGACCTGTTTGGGATCGGCCGTTCGGGACCGGTTCGAGAACCGCTACCAAGTGGAATCGTTTTGAAATGTAATTTATTTATTTAATTTATTGATTCCTTTTGTAATTTCTCGAGAATCAATAATAATATATTGTAGAAAATTGGAGCGTTTGGTACTTCAGAATTGTCAAATTCGTATGCGTACATACGGGGATCCCAAAAACGGATATGCAAAAATGTCTAAACTAAGGCAAAGTAGCGTATTTTGGAGCTAAATATTTTGTGAAAGCAGAGGTATATTTTAGGTACAGACCTAGAATTTTTTTAGGTATACTAAGCTTTAGAAATATTAAAGATCTTTAAAATTTCAACGTTTCGTCATTAGACAACGCATCATCAGTATTTTTAATTAGCCTCAAAGGTGAAGATTACGATCCTCACGAAGGTCTCAGTTTAAAAATATGTAACTTCCTAAAAGACTAGATATTTGATTCATAGTTAGCGCGGTTAGAAATGTATTTTCTGCGTTGCTAGTTTATTATAGGTTTTTTGGATGTGTAAAATGGGTAAGTAATAATAAAATGTAAAACTATAATGAACTGAAAAACCGACTTTCTGTTATCACACTGTTTTAATCTACAAAATTATCCATAATTTTTTTATTCGATAAAAAAAAAATTCTGTTTAAAAACGACCATTCATGGACATACTCTTTTCCTTTCAACCAATCCCTATAATTCTCTCGAAAACGGCAATCTTTTTAGCGCATCCATATTTTAAGAATGACGTTAAGTGGCCGCAACATGTTTTTGCGATACACACATTGTTCTTCTTTTGTTTCTTCTTGATGCCATGTTGAACGCAATTGCCTTATTTCGTATATTCGGTCCCAGTTTTTGTTGTGATGTGAAAATGTTGGTAACGAATAAAGCCAATAACTCGCAGGTGAGCTTGATAGAGATTTCTGCTATTCCTGCAAATGATACATTATGTTGGGAGGCGACGATCCAACCTCATAAAAGGTAAACAACAAATCCTCGCCTCGGTTTGCAACTGTCAAGGACTTAAAACTGTAAATAACTTCTGGGTGCGATTACCAGAGCAGAGTGAAGTAAAACTTTCACAATTAAAAAATTACTTTGCAGACCGTCAAACCTTTTACAAGTAAAAAAATAGCTTTAGGCGGATTAAAGTTTCAGGTTGCTGCCAAAGTCATGAACCCTTTTGTGATGTAGAGGACTTTTTCCATTTGTGGTGTGCACGGACGAAGAGTTAATGAAAACAATGACATGGCACATTTCTGCAGTGTCACGGTCACGATTTGCCGCTTCCTTTTTATTACTATTCATTTATCTGTGTTGGAATTTAATAAAACATCCAAATGTTACATTCACGATTTCTATGTTCTGTTGTTGCTAGTCCCTTTGCGGTTGGTGCGCCTAACATTGATGCCAGATTGGATTTTAATTTCTTTATTGACGGAACTTATATGCATAACTAATAAAGTTCTAACGTTGGGTTGCACAATGCTACTTTGACTGTGACTAAAATTACATTGGCAGAAAAAAATTTCTCTCAATCAGAGTAGCCCGGTTAGCCTAATTATTGATTTACTAGTCGAGCAATTGTGATTGTGAGTAAATAATGTTTGACAACGTCATTTATGTTACAGTCAAAGTTGTCTGGAAAGTTAATTTAATAACCTTTGTGCAATGCAACATAAGTCCTCTCCAGAAATTCAAAATTTATTTTCCCATAGTGAGAGATTTATCATAATGATGGTGTAAGTACATGTTTCATGTTCATAATTGCCCCTGACATCATCAGCACCAAAAGAAAGGCTAAAAAACCTACATAGAGTCGAAATTGGTGTAGTTTATATTTCTATCTGGGTCTTTCAACTCTATGTAGATTTCTTAGCCATTCTTTTGGTGCTAATGGCCCTGAAATACCACATACCACCCTTGTGAAAATTAGCGAAATGAATTTTGTGTAAAAGACTAAGTTTCAATTACCCATATCTCAACAGCTCCACTCTGAGAGATTGGATTGTTTCACTAAAATTCAATTTGACCTAGATCAGTTCCATTGATCTCAAGTGCCGAATCTGTTCCATCATAGCAGAACATTATAAAAAGTGTGTTACGCATGTGTCAGCAGCGTCCAAGGCATTTTTAAACCAATCAAAAAACATGATTTAAAGTAATCCAATATGATTCTTTTGTGTAAATACTAAATAACAATATAAATTATACAACCCATTAATTTACAAATTGATGAAAATTTAAATCAAAAAATATAATAAAATAAATTATATCGGATGTATTCTGTTGTTAATCAATTGAATTTCTTACTGTACAGGACCTCAATTAATTACAAAATCATATTTTTTATAGATAAAAAATATTTTTTACCACTGCATGGGGCAACAGAGTTGTCTTTTAGCAGCAAAAATGTAATATTATAAAAACGACCATATATGTAGAGGTTAAAAAGTCATTCATCATATTACCATCAGTAGGGTATTTGCTTTAAATAACAATAATATGACCTAATTTACATAATATTTAAAAAAAACCATGCACTATGACAACAACTACTACCTACTTCCGACCACGAATCAAAACTGCAAGCAATATGCAAAGTGACACTATAAACGTATTCGCTACAATTTAATCAAAAGTCACCATCGGAACGGGATACAACTTTAACGAGCCTTATAAGGACAAAGAACAATATATTTATATAAAATCAATTTTTTAAATGAAAAGGACGTGTCTCGTTAACAATAAAACTGACATTGACAAAACAATGTTTAATTAAATCGCAAAAAATCTTGCACGGTTTTTTTAACCTTGCAATTTAAATTCGGCATGGTGTGGTAAAGTATATGCGACTATTGTTACGTAATGACAACCCTCCGATTGGGCATTTTGTCACACTACCGTTATCATTTCCTGTTAAGGGTTAGCAAAACAATCAAAGAACAAACTGCGGGAATGTGATTAAAAAAAGCACAGTGCAGTAGTAGCATGGTAACTTCTGTAATAATTATAATTATTGTGATTTGCATCCATCTTTTAAACGATCTTATTGGATGACGTTATCTTTACTGAAAATGTCAGTCAGTGGCGTACCTGCGGTGGGTGACACCCGGGGCGCGTATCGTCACGGTAGATAACGAAGAGCATGAACTTTTTTTGGGTATCACCGAATCTGAACCACTGTGTTAGACTGCAATTTTCTTTGGGATGAACTTTATTGTGATTATATTATAGGCTGAGGTTTATTGTCACAAAACTATACCACCTAAACATGTGTATCCGGTACTTTTGGTAGCTTGCTAACTTACCTCCACCTGATTGTTATTATTTTTAGAAATGTGAAAAAGCTTCACAACTCAGGATATTAATTATTAGTCCTTATTTTCAAGTATTTATTTGTTAGGGAGAAAACTTTACTATAGTACCCCTACTATACCGTACGAGCAAAAATTATTTGCATCAAAGAGGGCCTTGCATCTAAGGACGTAATGCTTAGCTGTAGAGTTTAATACATGTTGGGTGTCAGTAACTACCTGAATTAACAATCAATCAGTTATTCCGTCATCTTTGACAGTCGTTACAAATAATTTGATTCATCGCTAATTTTTCCAATTTCTTGAACAATTTACACAATGGGCTTTACGGAACAGCACAAAACATTCATGGTTGAAGCGTATTTTCAAAACGGGGTTAGAGTAAATGGTGAGTGGCAATACAATCCAGGTTTGTGCATGGACGATTTTCACGAACTTTTCCTAACGTTGCTTTTATTGCTGGGGATTTTTATCATTACCTGAAAAGGACCGTGGCTGTGTTTAGCGAAACAGTGTCTATACAACACAAAAAAGGAGCAGGAAGACCATCTGTAGGAACAGAAGAACTTGTTGCAAACGTTCGTGAAATAATGCAAAATACGCCAACAAATTGTATAAGACACCTGTCCCAAGAAGTGAGAAGATCTTATGGAACATGCCTAAGGACTATTCTTAAGAAGCAGCTAAATTTATTTCCTTATAAAGTGCAAGTATTCCAAACTACAAGCCGCATATTTTGAAAGACGCAGGAATTACTCTCAATGGTTTACCCAAAATTTATTGGAAAGAAATGATTTATTAGACCTGACATTTTTTTCGGATGAAGCCTGGTTCCACCTCTCCGGTTATGTGAATTCTCAGAATGCACGCATGTGGAGTAGTAAAAATCCCCATTTTTTTTGTAGAGTCCACATTGCACCCTAAAAAATTGGTGTCTGGTTAGTTGTTTCCCAAACAACGTGTTGGTCCTATTTTTTTCCATGACACAGTTACAGCACAGTGGTATACAGACAATATTTTTGAATCCATTTGTGGAGCAATTACTTGACGACGAACTACGTTTTGGATATTTTCAACAGGACGGTGCAACCGCCCATACAGCCGCCGAAACTATTAACTACTTACGCAATTTTTTCGACTACAGATTGATCAGTTTTCGATCAGACATTGAATTCCCACCTAGATCACCTTGTTTAACGGTTATGGATTTCTTCGTTTTCCCTCATTTAAGGAACACTATTTTTAGAACCCCAGTTGCAAATTTAGACCAATTCCAAGAAAGGATTATCCAAGAATGTGGTAACATTTCTCCAGAGATGCTGGTCAACACATTCGAAAATATGAAGAGACGTGTGAATTTATGCTTGAAGCATGGCGGTGGCCAATTTCAGCATTTTATGTAATTATTTTTCTTTTTCTTTCTGTATATTCTTACTTTGTTAATTTTGTAAACAAAAATGAATTTGCATTTGTCTACTTATTTTATTACTCATTAGTTTGGCCTATCATGCCATAATATGAATTTGACGAAATTTTAACCTAGATTGGGTTAGATATATCCTCCCAATATCATTGTGATCTAAGCGAAGCCCCACGTTTTTTAATCCAATAAGCCCTCTTTGATGCCAATAATTTTTACTCGCACGGTACTTAAGTACCGGCTGTCCGGAACCTGGAAATTAGGAATGGAATGGCCAAGGTTTAGAATTATCAACGAACATCTAAGCGAAATTGGTTCTTCCAGTCAATATTTGCGTTGCAAAAGCTAGCAATTCGTTAAATGTGTAGAGTGGGGGGAGTGCACTGTAGGCCACTTTTTGTAAGGCACAAGAAACTGCATGTTTGATCCATAAGTCGGCTTTACTTGGTCAAATACCTGTTCTTCCAGGACGGTATAATACGAGAGGCTCGGGTAAACTCTCATTTCCTATTCCAAAATCCATATTGGTTAAGCAGCATTTATGAAGGTAGAAAAATCTATAATCATATTCCACAATCAGTAAGCACCTTCGATGCCTTAAAATTTTTAAGAAAACATTTAGGGAGGTATTGTTAACAAGGGCATTTTGTGCGTGAGTTTATCTTCATTCATCATCACTTAAAAAACTTTAGACTTTTAAATTTCTTGCCTTTTTAAAATATCGGGTGAAATTCTCCGACGAAAAATATGTAGGTACCTCCAGTTGTTCGCCGATGTTAAACGAACTGGCGCGGAGCAATCCGACAAATCGGATGATAAAACCGAATATATAAATATATAAATTGGTGTATATTTTCACGTGGTTTCACTCGCGAGGAACCTGATGTTGCACTAAGTCTATTAATAAACCTAATCGACCCTAAGCTTTTTAAAAAACTATATGTTTAATGTCGAAATGACATTAGAGAGTCCATCCCAAGATCCCGAGTCCTGACTTTCACGTAAAGGTCTATCTAGACGCCATCTTGAATAATCCCGCATGTTGCGTTATCTTTTCGATGATCTGTCTAGATGGCAGGCAATGGTATCACGTGTTGAGACGCAAAAGCTACTAAATGGAAATAGAGTGGGCTAGTTTACAACTCTGTAGATCGATAAACAATGGCACTAGAGTGATGTTGTCAAATATCGATGTCAAAAAAGTAAAGCCTTGTTACTCTTGTACCAATGCATCGTAGAATATAAAGTAAGTAAAATACTGTGCGAGCGAAAATTATTTGCATCAAAGAGGGCTTGAATTAAAAAACGTAGGCTTGGTTTAGATCACAATGATATGGGGACGATATATCTAACCACATCTAGGTTAAAATTTTGTCAAATTCGTATTATGACATGATATGCCAAACTAATGATTAATAAAACGGGTAAACAAATACAAATTTATTTTTGTTGTTTACAAAATTAACAAAGTAAGAATATACAGAAAGAAAAAGAAAAATAATTACATAAATTGCTGAAATTGGCCACCGCAATGCTCCAAGCATAAATTCACACGTCTCTTCATATTTTCGAAAGTGTTGACCAGCATCTCTGGAGAAATGTAACCATATCCTATCTTGTAATTGTTCTAAATTTGCAACTGGTGTTTTAAAAATAGTGTTCTTTAAATGAGGAAAAACGAAGTAATCCATAACCGTTAAACAAGGTGATCTAGGTGGGAATTCAATGTCTGATCGAAAACTGATCAATCTGTCGTCGAAAAAATTGCGTAAGTAGTTAATAGTTTCGGCGGCTGCATGGGCGGTTGCACCACAAATGGATTCAAAATATGGTCTCTATACCGCTGTGCTGTAACTGTGTCATGGAAAAAGATAGGATCAACAATTCTTTTTCGGGAAACAGCTAACCAGACACCAATTTTTTGAGGGTGCAATTTGGACTCCTTTGGATTTTCACTACTCCACATGCGTGTATTCTGAGCATTCACATAACCGGAGAGGTGGAACCAGGCTTCATCCGAAAAAAATGTCAGGTTTAATAAATCATTTCTTTCCAATAAATTTTGGGTAAACTATTGAGAGTAATTCCTGCGGCTTGTATTTCTTGGAATACTTGCACTTTATAAGGAAATAAATTTAGCTGCTTCTTAAGAATAGTCCTGCATGTTCCATAAGATCTTCCCACTTCTTGGGACAGTCGTCTTATACAATTTTTTGGCGTATTTTGCATTATTTCACGAACGTTTGCAACAAGTTTTTCAGTTCTTACAGATGGTCTTCCTGCTCCTTTTTCGTGTTGTATAGAACCTGTTTCCCTAAACACAGCCACGGTTCTTTTCAGGCAATGATAAAAATCCCCAGCAATAAAAGCAACGTTTTCGTGAAAATCGTCCATGCACAAACCCGGATTGTATTGCCACTGTATTCAAATTTTCTGCTTTTGCGGCATCTTTTTAATAATTGTTCATAGAAAAACAATGCCCATTAGGACATATCGATACGAAACGCCAATATCAAACACATTCCTAACGCTTACACCGGCGTTTCCACTGAAACCAATGAAACAATTACACTGATATTATCGCAGATTGTTTTTAAATGACGCCAGGTTGGTGCAAAAGCGAGCTTTTGTTTTCACACGCTTGTCTTTTTCAACTGACAAACATTCAGAAAATTTATCATTGACTTAAATGTCGATTCTATACAGTGCAGTTTCAATGGAAACAAATACGTTGCTTTTATTGTATAGTTCTCTTTGTAAATAGAAACACTACCCAAATTGGGCGCTATATTTTTGATTAAAAAATAAGATTTTCGACAATTTATTGACAATGTTTGTATCGATATCATACACGTAATTTGAAATTTAAAAAAAACGTCTAGATAGAAACTTTTATTTGTGTTTTTAAAAGTTGAAGATTATTGATGATTTTATTTTTTAATGCAGGGTTGCTACTCTACGAATATATCCGTAAATCAGCGGATTCTTAAGAACCGTAAAAGTAGAAACTGCCGTCTATAAAAAAACAGACCTATTAATGCTGGCCGAAAAATAAAAAATAGATATACAAGTCAAAAATAACATATGTATGATATTCACGATCATGTCATATTTCCCAGGAAAGTAAAAAAAAATAGTGAAGACTAACTAAAAACAGAGTATGATGGTATAAATGAATTTACTGATGGATTCATCTAAACTCTAATAATCCAAGCCTAGGATAAATCACTGGAAGATAAAAAAATTGGGAATATAAGTTGAACTGAATTTCTGGAACTATTTACCCTACGAAGACGAGGATAAAACAGAAATAAGTGACGATGGCCAATATACAAATAGGTGAAAATGAGAATACCTACGAAAATACGGGTGACAAACAATTAGAATGTTGAATGAGGACTAAAGAGGACAATAATAGAAAGGGTTTTAGAAATTTGAAATACGTTCTTCCTTCAGACTTATCTAAATATTACACTTTTAGGAGTTGTTGACGGTTTGGCTCTTAAGGATTCTTCCGAAGATTTTTCCAAGGTAGGAAATGAAACGGTATGGAATGTAAACAATAAATCGACAATTATTAAAAAATCTGCTCTTTGTTGAGTGCTAAAAAAAGTTCAGGAAATGGTCAGTCCATCGTCAAAAAATTCTGGTAAACAAGTTAAAACAATGTATTCAATTAGGAATAAAAGAAATCAAATATAATCCAGCTTCAGAGATCATGACGAAAATGAAAATTTTGAAAAAGAATTAGAAACAACAATTAAAAGAAAGAAAGTTGTGCACTTTATCAGGCCAGTAACGGGCTTTAAAGATAATCAAACACTAAAGACTCAAAGGAAACTCAAATTACTTCTATCGAACTGGGACAATTTTGTGGAGTTTTTTTAGAGGTGGTATATTGGACGTATTAAAGGAAACGTCAATTTATTTAACATAAGATTTTTAAAACAAATAAAAAAAGGTCATAAGATTTCTTGGCCGAAAATTTCAGAGGTCGGAGATGTGGAAAACGAATTTATATTTATTGGTTACCTAATTTTGAGAAAATCAGCACAATCTACTAAGGCTTCTGATAAGACTTCGGATACAATAAAATAGCAAGGAAATATACTTAACTAAAATCTCGACTAGAACAAAAAAAAAATTAAACACTTTGTAGACATCGACGTAAACATTTCAGTTATGTTTGGGTTTACTATTGCTGTATTGGCTGTTATAATTGATAAAGTTAATAGATTCATTTTTGATCGGATTAATAAAATCTTAGATTACGTAGTAGGTATCATAAAGGATTATGAAGGGCCTCAACAAATACCTGTACAAGTATGTACTAAATTAATTAATTAAAGGGGAAATTATATAATACTCAGTACTTTTTAAAACGTTCTTAAAGTAGTCTGGGGGATGTATGACCGGTATCTGAGGATGCCTAGGGATTTCCGGAGACGTTTAAGGATTTCCAAGGATGTTTGGGATATCATTAGAGAAGGGTGTACACATTTCGGTCAGCTGTTTACCACTTGTTTTATCCCTAGAAAAACGGTGTGCAAACATTTTTATACTTCATACATACTATCCAATAGACACTTTTATACACATTTTTTTTTTGAAAAACCTAGAAAACCAAAAATTTCTTTAGTGCTTCCAAAGGACTATTTACACTTGTCAGTCACGTCTCAGTTCCGTTGCCGTTCCGTCTCAGTCTCATTCAGTAAATATCTGTGACGGCTATTCATACATATCAGTCAATAATTGTCCTCTATTATTAGTAGTTGTAGTGGTTTTTACTGAAAATTTGCGGAATGGCTAATTTTACAGATGACGAATTAGCTATGATTGCTGTAGCTCTTGATGAGGAAGAAGAGGCGACTCGAACCCGAAAGAGGAAGTGGGTACATATAAGGCGTGGTTGAAAAGGGAAATTGAGGGAGAATTCAGTACACTTTATAAGGAATTAATCGATGATGAAATCAAATTCTATGAGTATTTTAGAATGTCTAAAGATTGTTTTTATATACTTCTTAATAAAATAGAACCCCACTTGAGAAAGCAATATTTCGTCATTCATATTTATATATATTTTTATGTAAAAATAAAGAACTTTTTACGAAAACACGTCAGTCAAAACAAGAAAATATCGTTGACGACGAATTTAAATTACGACTAAACGGACACTAAAACGAAACTGATGGTAAAATCGGTGACGGCGCCGGACGTGTGTGAAAATGTCGGTTTTAAAATAAGGCAACGATATATTTTTTATCGGAACTGAGACTGCTTGACGGAACGGAACTGAGACGTGACTGACAAGTGTGAATAGTCCTTTAAGCTTCATATCACTCTCCTAAAATAAAATGTTTTTAATCTTCTATATCTTAGTACAAGAAAATTATGTCGACCCGGAAACAGGTGCTCACACACAACGAATTGAGCGCCCTTGGCTAGATGCTAAAATTAAAATCCTGAAGAAAATGCGTGGTGTCCCCGTAGCACATATGCAGTCACATTTAGATTACATCATCAGTTGGAAAATTATAAATAAAAATGAAGACTTATTTCTCCAATTCTTAAGTGATATCCGAAATGTTTATCGCCCATAAAATTGTATTTTTTAGTATGTTCTTGTTGTTTTATAAATAAATAAACATAATGTATCATCTAAATACTTTTATTTTGTTAAAGTAGACCACATACTAAGACGTTACTAAGGTAGACCGCATATCAGAAAAGAGTTAGGACGGTAGACCGCATATTAGACTGGCACCCAAAAATAATATGAGATGATAACAATAACTGAATAGCGCGAGCGCATCCACAGGAATTTACTGGTTTGTAATAAAACTTGATGTAATAATTACTTGTCCGTTTACACATTTGACAAAAACTACAACATTTAACTTTATTAAGATGTTAAGAAGCTAAATGACATTGGCAACCATATACGGCTGTTAACTGGTGGATTTAATTGTTTTTGCTCAGTTGCTTTTAAAAGCGTATTAAAATTTTAATTAACAAATTATTACATGATTTATTTTTCACATTTATTGTTTTATAAATAATAAGTGTTAAAGTGAAAATACTAAATAGGAAAATTTAGTTTAAACTTTTAAGAAATTAACTAGCTGTCGCAACGGAATTTAAAATGACTTCGTTCTTTATTAAATTGATAAAACAAAAGAATCCATATTTAGCGAGTTCAAATTTGTCAAATTCCGATAAGCCAAACCAAAATTAAACGATTACTTACAGAAAAAAGAAGGGTTTGTTCGATTACTACAGCTGTTCTTGTTGCTACCAACAAATGGCCGACGCGTGAAAAAAGAAAGCAAGGTTGCCGGCTATCATTCTAGGTCTTGTCACCATGGAACTAGGAAAGTAGGTACTAAATACAAAGACCTGTTAGAACACGGATAAGTGTAAGTAAATAGGCCCAATATACAGTGTGAGCAGTAAAGTCCGCATCATATGGGATTTTTTTTTATTAATATCTTTATTCGAAATTTGGCTTTGGCATAAAGTTCTGCTTCGATCGAGATGAAAATTAAGCAAAAAAAAAGTAGTCACGTGATTCGCATTATCTGTCAAATTTTAATTTCTTCTAAAAAATAATTCAACAGTGGGGTTATTTCTGAAAATATCAAAAAAGTTATTAGAAAAAGTGTTTTTAAATGCAATTTCTAGCCCACGTGCAAAATTTTAGCTACATAAGATAATTTTGATTTTTTACCCACCACTAAAATTTATTTTCCACTTAATGAACACTTTACTGATGACACTGTGTTCTTTTTTGTCTTAATATTAAGGTTTTTAGACACAAACTACGTTTTCAAAAATACTTATTTTATAAAGTTACCTTATACGCATTTGCGTATCGTAATGAAGCTATTTCGATATGCGTTTTTTCTTTATTTGATGTTGGTAACATTTAAATGTTTTATTTCATTGACTTGCGCGGCCTTTGTGATTTACGAGAAAACCCATTTTTCGCAGAGGAAAAATAGCTTGATAACTTACTTTTTTTATTCTGTGTGGATAACAGTTATGTATGTTGGTTGCATAAATCTATAAATCAATCTTTTGTAGATGCTTCAAGCTATCATTTTCTGCCAAATCCTATCCAAAATTGAATCTACTAACCTTCCAATGTCGATTTTAACTTCAACTTTATTTGAATTTTCGATCTTCCCTATATTAAATTGCAATGCCGTGACGTAAAATCACGTCTTTTGAAATTCGAAAAAAAGTAGCAAAATCGCCCGAATTTCCGAACGCTCTGTATATGTACTAAATGTACAAGGATGACACAACGTATTCCGTCCAATTTTAAATCTCATATCGCTAAAATAACTTTAGAATCTCGTGGTGAAAATGGGCCAATAAATCAAAAAATTACAGTTCGCAAAATAATTTTTGTTGTCCAGAGGCTATGATAAAAAATAGTATTACCAACATAAAATTTAGACATAAATATTTACAAAATTTGAAGGATTTATTTTCTTTTTAAATGCGTGTTTTTTATTGAAAACACTACAAATTAGAAAAAAAAGTATAACGTGCATGTTATATAAAGCAGTTTTAAGCACTTGTCCCGTTATAAAACTCGTTTTTTAACATGGACGCGTAAATAATGATGCTTTATAAAACGTGTACCTAAATATACTATTTTAAATAACTTTTTTCGATGCTTTTAGAAATAACCCCACTTTTAAATTATTTTTTGGAAAAAATTAAAATTTGACAGATAATGCGAATCACGTGACTACTATTTTTTTGCTTAATTTTCATCTCGATATTTTTCACTGTATTTTTTCTTTTAACTAAAAATCCATGAACACAGTTTTTACTAAACTATTTCGTTAGATTCTAGCCTCTTCAGATCCTTTAGCCTTAATGATAAGCAAGGAAATGGCAAAACGCGTCTCAGGATCAGAGAAATTAAAAAAAGTAGAATGGGTAATATGCTGTATAAATGACACAATAAAATACCTCTGTGCTTAAGGGGTTTTTGTTTTTATAGGTTGCCATCCACTAATTTGAGTTGGCAGCATCATTCCAACTGACTAACTTCGTAGCGATCGACGCGCGCCAACAATTGTTTAACAAAATTAATAAAGGCTACAATAAACACGGGAACAAGTTAATGACAGTAGGTTTAAGTGAGTGGCGGATTTGAAGGTGAAGCAAGTGAGGCGACGCCTCACCTGGAAATTCGACGCGTCGGGAATATTTTATTTTTAAATTTCCTTTTTCCAAACTTTTTCTGTGTCTAAATAATCTATACTATTTAAAATAAAAATGGTATAATTTATAATTTGTAAATAATAAAATTGAAACGTCAGTGGAATGCTACAACTAAACAATACAAATCGTCCATTTCGCTCCATAGAAAGTCTATGGTCCGTTACAATCTCTCTCGCCTTAAGATTCTTTAAACCTACAAACACCATGACATGGTGTTTATCGGCAGCTAGACAAGGAAAAATAACCCGGCGTGGCGGTCGGGGTTGCTGGTTGGTTGAAATTCGGAGATCCCGAAATTCGTCCGGATGAGGCGACGTCGGGTTAAGCTTAACAAAACCGATCATCCACGATTTCAGATATCAGTGATGAAAGCATGTGACGTAAGAGCGACGAGCACAGCCTGTGGGCAGTGAATTGTAAGGCATCTGGCATATATTATTGGGACAAATCCAACCAATTTAAGTTAATAAGTGCAAAGTCTGAACCCCGATAATAAAATAAAGTAGGTATCGGGTTTCTAAGAAATAGAACTAAAAGAAACCAGGAATATAGGATAGGATAGATAGGTAGTTAAGCTTGACTTGTAAGACGTTATAGTGGTATTTGTATTTTGTATGAAAACAACTTTTATTAAATGTAATTATTCGTAAATAGTTGTTATTTATTATTTTCTTCCTACACATTCATGTATTAAACTGTTTTGTCCGGTTATCGGTGTGGTCTAAGGGACTTAGTGGTAATAACTATTAATTATAATGGATAAATATCCAGAGCATGACATTATTTTGTCTCTAAAAGTGACACCATTTTCAAGTCGTAATGATCCGGAAAGAAGAGACATACTTAACAATGGCAGACAGGTAAATCAAATGGGGTAACTTTGGAGGCAGATTTTTAATAACAATTAAATGTTCTTAAAGTATCTAATAGCTAAACAGTTTTTATTATTACCCAAATATATTTATTTAAATTTCTCGTTTAAATCTATCGCAATCGCACACGTCTACTTTAGCACTACTTACCTCTAAAATATTCCTGTACTTAAATAGTGATCAACTATTTAAATTATTAAGCTAGAAAACATAAATAAATCTACGCGAAATAGGTAATATGTTGGCAAGCATGTTGATACTCCCACCTTAAGACCAAAACCCGAAATCAACTTGACACAGATCACAAAGTGTAGATCTAGGGAATTTATTGTTATTGATAAGTTTGCTGCAAATAAAAACAGAATATTGGACTTTACTTTTAAACAATGTACCCACTAATGAAAAATAAATTGGCCTCTTTTATTTTTCTTTTTTATTTCATTTTCAATAAAATAAGTAGTTAAGTAATCATAAATTTTTAAAATATTTACTAAAAATTATTGACCAAATTTGGGCGTGGTCTTAAAAAATTTTCGCCGGGCTTTTAGTGCACGCCAAGTTAACAATTATTCTGGTACCGTCCCTGTAATTCGCCTCACCTATGATAACACCCCAGATCCGCCACTAAAGTGGCTAGTCGACTCGCCGTGGTTCGGCGAGACTCGTGTTTTTGGTTGGCGTTAATATAATTTCAAACTATTGCCAACTTTTTCTAGGAAAAAAACAATTACCGACAAGAAGGCCTTTCCTAAAGATGCTATTTTAATAGCACAACTCCTATAGGGACTAAACATTCAACTGTTTTTCTATAGGCCTGTGCACCGGATAGATTTCGCGAGGTTGTTTATTGCGAGCTAGATCTCTCTATTCTTGTTGAAAAAGTATGTAACCGCAAAGCAATACTTCTCTATTCTCCTTTAACACCAATTATTATCTGCAAATGCCATTTGCTTTGCACAAGAAAAGTGAGAATGTATGCCACACAGGAAGTGAGTCCATTTATCAAACAGAACATCTCACTTAGTTGCCGAGATACTAAACGCTTTTTCTGTGTTTTTATTAAGGTATAAGGAATTTTACGTTTATGTAACCGCGCGGGGAGTATGGTATGGAGTATGTATGAAGCTTTTGTTTTTTGTTGTTAGTAATGTTAATATAGGTATAAAAGATTACTGCAATTATTTAAAATAGGTTTGTATAACACGTTTTATTTGCATTTGCTAATGGTAACGTATACAGGTGCAGAAAAAGGTTCCATCGAATTGACAAGGCAATATTAGTTTAGATTATGACTTAAAAATGGAAGTTTCTTGGCCTCTCTTGTATCATAATTTTGAAAAGCAATTTCTAAAGGCTTCAAACATTTATTTAATGTTGATGTTCGTAAGTTGCCAAACCTGTTAACCACACTTTTGATAGATTACATTAAGGAACTGTTAGTAGTATGTAGATACCTAAAAACCACCTATATACCAATATGAAATATACCTTAGAAGCTTTATATGGTTTTAAAATTACATGAGTAAAATAAAAATTGTTTTTTAAAAACAACAATTAATAAATAACTATAAAACTACCTAAAATAATTCGAGATTAATTAAATGCGCGTCACAACCCCAATAGTTCTGATTTTGGATATTCATCACTGACCTGGCTTGGCAATGTGACACGTTCGATTTCCAATCAAACCCAAATAAAGTTCCAAATATAACAAAATATTGAAACTGAATTTTTATGCTCGAAGTGATTTCTTCTGATTATCCCTTTTCTTTAACGGAAGGATTGCCTAGCCATGCTATGGTCATTATTTTTCAAAGAATATAACATCTGTGGAGAAATTGTAAAATGTCTCCAATAATGCCAATAGAGTAACAAATGTAATTAATGATGGCTACACCAAACGGGAGACTATAAATCCACAGCCTGGTTCAAGAAATTAAAACTTATGGAATTTAAATTTCAATCAGGTTTTATTACTAAGGTTTAATAAAACGGGGTTAAATTAGTACATAAAATGAATAAAATAATAAAAAACCAAAATATCACTCATACAAATTATACAGTGTGATAATACAGTAACTAGTCCTTTTATTTGTTTGAGCCTCTACTAATCTACCTTGCAGTTTCAGCCTTGGGGCAATTAAAAAGGTATTTAAGACTCTTAAGCTTGCTAAGCAAATTCGACAAGCAACAAGGAAACTTAAGCAAATATAATATGCATAAAAAACAATTTCACAAGTATGCACAAAAACAATCAATTTCATGTTTTGGGAAGTAATTTTGTAGCAAAACCAAGTTGAACGTTTACGTAACACAAAATTGAAATTGACGTTGAGTTTAATGTTCGAAAGTTCAAGTTTTATGAACGTACAGTTCGTAGTTATTGGTAGATACTGTGGATAGCAAATGTAGAAAAAATAGTTTTTAACAGAGAGTCATGCATTATTTCCTATTATGTTTAGTGAACCTTTAAGTTGCGTTCCAACAATGAGGAATTTTCTTTAGGCTACCATGGATTCAGCCCCATGTTTCGATTACAATTTTTAATAATGGTAGATCATACCTTGATCCTTGAGTCTATACCGTCGTCTCTCACGGCGCTAAAAGTAAATTAGAGTGAGAAATGGTTATATATTATGTTGCTAAAATGTAGCGAGGAATTTAGACATTATGTTGGAATAAGTTTTCCAACAACACCCCCTTTATGGTATAGCATATTATTTAAATTTTAAATTTAAATGATTTTAAGATTCGACAACCCTCAATTTTTTTTTAAATTCAATTATCATTTTTATCAGATCAGCTACAGTCGCCTCATCCAAACAAAATTTGACGGGCCGAGAACCCGAACCGTCTTCCCTGACACTTGCAGCAGGTCATTAATGTGGCCCGTAATTGATTGCGTTGGTGCACTACACATATCTCGAGATCTGCAAGATTGATTGCCAAAATTAATGCAAATCTCTTGGGACCCAGATCGTTATCGTTGCCTAAATACCCGATCTTTTTGTATGTGAAAATGAAATTTCGGTGGGATTTCTTGGTATAACAAGCGTTACATTTTATTAAACGGTGATAATTGTGTATGTATCACACTGTGGGTTCAGTCAAAAGCCAGAAATTTTATAAAAATAATTCAGAACAGTTAAAGAGGTTAGGACGCCTATAAATAGTAAACATTTAATTTTGTTGAATGATGAAAAAGTTTTGGACTTCCATTGTCTTTATTTGTTTTAAATCATCAATTAAGTGATTTAAAACAAATAAAGACAATGGAAGTCCAAAACTCTTTCATCATTCAAGAAACATCATTGTCTCCAACCTTCAAACAGTCATTTAATTTTGTGATAGACGCATTTAAAATCTTTTTGGTTTAAAAAATTACTTAAAACGTTTATGGGAAAGAAAGAAAATACTAAAAGTCTTCCTCCACAAAATTTAATAGAATAAAATTCTTTAAGTGTCTCTACATGTTTCGAACGTGGAAACGTTCATCATCAGGAGACCGAAATATATTTATATACAGTGTCACCAGTAAAGTCCGCATCATATGGGATTTTTTTTTATTAATCGCTTTATTCAAAATTTGACTTTGGCATCAAGTTCTGCTTCGATCGAGATGAAAATTAAGCAAAAAAATAGTAGTCACGTAATTCGCATTATCTGTCAAATCTTAAATTTTTTCAAAAAATAATTCAAAACTGGGGTTATTTCTGAAAATAACGAAAAAAGTTATTAGACATTTTTTTTTAAATGCAGTTTCTAGCCCACATGCAAAATTTCAGCTGCATAAGATAATTTTGATTTTTTACCTATATTTTGTAAATTGCACCACTTTTGCAAAATAAGACTCAACGCAACCTACATAAAACTTCTTAGTTTTGACAATGCTTTATTTCAGATACATTTTCTTTAAAGTAGCGCCATATTAAATGTGTGTTTTTCTACAAAATCAAAAGTAAAAAAATAAAAAAGGGGTTTTAAATTAAATCGTTGAAAATAGATAAACTTTACGTTAAGTTAAGCTAAAATTTATTTTCCACTTAATAAACACTTTACTGATGACATCTGTGTTCTTTTTTGTCTTAATATTAAGGTGTATTATTACTTTCAGACACAAAGTACGTTTTGAAAAATACTTATTTTATGAAGTTATCTTATACAGGGTCAAAAAGAAATGAACTTTGCATCACATGCGACCAAATTTTAATAGCCCAATTTTGATTTTGTTGAAAAACAAACATTTAATATGACGCTTATTTAAAGAAAATGTATCTGAAATAAAGCATTGTCAAAACTAAGAAGTTTTATGTAGGTTGCGTTGAGTCTTATTTTGCAATAGTGGTGCAATTTACAAAATATAGGTAAAAAATCAAAATTATCCTATGCAGCTGAAATTTTTCATGTGGGCTAGAAACTGCATTTAATAAAACTTTTTCTAATAACTTTTTTCGATATTTTCAGAAATAACCCCACTATTGGATAATTTTTTGGAAAAAATTAAAATTTGACAGATAATGCGAATCACGTGACGACTATTTTTTTGCTTAATTTTCATCTCGATCGAAGCAGAACTTGATGCCAAAGTCCAATTTCGAATAAAGATATTAATAAAAAAAAATCCCATATGATGCGGACTATACTGGTGACACTGTAGTGCTGATGGTTTTAGCAGAAGAGAAAATGGTGAAGGACCTTAATGGAGCTTTCATGGAATTAAAAAAATGATGTGTAAAAGAGACATAATAGGCAGAAATTAATAAAAGTTAAAACATACTGAGTATGTGAAAAGTTAGTAAATGGGGTCTAAACCAACCAAATAAAATGGGGAAGAAGAAAAACCTTTCTAAAAAGCTCCATTAAGGTCCTTCGCCATTTTCTCTTCTGCTAAAACCATCAGCACTATATAAATATATTCCTGATGATGAACGTTTCTACGTTCGAAACATGTAGAGACCCTTAAAGAATTTTATTCTATTAAATTTTGAGCATGTAGCAACTTTTCCTAAATAATTTTATTATTAAACTTTGTGGAGGAAGACTTTTAGTTTTTTCTTTCTTTCCCATACTTTTAACTCCACTTTAAGCATGGACTACTTCTTCAAATTAAAACGTTTAGCTTAAGTAACTTACTATTATCCATTATTTAGTCGTCCATATTCCTTCCCATTTCCTTTGCATTGTTGTTGCTCTGCTGTTTGTTTGCTGGTTGTTGTTATGGTTGGGTGACGGAAATTATGTTTTTGTTCTAAGTTTGAAACACCCTGTGTACAAACTATTTATATTCATAACCAATTATTATTACTGAGCGATATGTGAAATATTCAACGAGGTTCAAAATTTAGACTACTTTTGTAGTTCAATCTAACCGTTGAATGACAACTCATCTAAATATACGATTACCGCTCGAACAATATAAGGCCCAGCATTATCGGGTCCCAATATAAATTCTTTAACGGTGAAGGAAAAAAGTGGGACAACTGTTTCTTAAATATTATCTTTAAGGTACGGGGGAGGTAAACTAAGAATGACCGCCGCCTATATCTCAGAAATAATAAATCATTCAGGTAATTTAAAAAAAAAATAAAAGTGCCCAAAAGAAAATGCTGGAAACGACCACAATTAAGATTTTCTTCGTGCTTTAACTAATTAAGAAATATCGAAGGTCTACGTATTTTAATCCTTAGATTCATAATATATTCTAATACTTTTTGCTTTATACAAATTGTCCGATCTAGTATAATAAACTAGTGGGGATTCATCCCACTCAAATTTGTTTGATTATAAACTACGATTACTCCGGTTTGGCATAACCGATTTTAAAAAACTTTGCCTTGTTTAAGATAACTGTATTTAACTTACAAGCAAAACTTTTGTTTTTGTATCTTCGTGTTTGGGCGTTGCCGCTAGATGGCGTTAACTGAAATATAAACAAATATCAGACTTTTTTTTAAAAAGGTTATTTGCAACGATATAGGCTTGGTTTAGGGAAGTGATTAGTATCGACTTGGTTACGTATTTGATAGGACAAAACTCGGAACGCAAGTAGCGAAGAATGTTCTTTATTAGATTAATAAGTCATTCAGCCAATAACATAATTTGTTCGGCTATTTTAAAGTAATTTAAAGCATATTATCAGAGAAATAATGTTCACTGGTTCTAAGACAATGCTTTTGCCATATTTATAGGTTTTAAACCAATATTGAAATAAGAAAATCTTATCGCTTTATTCCCCATAATTGCACTGCACTCCCTTACGTGACGTCACAATGAGAGCTCTGATAGATAGAATTTATGCGCTTCGGCATACTGTAGTTGGTGTATCGTGGTTAAGAGTATTCTTTGAATTTTATATACTTTTCTAAATGCTCATATGCATTCATTGCATGTTCATAATATATCTGTGAACTTTTGAAAAATTGTATTACCAAGAAATGTATTCGCGCCCACCGCTGGGTAGCTTATCGGCACCTTCAACTCGATGTATTTATTCGCAAAGAAAAATTTAACCCATTTCGCTGATTAATCGACGCAACGCCGAGCTGTCATTTTGACAAATTCTTATCGTTGTTTCTAGAAGAATTGGTGCCTTATGATCGTTTTTATGTTTTTTTAAAGTGATGGATCATAAAGAATGTTCAATGACCGCTGACCGTTACGTCATATTCTCCATAATTGCCTTACATTGTAAATTAATTCAGTCAGTTTGAGTTACCGGTGGTAAAGGTTATGATTTTTCTTAGGCTTGATCTACATAATCACGGATGCATGTGAAGAAGTAAAATACAAGCGCGTTTCTTCAAATTTTTAATTATTATTTTAACACTGTTAACGAAGTCAGAAATAAGTAGTTTATTTAGGGTAAAAGGTATCATGGGATAAAACATTTTTTTTTGAAAATCAGCATGAAATTTTTAATTAATTTAAATTATTTACTGAAAAATAAATAAAACTCATTTATAAAATTTAAAATGGAATCATATGTATTTTTGTCCCGTGCATCGGTCTATAAATGTTCAAATATTTTCTTTTAATTTTATTTATAAAATCATAAAGAAAATATTAATAATAAAAAATTACAACACAACAAAATACAGTTTTTTAATTAATAAAATAAATCATCTCCGCAAGGATCATCATCATCATCAGATTCGTCCAAGTTAATAATAAGGGGAAGAGTATCTGAAGCATCGATAAATATTTCTCGTTGCCACACACCATTTATAATAAAAGTATGTGTGTTGTTACATAGTTTTTCCATTTTTCCACTGTTATATTTTCTATGGCTTCATTCCACAGACCCAAAACTACGTTATTTGTTACAGGATGCATAGAACTTATTTTTCCATCGAACAAACCATTTCAATAGGATTAAAGTGGCAATGATATGGAGAAAGTCTTAATACTCGACGTCCATGTTGCACTACTATAGTTCGTCCAACCTATTAAACTAAAATAAAAATAATTAAAAAATAAAATAAATAGCGGTTTCCAGATTACTTGTAACGTTTGGGTGGGATATGCTGCTTCACTATTATCCAGATCTGATCCTTTAGTGCGAATGGTGAAACCGGAATTTGTCTTTGTTCTAACCATGCAATAAGTAACCTTTATGACGAGAACGGTAGGTGGCGTTATCCATAATAATAAGCGGTTCTTCCAAGTTTGGTAACAATTTTTCTTCAAACCATTTCTCAAAGTTTTCACTATTCATCGAATCATAATAATCACCAGATTTCAGGCCAGACTTAAATATCAAACTTGCATTATTCACCAATCCATTTTCTCAACCAGCATGTAGACTAATATACCGTACACCCTCTGGCGATTTTTTTTAACTGTTAGAAGAGTATCATTTTGCCAACTTCGCCTAAAAGCCCCTTTAGTGTAGATCCAGGTTTCATCAAAAAAACCATGTATTTTGAATGAATGAAATTGAGAGTTGTCGTTATTCTTAAATTCTTCGAAAAATTCTACTCGTTTTTGGGCTATATGGGGTTGCTCCATTGAAAAACGCCAGTTTGATACAGTACATTTACGTTATTTAAATTTTAATTTTTTAAACAGTCCGCTGATGCACCAGTAGATATTACAACACCATCAATGATCTTAAGGTTTAGTGGTATTATTGAGCGAATGGCAACGTGCTCACCTGCATACATCCCATAAATACGCTCTCTTATGGTATGTTCATGAATTTTGTGAAGTTGTCGACCATAGGATGACAAAATAGCTACATTATTGCGATTCTTAAAATCTACATCCTTCTCTATTCCGTTTGCCTTAATTCGTTGGATTGTTAAACACGAAACTCCCAAAGGATCAGAAACTCTCTAAAACAGATATATATTTTTCATGTTTATTATTTATGTATTTTTCAAGTCTGAATAAAAAGGTCTTTAAAACGGTATAGGTGTGTTCATAACGTAAATTATGAGAAAATATTTTCATGAAAACACATTATTGGATTTATTTATCGATCCACACTGTCAATTGATATAGTATTATTCATTTGAAGAAACTAAAACTAACCTATACAGGGTGGTCAACCAACTTATTTAAATAAGTAAAATGTTGAGAGGAAATCCCCTGTAAAGACACAATTATTGGAGTGGTTCCTTCCCTTCCATCAGACCTATCCTCAGACGCGTTTCGCAATATCATGACTCATCAGTGAGGCTAGACACAGAAATAATCCAAGTTTGAACTTTGTGCTTCCATTCTTTCGGCCGATTTTTATATAAAACGAAGTAACGAAATATTGATAAGCAAATGAAATGGCGAATGCGTCACTAACTGTTTGTGTTTAATTAGAATTTCTTCTAACTCTATATAAAGACCATTATAAATTTTGTAGTAAATGGGATGTAATGTTCACAAGTAAGCAAACAGAAATAACTATGAATGTCATTGCAGAAATTTAATTCAACCAAACCAGACTTGCTGAGAATATGCAATAATTTGTCGCCATCATTTTCTAGCAACCTAATTATTATACAGGACATTCATTACATACGCACCATTCATTTCAAGTCGCTTTAAAAGCTACGCTCATATAAATGACACTACTTTTAAATTAGGGAGGCATTGCCATCATTTAATAGTTTTTGTCAGATTCCAAGAACGATCCCAAAATGTATAGTTTTGTATCTATTATTATTAATAAGGAGAAACATTTAATTTTCCTTCCTGCATAAGCTCTCGCTTCTGAATTTTATACTTAAATAAAAAAAAAAACATTGATAGTGAAAAAAAAATCGCTATTTTGTCATTCTAGCAGAGGTAAGATACACTGCTCCCTCCCGAAGCTCCGCCTAAGGTCTTGCTCATATTTCCGCCGCGGCATCGTTAGCTGTTTTGATCCACGCAGAGGGCGTATAAGCACTTTTTGGCAAAATCTTACTTCCAGGATTATGGGCAACCCTTTTTAAAAGTATGTGTATATTAATTTACAAACTGCATGCCGCTTTAATACCCATGTTTTCTCTCGTGAGTAATTTCGCATTTTGAAATATTATCTTTCTATTATTGTTCCGTGTATATTTCACAAGAACAACTGCAACTTACCGTGTTTTACCAGCACTTTACAACAACTATCTATAAGAAATGTAAGTATCTGCGCGTAAGTCGTCTCTGCAGACTCGTTTTGCAGTAGCAACACAAATGTAAATATAACCCTGGTTAGTCGGTATTTTATGCCGATAATCGCTGATGTCTTGGACAATCTATATAATGTTTAGTCCCATAAAAGATGTACCTTAAGATGGAAAATATGATAATTTTCTTACCAAGGTATCTATTACCATTTGTCTGCTGGTTTACTTAACGACAGAAGTTAAATATTTAATCATAAAGGATAACCCGATAAGAACTACCTATATTTTAATCACATACATCATATTTATACCTAATGTGGTTTATTAATTTTGATTTAATTTTCACAAATACATGGAAAGATAATCATAAATAGGAGTAGAATTCGATTGAGTGGAGGAACAAGAAAATAAATATGATACCACTGCTGCACTGATGAAAGTCACGGGGTCGCTTGAGTCAGGTGGCCAAGAAGATGCTTGAGTGGTGCGATCACAAACTTCTACGGAAATTTTTAGTCCTAGTCCTACGTGACTGCATTACCAGTATTTTCCCACTGCCAAATGCAAATAGCTTTGCACTCAGGGGAAAGGGAGGCACATTCAACCAATATCTTTGTTTGTATTTGAAATTGGCGCCCGGAAATATCACACAAATATCGGTTACAATCGGCCATCCATCTCCTTGAAATACAGTTGTTCTCTCTGGTTTGGTGGTTGACAAATAAATTTTATAGTGAAACTGGCTGTTCACAGTAAGTAATTAACGCATGTTATTTTACTGTTAGTTAACACATTTTTGCTGTAATTTGCACGGCTTATGAGTTGGTATTGTTTATTGCTTTATTGAAAATAAAGCTGATAAAGGTTTTCTAACTTTAAAATTCACTGGCTAAATTTAACTTATTAGTTTCTGAAACATATAGGGATGGGGTACTTTCAACCATACATATACGGGGCACGTTCGACCAGTGAAAAATCACGCATTTATACTGACACCCCTGAGAAGGACAGGCTGGAAGCATTGGAGAATGAAAGAGAAATTCGGAAGAAAAAGCAAGAAGAGCGAAAACAGCAGAAAGTTATAAAGCAAGTTTTTCCAGAAAATAAGATACTTAAGATGTCAAGGAAAGATAGCACAAACAGTTCTGATGAAGATTAATCGATATTGCTAGAATCAGACGACCAGAGTGATGATTTTAGTGAGGAAGAAAGTTCGTTAGTAGTATTAAAAGATGAAGATGTCATTAATGCAAATGATTTTTTACTATTAAAGTTTGTGGTAAAATCGACTACTCTCCACTACGTCGGAAAAGTTATTGAAATATTAAAACCTAACGAATATATGATACAATTTTTACGCAGGAAGGTACCTGGATACAAATTTATTTATCCTCTTGTCGATGACATATCTGCTGTAAACCGTTCCGATGTAGTACTAAAATTACCACAACCAAGTTCAAAAACCTTTCTTCATATTTCATAAATTAAGAGTCTGCCTAGCTTTCCAATGTCAAAAATAACCTCGTATTAAAATTACCTAGGTATTAATATTTTTAATAATTAGTTTATTACTGTTATGTTGCAATAAAAATATCTCTTGTTTTTGTATTTTAATCAATTATTTATATATGGTTGAAGCTACCCCAGTATGTGGTGGAATGTACCCCACCGGAGGGGCAGTTTCAACCGTTTGTAATGATTTTTTTAATTAACGCTATATTATTATCCTATAAAAAAATCAAATTCTTGAATATTTGGATTGGTAAAACAAAGATATAATGTTTGTTATGGTGGTGTATACATTCACGTTTATAATAATTAATTATTAACCAGTTGGTCGGCCATTTTACAAAAATTGGTTGAATGTGCCTCCCTTGCCCCTATTGCTTATTCGTTTAAAGTCAGACATGTGAAAAATTCGGTAGTAAAGGTGTGAGTCAGTCAGCTCAGGAGCTAGCTCAAATTTAATTATTTAGTGAGTACGGCTATTAACGTTCGGCGTTGTGGGTATAATACCAGTTCAAAAAAAATATCAAAACATTACAATATTTATAGAAAATACCAGTATTCACGCAATATTTTGATTTATATACATGCACGCATGTTAAATGAAGTAGCTCCGTTTATACAGTTAAACATCGGGTGATGTTGATGTTATGGCCTTAACAATCTCAACATGCCACTTTTTATTAGAATGGTCTCAAACTGAGGAGCAAAAAACGCTATAAATCATAAAATTTTGCGTGTGAAGTCGAATTTTTACTGAGCTGGATACATATCATCGCCTGCATAAATAGTGTCGGTATCTCGGAGTTTTTAAATTGCACCAGTAGATATACAGGATGATTCATGTTAAATGGCCTATTGGAAGATGTCGGATGTGAGTAATTTTATAATTTTTAAAATTCAGTAGCAGGCATAATAAATAAACTTTGAACTTTAAAAATAATATATTTTTATGTTTGAATTACTTCCGGTTATACCGGAAGTTATGGCCAATTTTGTTATTTCAAATAGTATACCGTGTATATTTTAGCATTTGTAGTAACCAAGTACATGAATTATAAAATTCATCATTTAGTTTTTGTAATAAGGACACAAACTTCTGGTGACACTTTTATATCGACCATTTTTAATGCTATAAGTCAACCAATTTTATCATGAAATTGTTTAAACATTGTCCGCCCACAAAATTACCTAATCCAGTCCTGCACGGAACCATTTTCCCAAAAACATTTGGCAACCAAGACCATGTAATAAACGTAATTGCTATCCACTCAAGGACCCCGTTAAGTAAACTCATTATTCGAGCGAAAAAAGGGGTCACGCCCCAACGTTCTATCGAAAACGGAGCTCACGAACCTGATTGGTTGGTAAAATGACGTGTGTACTTAAGGCAAGGTGCGTGTTGATAATCTGGCACGACATTGTTGGGTTCGTTATTAGGTATTTTTAGTATTTGGCCAATTTATTACAGTGTACAAGAAGCAGAGGCGACCGCTGCCGAAAGGGGCCCCAGCCAAAGTTCTCTCTTAACAATTCATCGCAGCATGTAAAATAAACTTAATTTTTGCCCTCCGCATAAATTTAAACATATTGAAAGACCTATCCCTAAACTCTGTTTCTTGTGTAGCTGATTTTTCGATTACCATTTCGTTTTCAAAATATACGTGTAATATAATAAATATATTATTTAATAATAATGTCATTAGTTTTCATCTTAGTTTCGTTAAATGAAACAGATACCTACTGTGTCGCTGTGGTTCTGTTCATAATTTCTACAACACATTTTCTTAAATTTAGTTTCGGCAGAACCGGATATTAAAAAAGAAGGGCGGATTCCCCGGATACCGGATCTAGATCCGGCCCTGGTAACATCACTACCCAAAAGGAATCTTGCTATTTATTATGTGTCATCTGAGTGTGCCACCAATTTCGAGAGGTTCTCGCCTACTTCTAGAAAGAATTACAAAAAGTACGTACCGATATGCTTAGTGGTGGCAAAGATCCGATTAAAGATATTTTTGAGAAATTTAACCCTTCATAGGTCGTGGGAAATGGTAAACAATAATATCACATCTTTTACAGAATTTACGTAGAAATATTTAATCTAAGAGTGGGTATAAGAAATAGACATAATTTAATTTATTTGATAAGCGAGTTTTGGTAATCCTGCACTTAGAAATCATAGAAGTGAGTTGATGAAAGTTTCCAATTTGAACCTGCCACAATCATATTGAAATAATATCTATCAGTACCTTCAAGTAATAATCCTACTTCTACTTTTTACCTATAGAAGACCGATATCTATACAAAACTAATTAAAAAAATATTGGTGCATATTTTTTTAATTAATATATGTATAAATAAAATTATATATATTATATACAAAAGATACCTAGGTACGTAATTTAAAACAAATTATTATATACTAATCCTTATCAATTACAAAGGTATCAATTATTGATAAAAAAAAGTCATATGGGCAATATACCAACAAACAATATTATTAATTTTATCACATATTTAAAATATTTAATTATAAGTATGTTATGTAGTTACAGTTTTTGCTATAAATACTACTTTATTCTCTGGAAAAATAGCCAGACTAAGGTATTTTTTCGATATGGTAAAAACAATTTTGGGTTCATTTTTGATTTGTTGGTTTGTAGTAGTAGGTAAGTTAAATAAATTTACTGCAATATTAGGAGAGCTCGATCTGAAGAATCTACCAAGAAAAGGTAGGGGGAAACACTGTTCATAAAAGATAAAATGAATATGTAATTATTTTTTTTTATTTTGCCTATTTTCGAGAAAAATAGAAAAGTGATTTTCTGATATAAAAAGTAGGTAGGGTTAACACCTTCTAACGTGTCTAGTAACAGGGTACACTACTTGGGGACCAGGTAGCCTATCGGGCTCAAATGAAAGAGCAAAATTTCCCATTTAAATAAACTAAGGTTGACGTTATTTTGCCATAACTTTTTTTAAAGCCGTCATAAATTAATTTTGTGGGATCTATTATTTCTTTAACATAAAAATTTTTAATGGTAAAAACAAAAACATAATTCGTTTTACAAATCTAACTACCTAGGTACCTACTTTCTAATATATTAGCGGAGGAAGACTTAAAGTGTCTTATTTGTTTCCATTTAACTTACAACTTTATTTCTATTAAGTATGGACTTTTTTTTTATTTCCAAAGGATCTTCAGAGTGCATCACCGTATGTAAAGTAAATAACTTTTTACCCTCTGCTTAAAAATATTAAAAGACCCAACCCCAAACTCTGATGTTCATGTAGCAGGTTTTCCGATTACCCTTTCGTTTTCAAAATAATATACTATAATTTGTGTTAGTATAAAAAGGCAAACTTTAAAAGTTATTTTCTTCAAAAGAAAGGCCTTAATTAAAAATCTGTTTCAAGACTAATAAAGTTGAACCTACTGTTGAGCTACCCATCAACCTGCCTGCAACTATTTTCAAAATATTTATCTTGGCCATCGTTAATAGTAAAGAAGTTAAATGTACCATTAAATTATTTTATCATTGCTAAATAAATAAGTATAGATATCTTGAAATAAATTCTACAGCTTTGAAGGGTTTTAAGTAACTGCTATAAAATGTCGCTTGCAAAAGCTATGGTAGACTCCTTCTAAACGACCCAGGCCAGGCTAGGGTCAGCGTAAAATACCAATAAAATTTTATTGTGATTAAAAAATTACTATTTAAATTCTTATTATGATTTTATTATCGAATAAATTACAATTTTAGGTTTTGGGTATGAATGGGTACCATTTACTAGTAAAAATACTTCCGGTTTTGTAAATGCCATCGATGAGTACTGGGTGGGACGATCTCATATACAAGATGAGCTATTCGTAGCGGTCACTATTAAAAAAAGAAATCCTGGAGAAGTATTTTATGGCGCGATGCCGAATGGAACTCTTGTTAAAGTAAAAGCTAGTAATCTTGAGGTTAGTAAAATACTTAAAAATAGAGTGAAATATCAAGAGAACAAGTACGAATACAGTTACTAATTTTATATAATAGGATAGAAGTGTATATATATCGCATTTTACATAAATGTATTAAGCTTAATGCAGATAATTGACTTGTTATCTCTTGCCAGTTGCGTAAGAACTGAAGTGACATGCTTTTCTTGGAGACTAGCAATATATTAAATTGTATGTTTTCCTCCATTCACAACACTAAGTTGTAGTTGTATTGGTATATTCTTCACACACTTTTCCAGAAGCTATCACAATAGATGCAATTAAAAAAAAGTTTCAATTCTTGTATATGAGGGGAAAATAAACAAATATTTTTCATGGTTTGCAATTTTCGGATTGATATTTTCTCAAATTTTGAAATTTCTGCTTTTTGCCATAATTTATTAGGGGATCAAAAATATTTCAAAAAATATTAAATGAATGTGAAACTGATAGTAAAATATTTTAATTTCTTTATAAACATATATTATTTTGGCCTTGTTTATGAGCATCAATACAAATACCATTACTCCTTAACTTAATACTACTTATCAAAAGACCGATAAATTTTGGGCTTATAATGTACTTACTTTACCAGTGTTTTTGGATTTTTTCCAAGAAATTGATGGATTCTTTTGTTACCGCATTTAGTCCAGTTGAAAGATTCACCCTGTATATATAAGAATCCGCCCGTATTTCTTTTTAGGTATTAGTACAGGGGAAAGACGATTTTTTCATTTTTATTGAAATGACTCCAGAAACGATTCGAGAGAATAAAAACGTCGACTTAGTGGCAGTGCATAATAGAACTGATAAAAACGATCCCGTTTTATATGGGTTAAAGAGGATAATGAATGGTAAATTTGCATTTTTTAGCTTTTTTTTAACATTAAGAGTTTATATACACGCGGATTTCAGATTCTGAGTAAATACGGTGTTCGGTGAACCGAACAGATTTTAGAACCCAGGCAAAGTTGCGGCTATTTACTTAAAAAAAATGATTAAATTTTAAATCGAAATGAAGTCAGTACTCAGGGACCCAGGTCCACACCAGATTTATTTAAAAATGACCACTGACTACTAATTAAATTAGGGAGCACTTGATTAAGCTATCCTATTCAAAATATCTCGAAGAATTCGATGTTACTAAATGTAGACAAGACCCAGTGTGTTAGATTTAATAATAGACAAAAAACGGATGATAGTATTAATTTATTTATTGATGATCAATCCTTGTGCCAAGTTCAGAGCACTAAGTTTCTTGGTATTCATCTGGACGAATGTTTGACATGGAAGGTATATTGTGAACATGTTATGTCTGAACTCAATTCATCCTTTTATCTGTTTATAAATTTAAGATCTATGTTAGGTAAAGAACATCTAATTATGTTGTACTACGCATATGTAGAATCGTACTTATGGTCTAACATTTTGGGGTACTTCGACCCTATTTAAAAATATTTTTGCAAAACAAAAAAAATCTTCAGATGTATAGCAGGTGTTCCTAATCGGTATAGTTGTAGAGAGATGTTTAAAAATTTTAATATATTACCTCTTCCTAGCCTATACATATTGGAATTAGAGTGTTTGTCCTTTGTAATAAAGGGGAATTTGTACAAAACAGGGATGTGCACGGTTTTGATACAAGGCACAAAAATAGTTTTCGTGCTCCGCACTCTAGAGGATTAGTAGCCTATAATTCTCCTAAATGTCTGGGTGTTAGAGTTTACAATGTTTTGCCCAAAAAAATTAAGGATTGTAATAGTATTGTAATGCAATGTTTTAAAAAGTCATTAAAATCATTTTTAATATCTGAATGTTTCTACAGCTTGGATGAGTTTTTAAGTGTCTGTCTTAACGCTTGTACATGTTTTATTTATATTGCGTATTGAAATGTTTTGTTTGTTGTTGTTCATGTTTAGATAGTTACTTAAGTTTCTAGTTTTAAAATTTAAAATGTACCCTGACTATTCCCCTACAATTGTAAATTGTCTCTGGGAAAATAAATTATTTGATTTGACATTTAATTTGAAAACTGATTAGTGTAAGAATTATTACTGATTATATTTTAATCTATTTATATTAAATATTGTAATCAATAATGATAAAATTAGCTTCGATGTGTAATAATTTAATAATTTTTTTTTTATATTTATATAATTTTTGATTAAATGTTAGAAAGTTATGGACAATATTCACAGAGATTTAAGACGTCCCCCATTTCCTAACAAAAACTTTTGTATATAACTAGCGAAAACTATTCACTCTGTTTGAACTCTGTATTAATGTGAACTATTTAAAGTATGACAATACATTTTATAAGTAGAAAGACTGCTTAGCAATGTGATCACCACTAAGTCCTCTCTTAGCCGTAATCTTTATATCACACCTGGAGTTATGTAAGAAAGAGGGTGTTCCAATTTAAAAAAAGTATGTTTGGTTGGGACTCGATTTACGACAGACCCTGTATAAAGCAAAATATTTTTTAAATGTGCTACTTAGGATTTTGTACAATTCTTATTAAAACTTTTTGTTTATTTAACACCATAAGAGAGTTGTCGTACTTTTTAGCACTATTTGGGACACCCTGTATGTGTATAAGTTACAAAGAAGTTTTGTTTAGTAACCGCGGAAAACCTTACTTTTGCTTTTATAAGACCGAATTGGTGTTTAATAATAATTACGAAGTACAGTATAAACTCGATACTTCGGACACTCGCTAGCCCGGACACTCCAGTAATCCGAATGCTCTTTTGCGAAATTTACCTCTGTAGTCGGGACCAAAATACCAAAACAATACTTTTTCCTGCCTGGACACGCAAGCATCACTAACACTTAGCCTTGATCATAAATCTTAAATATTAGATTGTCTTGATAAAGAAAAAAAAATACGTCAAGGTACATTGAAATAATGGTTTTCCAAAATCTACGGTTTACAACATAAAGAAAAACAAGGAAAAAACAAGAACATTTATGTCAAAATCATTTCAAGGAGCAGGTAGAAATACCAATAGGTACCTATATTTTGATTTAAAGAAGTACCTAGTCCATGCTTAAAGTGGAGTTGAAAGTATAGGAAAGAAAGAAAAAACTAAAAGTCTTCCTTCACAAAATTTAATAGAATATAGAAATTCCTTAGGGGTCTCTACATGTTTTGAACGTAGAAACGTTCATCATCAGGAGACAGAAAATTTATAACGCTGATGGTAAAGCCGAAGAGAAAATGGTAAAAAACCTCAATGGAGCTTTTATGGCATTAAAAATTTGAAATGTAGAAGTGACATATACAAAAAAAGTTGAGGAGAGTTAAAACATGCAGAGCATGTGAAGGAATAAGTCTAAACAATCAAATGAAATGAGGAAGAAAAAAAAGACCTTCTAAAGAGAAGGTGTCGAGGATTTTTTAAATTATTTATATAAAATTACACTTATTATTGGTATGTCTGTAAGACAGTTTAAAGATGAGAAAAGTCATTTATAGAAGTCATGATCTGTAAAAATAAAATTCGAAGTTAGAAACAAAAGTAAAAAAGCATTTTTTTATATAATTTTTTTTTTTGGTTAAAAAGAAAGTACTTACGTCAATAATTTTTGAAGAGTGATTTTTGGGGTACTGGGGGTTAAAGCCCATCAGTAACCCCTCGAGAGGTTAATTTAAAATTGTTGAAATTGGTAATACAATCGCACATTTTAGAAAATTTTTAACACCTTCTCTTTAGAAGGCCTTTTTCTTCTTCCTCATTTCATTTGGTTGTTTAGACTTCCTTTATCACATGCTCTGAATGTTTTAACTCTCCTCCATTTTTTTTATATATGTCACTTCTTCATTTCAAATTTTTAATGCCATAAAAGCTCCATTAAGGTTTTTTACCATTTTCTCTTCAGCTAATACCATCAGCACTACAAATTTTCTGTCTCCTGATGATGAACGTTTCTACATTCGAAACATGTAGAGGCCCCTAAAGAATTTCTATATTCTATTAAATTTTGTGGAGGAAGACTTTTAGTTTTTTCTTTCTTTCCAATAGGTATATACTCCAGTGGTCCGGTCATAGGGCAGACCGATATGTGTCCGGACTATTGAAGTTGTACTGTATTTTAAAATGAGTGAAAATAAACCATTTTAAGGGTTCCACTAACCATGTTTTTTAATGGACATTTTGGGAAATGAAGGAAAATGATCGATGCTGTCATTTTAAAAATAAATGATAATGTTATTGACAAGGAAACTTTTAATGGAAATAAAGGATTGAACAGAAATGACCGAAAGTGATTTAGGCGCGGTTGTACAATTAGAGCTAAACTACCTAAAGTTGAACACGGTTCAAAAAAGTAATTCTGTTAAACAATCAACTTTTAACCACAGGTGTACAAAGCAGGGCTCAAGAATAAATTGTCATATTGGCAATGGTTGCGATTGCGTTGTCAAAAAATACTCCATTTCTAACCATCAAACTTTATGTTGTTATAAATACTGTTTTTGAAGAGATAGGGATTTTTAACTACATCCTTAATATTAGTATAATTGAAAATTCAACTTTTTACCCTGTAGACTTTTTGTTTTAGATATATCTCATCTTTATGGTATACAACAAACATATAAGCCAATAATAACAATCCTTAAAAGAACCTAAAAAATATGCCTATGCGTTAAAATAGTTATTGATTAGTTGATGTCGAACAACATTATTAACATTTATATTATATATATTCATGTAAGGTTAAACATTATCGCCGTTAACAAAATTCACCGCCGCTTCTTCTTCTCCATCTTCTTTCACAGGAGGTTCAATAGTTTGGAAATATTTTCTTAAATTAGCAATAGCTCTGGAAACTTTCACTACTATTCGACTAGCACAGTTTCTAGAAAACTTTCAGTGGCATAATACTTTAATGTAAGAAGTACCATTTCTTCTGGCGTTACAGCATGGGACAGAGGAAAAATTACTCCATTAAACCTGTGTGTATAATGAAAAATTAATATTTTGCAGACTAATATTATAATATAGAATACTTAAGAATACCTATCTGTTAGTGAATATATTTCGACTGAGATTCAGTCAATTATAAGTCGGGCTCCTTCCTTAGATTACCTAAATCTTTTTGTAAATTCTTTATTGTCCCCAATTTGAAAATGGTCAGGTATCGGCCTTTAGTTTTAGGGTCGTTTTTGCGCATTTTCTATAGCTTCCAGTATATCCATAAAGCCCTGGTCATCCTATTCGTCCATTAATTCAAGACAGTGTTGCCCTCACCATCAAGTCAAAGGACATTATAGGGTTTATTATTATACGGAAAATTGACCACTTCCGTGAAGAATGCCATGTGGATCAGGGTTTAATACTTGAACCTAATTTGTACAACCTTATTCGAGCTTTAAAGCTTGATTTGGCGTTGAATTAAGCCAAACCGTAATTGTACAACCGGGCCTTTTCGGTTTTATTTTTATTTTTATTTTTATTTTGAAATATACTTTTTGTGGCATCCGGTGTTTTAACTTTATATTTTAGATAAATATATAGCGATGAGTGTACCTCCTCCATACACAACAGGATTATGGGTAGAACCAAATACCCTAGAAGTAAAAATGAACAAAGACAAGGTTTTAGGTATACTTGTTTACGCAGTTAACGAGCACTAATGGTAGTTACCTATCACGACATATTATGTCTTTCTAGACGTACAAAGTAATAAAAATTTTTTAAAAATTTAGTATACTTCCTTATTTTTGTCCTTACTTATTTGTGTAATTAATAAATTTTATTAACGACCATGTGTTTGAAACATAAAACATTTATCAAAATTCAAAGTAGGTATTGCGGTCTTTTAAGTTTTTACTAGTTTGTTCAACCGACCTTTTACACAAGCAACTATTTAATGTATCATTCTTCGTACTGTGAATAAAAAAAAACATATATATAAATTTTTAAGCCCGTCCGGCAGTCATACGTAAATTCGATAATGAAAAATTAAATGTAAACATTAACAAACTGACTTACAATATTTGAATATACATTATACAATCCTCCTTACTGCAGAAATCGGTTGAGCAGTTGAACCAACAAATTTTCCTAGAAAATAAACTAGGAACTGCTCCCGCAATGTAACTCCTAGGCTCTTTTTCCTACAAGAGTCTGCAAGATGGCAATGTTCATCGGAACCTCATGGAAATGTTATTTGGCTTCTAGCCCCAATCTCATATATATAAAACCAGTATAATGAGCCTAATGAATAAAAATTAAGCAATTACTTAAAGCAATTACTTTTTAGTAAAAGCAATTACTTGAAGCAATTACTTTTTGTAAAAGTAATTGCTTGACTAGCAAATGCTATAAGTAAAAGCAATCGCTAGATCTGGATATGAATAAAATTTTGAAGCAAGTGCTGTTTTTCTTACACCTCTGTAGCAAACTAATACTTATTTAACACAAGTTCAGAAGTGGCTTATCCACTTGTTCAGATTATAGATTTTATGTTCAGTTTGGTGCCTAATTTGCAAAAGAGTTGACGTAAATACAATGAGCCTAATGAATAAAATTTAAGCAATTTCTTGAAGCAATTACTTTTTTGTAAAAGCAATTGCTTGACTAGCAAATGCTACAAGTAAAAGCAATTGCTAGATCTGGATACGAATAAAATTTGAAGTAATTGCAGTTTTTCTTACACCTCTGTAGCAAATGCTTATTCAACACAAGTTCAGACGTGTCTTATCCACTTGTTCAGATTATAGATTTCATGTTCAGTTTGGTGCCTAATTTGCGAAAGAGTTGACGTAAATAAAACAACGTTGGTCTATTTATTTACTACAATAGCAATCTGTTAAATTTTTGTGGAAAATAGGAAACCTATATTTGTGATATGGCAGATTTCAGTGAAAATGAGGAAAGTGATAGTAGTGATGAAGAAATTAAGACAAGCAATTAATATTTGTTCACAAATTGAAGGAACATAAATAAATCTCTCTGACCACAACCATTTAGCTTCCACAACAGCTTCAGCACTTGTACGGAAATTTAATAAAAATATTGGCCTTCTCCAAAACTGCTCCCATTACAGAAGTGTATGTCTTATGGACAATAGTTTGGTCAACACCGAGTTCTTTACCTACAGCATTTCGAAAGCCCGGATCCGACAATTTCCGCAGAAAGACTTTAATCTTATTTAAAGGCGACAGTGCCCTCGCCTTTTACCAGTATCAGTTAAAAATAATTTGCCAACCACTCAACATTTTCGCAGTCAAATCGATATAAATTTCTGAAATCATCATATCTGCAATTTTTACGTACACTGTAGATTTTTCTTTTACGGACGTTCATATATTCAGCCATAATTGAAGACATAAATTAAGAACAACGCACGTGTATGCCGCGGAGAACTAAAGTTGACTGCTAAGGGGTCGACCTATCTTAAAAAGTTGAAAGCAATTGCTACACTAGAAAAAGCAATTCCACAATTTTTAATCACATTTTAAGCAAACGATAGCAATTGCTTCTATTTTTTAAGAAAAAGCATTGACTTAAAGCAATTCCTGCACTTTTAAGCAATCGCTGGACGCAAAAGCAATTACTTTAGTTTTTATTCATTGGCTTTCAAGAAATTACTCCGATTTTATAAGAAAAAGCAATCGCTACATTTTGATTCATTAGGCTCATTATCACTAATGCCATGTTACAATTATTGGGTTTCCTGTGGAGGAAAAAATCGGGTTACGGAGTTTGCGCAGTTCATATAATTTTGTGATCATGTAAATACTTAACAGGGCCGGCTAAAATTGTAATTAATTATTTTTTAGTGCTAAAATTTTGAAATACTAGTTTATTACATAGGATAGCAAAGGTAGTTCAGGGAACCATTACCAGAATTATAAGTTATAAGGTAAACTAGACAACATATACTTAAAAATCACACAAATACCGTTTACAGATAAAATGATAATAATTAGTGACCGGTTCTGTCCGCATCGAAGCAACAGACACGAAAAACATCTAGTCTAGGTTTGAAAGACCAGACGAGAAGTTTTTGAAATAGGCAAGATTTCTATTCTTGTGTAATACGAAATTCAATAAAAGTTACAAATTTAAGAATAGAGTCCCTTCCGTCAACTTTCTGTTTATATAAATTTAAAAGTGCAGTGCATGGATCTTGCGACTAGTTTTTCCCAACAGAGAGGAGCCGTTATCGGACGACAAGTTTTTGTGTCGAACGCAGAAAGATACACAACTACATAAAACAATGCCGTGTGGTTGTGTGGCAGGCTGTGAAGTCAAGGGCATCTCGTATAGGGGGCAAAAGAAATGTTTGCCATTTGGCCTTACTTTTTGGCAGTGCAGCTTGGTAGTATATTCACTATAGAAGTTTTGCAACCAATAAAGATATGTAGGAACCCAGGCTTCTTGTATATAGATGCTGATAAGATTTAATGCTGTAGTTAATAACTTAAGTAAAAAAGAGTACTATTAGTTTCAACGTATTTGTTGCGCAGATCACATCGTTGTTCCTAGTCTTCTAGCAGTCCTATCTGAATTTGAATTTTATTGATCGTACCAATAATTGTTTCAATTAATTTGAAGAAATAGTCCATCCTCAAAGTGGAGTTGAAAGTATGAAAAGGAAAGAAAAACACAAAGTCTTCCTCCACAAAATGTAATAGAATAAAAATTCTAGTTTAAAGACAGAAATTTATTTTATGCTGATGGTGTTAGCAAATAAGAAAATTAGAACCTTAATGGAGCTTTTACGGACTTAAAAAAATTTAAAAGTAGTAGAAACATGATATGAAGAAAACGGATAATGGTTAAACCATACTGAGTATTTGAAAACGTTATTAAAGAGGGTCTAAACCAACCAAATATAATGGGGATGAAAAAACCTTTCTAAGAAGGTGTCGAAGATTATTTAAATTTTGAAAAACTTATCCAGCATAAGAATGTCTGTAAGACATTACGAGGATAAAAGTGCAGTATCACAATAATGTTATGTGGTAAAAAGAGATTTTGGGGTACTGAGGATTAATTTCTGTCTCCTGATGATGAACGTTTCTACGTTCGAAACATGTAGAGACCTTTAAACTAGAGTTTTTATTCTATTAAATTTTGTGGAGGAAGACTTTTGTTTTTCTTTCCTTTTCATGTTTCAATTAATTTATTTTTACTTTGTATTTATGTTTTTTTAAACTTTGCATGACAGATAAAGCTATAAAAGATTCTTATTTCGCACAACCACAAACCATCATTAGTATTGAACTTTATAATCCGTGGACAAATTTTACCATCTCAGTCAACCATGTTGCATAATTGATAATCATATGCAATGTTAAACAACAAGAACAATATCACACTATTTAAATTTTTGAGAACTACAGTACTGATTTTTAGTGGTAAGTATATGCTTTATTAACCGTAGCAAGCAAATATTATTATGATTAATGTCAAGTTTCATTACAACTGCCAATTGGAACAAATACAGTATACAAAACCAGATTACACCCCCAATAGAACTTGATAATTACTGTGAGTCTTCACAGCAATAATGGTTATAAACCATTCTATGGTAGGGTTAACTTCGGTCTCCTATATTGGCTAAATTACCGTGATATTATCACTACAGAACGGTCTAGCAATTTTCGTTGTCTTACAGTAGGAAAGGGCGTTGCTGTCACCAATAGTATTACACAGTTGTTGTATAAAGAGTATGTGAATTCTTATAAGAAATAGCAAGGTTTTTTCTCGGTGTACCTATGCATTGTTTATTTACCTAAATAAATGGAATTTTCATCAATGATTAATGGAATTGGTTTAAAAATGCATTTACCTGATCTGAATAATATTGAGTTGTATTATTATTTTTGATATATTGTCATAAAAATAGGGCATTTTCCAAAATTATTATTTATTTCCTAAATTATTATTGTTTCTAATTTAAATCTAGTCCAAGCTTATTTTGCAAACTACACATAAACATCGGCTTGTTTTATTTATACTGATCTAATTAAACAAAGGACGATCAGTATAAATAGCAAGTCGACAAGCTTGGACGACATCCACTCTTGGGTCACACACTCACTCTCTTAGTGAGGTCCCATCACGACACTCCTCGACGCGTCTCGACTGCCCGTTACGGCACCTGCCATTCACCGCCCTAGCCAGTAAAGCAGCCCGTAGGATCAGGTATATAATGTATTTATATTTGGTTTGCTTGTCTACAACAGATTATAGTTGTTTTTAGAAAGCCTGTCTACCTTTATTAACCTCTCGCTAGTCTCGCTAAACTTAGCTACAACCCCATACGCAACATTATGCATCTCTCCGCACACAAAAATCACGACAAGTGGCAGAAGCTCCAATACTTCAACAACACGAAAATTTCCAGGGCGATACCATCCAAAAAGCGCCAAAACGTATGGTGATCCAGCCAACTACCCCAGTTGACGACAAGAAGATGAATGTCCAGAAATGATCGCAATTAGGTTCCGGGTCCCGTGCAGGTCCAACATAACATGGACGTTAATAAAGTTACCTGCGCCACTGATACCTAACACATACTGGCACCACAGCGCTCCAGATCGCTATCAATAAATTGGGTAATTTAAAAATATTGATTCATGAGCGAGGCGTTACCGTCGGAACCCGTAAAGTAACCCATCAAAAGGCTCGTTGACAAGGACTTTAACTCTGTTCTTACACAATCATTTCACGGCACGATTTAGTTTAAAAGTTCAGACATGCTTCAAATAGATTTTTTTGTTTAGATTTTTAATCTATAATAGATTTTTATTGTGTTCGATAATCGGAGTCGTAGGTTACGCGATAAAGTAAATTAAACATAGAAAATTTCACACGAAATCATCCAGTCATTCCAGTTGTCAGTAAACTATTTGTAACTATCTAAGTATATCGGTATTAAAAAAATTATGAACGATTTCACAACATTGAGAGTATAATAAAAAAATCCCTTGTCGTACTTCCATTCTCTTTATTTTATTTCTCACCACAACGTTTCGGTTAGTTACATTACATTAGTTACGTTAGTACATCAAACCGTTTTCAAGTGTAAACTAAAATATAATTCTAAGGCTACTACTGTCTTAAATCCTACCCATGTGCAACAGTGCAATGAAGCTTGATGACTCCGCCTATGTGCTTATTGGAGTGTGAAGTTTGAGCTGTTTGTTTCGGATAAGGAGAGGCTTCCAGATGTTGGGATATCTATAATTGGTTGGTACAATTTTTTTTTTTTTAAATTGCTGTATTAAAAGTAAAAGTAGTTCATTATTCAACAACACTGTGCTGATAATGAAACTGATTACTACCAATAAAAACACTGTTCTAGCAAATCTGTAATTGATATAACACTAAATCGGGTTTGATACACTAGTAATTTATTTAATATGGGTTAATACAAAATAAGCTATTAATACAAACTACATAATATGTCTTAGCAAACCTGTTGTCTTAGATAATTTTCTTCAGTGTATGGGAAGAGGACTTTCTATTTCTTCAATATACGATTCGCCACAGTCGCAAGGGATTCGATCAATGTTTTTTTTTGTGTTTCCATTACGTGTGGGGGGGGGGGGTTACTTTCGTAAGAAGGCTTCTAAGCGTATTTTCGGATATAAAGGCTGTTTTGCTATTATATTTTTCGGTTACCTTTCTAATCTTTTCAGAAAAATCCCGTTAACATATAGTCGGATCTGGTCTTATCGTGCGGGTCATACGATTCAAGAAAGACATACTCTCAGTTTTTGTTTTCTTAACGTGCATTTAATTTTACCCTCTAAATAAAATACGTAAGATAAATGAGACAGACTTATTCCATTTTGACATGAAAAAAAAGGATATGTATTTACTTTCCAGCGATTATAAAAAAGCTTATAATAGCACCAACTACGTTTTATTTTAAATATGCCAGTTTTGTGACTTTGGCAGTTTGTGACAAAATGAAACAATTTTTTGGGTTTTTGCATCCCCAATCAAAAAAAATGGTACTTAATCTGATAAACTATTTCGAAAATGAAAGAAAAAGTGGAAATTCGCCAACCAATATTCAGGAAACAGTAGCCAAAGCACTGGGGATTAGTTTAAGGACTGTGCAGAAAATTGTGCATGAAATAAAACATAACATAATACCCAAGAATACTAAAAAGTGTAAACGAAGAAAGCCAAAGACTGAGGATTTAAGCGAAAATATTAAAATGGGAGTTCGAAATGTGATTTACGATTTATACAAATCAAAAACCAATGTAACTCTTCCAGTTTAACAAAAAAACATTAAAAATTCGGGGTGTTTTGGAAATTGGACTTGAAGCGTTATCAAAATTAATAAAAAATTTAGGTTTTCGCTATAAAAAAGAGTGTAACCGAAGATTTTTATGCGAGCAGCCACAGATAGTGACAATTACAAATCGAAATTTAGAAAAGTGGTATTTTTAGACGAAACGTGGATATTTTCGAATGGAAGTGGTTCAAAATCTTGGCAAGATGAGTCTGTAAAAAGTGTTAAAAGGAAAAAGGGGTGCGGTACGGGAAAGCGTTTTATTATTTTGCATGCCGGTTCTGCAACAGGATATGTTGCAGGTGCGAGTTTAATTTTTTCTTCAACATCAAAAAGTGCTGACTATCATGATAATATGAATTGCGAAATGTTTGAAAAATGGTTAAAAGTTCAATTGATACCAAATTTGGATGCTCCGTCTTTAATTGTATTAGATAATGCATCATATCATTCAAGAATTTTAAATAAACAGCCTACTTCATCTTGGAGGAAAAGTGATATTTATGAGTGGCTGGAAAAACACAACCAAAATCCTTTACCAAATATGCTTAAATCGGAACTCCTATCAATAGCAAAGTCTCTTAAAAAACCCAAAATATACGCGGTAGATGAAATACTGCGTGAATATGGTCATGAGGTTCTACGACTGCCGCCATATCATTGCCAGTTTAACGCAATAGAATTAATATGGGCTGGTGCAAAGTCTTATTATGAAAAACATGTAGGTGATGGACTTAAATCCGACCAAGTACAAATAGTTTGGCAAGATTCGTTAGATCATATTACACAAGAGTACTGGAAGAAATCGGTGGAACATACAGAAATATTAATAAGGGATTGGTGGGATCGAGAACAAGTACTAGATGTCGAAGTAGCGCCAATGATAATTGCTCCATTCGAAGACGACTCAGACGACGAGGACTTTTCAGATTTTATAAGTGACGATGAGAGTTTTTAGGCTATAATTATAAACGGTGTTTTTCGTTTACATTTTTTAGTATTCTTGGGTATTATATTATGCTTTTTTTCATGCACATTATTCTGCATAGTCCTTAAAGTAATTCCCAGTGTTTTAATTACGGTTTCCTGCATATTGGTTTGCGAATTTCCACTTTTTCTTTCATTATCGAAATAGTTTATCAGACTAAATGCCATTGTATTTTTAGGTTTTAGTAGTAAAATTGTTAAAATAAATTGCACTGTTTATTATTATCGTTTTTAATTAAAGGGTACAGTATATAATTAACGATTATATAATTTTTTTGTAACTTTTTCAACTCCCCTGTACATAATTTTTACAAAACTAATAATATTAGGTATATGTGGCTATCTTCGCGATAGCTAAAATAATGAAACTATTTTTCCTTCCTTCGGTATATTTGTAAATAATCTCACAACATTTTGATAGCCTCTGTGTTGTCTGATTTGACGACGCATATGATCAGTGACCTTTGGACCCGCACGTTAAGACCAGATCTGACTATATATACACACGTCAAACGTCGCAACTACAAATGATTCGCTCTCTCTTTAAACAAGAGATGGTTTGGCGATGCGTTGTTCACGCCGGCGATACTAATTGATATTATTTATTCTCTCATACTCACATAAAACGTCACTGTAACTTGGGGTTTGCCAATACGGTATATATGTATATTTTAACAACGGGCTCCAGTAATTAAATTTAAAACATTTATAAAAGTTATAAAATTCTATAAAGAAGGCTATAACGACAAAGGCTGCAGCCAAAAAGTAAATTAACCGGGTAGTTAAAGATCGTTTTTACTTAGTTTTAATGCTCATTAATGTCATAATATGAGATAGAGCGGCGACTTCAAAAAGGACTTTTCGACCAAAACGTCAATGAAACCATCGAGGTGCGATGTTTATCGACCCGAAATTGAATTTATTTGCCCGAAAATTAAAATCGGACGTCCAAAAATCAATTTACAGTAATTGTATTTGCTGCTAAGAATTTTCGGTCCTTTAGCGCGACGACGATAAGCATCTTGCGCCATGTTGTGTCGGACGATACTTTACTGGAATTGCAATTTTGTTGAAGAGGTTATAACTAGGGTTGGGCAAAAATTCGATATATCGATTCGATTCTATTGGGGGTGTAATCCGGTTTTATATACTGTACTAGTTCCGACTGGCAGTTGTAATGAAACTTAACATTAATGATAATAATATTTGCTTGCTACGATTAATAAACCATATTATACTTATCACTAAAAATCAGTGATGCAGTTCTCCAAAATTTAAATATGTTCTAGTGTGATAATATTGGTCTTGTCGTTTAACATTGCATTTATGATTGTTTATTATGCAACATGGTTTACTGAGATGGTAAAATACGTCCATAGGAGTTTATATTTACTTCTTACTATAATATACCATGTAATATATGAAAATAAAGAACTACTAATGGCTGTATTCACCAATTTACACTTTAATCAGAATTAGATAATTCTTCAATTTGCGTCAATCACGATTTATTTATTTTGAGTATCCACCAAGTTTTTATTTGCATAAATTTACTAATCACGAATTAAATTACCTGGCAATCCTGTTTTCTTCAGGGATTTTTTGTTCTTCGGTAATCAATAACTTGCCTGCTAACGCAAAAGAGTATGTGACAAAAGTGAGTTTTGAGAAAAATAACTTTTGTATTTATGCATAAAAATAGTAGCGCATGTCTAAAAAGTAAGTTAAGTTAAAAAAAACATTTAGTTAACATTTATAAAGTAAGTCCCAAAAGTTATGTCTAAATTCTTGGGAGAAAAAATAATAGCCCCAATATCTTTACAGGGTGTTTAAAACTTAGGACAAAAAATACCCCATTGATTCATCCGGAATAGTTGTCCTATCGACCACGACCCATCATTAAAAAAATTCAGCACATTCCTAATTCAATTATCTATAAAAGGGCAAAAGAATATTAAAAGTTGGATTAAAATCAAAAAAGTTATAAAGGATTAAATTTAGCAAAAAATCCAAGGTGCCGGTTTATTATTAGCAGCACAAAATCAAATACACAAAAAAATTTCATAATTCCTCATTTCCAATTTTGCTTCAGTTCAAAACCTGCTTAAAATAAAGCTTAATATTACAATTAAAATAACATTGCAAGATATGGTTGGAATTTGTATTACACACTGTTCTGAGCGATGATAAGCAGTTCATAATTTTCTGTATTATTTGAAGAAATAGTCCAAGTCTTTCTCCGCAAAATTTAATAGAATAAAAATTCTCTAGGGGTCTCTATATGTTTCGAACGTAGAAACGTTCATCATCAGAAGACAGAAAATGTATTTAGTGCTGATGGTTTTAGCAGAAGAGAAAATGGTGTAGAACCTTAATGGAGCTTTTATGGAATTAAAAAATTGATGTGTAGAAGAGACATAATATGAAGCAAATTGATAAAGGTTAAACCATACTGGCTATGTTAAAAAAATAAACCCCCTTTAATAACTTTTTTAACATACTCAGTATGGTGTAACCTTTATCAATTTTCTTCATATTATGTCTCTTCAACACATCAATTTTTTAATTCCATAAAAGCTTTATTAAGGTTCTATACCATTTTCTCTTCTGCTAAAACCATTAGCACTATATAAATTTTCTGTCTCCTGATAATGAACGTTTCTACGTTCGAAACATGTAGAGATGTAGAGAGAGGTTTTTTCTTTCGTTCCCATTTTTGTATTATATTTTGCTAGATAATCACCATAAGAAAGAAGCAAGTAAAATGGGTGACAAGTAGGTAATCATAAAAATTACTTATTTTGCATCGAATAAGCTAAAATAAAACCAATAAAAACGTAGTTCCTAAAACTCCCGAAACCAAAACAAATAACAATTTAGTTAGAAGATAAACCAAAACCAGACGACAAACAAACATAATTAAACGAGTAGCCATCACGACAACGATCATCAGTTCTTCACATTCACGCGTTTGGCTCGGGGAACGTGTTGAAGATTTATCAAAAAATAGGAGACACTTTCAGCTGTCAAACGGAATGACAGGTGGCATCGATAAGCGCGTGAATAATATGCTTGTACGGAAACTTGTCTCGGAGTCATTTATAATTTAGTGGGATACCTACCCACTAACAAAATTACTACATTCTGTGGTATTTTTTTAAAAATAATTAATATGGCTAGTGTTTGAGAAGAATTTGTAAAACATAGTATACGCGCTGTTATTTCAATAGATGTCCTTTTATTTGTTAAGTAGGCTGTCAAATACCTACTCCATCAAAATACCCAATCCAGCACACGAACCAATTTTAACATGTTTAACTTTTTAATAAAAAAATATCAGAAATATACAGACTCTCGGCGGATAGCACAAATGGATAAAAAATTTCATTTTTCGGGAAAAAGTCATTCTTGACAAAAAGTTTTGCTTGTAAAAAAAATGCAATTCACGAAGAGAAAATTTTGATTTTTTAGACAGGATTCGCAAAAACTTCAAAAACATGATTTTTCTCCAAGAGTAAACTACCTCTATTTTTCATTTTTTACCAAAATGCCAATTAGAAAACTTATTTAGAATAACGTTTTTAATTTAAATCCGAGATTTAAAATAAATCTTTGATTTTTTTAGGTTTTTTAATTTTTAGAGGTAAAAGATTTTTTTTTTGGATAGCAGCATTAGCGGTCGAAATACATACATTGTCAATGACAGAGGGGTATCAAAAAGTTAAAAAAAAAAACTGATTTTTGGTGTTACCAGAAATACGAATTTTTAACTTCACAAATGAAATGACCCCGGAAATAACACAAAAAAATCTTAAAATAACAACAAATCATAATGTCATAATTTGCTATTCAAACACTCCCCCTCCATATTCAACACATTTTTCCAGCTGTAAACGAATGTGGTCAAAACTTCTTCGAATTTCTTCAATGGAAATTGTTTGAACAGCTTCAACAATTCGCTGTTTTAGAAGCTGTACGTCGTTCTCAATTGGACGGGAGTACACTAATTGTTTGAGGCGCCCCCAAAGATAGGCATCTGAAATAGTTAAATCGGGACTTCTTGGGGGCCACAGAACCGGACCATTCCGACCAATCCATCTGTGGCCAAATGTATTATTAAGCCATAACAAAGTTGTAAGAACTTTCGCCCGCACCGTAACATAAACCCTTTGTTCTAAGGTCAACATTTTCAAAACTTATCAAATTCTATTTGACAACTTCAAATTTGCCCCATACGTAAAGCAGCGTAATAAAAAGGTAAAAAAATTCCTTGTTTTTACAAAAGATGGTAGTAATGCATTTAAAATTTTAAAATAAGATACACACCACCCATTATGAAAATAGAGTCTAATAAAATGTTACATTAATATTTTTATTGGGCAGCAAAATTTCCATTTACCTCTAAAAATTAAAAAACTAAAAAAATCAAAGATTTATTTTATAGTTTTCTAATTGCCATTTTAGTCAAAAATGAAAAATAAAGGTAGTTTACTCTGGGAGAAAAATCATGTTTTTGAAGTTTTTGCGAAGCCTGTATAAAAAATCAAAATTTACTCTTCGTGAATTGCATTTTTTTACAAGCAAAACTTTTTATCAAGAATGACTTTTTCCCGAAAAATGAAATTTTTCATCCATTTGTGCTATTGTATAGTAAAAAGCTTGAATACTCTCGCAAGATGGGGGCAAAGTCACGTGACACTCTGTCAATTTTGGTCTATTAAATTTTTATAAGTTGGCGTGAATTACAGGACCGGACTTGAAAATTATACATGTGATACCTTCTAAAACAATTTATGCAATAGCCTCATCGGTTCTACCGCTTTAATATTGCCAAATAATAAGTAATAGGTACCTAATAATTTATTTTGAAAGTTTTGTTTTATAAATATTATAATTTAAGGTAGGTAATAATAAGCATGAATTTCTATATGGTTTAAAGATAAAGTGTCAAAATAGATTTAAAAAGTTTATAATATTATAAATATCCAAACCATAAAAATACTAAACTAACTGAAACACAACTTAAAATAGGATTCTGTCACTCATATTTAGAACAGATTTTTTTTTGTTTTATTTGTTCAGATTATACCTATAGGTAAAATACCTACAGTTCAACATAAACTAATTGAATTCAAGTTATTACATTCACTGTCAAGAAAATCCCCATATATGACTTACGTAAGGTACGTAGACCCAAATATGGTTTTTATAGAATTTGTTGGCTATGGTACGGTTACATTTCTAAACTTGTATGTGGGCTAACATAAAGTTAAAAGTTTCAATAGAGCCAGGGATTTAATTTTTCTGGTGGAAACCCTACTTGAGTTTTTGACTTACATAAGGTACGTCGACCCAAAAGTGGTTTTTATGGAATTTGTTGGTTATGATACAATTACATTATTTCTAAACTTGTATGTGGGCTAACATAAAGTTAAAATTTTCAATAGAGCCAGGGATTTAATTTTTCTGGTGGAAACCCTACTTGAGTTTTTGACTTACATAAGGTACGTCGACCCAAAAGTGGTTTTTATGGAATTTGTTGGTTATGATACAATTACATTATTTCTAAACTTGTATGTGGGCTAACATAAAGTTAAAATTTTCAATAGAGCCAGGGATTTAATTTTTCTGGTGGAAACCCTACTTGAGTTTTTGACTTACATAAGGTACGTCGACCCAAAAGTGGTTTTTATGGAATTTGTTGGTTATGATACAATTACATTATTTCTAAACTTGTATGTGGGCTAACATAAAGTTAAAATTTTCAATAGAGCCAGGGATTTAATTTTTCTGGTGGAAACCCTACTTGAGTTTTTGACTTACATAAGGTACGTCGACCCAAAAGTGGTTTTTATGGAATTTGTTGGTTATGATACAATTACATTATTTCTAAACTTGTATGTGGGCTAACATAAAGTTAAAATTTTCAATAGAGCCAGGGATTTAATTTTTCTGGTGGAAACCCTACTTGAGTTTTTGACTTACATAAGGTACGTAGACCCAAAAGTGGTTTTTATGGAATTTGTTGGTTATGATACAATTACATTATTTCTAAACTTGTATGTGGGCTAACATAAAGTTAAAAGCTTCAATATAGCTAGGGATTTATCTTTTCTGTCAATGGAAATCCTAATTTAACAGTTTTTGACTTAACGTAAGGTACGAAGACCCAAATACGGTTTTTATAGAATTTGCTGGTTATGATACAGTTACATTCCTAAACTTGTATGTAGGCTAACATAAAGTTAAAAGCTTTAGTTTAGCCAGGGATTAAATTTTTCTGTCAGTGGAAACCCTACTTTAACAGTTTTTGACTTACGTAAGGTACGTAGACCCAAAAGTGGTGTTTTATGGAATTTGTTTGTTAAACTGCAATTTATTGATACAGTTACATTTCAAAACTTGTATGTAGGCTAACTTTATGTTAAAAACTTTATTTTATTGTCATACAAACAATAATAATAGTAATATCAAATAATAATTTCACTTATGTAAGGTATGTAGACACAGAAAATAGAATTATATATTTGTTCGCTATCCTATTACATACTAATATGGTAATATATACTATTATAGTAACATAATTTTACTTACTATTACCTTACTATTGCCAAACAATAATAATATTTACTAATAACAATAATAAAAATAATTCCTTCAAAATCAAATAGCTGCTTTTTAAAGGTTAATAATATGGAAAGCTGTTTTGGCATTTGGTAGAACTAGGCGATACCCGGTTTTATCAACCTACCCGGTTTTGTCCAACTCTCCCCTACCTACCTAAGTCAGGGAAATACCTAATTTCTACTTATTTTTCTTGAAACAGAAAAGGATATCTAGATAATGTAAAATGCAAAAATTATACATTAGAAACCTAACCTTAACGAACAAACATTTTAAGAACAAAAATTTTACAAACTAACTTTTGGACAAAAACGGCGTTCAGATGAAATAAAACTTATTACTTATCGATGAAATCAACTAACGAGCAAGGCACACATTAATAATTATGATCCCTAATGAAAAATAATTAAAAAATTTTAACCTGTATCTAAATTTTTGGTCAAATGAATAATAATTGTAGGTACTTACAATTAAATGTAACAAAAACGCAATTTTTTTACTCGGTGTTTGGGCTCATTACGGTCCGCTACAAATCTAGGGATATTATTATGTCCCAATATCAGCTGATCAATGACAAATAACCGCTGTCATCTGTTTTAAAACGAGACTATTCGTGATATTTAGTATAAACCCTATCCGCGGACAGTCTGTAGTCACTGGACGCAAAGATCAATGCCCTGTCAGGTGTTAGTAAAATGTTTATAATCCTATTTTTTATACTGATATACTATTAATTACGAAATGGGTCAGTGCCTAGTTTCGGCTTCAAGCCTGCGTTGAATCTAATCCGATCTGACATAATCTCCACGGAAAAAGGGGCTTGACGTAAAAACCGAATACAATTAAAACATTAGATCAGGAGGTCTTAACTCCACACGACATTAAAATGGGGCTAATTAAATGTCATTAATATTTATGTGAGAATATACAGCGTTTGACAAATTTGAACTCGCTAAATAGAGTTTATTTTGTTTGAGGTCGGCATTTTAAAGCAGAACAAATATGGAAATAAATTAGAATTTAACCTATTAAAACTTTTACAAGTACTATTTCATATTTTGAGTCAAAGACTTCTTGCAATTTTTTTTTGTTTCACAGCCCAGTTAAATTTTACTGCAATTATGATTATGACTTTGTAGAAGACCCAATTGTATGATATTTGTAGCTTCTTGCCTACAAAAACTGTATTAAAACGTCAATTGGTCATTTTTATATTATATACAGTGTCACCAGTAAAGTCCGCATCCTATTGGATTTTTTTTTATTAATAGCTTTATTCAAAATTTGACTTTGGCATCAAGTTCTGCTTCGATCGAGATGAAAATTAAGCAAACAAATAATAGTCACGTGATTCGTATTATCCGTCAAATTTTAATTTTTTCCAAAAAATAATTCAAAAGTGGGGTTATTTTTGGAAATATCAAAAAAAGTTATTGGAAAAAGTTTTTTTTAATGCAGTTTCTAGCCCACGTGCAAAATTTCAGCTGCATAAGATAATTTTGATTTTTACCTATATTTTGCAAATTGCACCACTTTAGCAAAATAAGACCCAACGCAACCTACATAAAACTTGCTTTGCTTTGTTTCAGATACATTTTCTTTAAAGTAGCGCCATATTAAACGTGTGTTTTTCTACAAAATCAAAATTTTGCTATTAAAATTTGGTCGCATGTGATGCAAAGATTATTTGTTTTTGACCTTCTATAAGCGTAGTTTGTGTCTGAAAGTAATACACCTTAATATTAAGACAAAAAAAAACAGTGTCATCAGTAGAGTGTTCATTAAGTTGAAAATAAATTTTAGTTAACTTAACGTAAAGTTTATCTATTTTCAACGATTTAATTTAAAACCCCTTTATTTTTTTTATTTTTTTTACTTTCAGACACAAACTACGTTTTCAAAAATACTTATTTTATGAAGTTGCCTTATACAGGGTCAAAAACAAATAAACTTTGCATCACATGCGACCAAATTTTAATAGCCCAATTTTGATTTTGTAGAAAAACACACATTTAAAATGGCGCTACTTTAAAGAAAATGTATCTGAAATAAAGCCTTGTCATAACTAAGAAGTTTTATGTAGGTTGCGTTGAGTCTTATTTTGCAAAAGTGCTGCAATTTACAAAATATAGGTAAAAAATCAAAATTATCTTATCCAGTTGAAATTGTGCATGTGGACTAGAAACTGCATTTAAAAAAACCTTTTCCAATAACTTTTTTCGATATTTTTAGAAATAACCCCACTTTTGAATTATTTTTTGAAAAAAATTTTAATTTGACAGAAAATGCGAATCACGTGACTACTATTTTTTTGCTTAATTTTTATCTCGATCGAAGCAGAACTTGATGCCAAAGTCAAATTTTCAATAAAGCTATTAATAAAAAAAAATCCCATATGATGCGGACTTTACTGGTGACACTGTATATGCTTATTGTATATGCCATATCTAATATTTTCCATATCTCAGGTTTAAAAAAAAATATTGACTGGCGGTTTCCTATTTATTCTTCTTTTACTTAAGTTAAAATATAATATATCGTTGCTTTATGCAATATTTTTAGAAAAAATTAAGAAATTGTTAATTCTGCTGGCCGTAGGTGACCTCAATTAATCACAAAATCATATTTTTTTATAAATAAATATTTATTTTTCTAACAAGTGCGGAGAGTGATACTTTCCCGCACGCGACTGCAGTTGACCCGAACGACGCGGTGCGTAGTTCGGGCAAGCGGTCAAGGGCGGGAAAGACACAGTTATTGAGGTTAAACAGTAATTTCAAAAAAATGAACCTAGTAGAGTCGATTCACTCAGTAAACCTGCAAGATGGCCGACATGTCATATGACAAAAGTCATATAACAACTAAATAAAATAAATTTTTGCATTTTCAATGACTTTTGTCATATGACATGTCGGCCATCTTGCAGGTTTACTGAGTGAATCGACTTTAGCTACAACTGTTTTTTCGTCGCCAATTTAATGCAGATTTTTTGCTTCTATTAATGGATATCTAGCTACGGCTAATAGAGTTTTTTTTCAATGTATGTCTCGTTAATTTCCAAATAAATAAATAAACTTTCTGAGAGTCTTATGTAAAGAATTGTTGTGGGTAATAGTTTTCTTTCCGTGTGGGAGGGAGGGCGAAAATATGACTTTAGTATGATATACACAGAGTTACTTTACATCATTTTTCATTTGTTTAATCATTTGTTAAGCGTTATTATACCCTAGACTTAAAATAAATCTTATACGAAACGTAATAGGAAGGATTTTATTTAAAGAGACTGAGATTAAGATTTCTTAATGATGGCAAGTCGAGTATAATGCATTCCGCCACACACGGCGCATCTTCACGCGATCTTATCACAACGCGGCGCAAGTAGCCGCAACATTGTCACGTGATATGCGACATAGATCACAGCCAATGAAATTTGAATTTTAGAGGAAGCAAAACTAAAAAAGCTTAAAATTCAGCTGGTGGAGGCACGAATTAGTTAAGATCGTCAATGTAAAAAAAACATGTTAAACATGTTATTTGCCGCCCTATTTGGAGCAAACTAAACACTTATTATTAATGGGGGAAATTGAACTTAAAGTCGTCTCCACAAATAAATCAATGGTTAATTTTATCGAGGGGGTGGACATGTTTCGATGCTTGCACCGTCATCAGCACCATAGGGCCCAAGTGCCACTTACATGAAGGAACATTTTCAAAAATTATTAAAAAAATAAAAAGGACGAGAACTTTTCATGTTATTAATAATTTTTAAAATTGTTTCTTCAGGTGAGTGTCACTTGGGCCTTAGGGTGCTGATGATGATGCTTTCTAGCATCGAAACATGTCCACCCCCTCATTAGTTAATTAATAATATATTTTTGGAGACGACTTGGAGTTTAGTTTTCCCCATATCTCAACAGCTCCACTCTGAGATCAAGGACTACTTCCGTAATACTAATTATTAAGTATTAGTAAATATACAGGGTATTCGGAAAAGCCAAAAACCCTTCACAAACTACCAAAAAATTGCAACGGTGAGAACACGACGAGAGTAGATATACATAAATCAGGGCATCAAAATGACATTGACATATTATAATATGTGTTAGTCAAGAATAAGTTAAAAAAATATGTAAAAACATTAAAAATAAAACAATATTTTTCAGTTAATTTGTTTTTAAATAACGAACTCTTTAAATATTACATTCGTAGGATCGTATTATATGGGATGGGACATGTTATTCGGTTTCCATTGTCCAAATGATTTAGTGGTTTCGCGACACATCAGCGGAGGTCATAATATGGGCAGCTTAGGCCCATTCATTTTATTTATAAGAAGGTTTAAGGTTTTAACGTCATAATCTTTAAATGTGGTTACAGATCACACAGCGAGAAAGGATGGCTTCTGTTTTATAAGCCGGATATGTTAAAGGAAATATGGTTATGGGAGTTAATATCAACAACAAGCACTCATGCGCATAGAAAGTTTTTAAAATATTTTTTCTTCTTTGAAACAAGATAATATCGTTAGTTTAAGCTGCGAAATATAATTAATTTTTTTGATGGTGTTATGGGTTAGATGGTTACACTGAAAAAAAAGTCTTCTATTCCTTATACGAATTCACATACTCTTTATTAAACTGTTTAATACTGTATGTGACAGCAACGCGCTTCCCTACTGTAAGACCGCGAAAATTGCTGGACCGTTGTGTAGTGATAATAGCACGGTAATTTAACCAATAGGAAATATGAGTTAATGCTACCATAGAATGGTTTATAGCTATTATTGCTTTGAATACTCACAGTAACTATCAAGTTCTATTGGGGGTGTAATCTGGTTTTATATACTGGATTAGTTCCGACTGGCAGTTGTAATAAAACTTTTCATTATTCATAATAATATTTGCTTGCTACGGTTAATAAAGCATATACTTACCACTAAAAATCAGTACTGTCGTAGGTCTCAAAAATAAAAATAGCTTCTAGTGTGATATTGTTCTTGTTGTTTAATATTGCATATGATTATCTATTATGCAATATGGTTTACTGAGATGATAAAATTCGTCCATATAAAGTCTAATATTAATGATGGGTTGCTTTATCTGACATGCAAAGTTAAAAAAAATTAATTACAAAGTAAAAATAAATTAATTGAAACAGGTATTGGTACGATTAATAAAGTTCAAATTCAGACAGGACAGCTAGAAGGCTCCGAAAAACGATGTGACCTGATGCGCAACAAATACGTTAAAACTAATACAACGGCGCGCGGCGATTGCCGATGGCTACGAACTCCCACCAACGTCTTGTGGATTATAGTTTCTAACGGATACAATTCGTTTTTAGGGATGCCCTTCTGCTTTCTTAATTATAGAGAAATCGCTTTACTCGGAACAAAATGCGTCGCATTAAAAAGATACAATTTATTTCTTAACCAAATTACTGTATTAAAAATAGTTCATTATTCAACAAGACTGTGCTGCTAATGGAACTCATTACTACTAATAAAAACACTGTTCTAGCAAATCTGGAATTGATATAACACTATATTATATTTATGGGTTAATAAAAAAAATAAGCTATCAAAACTAGGACTTAGCAAAGAATACAATAGATTTCGTTATCCATTCGTAAATAAATAAACCAATCTTCCGGTTCCAGTCTCAGCTCTTTTAATGGGTTAATATGAGAAAATCGGTTTTTCTCCTAAAGATTTTTTCCTTCTCCCACTTTGTCTTTTTCTTTGTTATTTTTATGGAACCTGCAGTCTGTGGGCTACCTTAAAGTACTGACAGTAGGTACTATTACAACCAAAATTGCGTGTACATTTAACAGTCGCTTGTAGCATAAATTAAGAAAAAAGATTGTATGAACCTTTAACATTTTCTTAAGTATAATTATAATTATTAGCACCTTATTAGAAACTTGTATCTTGCGGTAGCCCAAAGAGGGCCCAAACTCGATAATAATAGTAATAAATATTTGAAAGGATTTTGAAACGTTGCGTGTCAGGTCCACTCAATCTTATCTCAGATCGGAAGCCGTTCCAAAAGGCCGAGCCGGCTCGGCAGCCATATCTAAAGGTTCTCGGCTAGGGAATGGCCGTCACAAAGTTATTTCCATGTTGTGAGCCATGCATGTTGTCAACTCCGCTACCATTTAACGTTTGAGTGAAACGTGAAAGGTAACCGCGATCTCTTAATGAGCCTAATGAATAAATATGTAACAATTGCTTTTTTTTATAAAGTCGATGTAATTTCTTGAAAGCCAATGAATAAAAACTAAAGTAATTGCTTTTGCGTCCAGCAATTGCTTAAAATCGCAGGAATTGCTTCTAGTCAATGCTGTTCCTTAAAAACTAGAAGCAATTGCTATCGTTTGCTTAAAATGTGATGAATAAATTAAGGAATTGCTTTTTCTAGTGTAGCGATTGCTTTTAACTTTTTAAGGTAGGTCGACCACTGCATCATTTGCTTGGTAGCAGTCAACTTTAGTTCTTCGCGGCATACACGTGCATTGCTCTTAATTTGTGTCTTCAATTATGGCTGAATATATGAACGTCCGTAAAAGAAAAATCTACATTGTACGTAAAAATTGCAGATATGATGATTTCAGAAAGTTATATCCATTTGACTGCGAAAATGTTGAGTGGTTGGCAAATTATTTTTTGACTGATACTGGTAACGGCGAGGGGTGCACTGTCGCCTTTAAATAAGATTAAAGTATTTCTGCGGAAATTGTCGGATCCGGGCTTTCAAAATTCTGTACGTGAAGAACTCGGTGTTCACCAAACTACTGTCTGTAAGACATACACTTCTGTAATGGATGCAGTTTTGGAGAAGGCCAATATTTTTATTAAATTTCCTACAAATGCTGAAGCTGTTGTGGAAGCTAAACGGTTGTGGTCAGAGAGATTTATTTATGTTCCTTCAATTTGTGAACGAATATCGATAGCTTGTCCTTAATTTCTTCATTACTACTATCACTTTCCTCATTTTCACTGAAATCTGCCATATCCCAAACATAAGTTTCCCATTTTTCACAAAAAGTAACAGATTACTATTGTACTAAATAAATATAGACTAACGTTGTTGTATTTGCGTCAACTCTTCTGCAAATTAGGCACCAAACTGAACATGAAATCTATAATCTGAACAAAAGTGGATAACCCACGTCTGAACTTGTGTTGAATAAGAATTTGCTACAGAGGTGTAAGAAGAGCAACAATTGCTTTAAAATTTTATTCATATCCAGATTCTAGCAATTGCTTTTACTTATAGCATTTGCTAGTCAAGCAATTGCTTTTACTAAAAAGTAATTGCTTAATTTTTATTCATTAGACTCAATGACATAGTATCTACATATAACAAAACATTTGCGTTGCATTTGCGATTTTCCTCGGTAAATCGCGTTCCAAATTCCTGTTTAACGTTCCTCTGAAACATGTCATGTAACACAAGAAGCTAGTATAGCATAATCATTAAGCAAAAAGCTAGTATAGCATAATCATTAAAAAATGATGACGCCCAATTGGGATAATAACGACATGTTGGTTGACATGGTACAAGATAAGAATAAAGATACATAAAAAAGTGCGGAAGGCGAATGGTTTTTGACAACTCTACAAACAATTTTAACACAAGTTGGCAACGTGAAAAATTGTGACGGTCGTAGTGCAGACGCCAGTTATCTAGAGCTCATTGTCAGACAACGCCGAAAATATCTTGTAAACGATCAATGACAATTTGGTTGATACTATCGGACGGCTGCCTAAAAATGTAGGTTGAGAAATGGACAAATACGTTAGTAATGTATGTAGGTAACAAACTCTCGTTGGAATTTTATTTGTTATACCTAGATAAGTTTTGTGTAATGCCTTCTATACAGGTGCATTTCGAACAATAATAAAATTGACAAGTTAGGTATGTGTTTCGGTCGATGAAAGAATTTATTTTTGTTACAAAGTTGCGACCACGGAAAATAATAATGGGGAACAGAAACCGTAAAACCCAACTGTAATATTTAGTGTATCACTCTTGTCTCAGGCATGTAGATAAAGGACGGGGTACTTGCGGACAGTACCCCCCCCCCTTTTCAGCGCCTGTTTATATAATCAGTAATTATTCAAGCCTAAAATATTTAATAAAATAAATTTATTTTATTTAATTGAATATGTGGCCAAAATTGAGGGTCTTATTTCTTACCCAAATTTAAGATAAAACGTTTATATAAGCTTAGGTCCTAAACGGCTTAGTTTTTATTACACAAGGTGTTGAAATATTTAAAAAAATGTCTCCTAAATAACTAGAAGACGCAGATTAGTATGACGTTGAAACTTGGTGACAATTTTTGATGTATACAGGGAAATATTTTAAGCTGATAATTGTTTCTGTCATTTTGCCAGTAGCTTGCTCAAAGGTAATTTCCGATGTTTAATTTAAAAACAAACTATGGTAGTGTATAGTTTTTTTCAATCATACAGAAATTTTGATTTATCCATTAAAACTATACTTTATCTTATAGTTTTTTCGCTCAGATTAACCGTTTTCGATAAAAACGAAAAAATATAAAATTATAGAATTGATTCGGCTTTAACTTGGTGGAAATCCATTATTAATTATTGTGTTAAATAAATAGTAAAAAATAAATAAAATTATAATTTTACACTATCCACAGGTTTTTATTTTGACTCGACACGTTTCGCAACACAGTTGCTTCTTCAAAGGAGTACTTAAAAATGGTATTTTAAAAATTGTTACACCTGAGTTATAACTTTTAAAATACAATTTTTAAGTACTCCTTTGAAGAAGCAACTGTGTTGCGAAACATGTCGATTAAAAATAAAAATCTAAGGAAATTGTAAAATTATAATTTTTTTTACCATTTATTTAACACAATTAATATAAAATTACGTATTACATTATTTATTATTATTACTGCAATTTATTTATATCATTTATTTATTTTAATTTCATAATTATATGAAAAAAAATGGGCTAAAGTGTAAAAAATATGATAAAATATAAAAAAAAAATTGTTTCCGCCAGTGGCGTAGTTAATGTGAAAAAATGTAACACAGAATAGCGTCTACGTAATCTTGCCTTGATAGTTCTATTAATAAAATCATAAGTGGGTGAAATTAAAGCACAACAAGGAGAAAACTATGTTTTTAGTTAAAACTAAAGTAAATGTTTATTTTAATTAAAAAATTAGTAAAAAGACATTTAACAATAAGGATATATCTCTTGATAACTGCGTCTAGCCGCTCTTAAATTACCTTGGTCTATTTATCGGCCATTTCTGTGTTTGTAAATTGAACCATTTTCTAATATTAATTACGAATTTTAAAGCCTAAAACTCTTAAAAACACCGTTCTGCCTTATTCTACCAGTCCTAATAGGTATGTGCTCATACACCATTGTTTAATATATCAAAAATTTCTTCCATCTTCTATATATTTGTCTATGCGAGAATTGGTCTATTATTATTTCTGGTAGCCCATTCTTCAACACATACCTTCCTCGCTTGGAAATACCCATTGAAATATTTTATCTTCAAAATCAATAAAAATTGTTGTTACTTATCGAAGTGAGAAAATTCGCTGCATTCCTTTGGCGGAAGACAAATCGCCTGTCAAACCTTAAAAATCCTATAAAATTTAAAATGTCGTCGAACCTAGGAATCCTCCTTATTCACACACTAATTAAAAAACATTTAAACACCCAAAAAAACACGCTCCTTTGCATTCGTAAACATACCGGGTGTTTATCAAAGTGTGGCTGTTGTATCTCATTACAACGACATTGTTAATTTGAAAAATTGAATGTGTCGAATTTAAAACAATTTTACATTATTTGAGGCGATTCGGGGGACCACACAGATACAGACCATTAAAATTAAATGAAATTTGAAGCAGATTCGACCAGATTTTTATCTTTTAAATGGGTTTTTATTACCCACAGTTTAACTCGTATAGTAAAGATGAGGGTTCACGTTTAATTAGGAAATGTTAAGTGACCTCATAAAAGATATAAAATCTGCCCTTTAAAATTTTATCTGGGTAACTAAACCACTAACCAGTAGCAGTGGAATTTAAAATTAGGAATTCGTTAGTTTGTTCGAACAGAGTACGAGATTAAAAGTGATATTTCCTATAATGCGAGAATAGGATATTACATAACAAGTGTTGAAAGTGGTATTATTCAAACGAGAAGATATTTAGCACGAGGCGTCAGCCGAGTGCGGAAATTCTCCGAGTGTGAGAAAATCTCTTTCACACGAGTAATGTACACAATTTTTCCTACGACCATACAAAATAATCAAAAAGAGTTTGATTTGTTTTTAATAGTTTGTAGGTATCACCATTGTGTTAAACAAATTTTTTCAACGCTAGAGTTGAAAATTTTAATTTAACTTATTTCAACTCTAGAGTTGAAAAAAAAATAAAAACAATGCCCACTTCCACATTTTAACTTACCTAGATTTAAGGTGGAATTCTCAATGTCATTTAATCTATTGCCAACCTGTAACCAATTTCGCGTTGTTTTTTTTAGTTTATTATTTTATTTACTAACTTTTAAGTAAAATCAATATCGTCGGCCCATTATTCAGGCAGTACCTGACATATCACAAAAGTATCAATTTACCTCATTGCTAATTTTGGGAGAATTGTATAGTGAAAGAACAATGACATAATAATACTAAAAAAATCTTACTGAATATTTTTCTTTACACAATTTTTCCAAAAAAACTTATTAAATTCCTTGATATTTATTCAATATGTCAATTATTACCCATAGAATATGCAGTTGATATTGATTTCATTCAAATTTTGTGTAAAAGCTAGAAAAATAAATAAAATCTGCGTAAACTAGGTTATAGGTTGGCAAGCATGTTGATACTCCCACCTTAAATAAAAAGAATAACTTTTTCTCCTATTTGCTTACGCATATCATACCTACTATCTATGTACAGTGAATAAATTTCGTTCCTGATTTTTTTTTAGCTGCTTGGATTCTTTCAATAAAACAATAATATACCTAAATATACATACAAAAACAACAAAACACAAAACTAAAAAAGATAGAGATGAAGTTAAATATCGATAGCTTCTTAATTATAAAAGTTCTATCTATATTCGATTTGTTTTGAATATTGCTAAATAAATTTACTTACATACAGCATATTCACTTGTCCCATATCCTTAAACATTGTATGGATATTTTTATCCGAGATAATTGTAAAATTATAAATCGGTATTTCTTGGGGTTTTCTATTTCTGCTCTATAGCTGCCCTTTTTTTTGTGGTTCAACTCAGTTGACAATGTTGACATGTTTGGTGGGTTTCCTGACATATTTTTCCTTTTCGATAGGTATATTATTATTTTTATCATAAAATACTTTTAGGTTCCCGAAAATAACAAAAAAAAATATATTTTTTATAATTGTAGTAATGCCCTAGTGTACTTTACCCCACCCAGCACCCCAATTCGCTCCACGGGTCCCGTAAGTTTGTTACTGGCACAATTTTCAAAAGTGTTTCTAAAGTTAAAATCTGGCAGTTCTGGCACAGTGTTGCTAACACTCAACTCACGCATGACCAAAATAATAGTATTTATATTACCTAATAAATACGCGGTTCGCGCCGTGGCCTTTAAATTTGATACATGTTTTTAGGCCGCAGGCGCGGATCTAGGATTTTGCCCAGGGGGGGGGGGGGCAAAAAAAGCGCCAAAGACGGGCGAAAATTTTTTGGGTGCCACGCCCTTTTTTGAATCATGGTGCTCGGTTTTCAAATGGGAAAAATAAAAAATACAAAACAAAACAGGTGCATTTAGGAGGGGGTTAATTTTTGTGATTTTACCTTCCAAAGAATCCGTTCTAAATAAAAATTTCATAAAATTTTAATTTATTGTCCAAAAATAAAAAAATTAAATACAAATCACATTATATAATAGGCACTGTTTACAGGGCTGCCAGATTGAGCGCTTAATGGCAATGTGGGAGTTTTTTAAAGAAAATTAGCCCTTTAATTTTTATTAGAGGTGTTTTTAGGTTCTTCTCCCTGTGATTTATTACTTGTTATACGTATTGCTATTATAAAAAAAAATACTAAAATTTTAAGAATAAGAACCAATAAATGTTTCACTACTTCCTATTCGCATCACGTGCTCCTTTTGCAGGCGCGCTTTCGGGCGCCTTCGGGGTTTTGATTTGCGTTTTGAGTTTTATATATCTAGCAACTCTTTTACAATTTTATGAAATCATATTTTTTTATTATTCCTTAAAGTAGGACATACCTACTAAAATGTTACTATTTTATTTTTAGAAATCATGGATATAAGAACATTGTTTGAGAAAAAAACTGATATGTAGTAGTGAAAAATCTTAATACATAGTCGATTTTAAAAATTTTGCTCTAAATTATTGACCAAATTTGTTAAAATTTGGACGTATAGTTTAAAAAATGTTCGGGCTGTTCGCCTACCCACACTGACAAGGGTGCCCCGAAAAGTTTTTGCTTGCTCAGGGGGGGGGCAATTGCCCCCATTGCCCCCCCCCCCTGTATCCGCGCCTGTTTTAGGGTTGCATATGTATAAACAAAAATAGAATTCTAGATTATTAAAGGTAAGATAGAGCCTTTTTGAGTATTCAAGGCAAAAAGGCAACGCTAGTTGCCTGCACGTGGTGGAACAGAATGCACGCAAGTGCAAAAATAGGTCAGTTACCGGCGTCAGACTTCTAAAAACACGTGTCTGTTTTGTTTATCTGACTTTTTTTGGTAAAAAATGTGTGTAATATGTTTTAAATATAGTTTAATATTGTTTTAACTGGATAATTAATAATGTGTTTTTTTCCGTAAACCATTGTGGAAATTTAAGTTTTTATTGCTCCGGGTATCGGCTTGCTCATATATCTGCCGCGGCATCGTTAGTGGCTTTGTGCCGACAGAGAGCGTATCAGCCCTTTTTAGCGAAATCTCACTTCCAGGATTATGGACAAACAATTCTATTTTGACTTGATTTTTTACCGGTTAGTCTCAATTAATAACCATAAGCGTGAGACAACGTCAATGTTTTAAAATGTGCGTTATTTCCGAACATTAAATTTCAAAAATTTCATGTTACAATTTTTGACTTTGTATCTTACTAGATATAGCTATTCTCTGTGGCTTTTATGTGTGAAAGCATTTTTTGATAATATGCATATGAACAAAGAAAAATTTGAAGTAAAAAGTGTGGTGGTGTACCGTGTTCCCTTAAATAAAATACGATTAACTATTATTATTTGTTTCATAAATAGATAGAAAAGTTGGATGAAACTGATTCCCCCTAATTCCGATGTACCTATATGAATTCCATCTTAAGTGCCAATTAGGGTCGAGGGTCATTAGATAATAAATGAGCAACAAAAGAAATTTAGAGAAGCAAAAATTTCGATAAAAGTAAGCTGAGTAGTAAAATGCAATAATTGCGATTCGTTAAAATGTGTATCTGTGTACTTATTTGTTATTATAAGCGCATTCCCGGTTATGTAAAGGTCATTAATACCGTAAAGTTAACATTTACGGCAATCTGGCCAGATGGATCTCGTCACGATTGTACATTTAATGGCCGCGAGGGAAAACACAATATGTTTCGTTTCTATCGAAAAGTTGCATCTTTTATTTGACTTTTTGTAATTCCTTATAGTGCGGAAATATTTTGTAATTTTAGCAATTATTGTCAACATTAGAAAACCAAGTATCGCTATAGGCAATAGGACACTTTGTGGTGTCGAACGCTCCATAAGAGGATAACAAGCGTCTAGGTACATCGATGGTATCGATTGATGTGATTCGCGCACGCGTGGTTTTTTAGATTTGAATTGACGTTTCCCGCCGTTTTTGTTTCACCGGTTTTGTAGATATGTGAAGGACAATAGAACTGTTAGTAAATCTATAAATAATTCGCTCAATTGAGCTTTATAACGTGCTTCCTACAACGTTTAAAAGCTTAAACGAAAAAAAAAAATAAAGATGTGATTAAGAAATGTCTTGAATTCCATGCTTTCTGCTCAGTGGTAGAATACTTTGATGTTGTTAATCCACGAACATCAACATTCAAATTCTAACCCTTTTTGTTATTACTGTTAATTTATAACTTTTGTGTATGTTATGTTCTTGCTACCATTTGTAATTTACAAAAATGTGGCAAAATAAAAATATATCTATGTCTTTGGACTCGTACTACAAATTATGCAGCTGCAGCATGCATCTTGAAACGATGGAGTCGACGCATGCATGGCCGCATGTTCAGTGCATATGGTATATCATTTTGTAAAGAAAATTACTTCAAACTTGAAAGCGTCCATAGACCATTCTTGCATACTACGACCTTTATGTAACCACTGAATGAACCCTATTTTGGTTTGTAAATCCCAGTGGCAATGTATCCAAATAATTCTCATCGCCTCTTGGGGAAAAATTCATCCAACGATTTCAAAGGGTTTTGAGAAATAGTGCGTTGTTTTTATAATGGCCCTGAAGTAGAAATAATATACCACTAAAAGAGCACATATTAACCATCCGAAAATTCTTGTCATTCTTCCTTAATCATACATATATATCAGGACCAGATGTTTAAGTCTGTATCTCAAAATTGACATAAAAAACATGTCTCGTATCAAATATGGACAACCTGCTGATAAATACAAAGGTATATCAGGCGTACCCGCTGTACAGTTAAATTTTTAAAGACGAAAATCATGTTGTAAAAGTGTCAAATTTGACCAGGGAACCAATTCATTATATTCGAATAATAAAGGATAATTAAACAAATTAATTTCATATCGTGAAGAGACATGAACTGTGGATAAATTGCATGACGTTAATTAAAAGGAAAGATAAAGAAGAATTTTTGCATAAAAGAATTGTCACAAACAGGTTTTTTTTAAGCGACGAGAATGAAGGAGGTTCCCAATATGACCCGTGCGTGTAACGTATATTATAAAAAGTTTTTTTGTATCTACTACACCAGTGTTGACCATAATTATTATTTTCCCTTTGTATTGGGGAGAGTTAGATTTCATTTGGCTCTAGACTCTAGAGTACTCTAGACCATTAATAGCATTATAAAATAACGGCTCGACCTAATCGGATCATAATTATTCCGTCTTTTTTTGCAATCTATATACCGGCAGTTAAAATAGAGATTAACAAGTCCAGGAGTAAATCGTATCGTAAAACAATGCATGGTCTGAAAAGCGCTTAAACAACTAGGAAGGTATTTATTTAAAGAAAATATTTTCGGGGTGAACGTAGGGTCCAACTTTAGTTTATAATCTGGCAATCTCTCGCATTAAAAGTCTCACTGGGCTTTCCTAGGCTACCATCGAGCAGCAACCAGATTGACAATCTAATCGGTTGCGATCAAAAGATTGCCCCGGTAGTGGGCGATGTCAATCAAATTGCAAGCGATATTTTGGTTGCTAAGCGATTGTTTTATTTACCAGAAACAAGGTGAATCGGGTTGCGATTGAAAGCAATTTACACAGATTTCCAGAAGGTTGCTGTGTAAATGAACGTCGGCAACCAGGTCGCTCAACTTCGTACGAATTTCAGTATCATTACCGAACCTTAAATTTTGATATTATCGTACGATTTTTTTTTTGCAACGAACCTAAAACGGTATTTTACCGCTCGCTTAACCAGGGGATTCACCGAATTCTTTCGATGGCACATAATATGGGATTGTGGGCGGCCGCCGTCGGTTCGTTTCGTCACTAATTATTTGGATGGCATAAACTTCATTCATTTGGCATGGCAAAGGGTATCAAAACAAACAATTTTTAATTGTATTTAACGTGGTGGTTTCCTGAAGATAGAAAATGATTTTGATTCAGACGATGACCTGCCATTAGAAGAATGTCTGAAAAAAGTTGGACAGGAAGATGCTAACAATATTCTAGACAATTTTCCCTATTCTAAAAATGAGTTCAATGAATTTGTCCATATTGATGATAATCTTGTAAGTGTCGAATACTTGGCTGATGATGCCATTGCCGCTTCTGTGTCTTTTTCAGTTTGTATTGATGACGAATGACGATGAGGAGGCGGAAGATAAAGAATCTGTGAGTACCTACAGAATTAAGACAAGTTCCAACCACATCAGAGACACTTCAGCATATTGACAACGTTTGTCATTTTCTTCAGTTACGAAATACTCCGCAGTGTTGTTAATCGATTAGCCGAAGTAGAATTACATACCTATTAATGATATTCATTTCACAAAAATAAAACAAACTAAAATAAAAGAAATTTTTAAATTAGATTCTTAAAAACAATTGTTAATGTATTATTACAAAACATTTGTATGTACCTTCACATGTACAATATATGTACATATGTATATGTATTTTAATAAAAATACCTCATTTTTGATAGGTATCAGCATTCATCATTTATTGCGAACTTCGCTTATATAACGAACCGTTTTCGTCGGTCCCACGAGTTTTGTTATAACCGGACATTACTGTATAGGGGAAGAAAGTGCCGTTAAAAATGTTTGGCAATTTTTTTCAAAAAGATTGTTATGCAAAAACTCATTATTATGAAACAGAGTGTCTCACGTCAACAAGTGGGATGGATGGAAGACAAACGCTTGTCGTTAAATATGTTTCGTTTACAATTTTAATTGCCTGGTGGCATGAAACGGCGATTTTTAGTTAGGTTTGACACGCAACTGACCAATCAAATGAGCTTAAATCAAAATGAAGGAATATTAATTTTTATTTTGATTTAAACAAATCTGGGAAATAGGATGAAAGGAACATTATTTAAAACATGTGTATTCTCAAACTATCCGTATTGTTCTAATAACAACAATTTACAATTTACTTCTATACGCAGAAACTGAATAGGGCTTCGCTCTCTTTCACGTAACTTGAACTATAATAATACGGCAGATGGCAATTCACCACACCGAAACGTTGCCTGCCAAGACACGCAATGTTCCTACAGGTGGTTATAGAATTTATATTCTAGGATGTCGCAGAGCTTGCAGAACAACCACTATCAATGTTCTTATTTGTTATTGTAATGACGATTGATGCGATGGTCGATGGAATCGATGCTATCGGGCAAAGTCTCTTGTCCCCCTGTCTCGATCACTTGTCATGTACACACCATGTTAGGCCTTATAGGCAGTTTGTATCTCCATATCGAATTGGAAGTATGGTCAAGATTATTATCCATTTTTCTTTTATTTAAGGACGTTATTACAGGTAATATAGCAAGAAACCAATATACTATTGGTAAATTTCATGGAAGGTATTGTTTTAACGATAAAAGAAAATACCTGTCCATTCGAGAGTTCACATTGCCTTGTGCTCTGTCTTAATTACCTTTTATTGACAACATAGACATTTGCCTTTAGATCGGTACAGCTTATCTCGTAAGCAAACAAAAGTTAAGGTTTATGTGTAAAAAAAAGTACTCTCCAGTCACACGCCTTGCCGCCCTACAGGTATGGGCATGCGCACAACCCTCTTGTTATTAGGTTTTCCTTGTTTAGGGACATCCTCAAAATATACTCCACAACCGGCTCGGCGCCATTTTTAACACGCTATTACTGTATGTTTGTATGTATGTTTGTTTGTAACCGACTTCTTTGAACCCGATTTTGACTCACTTTAAAGGGTCAGATTTAATTTAAATTTTGTACTTATCAAGAACCGCTGACAATACAATAATTTGATAAGTTTATCTCATTATCCTGATCAGGATCGCCGGAATCAAATCATTTCCTTACAGATCCTCTGTATGAGAGTAAGAGAGATAGAGCTTACCGTATCCGCATGCGCACTATCTACCTACTTTCCGGCTTGAACAGTCGGCTTAATAGTGTTGGTATATTCTTTTGCTATCAGTTGGTCCGTTGGCCGAGCGGGTTTGTTCGGGTTTGTGGATCAAATGCTTTGAATCTAGCCATTTCAAAAAGTCATTGTTAAATTAGTGACAGTATTCCATCTCTACTCCGGACCTCTCTATGACTATCTCTACTCGAAAAAAAAATTTTTTTCTTAACTATAACTCAAACTAAAAAATGAAAAATAAATATAGTTTAAAAAAACTAAAAAACACGCTTTAATAATAATTAATCAAACTAAAAAGCGGAAAATAAATATAGTTTAAAATAATTCTTGAAATTCTTAATATAGGCAGAAAATAATAATGAACGATAAACATTAGTTTATTGTGATAAAAGCGTGGGGCGCTTTGTGCTATATTTTTCGTATATCGAGAGGAATTAGTAATTTTAAAAGAGTACAATAGGTTTAGTAATCCATTTGCAAATAATTCAACTAATCTCCCGGGTCCAGTTTAAACTCGTTTAACAAATTAATAGGGGAAAGCTGGTTTCTTTTCAAAAGCTTTTAGTTTGCCCATTTTGTCCTTTTCGTTTTGTTTTTATGGAAAATGCCGCCGCCACTGCACATAAATATATTGTCTTCATGATTAGTAGTTTTTTGCAGGGTCGCATTCGCCATTTTATTCGTCGAGCAAAGATGCCAACAAAGCTACTTTAAGACAGTCTCTTTTCTGTTTATAATAATTATAAAAAATTACATATTCCAGATAGCGTACTACAAGTACCGCAATCTCAACGAGTTCGAACGAAAATTTAATACTTGCGGGGAATGATAATTCCGGGAGTCGCGAACTGTTCTGGCCGTAAATCCGATTCCTAATTGACGAGCCGGCGATGTAATTACACCGCCCATTATCTCGGGAAGGAATTTATTCGAATGACGATTTCATGGGCGGAATATTGTTTTTTTTTCTCGCTTCATCCAAAGTAGGTGTAAATATTCCAGTTACCGAACACGGGAGTCCGCAAATAAGTGAATATAATTTAAATATGATACTTTAAAATTTGAGAGCGAAAGAAAAACAGAAAACCTTGAGGCTTTATTAAGCTGCTAACACCTTCAGCTTTCTTTCTCCTGATGATGAACATTTCTATGTTCGAAACATGTTAAGACCATGGTAAGAATAATTTGTAGGAAGACTTTTTGTTTTTCTTTCGTTCCCATACTGTAAACTCCACTTTGAGCTCCACTTAAGCCCGGCTGGCACCCGTAAATTCGATAATTAAAAATTAGATGTAAACAATTACAAACTTCCTATGAATATTTGAATATACGTTATGCAATCCTACTTACTGCAGAAATTGGTTGAGCACTTGAGCCAACAAATTTTCTTAGGAAATAAACTATGAACTGCTCCCGCAATGTAACTCTGCTTTTCTTCCCACATATTCCTGCAAAATGGCAACGTTCGTCGGATCTTCATCGAAATTTAATTTGGCTTCTAGCCCAACAGATTATTTTTCTTTGTCTTTCCTTTCAGTAGTAGCATGCGTTTATTTCTCTCTTACACACTTTCGCATTAAAATTTATCGGGTAAAGCGCAAACAAAGAGCGTGGTCCTAATATACTGCGAAAACGTACGGTACCGTCACGTGTAGTTTACTTGGCAGAGCGTGGTTGTGAACATACAATTCTCATAAAATACAAGGGATATTTTAGAGGTAATATTAATAATATTGAAACAAACGAAGTTTGGCTCATGGAATGAATTTTAAACGTAATTCAAACTTTATAAAGATTAGGTTACATAACACGAGAGTAAATAAGGAGGGGGGGGATCATTGACCAAATGACCTTATGGAAGAGCCACCACTGACTCTGAGTATGAACTATTTCTTCAAACTTTAAAATTTGACTCGAGGTGAGAAGTCAGAAGTATCTATTAAAGAACTAAATCAACTTTTTGAAAAACTTTAGTGATGTAATTTTCTGCCTTTACATTTATACCGTTTCACAGTATGTGAATCGAATAACCTAGTCAAATTATTAAATAATTTTTTTATTTAACATTTTGTATTATTCCTCATTGGTTAGATAGTAAGGTATCGTTTCTCAACTGGTATCGTGATTCCCCAGGGGAGCGCAAATAAAGGGGTCGCAGTCGATAACAAAAAAAGTAAATTATGTTAAATTTAAATTTCTTTTTTAGTTTTTACTATACAATGCTATAATTAGGGAAGATTATTTACTTCATTTTGTGTTTTTTGATGATCGAGAAACAACGCTATAAGGGATAACTGTGAGTGAATTGAAACATATTTAATTACAGATTATAGGAATTTCGGCTAACATGAAATTAATTAGTTCATTAATACGATTAGTCTTTGGCGTTTTCCACAACTCATCAAATAAATATTTCCTTGTTTCAACTAGAGAATTGGAAATCATTTAAAAAAATTGTATCGCATAAGCTCGCAACATTTTTTTAATGCTGTTTAAGAATACCCAATTTAGGCTACAAATCCCACAAGGGGCTGTTATATATTATTGCGGCTTATGATAATATAGCTTTTACACCTTTAAAGTATCAATTTTACATTTTTCCACCTATGAATATGTTTAGAGGTCATGAAATAAAAAAGTATTTTTGGGTTAAAAATAAAGCCCAAGCATGAGTACTATTATAATATTAGACTGGTTAATTTGGTATCAGTGGATAGATAGTTCAAACATTGTTTGTCACGCAATAGATTGTATAATAGAAGGTAAATTTGGGGCTTTCTTTGAAAGATAATAATACCTACCTAAATATTAAGTATACTTGATACGAAGTCAGTTGAGACAACGTAAATATTGGGGGTACGATCAATTTACTGCATCACACACTGAAACTACAATACAAATATAACAAAATTTGTATTGAGCGCTTCCTATACAGATGTTCGAAGATAGTCCACGTGGACTTGACAAGTCTGTCATAAAAAAAATTTTAGTTTTTTTGTCTTTCTCAACTAAGACTGCATACACTTTACTTAAGTCACACTACCAAAATGTAATTAAAATACTGTGAACTATGAAAAATTAATTTTTGTACGGGTACAGCAAAGAAGCTGACTGAGCAAAATCAAGAAAAACAAACAAAAACTCTTCAAAAATAGACAAGTGAAAATATGCATGTACTAAAGAAAAAATGGAAGCGGTAAATATATCGATAGATTTCTTCAGATAAGTTGCATTACAAAGCAAAGTTTTCGATATACAGCCATTAAGTGAGACGTCCGTTTACTGATGGTATTCTTCTGATAAAATTCTAAAACTACGGATCAAATTCCTTTTGACAAAGAAATAATATGTGAGTACGGTACGAAAAAAGATCAGGAATAAATAGTGGTCACATAATCGGCATTAATTTCGTATAAAGATTATGGGCAACAAGGGGGTAATAAGATGGCAGTAGGTTCAAGAGAATTGATACCAACTTCTTCCGGGCAACCAATAATATTGATACCGAGTTCTTTACAATTTTAAAGTCTTGGGGATTATTTAGTACCAAATAAAATTAATCCCAAAAACAATGAAACTTTTATGGAATTAGCATCTAAAATACCAGTTCAGAATAAAAATGCCATTGCGAAAGAAGGCCAAAAATTCCAATGCTTTAATTTATTACCTGTTGGTGAACTTAAATATTTGAAAAATAGACTTAAGGGCGTATAGGTTTTAATGGTTTGTTATAATAAGCATCGATTAATTAATGTTTGTAGGATGACAGTTTCTTTTATTATGAAGTTCCTATTGTCGATTTAAGTCATTTGAATATAATAGGATCATACGGTTAAATACCAGAACATCGCATATATCTATGTATCTATCTACACATTTACAGGGTCTCTCAAAGGTAAGGAACATCGCAAGTATATCAGTAATACGAGGCTTATCGTAAAAACGCTCTGACACGTCGATTTTGTTTTCTGTTTGTGCATATTTTAATATTATTTGAAAGTATATAGGGTGACTCACAAAAGCGATACAAATATCGATTTCATAAATTATTACATTTTTGGATTCCACAAATAATTCTTCGTTTTTATTAAAGGTACCATGGATCTGTTTTCAATCATTTTCTTATTACTAGACGTAGGATAATTTCATAATATAGTTAAACTAATAATTAAATAATACATTTCATTTCAGTAGGTGTTCGAAATGACCTTCGTGGATAATTTGGCAATGACCTAATCTATTAAAAAAATGTTCTGTCGGATCCTGCAACCTTTCTGGTGAAATATTTCTTGTTAACATGTGAAATCGATCTTTATTAAGATCGTCGATATTTTGTGGCTAGTTTTGACAGACTCTCTACCTTAAATATCCTCAAAAAAAACAATCTAGAAGATCTGGTGATGATCTACACGGCCACTTCTTCCAATCCATCTATTCGGAAATATTGTGTTTAAATATTATGTATGCCCGTAATGAGGCGGAGATCCATCTTTTTGCAACCATAGACCCTGTATATAAAAGCTAAATACAGTGTCCGCAAGAAAGTTCGCATCAAATGGGATTTTTTTTATTATTAGGTATAGGTAAAAATTGAAAAAGCAGTTAGTTTTTGCTTACCTAAAAACCAAAAATGACGTATACTGAAGCAGCTGCACAACTTGCGTTACTGTCAAATTTGACATTTTTAATAAAATAGGTTCAAAAATGCCATTATTTATCAAAATATCGAAAAACTTTATTTGAGAAAGTTGTTTATTTAGGCATTTTTAGTCTCTATACGAAATTTTGACAGTCTAATACCATTTTTATTTTTTGCCAGGTTTTTGAAAATTTTGATCAACCCTCGTAGATTAACTTTTATACATCGATGTAAAACCATTTTCCTTTACTTCATTTGTAATCTTAATGCAATTTTGTGTAAAATTTTTGTTTCCTATTATTTATTTTGCTTCAAAAACTGAAATTGTTATTGATCAGTATGTAATGTTTGATGCAAAGTTTATCTAATTACATCAGTTTTGCCAAAACCGACGTTTCTCATTTCTCTTAAGTTAGTAAACAAATGTACAAAAAGAAAATATTGGAAGCTTTCGTTAAAATTTTACTTAATTAATATTAAATTAAATTAATTATATTAAACTATATTTTTGTTGAATAAAATTTTTCGAGCGATTAATATACATATATTCTTTTTAATCCAATATTAATTAAGTAAAATATCAACGAAAGCTTCCTAATATTTTCTTTTTGTACATCTGTTTACTAACTTAAGAAAAATAGGAAACGTCGGTTTTGGCAAAACTGAAGTAATTAGATCAACTTTGCATCAAACATTACACACTAATCAATAACAATTTCAGTTTTTGAAGAAAAACAAATAATAGGAAACAAAAATTTTACACAAAATTGCATTAAGATTACAAATGAAGTAAAGGCAAATGGTTTTACATCGATGTATAAAAGTTAATCTACGAGGGTTGATCAAAATTTTCAAGAACCTGGCACAAAATAAAAATTGTATTATACAGTTAAAATTTCGAACAGAGACTAAAAATGCCTAAATAAACAACTTTTTCGAATAAAGTTTTTCGATACTTTGTTAAATAAGGGCATTTTTGAACCTATTTTATTAAAAATGTCAAATTTGACAGGTAACGCAAGTCGTGCAGCTGCTTCAGTATACGTCATTTTTGGTTTTTAGGTAAGTAAAAACTAATTGCCTTTTCAATTTTTACATATACCTAATAATTAAAAAAAAATCCAATTTGATGCGGACTTTCTTGCCGACACTGTCTAACAAAAAAAAAAAAGTTTTTGTTCGAAAAAGAAAATCGACTTCCAAATGAGTTGGAAAGTTTTCCACATATCTAGATAATAGTACCAAATTGTGGGAAAAATCTGAAATTTCAAACATTTTAATCATGAGCCGAATTATAGAAGTTAGAAAATGCAATATATTTCCTGACGATGAAATGGTCAAGAACCGAAGGGATGCTAGCTAGTATTTTATACAATTCTTAGATACTTAAATGCTGAAAATATTTTAGATATAGTGCAATAACGATCATTATATTTTTTTACAAATGATACCGCTGATGGGGTCAGGCAACCATAAATTGAAAGAGAATTTAAAATAATATTTTTTATTGATTCAGAAAAATTTTCAATTGATTACTTTTATTGTGTTTTTATTGCACCAGGACATAAAACAGTGTGGTAATAAAATTAATAATTATTTAATCACAAAAATGTAATTTAATCGGTAAAAAGTTTAATCTATATATATATAAATGTAGTTATTATTATTATTAAAAGAGACAAGGCAGCTAGTAGATAAGCCCGTAATATATAATAATATTGCGTGATTATATAGGCCGAATTATAAATCTAAAGTAAACATTAGGTATTTAAGAATTCTTTCTCCCTTATCTCACAAATCACAATCAGGATTTATCGATACAACAGGTTAGATTCTACCCATCTTAAGAAAACCTATTAAGATGGTATATAAGACAAACGGTAAACATTCCTGTGTTGTACTAGTAACATTTTTATTTAGCAAAAAGCTACAATTAAATATTTTTTTAGATTTATTTTTAAATTTTAAAACGGTTTTATTAAACAAAAACAGACAGCTAAACAATTTTTAATGTTTTAGGGAGATCAACGTGGCAACGTTGTACGGGCGTTTTACTTCATTTTACTTACATTTTACTACGCGTGACGTACAATTTTTCATATTTATTCATTTTCGAATGGTGCAGCGTTGCTTAGCTGCTTTTGGTGATTTTCGAATAGTTTTTAATGTTTTTGTGAAAATATTACTATTTAGTGGTATTTATTAGCATTGTTTGGGTTTATTAATAATGGTTCACCAGTGCGTGATATCTAAAAAAGTGGACTATTCTAACCCGGGATTGATATACCGGCGTTAAGTAAGGTTATTCAGGTTATGCTTTTTTAGCTTAAAGCACTTACGTGAAAAATTCAGAAAAGATTGAAAACGAAAATATTAAACATCCCGGTGGGTGCTTCGCTATCGGAGCGTATATGCTGCTATGGAGGGGGAATACAGAGAGGGTTGAATGGGAATGAAGCGCGCTTAAACAGGACTTGGCAACGTTAAGTCTTTTTAACTCGCGTCAAATCCATTTTGTATTCATTTCTTCACACTAAAAACCGTAACTTCAGGCTTTTAATATGTTAATTTTAGTTCGCAATTTAATCGTGTAGAAATCAACCTTAACATTTTGATAGCTTTAATAATTTTCGCGTCGGTAGTTGTTTTCTGGTGTTCATTGTCTCTTATTATAAGAGCTTCATTATTTATTTATGTTGCTCCATTATTACTATTGTGAATTAGACACGATTAATTTAATAACATTTGTGGTTAGTTATGGGTTAAATTGTTTCAATCTTTGTTGGAAAAAATTATAGTTGAAACACTTTCTTATCCATGAATTTAAAATGATAGGGTTTATCTAGAAGAAGTGAATACTATTTTGATTTTAAGATCTTATGTTAATTTTATTAAAAGTTTAGTGATTCTACATGCAAGTATATTCTTTACCCAAATTTTTGTAAAAAATATTAGTAACAATCTAGACCATTTAATATGAACCTCTTTTTCCCTACAAAATATTTGAAAAGATTATACCGTGCGAGAAGAAATTATTTGCATCAAAGAGGGCCTTGCATCTAAGGACGGCTTAGCCGTCGAGCTTAATACCTGTTGGGTGTCAGTAACTACCGGAATTAACAATCAATCAGTTATATCGTCATCTTTGACAGTCGTTACAAGTAATTTGATTTATCGCTAATTCTTCCAATTTCTTGAACAATTCACACAATGGGCTTTACAGAACAGCACAAAACCTTCATGGTTGAAGCGTATTTTCGAAACGGGGTTAGAGTAAATTGTGAGTGGCAATATAACCCGGGTTTGTGCATGGACGATTTTCACGAACATTTTCCTAACGTTGCTTTTATTGCTGGGGATTTTTATGATTGCCTGAAAAGAACCGTGGCTATGTTTAGGGAAACAGGTTCTATACAACACAAAAAAGGAGCAGGAAGACCATCTGTATAAGAACAGAAGAACTTGTTGCAAACATTCGTGAAATAGTGCAAAATACGCCAACAAATTGTATAAAACGCCTGTCCCAAGAAGTGAGAAGATCTTATGGAACATGCAGGAATATTCTTTAGAAGCAGCTAAATTTATTTCCTTATAACGTGCAAGTATTATAATTTTGTAAACAACAAAAATAAATTTGTATTTGTCTACTTATTTTATTACTTATTAGTTTGGCATATCATGTCATAATATGAATTTGACAAAATTTTAACCTAGATTTGGTTAGATACCTATATCGTTCCCATATCATTGTGATCTAAACCAAGCCCTACGTTTTTTAATCCAAGCCCTCTTGAATGCATATAATTTTTGCTCGCACGGTATCTTGGTGATCTCGCATTTGTCGGCAGGTTGGAATTACATGAAGAACCCATAGGTGCTTTAATACCAAAAAAAATATATAAAGCACACTAGGTGCACACTATCAGATGCTACAACTTATGTATTAACAGTTTTTACCGTTAACGAAATATCGTCCACCGGCACACTAAATTGGCACCTGGTATATAGCAAATCTCGGTAGACCGAATAATATCAAGAACCAACTTTTAAACATATATAAGTCAACCATATTATCAAATTAACCGTGTCTTATTTACAATCGGTAAAATGGAGCCAAATCTAAATAAATAACTATAGGTGCTCATTTCATGTATGAATAAGAATCACCGTAAATACCAACAGAGGAAAAATTATTAATAAAAGTCATATTAATGTTAAGGTTGTATTCAGCACGACTGGATATTGTTCACCATAAATTAAAACATCAAGTTGAAATTGAAAAAGGTTCTGGTATTTGGCTTCGAGCTTATTTTTGTAGAATGTATTTGTTAATATAGATTCAAATACCATTTTAAAGCATATAATATACTTACAGTCAGTATTTCTGAAAATTGGGTTTAGAAGTGGAATGCACCAAACAAACATTAAATAATAAAAACTGTTACCACTAATGTTTTGTAACAGCATGCAGGTATCTTTTAAATATTTATCATTTTATTAATATCACAAATGCACAAACCTCCAATGTACCGGGTGGACACATAAAAACGGCTCTAGGCCGTATTAACATTACAGCTGCCAAGGGAAATAGGTAGAAATTATTTTCAAATTCATGAGATGACCACTAGGTGGCATAACATAACAGACATGATCAAATAGAAAATTAAGTATACAAAGAAAACACTATATTGTGTTAAATTCCACTATATTCAAAAAACAAACAAAAACATTTGTCTACTCGACATGTTTCGCTACACTGTAGCTTTATCAAGAGTGAATAATCAAACCTAGGTGTAAGAATATATACCTTAGATTGGGTTTTCCAACAATTCAAAACAAATTTAATAGGGGTGAGTTATTAAGATCTAATTGACAATTTAGATTAATTAATCTCCTAACCCAATCTAAGGTATATATTTTTACACCTAGGTTAGATTATTCACTCTTGATAAAGCTACAGTGTAGCGAAACATGTCGAGTAGACAAATGTTTTTGTTTGTTTTTTGAATATAGTGGAATTTAACACAATATAGTGTTTTCTTTGTATATTAAAATGGAGTTCCGCCAAGTAAAGACAGAATCAATTCAATTAAGAAAATTAAGTTTTTCTTTTATTAAGAGGAACTGAAACAATTTATTTATTATCCATACACTGAGGAAAATGATCTAATACAACAGGTTTGCTAAGACATAGTTTGTATTGATAGCTTATTGTCTATTAACCCATATTAAATAAATTGCTAGTGTATTAAACCCGCTTTAGTGTTGTATAAATTCCAGATTTGCTAGAACAGTGTTTTTATTGGTAGTAATCAGTTCCATTAGCAGCACAGTCTTGTTGAATAAGTAACTTTTAATACAGCAACTTTGATAAGAAAAAAATTGTATCTTCTTAATGCGACGCATTTTGTTCCCATGTAAAGCGTTTTCTCTACAATTAAGAAAGCAGAACAGCGTCCCAAAAAACGAATTGTATCTGTGAGAACCCACCGTTGGTGGGGGTTTGTAGCAATCGGCAATCGTGGTGCGCTGTATTATTAGTTTTAACGTATCTGTTGCGCAGGTCACATCGTTGTTTGGAGTCTCCTAGCTGCCCTGTCTAAATTTAAATTTTATTGATCGTACCTGTTTCAATTAATTTACTCTTACCTTGTATTTAAGTTTTTTAAACTTTTCATGCCAGATAAAGCAACCCATCATAGTATTGAACTTTATAATCTATGGACGAATTTTGCCATCTCAGTAAACCATGTTGCATAATAGATAATCATGCAATGTTAAACGACAAGAACAATATCACACCAGAATCTATTTAAATTTACTAACTACAGTACTGATTTTTAGTGATAAGTAGGTATATGCTTTATTAACCGTAGCAAGCAAATATTATTATGAATAATGTCAAGTTTCATTACAACTGCCAGTCGGAACTAATACAGTATATAAAACCAAATTACACCTCCAATAGAACTTAATTATGACTGTGAGTATCCAGAGCAATAATGGTTATAGACCATTCTATGGTAGCAATAACTCGTATTTCCTATTGGCTAAATTACCGTGATATTATCACTACAGAACGGTCTAGTAATTTTCGTTGTCTTACAGTATGAAAGCGCGTTGCTGTCACATTTAGTATTAAACAGTTGTATAAAGAGTATGTGAATTTCGGACATCCCGTACTATGTGGAAACTGCAATTTAAAAAAAACAACAACGAACCCGAACAAACCTCATGATTTGTTGATAGAAAAAATTAATGAGCTAAACATCGATAAGAGGGTTGTACGTTGGATTCTCTGTTTTTTGAGTGGCAGAACGCAGTGTGTCAAGGTGGATAATGAAATTTCAGATGTTAAAACCACTACTTCGGGTGTACCCCAGGGAAGTGTTTTGGGACCGTTGGTTTTTCTCATTTTCATTAACTCCATTGTTTTGGGCATTGCCTCTAATATCAGATTATTTGCTGATGATTGTATAATCTACAGAAGGATTGTGGATCAGTTGGACTGTGTGAGACTACAGAACGACTTGAAGTTAATTGAAAGTTGGGTTGTAAAACATAAAATGAAAATTAATACGAAAAAATCGTACAATATATCATTCGGTACGAAAAAAGTCTATTATAAATATATTCTGCATGGTATACCCATTAAACTTGTAAGCGAGCTCAAATACCTTGGGGTTACGCTTACAAGTAAACTAAACTGGTCTGTTCACATAAGAAAAACTGTTTCACATGCTTATCAGATTCTCAATTTTGTTATGAGAAACCTCAGAAAGGCGAACCCGGAGGCTAGGGCAAAGGCTTATATATCTCTTGTGCGACCTTGCCTGGAATATTGTGCCACTGTTTGGCATCCGCATCAACAAACCTTAAGTGACCAATTAGAGATGGTCCAGCGTAGGGCGGTTCGTTGGGTATTTTTGAACTTTGGGCGTGATTTTAGTCCGACGGAGGCCATGAAACAGCTGGGCTGGCAGACGCTGAGGGTCAGTCGTGAATATTTTGTAAGGATATTAATGTACAAAATTTACAACCGTTTTAGTGCACTGCTGGATTTGAATCGCGCTGTCGCTAACGCCACCTATCGATCGCGATCAGATCATCAATTTAAAATCAAAAAGCCCTTCTGGCGTACAAACACTGGTTTGTTTTCTATTTTGGGGGTTGGAATCGATCTCTGGAATAGCCTGTCAATTTTTGAGGGAGGAATGCCCTCTTTGGCCTCTTTTAAATCTTTAATTGGGTCAGAAAAGATTTGACGGGATTAAAGGACATATATTATTATATATAGATGCAAACATCTTAGTATATACCTACTTTTTTTTTTATTATTCTTTGTATTTTAACATTTACATGGTTTTAAATGTTGTCTAATATGTTCTTTAATTGTATTTACTTATGTTTGTTTTTAAATGCTATGTAACTAATATACAACCACCGGCTGTATTGCTATTGTTTGTAATTTAAATAAATAAACAAATAAAAAAAATAATTATTATGTCTTGGCTTTTTTAAGCCAAAACTATGTTGAAAATAACCTTCCTTATCTTAAAAGTATTGTTCCTTAAACCCTATAAATCGCGCTTCTAACGATACCAGGGGCGGTCTAGCTGGTCTCGGTTGAAGTCACGGCTTGCGTGACCAGTAAATAAGTCCACCCATTAATAATTTACCCAAGTGCTGCTTGAAGCCATTTTAATTAACAGCTAAAGACAATCAGCAGCGCTAAATTGTCTTCCTAGCTTTTAAAGTTTTATGGCTTGGCATTACAATATAGTAAAATAGAACAGGCCAGGGGCGGCGGAACAGCGAAGGTATTGCCTCTCCCCTCTGGAAATTGTTAGACCTAAAACTCTTTAATATTAACGTGTTTGGTTGAACTAAAGAAATAGTAAGTATTATTATATATTATATTTTAACAAATAACAGAATAATATGTCTGAAAGATAATACTGGTCGAACGGTAAAAGACTATTTTAGGAAATTGTGTTTTAAATGAAATAAAAATATTTTAAATGGAAAAATTCTAAAACGCGGAAGCATATAGCTCAAATAGGTACGTAAATTGTCTTTTAAAAAAAGCATAATTCTATATGCAATTTAGGTACCTAATTAGCAGCAACGGGAAAGTATTAAAAAACCAATATATTTTTTGCATCAACAGAGAAATAGCCAAAAGAACTTCCTTTCACATAAAAGCGCTTAAAAGAAATGTGGAAAATAATTAAAAACTTGCCGTTTTTATCGTTTACTGTTAAGTATTAACCAGAGTATACAACTCATCTATCAACCAGGAAGTTGACAAATACAATTAAAGGTTTTTATGCCCCGTAAAATTACACACTGTTTTCTGCTGGACTGACAACCAATAGTTACCATCTAATAAACAATAGTCTACTTTGTCATAATAGAACATAGTTGTTTCTAACTTGTCACAACTTAAGTATTATGCCATCTATGATGATAAAGAAAAGGATCATCCCACTTAATCAATTATCGCTCGAACCTGTCAAATTATTTTTTTTTTAGAAAATACCTATTAAACAGGGTGGATATATTTACATTCTACAAGCAATAATTCTAGACATTTTTCATAAATCAGGCCCTATACGCTATCTTCACTTTAACCTTCAACCGTTTATGAAATATTAACATTTTAATGCTGGTATGCTGTATGCACCATTGATATGTTTCTCGACGTTCGGCACTCAAGTCACAATCTTTACGGCATTTCAAATTCAAATTTAATTTATTCTACTAAGGATCATACATTATGATTTGAGGTTCGTCATATATAAAACTATAAAATTAACTAAGTCTAAAATCATTAAAACATTAAATGAACGAGAAAAATCTACACACACAAATATAACAACGTTTAGGCATTGATATTGATAATTTGCTTTTTAAGTTTAAGTCGTCAAAAAATGTCAGTGAATGTTAATTATATTTGAATTTTGCTTTGCTGATATTATATCCAAAATGCGCCTTGCTTAAGATGAACGCATAGAAATTTTGATTATTAAGTTGGTCGTGAAGATAAAAGTGGAAGTCGTAGGAAACTCCGTGATATGTTCAATGAAAAATACCCAAATTGTCCGCATTTTAGCCAATCGACAGTGTCTAGCAATTAAGTCGAGAACATCCAGTACGATTAAAAGTGGTTGTCTTGGTATACCTGAGAAGGAGAAAAAAATAAACATATTATTATCACTGCAGGAAGATTTTCATAGCTCAAGCACACAATCTGGGAATCTGGGGATGACTACGATACTCACCAAACCACCGTATCTAATTTTTTTTTAAGAGTTTCATCTCTACAAACCAACAATTGTACAAGAGTTATTGGACGATGATCTTGATAGGCGACAACAGATAATCACGCAGGAATTGTCCAAAGCGTTTATTTTCAGATGAAGCTACGCTTTCTTAAAATGGTCAGGTTAATAGACACAACTACACATACTGTGCACAGGAAAATACTCCCCGGTTTACAGAAAATCACATCTCAGTATAATGAAAAGTTAAATGTCTGGGCAGGCCTTGTTGAAAATATGGTAATCGGACCATTTTTCTTTGATGAGAGCCTCACTGGGGAAAGGTATTAAAATATCCTTTGAAGTGATCTGGTTCCAGCTCTTGCCCACCCTATTTCCAGATGATAATGATTCTGATTTACCAAGTGCATCCTAATGGTTTCATTATGTTGCTCATGTAAGAGAGTAGTTAAATACAATTTTTCCGAAGCGGTGGATAGGTAGACGGGGATCAATGGCCACCCAGATCGCTCGTTTTTAACCCGCTGGACTTTTTTTGAGGGGTTAAAAAAAAAATTTAGTTTATAAATCTAAACCCAACTCAATAGATAAGTTTAAGGAGTCGATTCGATGAACAATACGAGAAATTTTTCCAGAAGTAGTACAAAATATACAACAGGAATTTTTAGATCGATTTTTCTACAGCAGAACAGTTGGTGGAGGACATTTTCAACATTTTAAATAAAATAGGTTTATTTCATGAAAAATACGTAGAATTAATTGGAGAATGTAAAAATAACCAATATATTGCATAATTAATTTGTGTTGGGCTACATGCTTGGTGAAACTGTTGTTCCATTGCACAGGAAGAAAAAATAATAACTACTTGTTATGTTTCACAAATTTAATCGGTTTCCTGACACGTTTCGGCCCTTGCGGGCCATTGTCATATTTATATTATGGTAACTATAAACATGTCATAATATTATAATAAGGATTAGAAGATTGAATGGTCAACTGTGGGTTTTCCAAATTTATTAAAGGTATATTTAGTCCTAAATAAGTGTGCTATTAAGAATTAGGGCTACTCTGCGGTGGCTAAATGAGCTACGCTCAAGGCCAAAAAAAAAAAAAAAAAAGAATTAGGGCAGCACCTGAAGGTATTTCGGTTTGATTATTCACATCATTACAATTGTTTTTTATGGCTTTTTTGATAGCTATTGTTTCTAGTAGATTTAGTTTTCTGCTTTTCTTGTGTATGTATATGGGTTTTATGTTGTTAAAGATTGAGTGATTGTCTTTAAGGCAGTGATCAGCTAACCCTGTTTTATTTTTTTTTTTTTAAATAGATGTTTTGTGTTCTTTAAGCCTGGTGTCAAAATTTCTACCTGTTTGTCCAATGTAGATAGCGTCGCAGTTGTCACATTCTATTTGGTAGACCCAAATTTGTAAAAGTTTGTTTTTAGTTTCTATTTTCATTGATTATTTAAATTTAACGGGTCCAAATGTGAGTTTACAAACTCGCTAATTAATTATTGTTTAAAAAGTTTGTGATTTTAAAAATGTTTACTTTCCTACAAGAACAACCATTAGTAAGAAAACTTTTTAGGCCATTTCTCTGTCTTTGTTAAGCTCAAGCAAAGCCTAAGAAATTTAGGTACATGCACGGTTCGTATTCAGGTTAACGCTCACAATGCTTTTAGCGAAACTATAGTTAGCGAGTGTCGAAAAAGTATTCTCTATTTTTTACCGTAAACTCGTCAACACGTAAAATGTTTGCACAATTTGCGTATGTAAATGTCCGTAGAGACCAACCACGGATTTTACTGCTGTTTTATGGCACCTCTCTGTAACGTTCTTGATAATTAACTAGCCATATAAAACGCGTTATTTGCACTTTGTTAAAATGTAGTTATGAATATGTATTCATAAACTTCTTCACGGGTGGTAAATATGTCAATTTTGTAGCCTTTCGACGTTTTGTGTTTAAGGTTAATTTTTATTTTCAATTTCCTGTTCGTCCGTAGTTGTTTCAGTACACGCTTCAAATAGTTCAGGTTTTATGACTTCATTTTCTAGATTCTCGGGCTTAAAGAAAATATTTAAAAATGGTCAAAAATATTTTGCCTACTTTCGTTTAGTAATATAAATTTTACAGTTCTAAAAATAGATTCGTAAGGGTGTCTTTTACACCATTTGTGTTATAATGTTTCCCCGAAGTTGTCGTCAATGGATACAAGAACTTGAACTTGTTTCATAATAAAAAAAAAATAAAGAAGTTCGAGATCATATACGTATGTGTGCCGTGTTCGCATACCTACCAGACGATCAAATAGGCAACGCTTGGCTATACATAATGGAAAATGCACTAGTTGTTGGATATGCTACAATGAGCGACACCGTACTACAAACTCCGTCGAAGGCTGACATAATAGACATGAATAGATGCATTGGCAACTGTCACCCTAATATATTTGAACTCTTCAAAGTACTTACAGAAGGAATGCTTTACTATGACATCATACAGCAGCGACGTGACCTACACATCTCTACACCGAAACGTTCAAAGAAAAACAGTGATTTGGACAGCCGCTTGAGTAAAATATTGAGCGAATATTTACTTAAAAAAGTCTGTAGTTGTTGATTTAAGAGAATTTTTCTGTAAAAATGTTCGAGAGTAAAGGGTCTTAAGATATCGGTGTTCTTAGTATAGAAACCTGCAAGATCATCGAAAAAAGGAAACACAAATAAAAGTCTTTAACTAACAATACCGTTCAGGCTTTCCCTGCCAAGTAACATATGGTTACAGGAACCCCATAAAGAAACGGCACCGGGGATACATCCTTTGTCACGGACTGATTTGCCGAAAGTTTAATTGTACCCGGTAAACAATGCGCCTGATCGACAATTCAATGCATGACGGACCTGTTTCTGACCGTAAGAATCGGTATGTTGCCGAATATTTTTCACAGGGACGTATTAACGAAAAATTATCGCATAACCACATAAAACAACACATAAGAAAGAAATAGGTCCTTCCCATTTCTTTTTCAACAGCAAAGCAAAGTAAAAATCTTTGCTTAGCTAAGTTGGTAAAGGAACGCTTCGCGAACAACTTCGTATAATCGTATGAGAAATAGAGAAGGGCATAGTTAACTGCAAAATCATTGTTGTCATAAGTTAAATCTTTAACTGATAACGCTCAATTTAGACGTTGCTTTAAAAAAAAAAATAGTATACGTAAGTATAGTAAGAAAGGTAAGTAATTTTTTTTTAACAAAATAGGGTGCTTACGAGCAAAGACCAACATTTCATTTATTTTTCGCAGCAGAAAACGAAATTTGGTAAAATTTGCGCATATTTCTTCTTCTACTTTTACTAATTTATAAAACCCAACCTTTTTTAACGTAAAATTGTAGGTAATTGTACTCCAAAGAGGGGTATTTGGCCGATTTTTGGATAAAACAAGAAGGAAGGAAATATTGATCAAAACTAAATAGCGAATGCGTCACTAGAATTTGCCCTTGCCAACGAAATATAAAATAGAAATTTAAGGCTTTTTGTTATTTCTGTAAGATCCAAGGAAAAATGGAGAAATAAAAAATTACTAGTGTGAAATTTATATTCAAACTCGGAGGATTTCCTCGCTTGGCGGGTACTTTTAATACTTGTCATGTATTATAATAGTAGTTATAGCCTACTAGGAGCTAAGAATACAATCAAATTAGAAATTCCTGAAAATCTTAAACTAAAAACGTAAAACCAAAAATTCTTACTCTGTTGACTCAAATGTAATCAAATAATATATTCTTACTGGTAAATAAATTCAAGTATGGTCCTGGATCAATTCCTTCTTTTTTGTTAACTGCTACTAAATTTTCAGACGGATTTCGCGTTGACCAGTATTTTACTTCCAGTCAATTAAAATTACTCCGATGGTGCTTTTTGGCTCTTACACTTCTTTTAAATTTTTCGGATGGCCACTTTTGGATATACATATACGGCATTTAGAACTTGTACTATATATATAGCGGGAGCAAAAAAACTGCACCAATTGTCTCTTGCATAGTCAATCATAATATTACCACGCTACCACGCACTATTGTCACAACTAAACAGAACACAAGAATAAAAGGATTCCTTTTTGAAAACAAAATGAACCATTAATTATAAACAAACAACGAAATGATGTAATTGGAATTTGTATACACTTTAGAGGATTTTGCATTTCATCTTATAGAAAAGCGGTACTAGATCATATACTCATATACGGTTGCTGGGATTCGACCCCCCGACCGTTGTTACTGTGCGAGCAAATATTATTTGCATCAAAGAGGGCTTGGATTAAAAACGTAGGGCTTGGTTTAGACAATGATATGGGGACGATATATCTAACCAAATCTAGGTTAAAATGTTGTCAAATTCATATTATGATATGCCAAACTAATAAGGAACGAAAGAAAAAACTCAAAGTCTTCCTCCACAAAGTTTAATAATAAAATTATTTAGGAAAAGTCTCTACATGTTTCGAACGTAGTGACGTTCATCATCGGGAGACAGAAATATGTTTGATTTGCATATCAAATTTTTAATTCCATAAAAGCTCCATTGAGGTTCGACACCATTTTCTCTCCTGCCAAAACCATCAGCACTAAGTTTTATTTCTGTCTCCTGATGATGAACGTCAGTACGTTCGAAACATGTAGAGACTTTTCCTAAATAATTTTATTATTAAACTTTGTGGAGGAAGACTTTGAGTTTTTTCTTTCGTTCCTATACTTTCAAATCGACTTTAAGCATGGACTATTTCTTCAAACCAAACTAATAAGTAATAAAATAAGTATACAAATACATTTTTGTTGTTTACAAAATTAACAAAGTAAGAATATAATAATAAAAAGAATAGTCCTGCATGTTCCATAAGATTTTCTCACTTCTTGGGACATGCGTCTTATACAATTTGTTGGCGTATTTTGCATTATTTCAGGAACGTTTGCAACAAGTTCTTCTGATGTTCTTACAGATGGTCTTCCTGCTTTTTTTTTTGTGTTATATAGAACTTGTTTCCCTAAACACAGCCACGGTTCTTTTCAGGCAATGATAAAAATCCCCAGCAATAAAAGCAACGTTAGGAAAATGTTCGTGAAAATCGTCCATGCACAAACCCGGATTGTATTGCCACTCACCATTTACTCTAAACCCGTTTCGAAAATACGCTTCAACCATGAATGTTTTGTGCTGTTCCGTAAAGCTTATTGTGTGAATTGTTTAAGAAATTGGAAAAATTAGCGATGAATCAAATTACTTGTTACGACTGTCAAAGATGACGGAATAACTGATTGATTGTTAATTCAGGTAGTTACTGACACCCAACAGGTATTAAGCTCTACGGCTAAGCATTACGTCCTTAGATGCAAGGCCCTCTTTGATAGAAATAATTTTTGCTCGAACGATAGAACTTATATTAAAAAATGTGTATTTGAATCCTGGACCTATTTGATATACAGGTAGATGATCTTAATCGGATATCAGACCTGTTTATGTTTCAAACATTCAGAAAGCTTGATTCGGACGCCGAAAAATGATAATGAAGCTTAATAAAAAAAAAATTTCTATATTCAGGAAAAAAATTGTTTTCAATAAATAATTTTTGAATTTAATTGGTGGTGGTCACGCGTATCTGTAATATTAATTTCGTGCCTACTTATATAGTTTTTCTATTCAAAAACAACTCCAATGCTCTTAACGACCCAAGGAATGTCTCTTCCCTATAAGTACCTCTCTAAGTAGGCACCCGGTACCCACTTAAGCGTGTAAGTACTCGGCTAACAACTAACCCTAACAATGGCTGAGTAAAAGCCAAGACAATATCGGCGTCACGTATCTCGAAAACGACCCGCAAACAAATTATAATTAGATATAAATTATGGCGCTCTTTGGGATGTTGACATGGAAAAAAACTCCCTCGCAATACAGTGGCGTCCATATCAAATATCACTTATAAGAAAACCTTACAAAAAAGTAGGTTTGTCAATTTATGAAAAAAATACAATATTTTCGCCGATTATTTACCATAATAATTATTATCAACAGTAAAATTTAAAATTTACGCGCGACAGCATACACACACATGGTAAACGTTAAAAATATGCCATTTCTCCAAAAACGAGTGCTTTCAACGTTGGTATGAGCGAAGAAAATCGATAATATTTCTCTTTTTGGAAAAAAAATTTTTGCATGGTGAGAAAAAGTAGGTACATCTAAAAACGAATACAAACAAAATTACAATAATCAGAGAATTGTTGTTTCTAGGTTTAACAGACATGCACATATATGTACAAATATAAAATAAATTTAAGGTGAAATTGTCACAGGTAAAAAAATATTTCTAAACTTTTATAAACCGCAAATGTTGACTGGTACTTGGACAGAACTTGTATACTACGAAGACTTGTAAAAATTGGGTATATTTATTTTAAACTTGCAGGAACTAAAAATGCGCTACTTAAGTTTTAATACTTAGATATTTTGGTATTTTTCTAACACATATATAAGCAGAAAATAATAATGAACGATAAACATTAGTATTATTGTGAAAATAGCGTGGGGTGCTCGATATAAGAAAAATATAGCACAAAGCAGAAAAAATTCGTAATATTCATAAATTACCATTTTTCTCAGAAAGTATAAACTTTAGGAAAAAAGCCTATATAACTAAAAAGTTGTATCTCGAGGAAATCTACATCTTTGCTTTATTATTTTTTCGTATCTCTGACGGTTTTCGAGATATTGGCCAAAATATGATTTCTATATTTTGCCTCATATCTCGAAACTGATAATACTTAGATGAAAATTTTCGAAATAAAAAAGCGCGTCTTCGAACGTTCCATAATTATAGTTATATAACATTTTTCCCTCAAACTGACAATAAGGGAGTTATTCGCAAGAAATAAAAAAATGCCAAATATTTTCAAAATTTTTACGGGTAGAATTTTTTTTTATAATTTTTCTCTATTCTCAGCGACAATATTTATACGACCCCACGTTTGTTTCATTACTATCGGTTATTGTAATAAGTCTGACATATTGACAGGTGTCAAATTTTGACAAGAGAATTTTTGCGTATTTTTTTCAACTTTCCACCGTCAATATACATACGATAGTTTTTTCATATATAATATCACAAGAGATAAAATTTTGTCGGCAAAATTTTCGAAAGGTATGAAAGTTTGTTGCTAGGCAATTTCGCGAATGACATTTTTGACAAAATCACGAGCCGTCAGGCGAGTGATTTTGTCGAAAATGTCATGAGCGAAATTGCTTAAAAGCAACAAACTTAAATAAATCCTTGAGAACAATTTTGCTTACACAATTTTTTCTCGAGTGGTATTCGACATGACTATTTAACTAGAAAAAAGACAAAATTTTGCCGCGGCAAAAATCACATGTGAATTTTGTCCAGGTAGGTGCAGGTAGTAATTTTGCCAGTAGAAGACCGGCCGTTGCTATGACATTTTGCCAGTGTAAAACACTCTAGTTAAATAGTCATTAATATATATTTTTTTTTAAACCGACCAGAAAATGTACACTTTCTGGACAATTTTTTGTATAGAAAATAACGTTTTTCCGATCGCAAGACCGGAAAAGTGACATTAGAGACCGGAAAAATATTTTCCGGACTCTAATGTCACTTTTCCGGTCTCTATAATGTCACTGTCACCCTGTTTTTTGTTTTTCCAATCGCTCTTTGATAATACAAGATACCTTGATTTCGTTATTATGACAACAACATTTCGATGTATTGTCGAGTGACAGTTCGTTGATTTTTAATTTTGTTCTTTATGTCAAACTTGTTTCGCGTAGATTATAAAATATATCGAAGTGTCGGTCTTAAAAAAAATATTGTACGTCACGCAACCGAAAATTAGTGTTTTCCAGGTCTCTCCAAGCTTCCAGGACTCGCCTATGGCTCGCCCTGGAAATGCTTGTCTCGACCTGAAAAACACTACTTTCCGGTCTTGTAACGTAAATTACTATTTTTAAACGATTTGACATACACTGTCACCAGTAAAGTCCGCATCATATGGGATTTTTTCTTATTAATAACTTTACTGAAAATTTGACTTTGGCATCAAGCTCTGCTTCGATCGAGATGAAAATTAAGCAAAAAATAGTAGTCACGTGATTCGCATTATCTGTCAAATTTTAGTTTTTTCCAAAAAATAATTCAAAAGTGGGGTTATTTCTGAAAATATCAAAAAAAGTTATTAGAAAACGTTTTTTTAAATGCAGTTTCTAGCCCACATGCAAAATTTCAGCTGCATAAGATAATTTTGATTTTTTACCTATATTTTGTAAATTGCACCACTTTTGCAAAATAAGACTCAACGCAACCTACATAAAACTTCTCAGTTTTGACAAGGCTTTATTTCAAATACATTTTCTTTAAAGTAGCGCCATATTAAATGTGTGTTTTTCTACAAAATCAAAATTGGGCTATTAAAATTTGGTTGCATGTGATGCAAAGTTTATTTGTTTTTACCCTTTATAAGGTAACTTCATAAAAAAAGGTTTTTTTGAAAACGTAGTTTGTGTCTGAAAGTAATACACCTTAATATTAGGACAAAAAAGAACACAGTGTCTTCAGTAAAGTGTTTTTTAAGTGGAAAATAAATTTTAGTTTAACTTAACGTAAAGTTTATCTATTTTCAACGATTTTATTTAAAACCCTATTACTTTACTATAATTTTTTTACTCTCAGGCACAAACTACGTTGTCAAAAATATTTATTTTATGAAGTTACCTTATACATACAGGGTCAAAAACAAATAAACTTTGAATCACATTCGACCAAATTTTAATAGCCCAATTTTGATTTTGTAGAAAAACACACATTTAATATGGCGCTACTTTAAAGAAAATGTATCTGAACTAAAGCATTGTCAAAACTAAGAAGTTTTATGTAGGTTGCGTTGAGTCTTATTTTGCAAAAGTGGTGCAATTTACAAAATATAGGTAAAAAATCAAAATTATCTTATGCAGCTGAAATTTTGCATGAGGGCTAGAAACTGCATTTAAAAAAACTTTTTCTAATAACTTTTTTCGATATTCTTAGAAATAACCCCACTTTTGAATTATTTTTTGAAAAAAATTAAAATTTGACAGATAATGCGAATCACGCGACTACTATTTTTTTGCTTAATTTTCATCTCGATCGAAGCAGAACTTGATGCCAAAGTCAAATTTCGAATAAAGTTATTAATAAAAAAAATCCCATATGATGCGGACTTTACTGGTGACACTGTATTGACAGCTGTCAAATTTTGACAGGACCATTTTTTGCTTATTTTTCCCGAAGTCTCCGCATCGAATACTATGCGACCCCATAATTTGTTTTGTCAAAATCGCATCTTCGTTTTATACCTGACAGCTGTCAAAATTTGACAGGAGAATTTTTTGCGTGTAGATTATTGTATTGTCAGCGGTCCTTGATAAGTCTACAAAATTTAAATTAAATCTGACCGTTTAGAGTGGGTCAAAATCGGGTTCAAAGATGACGGTTACAAACAAACAAACAAACATACACAGAAATACAAACATACAGGTAAAGCTAATAAGAGCGTGTTAAAAAAAAACATCTTCGCCGCCCATGCGTTTACCGGGCCTTTGCGACGATACAATCAACCCTGGCTCGGCGTCGCGAATACACGCTCATGATTTATTTCGCCGTTCAGGTGCTTATAATTACCGGCCGTTTTCTCAAGGAAGAAGCGTGTGATTTACTCGTTTTTAACCGATCGGTTACGGGCGATATATTGGCTAAATAAATAAGTTAACTTTATTAAGCACAGGCTTGATGTGTAAGAGAGAGATGGGTGGACGGTACACTACTAGTATTTTAATTGACGATAATGAGGATTTTTATTAGTTCATATTATATTATTATCTCTTAATTCTGGCTGGTTTTCTCATCATGACTTTAGTTTTTATGACGCTTTGTTTTCTAGGTTAGTTTAATATTTTTTTAAGGTTGATTTATTAATTTGGTTACAGATTTCAACTAAATAAAATATTGCAAAATTTCATTGGATATATGTTTATTTAAATCTGAGAAAAAATAGCTACATTATAATATGTTTCTGTTACGTTCCTAACTTTTTTGTGTATGATACGCATCGTATTACATTTAACATAATTTGCGGAGCTATGAAACACACATTGCTATTTATATTTCAAATAAATACCGTGCGAGAAAAAATTATTTGCATCAAAGAGGGCTTGGATTAAAATACGTAGGGCTTGGTTTAGATCACAATGATATGGGAACGATATATCTAACCAAATCTAGGTTAAAATTTTGTCAAATTCATATTATGACATGATATGCCAAACTAATGAGTAATAAAATAAGTAGACAAATACAAATTTATTTTTGTTCTTTACAAAATTAACAAAGTAAGAATATACAGAAAGAAAAATGCATATTCTATAAGATCTTCCCGATTCTTGGGACAGGCGTCTTATACAATTTGTTGGCGTATATTTTGCATTATTTCACGAACGTTTGCAACAAGTTTTTCTGTTCTTACAGATGGTCTTCCTGCTCCTTTTTTTGCGTTGTATAGAACCTGTTTCCCTAAACACAGCCATGGTTCTTTTCAGGCGATGATAAAAATCCCCAGCAATAAATGCAACGTTAGGAAAATGTTCGTTAAAAATGGTGTATTGCCACTTACAATTTGCTCTAACCCCGTTTCGAAAATACGTTTCAAACATTAATATTTTGTGCTGTTCCGTAAAGCCCATTGTGTGAATTGTTTAAGAAATTGGAAAAATTAGCGATGAATCAAATTACTTGTAACGACTGTCAAAGATGACGGAATAACTGATTGGTTGTTAATTCAGGTAGTTACTGACACCCAACAGGTATTAAGCTCTACGGCTAAGCGTTACGTCCTTAGATGCAAGGCCCTCTTTGATGCAAATAATTTTTGCTCGCACGGTGTGTTTATGTTACGTTCCTAACTTTTTTGTGTATGATATGCATCGTATTACATTTATCATAATTTGAGGCACTATGAATCACACATTGTTATTAATATTTCAAATAAATAGAAGAAAATGTAGGACGGCACCAAATGTCGTGGAGGATTCAGCTCTAGAAAGGATTGGACTTCCATACTTTGCTTCCTGAACTCACCCAATGACGTGAAGAACGTATTGAGATCAAAGCTGCTACAGAGGTAATGAAAGGTTGTCACTATTGGGCGTTACTAATCATCATCATCGCCGTAGGGGCTTATTTTTCTGGTTTATCTCGAACTACATCCCAAGTTTTCTTCTGTGACTATAACGTCCTCTAAACCTGCTGAACTATACCTGCAGAAACTACAATTTTTCCACCACGGCCACGTACAACTATCTAGCCACACGATACATGATAATCCTCTAAAGGCTAATTGTTTATAATTACGAGTCATATTTGCAGTCTATTATTAGCCACAGATTTGTTACTACAAGCCAGCAGCCATTATACTACCATAATAATGCTGATTGCAACAAACATCTTGATGTTGGAAGTTGTATAACTGGTGCCAATCTACAACACGTGGTTCTTATACAGAGGATGGGTTAAATTTTATCTATTGGTTGTCGATACGGGTTGTCCAATTAAAGTTTTAGGTAAAAAAAAATAGTGAAATGCTGTTCTGCCAGAATATAGTTAATGAGTCTAATGAACAAAAATGTAGCAATTGCTTTTTCTTATAAAATCGAAGTAATTTCTTGAAAGCCAATAAAAAAAACTAAAGTAATTGCTTTTGCGTCCAGCAATTACTTAAAAGTGCAGGAATTGCTTCTAGTCGATGCTTTTTCTTAAAAATAGAAGCAATTGCTATAGTTTGCTTAAAATGTGATGAATAAATTAAGGAATTGCCCCTGCATCATTTGCTCGGTAGCAGTCAGCTTTAGTTCTCCGCGGCATACACGTGCGTTGCTCTTAATTTGTGTCTTCAATTATGGCTGAATATATGAACGTCCGTAAAAGAAAAATCTACAGTGTTCGTAAAAATTGCAGATATAATGATTTCAGAAAGTAATATCGATTTAACTGCGAAAATGTTGAGTGGTTACTGGTGGATACTGGTAAAAGGCACTGGTGCCTTTAATTAAGATTAAAGTCTTTCTGCGGAAATTGTCGGATCCGGGCTTTCAAAATTCTGTAGGTGGAGAACTCGGTGTTCACCAAACTACTGACTGTAAGACATACACTTCTGTAATGGATGCAGTTTTGGAGAAGGCCAATATTTTTATTAAATTTTCTACAAGTGCTGAAGCTGTTGTGGAAGCTAAACGGTTGTGGTCAGAGAGATTTATTTATGTTCCTTTAATTTGTGAACAAATATCAATTGCTTGTCTTTAATTTCTTCATCACTACTTTTACTTTCCTCATTTTCACTGAAATTTGCAATATCACAAATATAAGTTTCATATTTTCCACAAAAACGTTACAGATTTCTATTTTACTAAATAAACGTTGTTGTATTTACGTCAACTCTTTTGCAAATTAGGCACCAAACTGAACATCAAATCTATAATCTGAACAAGTGGATAAGACACGTCTGAACTTGTGCTGAATAAGCATTTGCTAGAGAGATGTAAGAAAAACAGCAATCGCTTCAAAATTTTATTCATATCCAGATCTAGCAATTGCTTTTACTTATAGCATTTGCTAGTCAAGCAATTGCTTTTACTAAAAAGTAATCGCTTTAAGTAATTGCTTAATTTTTATTCATCAGGCATTACATTACTGGTGACATTAATTATTAACGTTTGAACGGCTTGTAAGTAAGGTCTGACGATGCATAAATTTTGAGATCAAGACTTCGTGTCTTTAGTTAAACTAGCATAGGTTACCCTATATTCTCAAAAGATCATCACCATGTTGCTACGGTTGCTAATGGCTGACGTACAATATCACCAACTTAGGTTCCTTCCAGAGACCTAGTATGATTTGGAGATACATAGATGTAGTTAATATTTTGACATGATCCATTAACCTGTAATAGTAAAATTTTAATCAACTTGAAGCACAACGCCGCTTTGTAAAGCACTCGTAACGACTTCTGCTCCTTCTATCTTCGTTCTGCACCCTGCAGGTCAATTATATACCTTCTCGAAACCGCTAACCTTGTTTAAGTGAAGCACTCATTACAATATTTATGCATTTAGCTCAACGGTGAGAGGTTAACGCGATTCCTTATTACTATCGTTCTTATAACACTGACTGACTAGTCTGCCGACCAATCTGCCTCATTGTATGCTCTTTGCTATCTGCACGTTATAAATTTTCCTCTTCTTGACGTTTCTCGGAAGGTATTGAAGGTAGTTCAGTAAAATTAGATATTCGCGATCCAATGGAATTAGTAGAATCTTAGTAGAACACGATACTTAACGATAGTACAGAGCACAATAAACGGCACAGGGATAAACAGAAACCAAAGTATTCTAGTGGCATTTTTTTCATAAATTAAGATGATAGCTATCAAAAGATGACTTCCTTGCTTTTTCCCTGTAATAGTAAATTAAGCGAGAAGTAGCGTTTGTACACGATTTTAATTTTTTTTTAGTGGCGAAGATTGATAGTCTATGGTAGTTAACTAATGATGAATCTTCGCCACGAAAACAAATTAAATTCGTTTACAAACGCTACTGGCGGAATTGACACGTACCCCAAAAAATTTTTTTGCTGAACGGTGCTGCTGAACGGTGCTGCTGAACGTTGCTAACTTCACACATATCATAATTTCTTGTTGTTTTCTTTGCTATTGTGTGTGTTTAATATTTATGGATTTCTAGATTTTGTGTACCGGGTGTCCCACTAAGAATAGCTCTTGGCCGTATCTCAGAAAGGGTTAGTCGTATGGCTTGCGGAAAAAAATATTTTTAGTAAAAGCGGCCATGAAAAATTCCTGGAAATTATTTTTAAGTTCCTTATTTCGCCGCAAGAGGGCACAATTAATTTTTTCTTTTTTAATTCTAAATTTCTCCGAAAATTGCCATATTAAGGTATAACTCTGATTACATCATCGAAAAGCTTAGACAATTCTGCATCATTCTGGTTTAAGGCTCGTTGGCGTACCGACCTTGATGAGAGTGGGGGAAGCTATTGAATGTGTAAACATTAAAATCGCTGTAACTTCTAAACGACTTATCCGATTTTACTAAATTTAAGCTTGTTTGGAAGGGAAAGGTAAGTAACTTCAATTGCCGTATCCAATGATACACGATAGTTTCTAATAAAATTGCTAGAGGGCGCAATTTGTATTAAAAATTATTGTTTTGTCAATAACTCTGAAACGAACAAATTATATCGAACAGCGGTCTTCACATTTTTTCTTGCAAATTTCATCTACTTTCCGATTATGATATCATAGTTATACAGTATAATTTGAATTTTCGGGATAAAATCGAAAAAACTGTTATTATTACAAATTGCGCCCTCTAGCAATTTTATTAAACACTATCGTGTACGGTTGGATACGGCGATTGAAAACCTTTCCCTTCCAAACAAGCTTAAATTTAGTAAAATCGGATAAGTCGTTTAGAAGTTACAGCGATTTTAATGTTTACACATTCAATAGCTTCCCCCACTCTTATCAAGGTCGGTACGCCAATGAGCCTTAAACCAAAATGATGCAGAATTATCTATTATTTCTAATGATGTAACAAGAAGTATACCATAATATGAGAATTTTCGGAGAAATTTAAAATTTAAAAAAAAAATTAATTGTGCCCTCTTGCGGCGAAATGCGGAACTTAAAAATAATTTCCAGCAATTTCTCATGGCCACTTTTACAAAAAAAAAATGTCCGCAAGCCATACGACTAACCCTTTCTGAGATAAGGCCGAAGCTATTCTTAGTGGGACACCCGGTAGTTTAGTGAATTGTGTTTTTGTTCAGTGACTCAGATACAATAACTAGTATGATTTTATTATGCCCAAATAGGGGTAAAATACCGGATATCTCGTATTTTCAGTAAGTAAGTAGTGATAGTTTTTGATATGTAATTTTATTTTATTATGATCCATTTAAACACATCTAACTAGGCCCGCTAGGCCACACAAACAAGATGTTAAAGCCGGGGCCTGTCTATTTTCCCAGTCGTTCAATTTTGCAGTGCGCATGCCTATTCCTGTGTGGTTTTGTTTACATACGAAAAACCATAAATTTGCCACTTTCGTGATTATTGTTTGCTTATACAGTGTGTGTATAAAGTCTGGAAACGGCTTAATAACATCACAATTTACTGGCCGATTTAAACCAAATTTGGTACAGTTGTGTAAGCACCGAATGACGATATTGGCGTTGTTGCCAGCTTTTTAGTTTGTCTGGAATTCGAACGAATTTTATATTTTTAAATATAACACCCAGTATATTTTTACATTTTTAAATTCCACATAAAATTATAATTATTTTTTATTAAATGCATTATTAGTCTATACTTCATAGTTTCCGAGATATTGACTCTCGAAAAGTGACATTTTTGAACTTTGACAGCTTATAACTTTCTAACAGTACGTCTTAGAGCAAAACGGCTTACATGTCCCTATCTTCAATTTTTATTATCTTCCCAAAAAAATCAACTTCCAGTTAAACCGGAACAACTATATTTCCTGCTTTCGAGTTACATCCGGTTTAACCGGAAGTTGATTTTTTTGGAAAGATAATAAAAATTGAAGATAGGGACATGTAAGCCGTTTTGCTCTAAGACGTACTGTTAGAAAGTTATAAGCTGTCAAAGTTCAAAAATGTCACTTTTCGAGAGTCAATATCTCGGAAACTATGAAGTATAGACTGCATTTAATAAAAAATAATTATAATTTTATGTGGAATGTAAAAATATACTGGGTGTTATATTTAAAAATATAAAATTCGTTCGAATTCCAGACAAACTAAAAAGCTGGCAACAACGCCAATATCGTCATTCGGTGCGTTAGATCCTCTTACACAACTGTACCAAATTTGGTTTAAATCGGCCAGTAAATTGTGATGTTATTAAGCCGTTGCTAGACTTTATACACACACTGTATATAGGTAAATGTCTATGGTAAACCATCTAAAATATAGAAGTCGTACAAAAAGTAATATTAAACATTCCGGTATGCTAGTTGAAATGGTATTTATAGATCGTAATACAATAGTATGTTCTTATCTCAAGCTGCCTATTGCCGCTCAACAAACTTTGGACCACTTTTGCAATTTATTGCTTTAAATGCATTTACTGAACCACAGCGTTGACCGACAATGTAGATAATATTGCACCAAGAACCAGCTCCTGGACCCGGCACCGCTATCAGGTAGTACCAATATAAATTTGGTTAATAAACCATTAAACCGTTACCACGCCTGATTTTTAACGAGGCTGCAAACACGCGGGTTACCGCAAGACAATATAAGCCCGTAACAAGAGCCCATTTGCAAACAATGGAATGGTTGAGGGCACGGATAAATCCAACTCGGGGACATTTTGACCTATGAACGGGATCCACGGATATCTAGTAATTGCATAAGATGAGTGTGTACCTGCTGTCGAATATGCGATTGAATGATAAATTGTGGATGAAATAAGGTCATCAATATTAAAAGCTATGAAGTCGTTTGTTAAAATAACTTTTAGATTATCGATTCTTTCTCTAGCTTGCTTTTGTTTAACATTAAGAGAATATATGACATAGAAAAGACCCTAATCGTTGTTGACGTTATTGCGCCCAAGAAGTGGAGGAAGGGAATTACGTTGAAGGATGTGATATATATCAGTGGCGCCACCAGAAATTTAGTTCGGGGGGGGCTTTAACCTCTTGCGCCAAAGGCGCTCTTTTTGGGTGCCACGCCCTTTTTTGGGTAAAATACGTATGATTGACGAGAGCGACAGCCCCCTAAAACTTCTGCAATAATACGCCTCTAGCCTTAACGAAATATTTATGAAAAAAAAATTTAGATATTTTATTTTAATTAGTAAAAATGTATTTAATAGCTATTTCGTTACGAAACAATGTCTTTTAGTCACTTTGACGTGTTGTTCAACTCGGCTTTGCCTCGTTGAACAATTTCACGTCGCGTGCCTAAAAGACACTCATTTCGCAACTTATTGTATACAATATTTTTTCTACTGAGGTTTTATAATAAAAAACTTAATTTTACTAACATTTTATTACCTATGTTTCATTGACACTTGCCAAAAAATATTAATTATACCTAGTCTGTGGTTACGTTTTAATTGTAAATAATTACCTGCGTTACTTTTAAGCACGTTGCTCCTGGTAACGTGCTTAAAAGTTTTTTAAGCACGCTGCGCTTAAAAGGAGGTTATTAAAAAACCATAATGACAATCGAAAAGAGGTTATTATAAAACGTCAGTAACGCATATATTAATCATACCTATACTAAAACAACACAAAAACCTTATACAATAAGTTGTAATTAATCACTAATAATACTAATATTAAAGTAAAATTCTTCGTTTTGTTTTTGCTTTTTCGTCCAGAATTTCTGCCACGGTAATATTAATATAGGGGTTCGCATAAAGAACTGCCAAACCATTTAATCTGTCCTCTTCCGTGGTGCTACGCAGATATGTCTTTAAATATTTTAAATTTAAAAAGGACCTTTTAGATGTGGCGGTTGTAAAAGGCAAAGTTAAAAAAAATTGTAAAAGCCTTTTTATATTAGGAAATATATTGGCATCACATTCGGAATACACTTTGTCCAAATCTTCCTTCAGTTTTTGTTTTTGCATTTTTTATACCACAGCTCAAGTTCAGCTTTTAACATCGTTTTAATGAAAAACTCTTCAAGGAACTCATTCTTGTAGAAGCTGTGAAGTTTCAAAAAACATTTAAATTGACTATCAAAATCTTGATTATCATATGGAAAGAGGCATTCAAAATTTTAAAGGGTTTCTCGATGTTTTAAAAACCGATCCTCGAGATTTGCTATGAGGCCATCTAAAAACGGAATAAAAATTGTTATTTTAAAATACTCAGCAGCGGAATCGGTTTTTATAACCAATCTTTGTGTTTGTCTTGGCGGTAGTCTAGGTACTCTGATTTCAATATCGTATTCCGAAAGTAGATCTTGAGCTTCCTTAAAAATATTTTGAAAATTATCATCTGCCAGGCCTCTTGTTTCTTTAACTTGATCTGTTACGTCATTAGCTAACTGTAATGCTTAAAAAAGGTTTAAATCGACTGTTTGTAGAATCTTGCTTAAATGCAGTGTGTAGGCATATATTCTTTCTGTACACATTAGTGCGATCACAAATTTGGGACTTATATAATGCTGGCCAGTAATCCAGATGCCTCAGTGGAAGTATTTCGGTCGGTCCAGTCGGTCCAGTCGGTCCAGTCAGTCAGACGTAGTATAATTTCACTATTGATAACATGATTGATGTAAATTATGTGGCTGAATATAAAATATTAGTAAAAGGCGTGACATGAAAAATTGGTTTGCAATTAAATGAATAGGCTAAGTTTCTAAGCTCAGGGGGGGGGGGGGGCTGCAGCCCGGCAGCCCGCCCCCTGGTTGCGCCACTGATATATATTATGCTAATAAATGGTTCTACGGTTCTTATAGTATATCAAAATAATATGTATGTCATACAAGTTCATATTTAAAACCGCTAATAAGGAAATATTATCTGCAAAACAATTATATTTTGTTGGTGGTGTCTTGCAGTTTAGCCAGTCATTCTGTCAAATTTGGGTGTGAAGTTTTCAAGAAGTAACTGTTTGCTCGTTTGCTTCAAATCAAAATGGAAGTGTCTTACTCTACGGGAAGTCTCACGACCTGCCGGGCCCTAAACAGTTCCAACGTTGCCAGGTTGCCAATTATGATTTTTTGCAGTAGTAATTCACAAATATAATATTTGTTTCATTTTCTGCTATATGTATCTTATATCTAAAATAATTCTAATAATAATGTTTTTACCTTTATTATCGCCCTTACAATGTAGTCTAGTGTAATATCCCTACTAGTACTAATAAATCCAAACTTTGTGCTTGACGCCAACATTCTTGGGGTTTGGGGGCTATCTTTCGATGTGATCTATAAAGATCTCGTAAACGCCTTTGACAGTGTACACACCAACAATAACGCGTTGATGTCGCCACTCCCACACAGACTGACCGGGAAATACCTGCGATGAACTGCTCTCAACGAGCTTTAGGTTATGGAACTAAGATATTATTGAGTTTCCTAGATTTCTCAACATTTATGTAAATGTATGTTGGCTTTTCTAAGATATATTATTGATGCTATTGTAAGGTAACGGCTTTTTTTGTCATGCTGGGTACTATTACATAATAGTAAAACATTTACGTAATCTATATAATTTGTCTCTATCAATCTTATTTCATTGACACTAAGCCTAAGATACTAAAAAATAACGAGCACGGGGTGTCGGAAAGATGATATTCGGCGCTGAGATGGTGTTGTAATTCTTTTAACTCAACATCACGTTTGGTGACTTGGGCACATGGGCCGCAGAAGATAACATCTCGATAGGGCAACGCTCGATTTGCCATAAGGTCAACAGCGGCTCGTTTCTAAGAGGTCATAGTTTAGAGAACAAGCTATGACAAAAGACACAATAATTGTGCTGTCTGGAATAACAAGATATTTTTCACTGTAGTAATCACATTTCGTTGAATGATGTTGATCCAAATTAGAGCCTTTCAGTTCCACATACTGTTCTCGCTTTTATTTATTAGATTTCTTCAATCAAGAACGGGGAAAAATTAGAGATAATAAATGTTAAAGATTTTAAACTCTTGATCTCCGCATTGAATGCTAAGTAACGCCAATGAAGTTTCTATATACGCAAAATGGCATTTCATTTGGATCCTCGTATTCCTCGTCCCCTGTCCTATTTCGTAATAAATATCCCCATGGTGTTGTTAGCTATCACATGGCAACATAAAGTGCCTGTAAATACTCGTCTAATTTGCATACATATTGTCAGCTATCTTAGTAATCGTACTTTGTTTTGAATCGAGTCGTCGATATGGTGATTGAATTTAGATTGGTTGTAAGCAGGGAGAAAACGCAAGTACTAAAAGAGGCAGAGTCGTAAAGTTTCAAAGACAACAACTTCCACTTGAATCGATTTATTCGCGGAGAAAAATTTAAGAACATCTCTGTGAGAATGTTTCGCAGTTTTGTGGGATGTGGTCTACATAAAATCGTCCGAAACATTCTTTAGCGTTGTAGATGTATTAGCATCGCAGGTGATATATCATGGGGCTGTATTTAGTCTAAATTTGGTGTTAAAAAACGTTGGTTACTGTACCTTCGCCATTTTATTATTTTGGTACCGTTGAAGATTATTTTATTAAGTCCACCCCTTCTTTAAAATCGGCCAATGACATGAGGTTCGTAATAGTGAAAATAATTTCGAAAACATTTTAGATAAAAGCAATCTCATTATGAATCGGGTAGAAGAGTAGTTCAGTGAAAACATGCTGCTACTAAACAAAGAAAAAACAAATGTCATTATTTTTCACTCAAATAGAGACAGACCACGCCAGCTTCGTTGAACCTAGCAAATCAGGTAGTAGAGTATAGTGAGTCAGTTCGTACTGACTATCTATGTAACAAATTGCCGTCTGTTCTTTAGGCAGTTAGAGTTTCTGAAAGCTGGCTTAGACCATGATGTGTTTTATATATTATAAACATTTACATTGTTTGTTCTACAAAGTTTGGGCATTGAAATATAGGGTTGTTCACAGAACAGGTCAATAAAGTATTTATGCTTCAGAGGAAAACCATGATAATACTGTTTATTAGGAATATTAGAGAATCATTTAAGGGGATAATTAGACATAATGCTGTCAGGAATTTATATTCATGAATGTATTGTAATGTATTTCATATTGCATCCTTTGAATTTTGTAACTTATGAAAGGAACGTGGATATGGTACTTAAGGATTTGGCGATTTTAAAGTCATTATCTAGGAAAATCAGGAGTTTTTATTCAGACTGCAACAACCCTGTTAAGCCTTTACTCAGGCGTCGTTATCGTTAACTATGTAAAACTGTCAAAAACCTAGGATCCGATTTAGGTATTGCTTTAGGAATAGCAGATATTTACCACTCCGATATATTGTTTATTTACAACCATGTATGTAATAATGACATTTCACCTATCTTTGAAAGGTGGAAAGTTGACGTTTCTTGACTTTTACTTTCCACCCGGGTGGAAAGTGCTCACTTTCCACCCGGGTGGAAAGTAAAATTGTTATTTTTTGTAATTTTATTAAAAATCGATATCTCAAAATAGTAAATTTTTTTTTTTTTTTAATTTTAATAAAAATCGATATCTCAAAATAATATACAAACACACCAACACACAACTCATTACACAAATTCAACAACAATAATTTTATTTTTTATTTCTTTAAATGAATTATACCTAAATGACATTTATAAAAAACAAAAAATTAACATGGTTTATGTTTTACTTATTTACATTAAATATTACATTGGCATTATTGTAGGCAGTCACAGATATGTTTAAACCTTGCTGAAATTCTTCTTTTGAAAGGTTTATTTCATGATTATTTGAAGTTAAAGTAGTGTTAGTAAAACTTGAACTTGGCTTTGAAATCAATTTTGCCGTATTAACCTGAGTAGAAACCGAACTGTCTATGTATCCCTCAGCTACTGTGCTAGATTTCCAGCCTCCTAACCGCTTTATTTGCATAAGATCGCCACCGTTATTTGCGAGCAAAGTAGCCGCTGTTCTTCTGAAACAGTGACCAGTAAAACCTTCAGTATTCAGCTTCAGAAAAGCTGCAATTTTTTTTGGAAACTGACTTAAAGTGTTGTGCCCAATACATTGTTTACTAATTTTTCCATATCTTATTTGCATAAAAAGCTTTCCATCCTGTATATTTTTCCGTAAAGTTATGTACTCCTTAAGTGGTGCAATCCATTTATTATCAGTTATCATAAATGATCGTGGCTGGTACGTTTTGCTATTTTGTATTTCAATCGCGACCTTTTCTTCTAAAAAGTGAACGTCTGTTGTTTTCATTTTGTATAATTCATCTGATCGGCAGGCGCCTGAGACACCAATAACCAATGCGACCTACAAATGTATAAAATAATAAGTTAATATAGAAATAGTCAACCTTTTAGCCTAAAATACCTTTTGAACAAGAAATTCCATAGGTGCTTGTTCCAAAAATGTTTCAATATTATCCATAGACAGTGTGGTCGATTTTTTCGGCTTGTATCCTTTGTTTTGCTTTTTTAAAAATGCTAATAGCTTTGCGTGTTTAGATATGTCTACTTTTTCCCTAATTGATAGAGTGGTCCTCAACATTGAATATATTGACCAAAGCGTTGATATTTTCTTTGTCTTGGCATTTTCACTAAAATAAGCTAGTAGCGCCGATTCAGAACCAGGATTTTGAACTTTGTTTCCAATACACCATTCTTTAAAACAGTTATATGCCTTGTCATATCTCGGGCGGCTTTTAGTTGGCAGAAGATCTTCTTCTACTATTTTTGCTGCTTCTCGAATTTCTGGGGGAGTAGCAGCCAAATCAAATTCCTCATCTGAGAGCATTTTTTTGGTGTTTTGTAAAAACTTTGACACTAACGTTTTAAAAAAATAATATATTGTTTAGTGACATGGAAACCATATTCCAAAAATGATATTTGCCATCTTGATGTGTATTATTACCTACGTTATTTTATCACCTGCGGTTATTTGAAATTCTAAATGTCTGTCTACTTTTGCAATGGAAAAGTCAAAATGACATTTACCTTTTAATAATTATTTGAACTCAAAATAATAAGAAGTGGATGTTGGATGTGGTTGTAAATAAAATAGTATACAAACCTCGGTGAAAAGTTTCATTACTGTCTCTGAGATATAGTTTACCTCGACGCTTCGCGTCTCGGTAAACTATCTAATCTCTCGACAGTAATGAAACACTTTCCACCTCGGTACGTAATATACTATTCCTCCTTTATGTTAGCCTTGGTGGCGTCTTTAAGCCTTCCACTTCTTGGGGGGACATCTTTAATGAAATGTTTTATTTTGATGAAACCTTGTTTCCATATACATTTTCAGAACTATTCTACTACTTTGTTAATATATCATTTATCGTTGAAAACCCAGTGATAAAATACAAAATTGTGAACAAATAAATATCAGCCAATTAGAAATTAGAATTAGATTAGAAAAAGATTATCTTTTAGGTAGCTATAGCTTCTCAATAATTATTATAGAATACATAATTGAAAACAGAGCTGTTGAACCAAGCCTGTTTTGAATACGAAACACCCTGTATAACTTAGCCCAATTGGCCAAACCGTTGTCGTCAACAATACCACTTATTTTCTTTATTTGAACAAACCCAGCCGACCAATATTACAAATAGTTATTTCAGCCATTTTACGTGGTATTTTTTTTTATTTATATGCAAATCTTAAGCGGTATCTATACAATTGGAGTTTATTCACACCGAATGTTGAGTCGTTCGCGACTGACGAGATATATTTCGAAGAATTTAAGAGTAATAGTATAATGACATTTAAAACTTTTATATAATTGATTAGGTGCTATAAAAAAAAGTATCATTATACCTAACACATTCCAACCGAAAAAAACATACTTTATCTTGATTAATGAATTTCGACTGGAAAGAAATTATTGTAAACCCCATTTAATTTAAAATACAATTTATTAAAAGTTAAGGTTAACAATTTATTAAAACTACCAGAGTACAAAAAGTGTTAATTTGTTCCTGCCCACGCACTGGGCCGTTTCGTGTTGTGCCTGACTCGGTCAGAATCAATTTGTCATTTGAGATTTTCAGATACTAGAGGAGTTTTGTTGCTTACAAAAACCAGTACTACACGAACAGGGCTATCGTAAGTAATAATTGCTAAAAAAAGAATATCGTTGTATTTTAATGGTTAGTTAATACAGCTTGAAGACAACTTGACAAAGAGACCAACATTTGAAGTATTACGCATACGTATATAATATAATGTAATATAATAAAATAAAATAGTATGTCCTAGCAACTAGATAATTTTTATTAGAGTCTACAGTTACGATTAGAAAACAGAAAAATTTCTTTTTAAAAACAATTTTATTTTATTACGGACAAGACAGTGTCTGATTTGAAAGAGCTAAAGAATAATTATTAAAAGTGTCGTCATCAAAAGATAAGGTTTCCTAGAAGATTGGCCTGGGAATCGCCTAGGTCGTCATATTCCATGGATATAACTCTACGCAAATGACAACCTCCTGCTAGCTATAAAAAAACTAAAGTTAAATTGATTTTTTCTCTACCGCACAATGGCACTACATCATGCTAACCTAGTACGGTACCGAAATCGATTACAAATACCTTTTTCAAATTACGGTCATAATATTTAACCATTCAATAAGTCCAAATACGTACCAAATATTTTGTGCCGCATCATTTATATCTGGGTACTACCCAATATCGAAACGAAAAAGGATGCCCGCTGCGGTGGTACCAAATCAATCACGTCCCGGTTCCGTTAGTGTTAATTAGAAAAGTTGACCTGGTGTCAGCCGAAAATACTGGTTAACCTCGAGGTGGTACCACTGCTAGCGGGCGGAGCAAAACTGCACAGTAAATACATGTGTTGAAAGTAATAGCGGGTTCTTAAAATGAAAATTACACACCAGTACTTTTTAACCAATTAAGATGGGTCTTTTCACAGGTACCATGGCAACATAATATGTATTTTATCGAAAAAAATTTCGCTGCGGTTAACCAACAGCTAATTATAGTGAAAATTTCATAAATTTAATTTCAACCAATTAGAAGGCTCCTTTTAGTTTACGTTGCTTATAGCAACGGGATACTATCGCAATAGTCTATAGCCTATTAACCTAATGAAATTAATAAGTAATAATTTTTATCGTCAACCGTCAGTAAAGCCGTACATTATCAGAGTGATTTCGGGAAGTAAACGAACACTTTATTTTATTGTAAAATAAAATACTTTACCTGCAGCAAATGCGGCAGATAAATACTTTTACCCTCCGCAAATTAGTGACTTTGACATTTATTAATCAAAAATCGTCTGTCACTGTCACGTCTTTCCCTATTACAGCTCGATAATAGTTTTCTTGCCATTTATTGCGATGTTTACCTCAATTTTTTATATTATAAATTCTGAACGGTTGGCGATAAAATTTTGTATGCACCACGTCAGTAAAGTGTCTTTATCGACACGCCTGTTATTCGCCTCGCTCGCTCATCTCATAATTTCAGACTCGTCCGATAAAGATTCACTTAATTTTAATTCAAATGTCAAGTCATTTCGAAGTGACAGGTGAGACAAACCAGCAAGTAACAATCAGTTTTTGAAGTGAAAACTTCTTTAGGCGCGTTTAACACTTTTTGTGGGCACTGAATTAAACTGAGCCGTCACGCGTCACCGTCTCACGCGTCGCCGTCAGGTGTCAGACTCGGCTGCGCTACGCTCGAATTTAACTGCTATATTCAATCCGAACTGACCCTGACCCGAATGAACGTTATATGCAAGAGCATGCCGCAAACAGTGTGCGTTGTATAGACACTCGTCTGCGTCTCAGGTATGTTCTGGTATTTTTTAAATTATATATTTACGTAGGGTGAAGTAAGGTTTACCGTAATTGCTTATTCCGTGGACCTAATTTATTATGATTTTTGACTTCTGTTGAAGATGTAAAAATTCAAGGGTTGTTCAATTAGGAAATATCTTTTTTCGTATGCAGTAAAATTATCCCGTATTCCAAGTTTATGTTATTTTTGAAGTGAAAACTTCTTTAGGCGCGTTTAGCACTTTTTGTGGGCACTGAATTAAACTGAGCCGTCACGCGTCACCGTCTCACGCGTCGCCGTCAGGTGTCAGACTCGGCTGTGCTACGCTCGAATTTAACTGCTATATTCAATCCGAACTGACCCTGACCCGAATGAACGTTATATGCAAGAGCATGCCGCAAACAGTGTGCGTTGTATAGACACTCGTCTGCGTCTCAGGTATGTTCTGGTATTTTTTAAATTATATATTTACGTAGGGTGAAGTAAGGTTTACCGTAATTGCTTATTCCGTGGACCTAATTTATTATGATTTCTGACTTCTGTTGAAGACGTAAAAATTCAAGGGTTGTTCAATTAGGAAATATCTTTTTTCGTATGCAGTAAAATTATCCCGTATTCCAAGTTTATGTTATTTTTGAAGTGAAAACTTCTTTAGGCGCGTTTAGCACTTTTTGTGGGCACTGAATTAAACTGAGCCGTCACGCGTCACCGTCTCACGCGTCGCCGTCAGGTGTCAGACTCGGCTGTGCTACGCTCGAATTTAACTGCTATATTCAATCCGAACTGACCCTGACCCGAATGAACGTTATATGCAAGAGCATGCCGCAAACAGTGTGCGTTGTATAGACACTCGTCTGCGTCTCAGGTATGTTCTGGTATTTTTTAAATTATATATTTACGTAGGGTGAAGTAAGGTTTACCGTAATTGCTTATTCCGTGGACCTAATTTATTATGATTTCTGACTTCTGTTGAAGACGTAAAAATTCAAGGGTTGTTCAATTTTAGGAAATATATTTTTTCGTATGCAGTAAAATTATCCCGTATTCCAAGTTTATGTTATTTTTATGATTGCTTACGAACCTAACCTAAAAGAAACAAAATTGAAAAATTGTATTTGATATTGTTAATTTCACCTTGTTGAAGTTTTCACTTCTGTCGTGTGGTCTTAAGCACACACAATCTTTTTTTTATTCGTACCCGTGATATTTATTATTACAATAATATTGTGTAAAAAATGATTCGTTTTGGTAATTAATCAGCAAGTTCGATTGCTAAAGAAATTGAGCAGTTAGTAACTCATTTTTATTACTAAAATGTGGGAAACATTAAAAATAACAAATTTGTTATCTGAAATCCAATGTCTTTATAGGTTTAAATTCAAATATAACTTTTTTTACAATAGAAGTTGATTTCACTTGTTAGTAACTAAGGTTTATTACTAAAATTTCAGGAACATTAAAAGAAACTCCAATTTAGGAAATTTTCTTACCGAATCTCTCACGCAGCAGAATTAATTCCCGATAATTTTTTTCTCAGTTTCACTCGTGTTTTTGTTGATAGAAAATTTCCCTCGTCTTTGACTCGGGATAATTTTCTATCAACAAAACCATTCTTGACCTTAAAAAAAATTATCGGTAATAATTCTGCTGCTAGGGAGATTATAAGTGAAAATTTTTTGACATAATCACAGCATAATTTTGTTTGACTGAACTGAAGTTAATTTTAATTTTTTTATTTAAGCGCATTTGCAACGCAGTTGAACAAAATTAGCTTTTAATTTTTTATAAAATAAAATTTCCCTTACATAATTAAGATATTTTTGGTATTCTTCTGCCACCTCCTTTCTTGGTAAATGCGAAAAAGCTGGACTTGGAATCGAACATACCGTTTTATTAATTAAATATCTATGTCTGATAAAATATCTATAATATTTCGACATCATTTTATTTACCATTTTTCCATTTAATAGTTTCAATTTTAAATAATTTAGAAGCAAATATTCCTGAACAATTCGAAACAAATTTTCTTTCTTCAAATGGCAACCGCAACATGCTATTAGTTTGGTTAAATATGACATAGTACGATGCTAGGATCCGTTTTATTTTAAACACAAATTTGTGTGGAATTTTCTTACCGAATACCGCCCGAAGTTAAATTAAATCCGGACATTTTTTTCGGTCATGAATGTTTTCAGAAAATTATCCCTCGTCTTCGACTCGGATAATTTTCAAAATATTCATGGGCTCGGATAAATTTCCGGAAATAATTTAACCTCTAGTGGTACTACTACTGAAAATTCAGGCATAATAATATTTTTTTTAGCTATTTCCGTTAATTTAAGTCGTTATTGATGGCAATGAAACTAATACATGATAACCCTAGCTAAAATTAACAAATGAAGATTCAACATCCAATTGTTAATGTTAATATTGCAATTTAAAAAAAATACATTTAGGATCGAATAACCAAAATATTTTTTATTCAAAAATTAAAGAAAATTAGGCCCATAAAAAATTCCGTCATTGCATTTCTAATTATTGGAGTTGTCATTGTTACTATACCACATTGTCAATGACTAATTTTCCTTCGCCGCTAGTGCTAACGTGCCTACAGTGGTACCTTGAAGATTTTTTGTCGGGAGGATGGAACTATTTACAATACCATTTCAGGTGTTATGGCTAATGCTGTGGCCGAGTCAACGAACGGTTAATTATCATGTTTTTGTTTCTGAATTAAAATTGGTACATCTAATTTGTTTCGTTTATAGTTGAACATTGCAGGTTGTATGTTGTATGTTCTCTGTAAAGAGTTTTTGGTCTTCATTGCTTAATGCAAAAAGTAACCTAGTTTAACAAAACAGTGTAATATTTGTGGAAAATACAACAGGTTTGCTAAGACATAGTTTGTATTGATAACACAGGCCTGCGTGAAATTTGTGATGACGTGATTTTTGTTTGTTGAGCTTAGTTTTTATATAGAAATAGCTAATTAAAATACAATTGGTCTCTATCACCCACAGATTTTTTTTGCAAAAAAAAGAATAAATATAAAAAAAAACGTATAATAGGCGTTTTAATACATTTTAAAATGAATGTAGTACTTCAAATTCTAAATGATTGATGAATAAAAAATGATTTTCTGTGGTGCTACACACCTTTCGACTGGAGACTTTTTATCGACTTCAAAAAGGAGCTTTAAAGCTGTTCTTTTACATAATGACAATGTTTTTGATTCTGTTTCGGTCAGCCATACAGTTAAGTTAAATAAAAGGAAAACTATGAAAATTTAGAGGAATTACTTTTAAGAATACAATATGAAAATCACAACTGGGAAGTGTGTGAAGATCTAAACATTTTAAGTCTTCTCTTAGGTCAGCAGTCTGGATTTACTAAATTTCCATGTTTCCTGTGCGAGTGGTCTAGCTAGCGAGAACAGCATTGGATAAAAAGAGACTGGTCACAAAGAGAGACTTTAACACCTGGAAACAAAAATGTAATTCGCGAAAGTCTTATTGACCCTTAAAAAGTTTTACTGCCACCACTTCACATAAAACTTGGACGTATGAAACAATTGGTTAAGGCATTAAACAAAGAAGGAAATTGTTTGTTTGAAGGTGGTAGACAATGAAGTAATATCAAAAAAATTACCTTGTCGGACTTCCATTGTCTTTATTTTGTTACTTAACACAACGTTTCGGTTAGTTAGTATCTCTAACCGTGTTTCAACTAAATTATAATTCTAAGGCTACTGTCTTAAATACTATCCATGTGCAATGAAGCTTGATGACTCCGCCTACGTGCTTATTGGAGTGTGAAGTTTGAGCTGTTGGTTTTGGACAAGAAGTGGCTTCCAGATATTGGGGATATCTATACTTGGTTTACTGAATATATGTGTATTTTGATTCATAAAAGCTGCTTCCTTGAATTTTCGTTTTTTCCAGTGCTGTTCCGTGTCCAAAACCCTGGCTTCTGACCACTGTATATTATGTTGGTTAGTCCATACATGTTCCGCTATACCTGATCTCGAAGTTTCACCTCTTTGAGTATGTTTCAGGTGTTCTTTAACTCGTACGGGAAGAGGTCTTTTTGTTTCTCCAATGTACGATTCGCCACACTCGCAAGGGATTTGATAGATACAATTTTTTGTGTTTTCATTACTGGGGGGTTTTACTTTTGTAAGAATGCTTCTGAGCGTATTTCCGGATTTAAAGGCTGTTTTGATATTATAGTTTTTGGTTATTCTTCTAATCTTTTCAGAAATCCCCTTGACATAAGGTATTGTAAGAAATGTTTGCTCCTCTCTAGCTTCTGTATTAGTTTTTACTTCGCGATTTTTAAATTTTGAGATGGTATTAGTTACAAACGTTTCAGGGTAACCATTTTGTTTTAAATCTCTTTTGATGTTTGAAATATCAATATTTAGGTCTTCCGGATTGTTGCAAATGTTAGATGCTCTGTGATAAAGTGTTTGAATTATGCCCTGTTTTATGGAGTTTGAATGATTCGATCCGTGATTAAGGTATTGCCCGGTGTGAGTGGGTTTTCTGTATACTGAAGTTTTTATGTTATCAGCACTTCGTTTGACGAGAACATCGAGAAAAGGTAGAGTGGAATGTTTTTCTGTTTCCATGGTAAATTTAATGGATTGTCTTATACTATTAATATGTTCCAAAAACCGTATCAGCTCTTCGTTGCTGTCTGTCCAGATAATAAAGGTATCATCAACATATCTAAGCCAAAGTTTAGGTTTAATCTTGGCAGTGTCAATAGCGTGTGACTCGAACCATTCCATGTACAGGTTAGCCACCACCGGAGAGAGAGATGAACCCATTGGAAGACCGTCATCCTGGGCATAGAACCTATCTTTTACTTGGAAGTAGGAACTACGTAAACAGCACTCCAATAGTTCCATCACTCCATCCAGCGGCAAACTAGTGCGTTCTGAAAGGGTTGGGTCGTCTTGTAACTTTTGCTTAATGATATGCAGTGATTCCCCTATTGGGACGTTGGTATATAAGCTTTCTACATCAAAACTAACAAATGTGTCTTGTGCTTCTAAATTGACGGTTTTCAGAATATTTACAAAATGATTAGAGTTCTGAACAAAAGAAGATGACTTACCCTGTAACGGTTTAATTATCTCAAGAAGAAATTTTGACAATGCGCTTGTAGGAGAATCCCTGGAGCTGGTGATTGGTCTTAGTGGCATGTTGTTCTTATGAATTTTAGGAAGACCATAGAGATGAGGAGGTTTGCTATGGTGTGGTGTTAGTTTTGTTCGAAGGGCATCTGGAATGTAGGCTGAGTATTTCTTTAGCGTTCGGTATATCCTTCCCTCAATCGTTGCTGTTGGTTCCTTGGTTAGTATCCTGTATTCTCCTTTGGTCAATACTTCTTCAATCTTTTGGTCATATGTTTCGATGTCCATAATCCCCCAGTAATGAAAACACAAAAAATTGTATCTATCAAATCCCTTGCGAGTGTGGCGAATCGTACATTGGAGAAACAAAAAGACCTCTTCCCGTACGAGTTAAAGAACACCTGAAACATACTCAAAGAGGTGAAACTTCGAGATCAGGTATAGCGGAACATGTATGGACTAACCAACATAATATACAGTGGTCAGAAGCCAGGGTTTTGGACACGGAACAGCACTGGAAAAAACGAAAATTCAAGGAAGCAGCTTTTATGAATCAAAATACACATATATTCAGTAAACCAAGTATAGATATCCCCAATATCTGGAAGCCACTTCTTGTCCAAAACCAACAGCTCAAACTTCACACTCCAATAAGCACGTAGGCGGAGTCATCAAGCTTCATTGCACATGGATAGTATTTAAGACAGTAGCCTTAGAATTATAATTTAGTTTACACTTGAAAACGGTTAGAGATACTAACTAACCGAAACGTTGTGTTAAGTAACAAAATAAAGACAATGGAAGTCCGACAAGGTAATTTTTTTGAAAGAAGGAAATTGTTTTAAATATTTGTGTAAAACATTTCCGGCTCTGTCAGAGGCAAAATTAAAGGAGGGAATCTTTGTAGGGCCGCAGATTAGCAGCTTGATGAAAGATACAGAATTTGAAAAGGTAATGGAAGATAAGGAAAAACATGCATGGAATGCTTTTAAAGAAGTTGAACATAAATTACTACTATGTTGAGATCGTTGAAAATATGCTGGAAAATTTCAGGAATTTCAGAATATGAGCATAAAAATTCACTTTTTACATTCCCATTTGGACTAATTCCCGGAAAATCTTGGGGACGTGGGTGAAGAGCAAGGTGAAAGATTTCATCAAAATATTAAAGAGATGGAAAAAAGATACCAGGGGCGCTGGGACACAAAAATGATGGCCGATTTATGTTGGACATTGAGAAGAGATCTTCCTTTGGCTGAAACAGAAAAACAACCAAAAGAAGCTTTTCTGAAAAAAGAAAACATTTTTTGAAGAAGCGTAAAGAATAAATAACTATTTATAATAGTAGTTTATATGTGTATATTTTTGTATTTTTTTCCTTAATATATTAAAAAACTAGCTTATAGATGAAATAAATCGTGTTTTTTCTATATTTTTGGATTTTACCGGTTTGAAAAATAACCTTGCGTGATATAAAAAAACTGAAAGCAGATTTGAAATCAGCGCTACCCAATTACTAGAAAACAGTTAAAATTTTTAAATCAACTTTCAAAGTGTTAAAAAATGCAGGACTGTGTAACTTATTTTTTATTAACCCATATTAAATAAATGGCTAGTGTATCAAACCCGCTTTAGTGTTATATCAATTTCAGATTCCTGATTGAACAGTGTTTTTATTGGTAGTATTCAGTTCCACTAGCAGTACAGTCTTGTTGAATAATAAACTATTGTTAATGAATTGTATTCGTTAGAACCTATAATCCACAAGGCGTTGGTGGGAATTCGTAGCGATCGGCAATCGCCGCGCGCCATAGTATTAGTTTTAACGTATTTGTTGCGCAGGTCATTGTCCTGTCTAAATTTGAATTTTATTGATCGTACCTGTTTCAATTAATTTATTTGTATTTTGTGTATAAGTTTTTTAAAACTTTGCATGTCAGATAAAGCAATAGAAGAATCTTATTTCGCACAACCCATCATTAGTATTGAACCTATGGACGAATTTTCACATCGCAAATCACATTAAACTATGTTGCATAATAGATAGTCATATGCAATGTTAAACGACAAGAACAATATCACACTAGAAGCTATTTAAATTTTTGTCAACTACAGTACTGATTTTTAATGGTAAGTAAATGCTTTATTAAGGTTAACAAGCAAATATTTTTATGATTAATGTCAAGTCAACTAATACAGTATATAAAACCATTTTATTACACCCCCAATAGAACTTGATAATTACTGTCAGTATTCAGAGCAATAATGGCTATAAACAATTCTATGGTAGCATTAAATCTTATTTCCTATTGGCTAAATTACCGTGATATTATCACAACACAACGGTCTAGCAATTTTTGTTGTCTTACAGAAGGAAAGCGCGTTGCTGTCACATAATATAGTATTAAACATTGCATTAATTATATTGTTTTATAAAGAATATGTGAATTCTTATAAGGAATAGAAGGCTTTTTCTCAGTGTAACTGCAGGATTTACGTGTTGAAATTATCTAAAACGATTTGATAATTGGTATAGTATTTGTAGAATTATACCGTTGATCTTTTGACTGCGATAAACCCTCATTATCCCGACGATAAAATAAATAATGAAATCCCAAATCTTAAAAGCTTTTCGAGCAGAGCCGGACCAGGTACAAATTCAATTTATACCTATGCCTGATTCATATATAAATACAAACTGATTTTTAATAATTTTAGTCTCTTTGGTGGTTTTCCGGCGAGTAATTTTTAGTTAGGCTTATTAGTGGTAGAATGTGGCGTCCTTGGAATTGTGCTGATAGAGGGGCATCTTCAAGTGTCATGTTTCAAAGAAAGCATTTATCTACCGATGCCAAACTAATAATTAAAAAATCTTTATTGAGTAGGAATTTTAATTCGATGGATGCTTTAGCAGAGACGTCTACTTTGACAAAAACTTCTTTATCTTCGGTAAAGCTGTTAATCCTAGAAAAAATCGGAGTGATTCTGGCACATTTATAAGCATTGACGAAAATGACATGGATTTATTAAGAAGAAAGAATTACCAAATGTATGAGGCACAAACTGTACCCACTTTGATTTCCCTCAAAGAGCGGCTGATTAAAGACGAAACAAATATATCTTGTTGCCTTTCAAGCCTTAGGAAAATATTGCGTAAAATGGGTTTTAAATACCGAAGCATTAATAAAACACAAACATTAATGGAATCTCAATGTTTACGGGAATATATAACAATATATAACTTATATTTAACAGCTGTTAAACAATTTAGAGAAGAAAATCGTCCAATTATTTACCTTAACGAAACTTGGTTCGATCCATGACACTCCAAGAAAAGGTTGGGATGATTCTTCCAAAAAATGTCAAATCAAGGCACCATCAAATAAAGTCAAAATAATCACAATATTACATGCTGGTTCAGAGAACGGGTTTGTTCCAAACTGTCTGTTGCTTTCAGCTAAAAACATAGCAGATTCTTCTTTAGATTACCATCAAGATACCGACGCACAACTTTTTGAAGATTGGTTTAAACATAAACTCCTTTAAAAATATACCTGAAAATAGCGTCATTGTAATGGACAATGCTAGTTATCATAGTCGGCAAGCAAAAATCATTCCCAATTCTAATAATACAAAAGCAGAAATTTAAAATTTTATGATTGAAAATGATTTATATTTTGAAGAAACTTACAAAAAACGAGAACTGCTAGAAGTATTAAAACCTTTTAAAATAAATAAGGAATACGAGTGTGAAAAACTTGCAGCAGAAAATGGACATACAGTGCTGCGTCTTCCTCCATACTATTGTATATTCAATCCTATTGAGCTAATATGGCACCAATTAAAATCCAATATTAGGAGAAATAATATTTCTCCTACATTAAATGCATCTGTAGTAGAATTAATTTAAAAGGAAGTAAGAAAAATCTCTGCAGACAGCTGGAAAAACTGTGTACAGCATGTACTTAAGGTGGAAAATTCTTATAATTGTATGATTACAAATGTTCAACCCTTAATTATAAGTTTAGGCTTAGATAAAGCTAGTGATAGTGATACAGAGTTAAATTTTGAATAAATTATCAATAGTTTTTAGAATTTAATGAATTTTTATTGTACTTGTTATCCTAATAGTTATACTTTTAAATTATATTATTTTCAATTATCATTAATCGTTATCATTATTTTACATACATACATACACATAGGTACCTACCTAAAACTAAAAATACCTATCTATTTTAAATTATAAAAATAAATCATGTGGTGTAGGTACATTTTCAAGCCGACCCTAATCCCATTTAATCCCCTTTGAAGACGTTGAGGCGTATACAATAGGGTTTAATCAGGTAGTTTATTTTTGGCAGTAAGAGTCAACGGTATAATTCTGCAAATACTATACTGTAGACCACTATATGTCCCCTTTCCTGGACCAATGATCTAGGTATAATAAAAAATATGTATATATGATATTATGTATCACGTAAAAAATAACAGAAAAGCCTTTCAAAACAGAATGCTAAACAGTATTTTGAAAACCATCATTACCTCGTATACTAATATATACAAAGGTGGAATTACTTACCTTTTTAAACCGTTCTTATAATAATAGTCTACATATTTTGATTTTTTTCTTATACCAGTATTTTTAGCGTTAATGGTGCCTAATATCGAAGAAACTGCACCTAATTTACAGCTATTATTAAAACGATGCCAACGACTATTGAAAATGGCTATCCAAACAAGACAAACCTATCGTCGGTATAAGAATACAATTAAATACTAAAAAAAAAATGACATGTTATAAATCAATCGATACAAAACGGTATAAAGTTCCTAATTTATCGACTGCTAGGTGAGACTTAGAAAGAGAGCTAACAGCAAATTAATATCCTTAGATATAATAAATAATATTTGACAACAAAATTATAAACACTATGGTATCAGAATTAATGTGCATGTATGCCGTAGTATATTATAGTCCAATTATGGCGGTACAATAATTTCTGGGGTATTTATATGATCGAAGGTAAATATATGGTCTTGTTGATATTTGCTGCGGGTCATAAGATCTTTTAAGCTTTAGACCAACATTATATTATGTTGGAAAATATGAGGAGAGAGCTGAGTATTTTTGTTTTTTATTGAACTCATATTTTATAACAAGGCTTTTGGTGAAATATCTTGGATGTACCAGCAGGTACTGCAACCATATACCAGGTGTTACAAATTTGTCGTTCACCATTGGGATCTCGTAAGCGGTAAGAGATACAACGAATGTTATATTGGGGCAAAGTTGCCGATGAAAAATTTGGAAATTTCCGAGTACTTCCGATTAGCGGAAAAACCTGAAAATTCTCGTTTCGGTTTTTATTTTTCCTAGCTTTATTTACAGAGATGGCCAAAAATTAATTTTACATTCTTATGGCCAGATTTTATTTTCTATACAATGTTTTAATCAGATATTAATTGTGACATTTAGTTTTTTGAGTACCATCATCAGATACGTATTTTTAAATACGGACCTGTATTTTTATTGCCATTTAGGAGACCTTGTGTCTAATAAAATAATTATTCCATAATACGTTAATCAAACATCAACGTTTCGGTACATAAATCTAAAATTAAATAGCGGCAAAGTTGCCGATAACAAATTTTACATTTTCATTATCACTTTATTTGCTAACGTTTCGTCCTCTGGGTGCTATCATCAGGTTTGTTGTTTAAACAAGCCATAAACGCGATATTAATGGAAAACTTATTAGGCATCATCTTTGTAAACAACGCCACACAAAAACGCGTAGGTTAATTTTTGATCTTTTATGAGTAGTTGTTGAGTTATGTTAGTCGCCTTCAAATTATGCTCTACTTTGCCGCCATTTAATATTAGATATACCACCTAGTAAAAAAAAAAGTTTGACGATTCTATTATTGGGGTCAAAACGTTGATATTTGATTAAAGTAGTATTGCAATATTATTTTGTTAGATACAAGATCTATAAAACATATAAAAAATACATACATGATGATGGTACCCGAAAGACGAAACGTCAGATTCAATAACTGGTAGCGTCTTGTTATCGTCTTATTAAAAAGCATCTTTGTAATTATTTTGAGAGTAATGGATTGTTTCACTCTTCTCAGTATGGGTTTAGAAGCAAGAGATCGACACTGGGAGCAGTCTTACAGGTTGTGAGTGACATAGTCGAGGGCTTGGAGTCTGGAGAGCTCATGTCAATAACTTTGTGCGATCGAACAAAAGCTTTCGACTGTGTCTGTCACAAACTCCTGTTAAAAAACTATTCCACTGTGGCATACGAGGTGTTCCCCTAAACTTTTGTCTGATAGGCGGCAGTTTGTGGAGATTGAAGGTGTCAAGTCTGACAGTCAGTGATCCGTCCTTGGGCCCCTCCTCTGTATAACCTATATAAAAATGATTTGTGTTATTACATGCAACGGATTTGCAATTTGACCATATTTGCAGACGACACTACTTTTATTACTTCTGCTTCTAGTCTGGAGAATTTGATTACGACGTCACAACTGCTGCTGAAGAATTCAGAAAACTGGTTTTCTTGTAATCTCTTGCAGCTTAATACGAGCAAGACTCAAGAACTGGTTGTCTCGAGTAATCGACTATTGAACAAAAACAATAAATGTAAATTACTGGGTATAACTTTGGATAGTTCCTTATCCTGGGAGGCCCACATAATTAAAATGGGACAAAAATTGTCGAGTACGATATTTTTTCTTGGAAATTTGCGTAAGTGTTTGACTTAGGACGTTTTGAAATCGCTTCACTTCGGCCTTTTCCATTCCCATATGCCGTATGGGGCAATATTGTGCATTTGCACTGTTTACCCACAATATTGCCCCATACGGCATATGGGAATGGAATGTGTGCATTTGCACTGTTTACCCACAACAAATATTTCGACTCCAAAAGAGAGTTGTAAGACTTTTGGCTAACGCAGGATATAGGGACCATTAGCAGCCTATGTTAAAAAAATTAGGCATAATGCCGCTGCCCTGTGTTTATATTTTTCAATCTGTACTGGAGCTACATTCCCGCAGAGATAAAGTCACTAGGCATTCAGATATACACAGCTACAACACTCGAGGTTCAGACAGGATAGTGGGTCAGCGATTCGGACTTACTAATTATAAAAACAATTCACTTAACTGCAATTTATATAATAAGATCCCGGGACGGTATCGAGCCATCGATGATGTCCTGTTCAAAAATATGTTAAAAATTATTTACTAGACCATTGCTGTTATACCTTGAATGAATACCTGTTGGCCTCCTGATAATCACTGCCCGGATGCTGTGCATTGGATGTGAAGTTGCCAATTTTGTGTCTCTTAATTTTAAATTTTATTTTAATGTTTGTGCATAGTTTGCATTTATACACTAATTTATTGTTATTTATATACACTTGTACATGTTAAATTATATTTACCCATATATTATTAGTGAGTGAATACCTCCTGCATTTCTGTAGCAGAAAATATATTAGGTATCCCCTCTCTGGCCTCGCCATGCGTTGCCCACGCCACACGCCGGCAACACTGATTGATCTGTTATCCTTATTGCGGGCATCTAAACATATTATTTGCTCTCTCATACTCTCATGAAATGCCACTGTAGCTTGGAATTTGCCAGAAGTGTATAATAAATACATAATAACAACCAATCTAACAGTTTTTTGGTCACCGTGTATTAAAAGAATAGCTATTATAAAATTACATAAATCAGTTTAAACAGCCTTCTAGGCTCTTTCATTACCAAAACAAAATATCAGACAATGCTTAAAAACTGGTAATAATTTGACCTTTGCTAGAGGCGTACTTTAAATGCTTCCTTAAATACGTTAGTTTCCAAATTTTGATTTGTTTGACAGGGCCTAAATTACCTTTAACAATGGTTGTATAGAACTTGTCAGATAAATCAGGAAGCTAAGTGTAAATTATACACATATGAATGTTTTTACCGATATCTGCTGTAAAACATAATTGATTTTAAATTTATAAGTAATAGTAGGTAATACTTACTGCTTTTAACAATTCACAAATGGAGTCATTATGATTATTAATACGGTTACCTTTCTAAACTAGTATGTATATAGGCTAACATAGTAGTGGTAGAAGTAATAAGATTTATTTAGCAATATGCTACAATTTTACCAATTTTATAAAATATTAAAACAAATTTAACAATAACAGCTTTAAAGTAATAAAAGAGGTTTATCAGTCTTTTTTTCTGTTTTTTATATAAATATTTCTTTAATGATTTTTTTAAAATTTTCTCAGAGCGCTGAGATTCAATTGAAATATTCAAATTGTTATAATATTTACTTAGGCCTTTAAAGAAAACCGATTTATATGTCAAATAATGTTTCGTTACCTTGCCTAGACAAAAATATTTTTTATACCCAGTTGAATAGTTACGATTCAAAATATTGAGTTATAAAATCTTTGAAATGAGACAGCAGTAAGTTATGTTGTATTTTAAAAATGAAAATAGAAATCAAACGAAATATTAAATTTTTAACATTTAACTACTGAAGTTTTTCTAACATGTTAAAGAAACTCCCACTTTATCACTTTTTTGCTTACACGGTTGCTATGTACACTATTACGCAAACACAAAAATAATGCATGCAGGATTACATTACCTTCCTATATTTGATCTGGACCTAATTCATTGTAAATAGTAGAGACAATTCCTTAATTACATTTTTTAATATGTACACCTACCTAGTTTTGTACAGTTTAAATACTTAAACCATTAACTGTGGTACTTAACTTTCCCAACTTACTAGCTATCTGTCTAATATTGATTTATATCGCTAATGAAACAAACTCAGATAGTTTAATAAAAGTCACATCATAACAAACCGATGAAAAGTAGGAAAACCTTAAAAAAATGTAAATAAATCTTCGAAATCAAAAAACTGATTTTTTAAGGCTAATTTTGTTTTTTATTTTTAAAGACTATGGCGTAGTGCCAGTGGTATAGGTATCTACCTAAGTCAGACAAATAATTTTTACTTATTTTTCTTGAAACACTAAATATATAATGCGAAAATTAGACATTAAAAAAATAACATTTGCAAACTGGCATATTAAGAAGAAAAATTTCAAAAACTGAGTTTTCGCCAAAAAGGGGAGTTTAGATGAAATGAAACTTATTACTTATCGATGACGTCGACTAACGTGCAAGGCATAAAATAGTAATTATGATTTGTAATGATTTGACAATTAAAAAGGAATAATAAGATTCTAACCTGAAAATTTTTCGTCCAATGAATAATAATTGTAGGTACCTAATGGCCACACAATAGTACATTAAAGTACACATTTCATAAGAAGCGGTTTTAGCGCACGCGTTTATTTTAAAAAACGAGCCACAAAGTGGCGAGTTTTTTTATTCACACGTGCGCTAAAACGCCTTATGAAACATGTGCTTTATACATTTTTTTCTATTTCACCTTTTATAATCAAGAAAAATACATTTTAAAAAGAAAATAAATCCTTCAAATTTTGTAAATTTTTATGTCTAAATTTTATGTTGGTAATACTATTTTTTATCATAGTAGCCTCTGGACAACAAAAATTATTTTGCAAACTGTAATTTTCTGATTTATTGACCTATTTTCACCACGAGATTCTAAAGTTATTTTAGCGATATAAGATTTGAAATTGGACGGAATACGTTGTGTGATCCTTGTACATTCGGTAAATATACAGAGCGTTCGGAAATTCGGAAGATTTTGCTACTTTTTTTCGAATTTCAAAAGACGTGATTTTATGTCACGGCATTGCAATTTAGTATAGGGAAGATGGAAAATTCAAATAAAGTTGAAGTTAAAATTGACATTGGAAGGTTAGTAGATTGAATTTTGGATAGGATTTGGCAGAAAATGATAGCTTGAAGCATCTACAAAATATTGATTTATAGATTTATGCAACCAACATACATGTTATCTACACAGAATAAAAAAGTAAGTTATCAAGCTATTTTTCCTCTGCGAAAAATGGGTTTTCTCGTAAATCACAAAGGCCGCGCAAGTCAATGAAATAAAACATTTAATTGTTACCAACATCAAATAAAGAAAAAACGCGTATCGAAATAGCTTCATTACGATACGCAAATGCGTATCGTACTGAGCTTATTATGAACGTGAAATAGAAAAAAGTAATTAAAAGTCAATAAAGTAAAAATAAAAGACACCAAAACTACTAAACACTTTTAAAACATAACAAAATGCGACAAAAACACAAAAACGCAATTCATAACTCGGCGCGTGGGCTCATTACGGTCCACCACTTATCTGGGGCTATTATCATGTCCCAATATCAGCTGATTGATGACAAATGCCTGGTGTCATCTGTCGGAAAAAGAGAAGGTTCGTTTCTATTCCTATAGAGTCGAGTGGCGCTAGTTTGATAAAAATACTAAATAAATAACTAAAAAGCAATTAAACAGCACATTTTTAATGAAACTATCTACAAATTGTCGTAGGACTTGTAGAGATAGGTTTAAAAACAGAAAAAAGCATCGAAGTAAACAAAAAATCAGGGAGTTTATTTGTTTAAATAAATAATTTCCTTATATCCAGTTTTCGAAAATACATATTGATAATTGATAACAAGCAAAATAATAATGGCATAGATCCCTTAAAAATTGAAATATTTTCAACATTTTGGTCATTATTTTAATTTAATTGTTAGCTATGTAATTTAATATTCGAATTCCTTAAAATAAACTGTAACGAATTTAGTCCATATAAGCAGATAATAAATCAAGCTATGGGGAAACATTCAGTATTAGGTATCTTAACAAACCGGTAACAACAAGTCAGACTGATTGTCAAGCCTCCATGCACAACAGAAGTCAATTACCAGTTTTAAAAAAACCAAAAAAAAATCGAAAATATCTGGTGACTAATGTAGAGTAGAAAATTATATTTGATTTAGTAAACCTTGAGTTTGCAATAATATATTAGATTGCTCAAGGCATGCATTTGCAAACGTTTAATAAAATGGTAATAATGGGTTCTGATAAAGTCAGTTGATATAACATCGAAAAAATGAAGTTAGGAATGTTCAGGGCGGTAGAGTGCATATTTCTTCAGTGACAATAATATTACGAACGCGAATAAAACAATGCAGCTGATTTTTCTCTTTATTGTTATATGTATAAAAAAATTACTGCGCACTATATAACAGCATTTGTGAGTTTACGTAAACAACATAATGTAAACTTTATATTATATACTCTGTGTCCGGAAAATACAATATAAAATAAATTATAATATTAAGTATTTTCTAATAAACTACTACAAAAATGTTCATTTAATTACCCTTATTCTAAAATCAAGTAAGCTCCGTTCCGCACATATCTATAAAGTCATCTACGCATGCGTGTCTATTCGGTTTAATTTTTATAAGTTGGTATGAAAACCAGAACCGGACTTAAAATAAGAATAGGACTTTTATAGCAAAACTTATATTTAAAGCCTTATCAGCAACGAGTAAAATAACTTGCTAGTTAGCAGTATATCGAGAATGTGCTTTTTGCTGGATTCCAGTTGAATGATTTTGGTTTGGGTTGATAATGTTGATAGGGTTTATAAGGTATCCGTTCATAATATTTATAATAAATTAGTGGAATAATGTTTATAACGTTATAATCAATTAAAGCGTACCCACGCACAGCGTAGGCTTTAGTTGGTTGTTTATATCTCTTTAAAATATAATATTTAACTCTTTATGTAATATCATTGTATACTGAGAAATAAATAAATTTTGTATTTGAATTCCCAAACTAAGGAAAATGATCTAATACAACAGGTTTGCTAAGACATAGTTTGTATTGATATCTTATTTTTATTAACCCATATTAAATAAATTGCTAGAACAGTGTTTTTATTGGTAGTAATCAGTTCCATTGGCAGCACAGTTTTGTTGAATAATAAACTACTTTTAATACGGCAATTTTATTAAGAAATAAATGTTATTTCCTCAATGCGACGCATTTTGTTCCCAATAAAGCGCTTTCTCTACAAAGAAAGCAGAACAGCGTCCCCAAAAACGAATTGTATCCGTTAGAACCTATAATCCACAAGACGTTGGTGGGGTTCGTAGCGATCGGCAATCGCCGCGCTCCGTTTTATTAGTCTCAACGGATTTGTTCCGCAGGTCACATCGTTGTTAGGAGTCATCCAGCTGTCCTGTCTGGATTTGAACTTTATTGATCGTACCAATACTTGTTTCAATTAATTTATTTCAACTTTCTATTTAATTTTTTTTTTAAATCTTTATGTCAGATAAAGCAATAGAAGATTTTTATTTCGCACAACCCATCATTAGTATTGCACGTTATAATCTAACAAGTGTATGAAGAGTACGCGAATTCTTATAAGGAATAGAAGGCTTTTTTCTACAACGAACATTAAAATATGGTCCCGGATAGTGAATTTAGCCACAACTACCAAATTTTAGAATTGGGCTAAATGCGGCCCATTGCTAAACTGGGGAAATTACGAAGTTTCTGTATCAGCTGATCGATGTCAACTGTCAAGGATTCGCTTCGATAAGTATAGGTAATTATTACAGTGTGTAAAACGATGTCAATTTTTTACATTGTATATCACAAGCTATTTTGCCGACCTGAACCTTTTGCACTTGTCCCTTCCTCAAAAAAGTGAGACATTTACCAATTGGCAGCTAGAACCCTGTGTTTATTACGCGTGAAATTTTTCCCATTAACTTTGCGCGATAACTTCCGCACTTGCCCAATTATTTTCAACCGTATATCCCAAATCTAAGATGGCAGATACGTTTTTTCGACACCGAACATGCCGTTAAACGAAATTCATTAGTCATATTTTATCTCCGTTCGCACGTCACAAAACGCACTGCCAAACGGCGCGTTGTTAAGATGGAGGCCGCGATCGGACAATCCGAATTTAACGAAGATTAATCGGAAGAATTCGGGATAAATTAACGTCGAGATATTTGCCATCAGCAGCGTGGTGCTGATTAATCTCGGCAACAGTGGCGTAGAAACAGTCACAGAAAATATTATTTACAATAATTTTTGACAGTTCCAGCAGCCAATCATATATTTTTTGTCTCATCGATCAGTTTATAAAAAATATTTTCATCTTATTTATAAAATCATAAAGAAGAAAAAATAATAAAAAATGACAACACACAAAACACAGTTTTTTAATAATTAAAATAAATCATCTCCGCAAGGATAATCATCATCAGATTCGTCCAATTTAATAAGGAGAAGAGTATCTGGAGCATCCATAAATCTTTCCCGTTCCCACACATCATTTATAATTTTATTAGTGTGTTTACATCATTTTTTTATTTTCCGCTGTTTCATTTTCTATGGCTTCATTCTACAGACCAAAAACTACGTAATTTGTTACAGAATGCATAGAACTTATTTTTGCATCATAATAGCGCTTACATTTTGACCAAACCATTTAAATAGGATTAAAGTGGTAATGATATGTAGGAAATCTTGAAACTCGATGTCCATGTTGCAATGCTAGTTCGTCTAACCACTAACCCATTAAAATAAATAGCGTTTTCCAGATTACTTGTAACGTTTGGGTGTGATATGCTGCTTCACTATTATTCAAATCTGATCCTTTATTGCAAATGATGAAACCGAAATTTGTCTTTGTTCTAACGATGCATAAAGCAATCTTTATGACCAACTTGTATTTGGAATTTTTTCAATGCCCAGAATGATAGGTGGCGTTATCGTTATTATAATAAGCGACGGTTCTTCCAAGTTTGGTAGCAATTTTTCTTCGAACCATTTCTCAAAGTTTTCACTATTTATCGAATCATGATAATCACCAGATTTCAGGCCAGATCAGACTTGAATATCAGACTTGTATTACTCACAAATCCATTTTCTGAACTAGCATGTAGGATAATATACCGTACACTGTCTGACAATTTTTTAACTGTAGCAGTATCATCTTGCCAACTTCGTCTAGAAGCCCCTTTACTGAATATCCAGGTTTCATTCAGAAAAACATGTTTTAAGGGAAACACGAAAGTCCCAAAGCATCAGAAACTCTTTAAAACAGATACATACGTATTTATAAAAACATGTCCATATATTTTTTATGTTTATTATTTACGTTTTCACAATTTGCGCTTTATTATATCTACTTCGTAAACTGCGTTAAAGGGTAAAATAATAGTCTTTCATCGTTTTCTCTTTGAAAACAATCAAATAATTTTAAAATTAATGCTTGCCCAAGTAGCATTTTTAGACACATTACGGTAAATGTGTCTAAACTATTGTTTCTGTTTCCGACACAAATTGGAAATTGTTGGCAACATGTATGGAAATATTTTCGAAACGTATACATTTTAAATGGCGCATTAGCACGTGTTTCCAAGTGGTTGGTACGGGCTGTGACTTTCGCTGTTTCGACGCAAAATCGAAACTTTTATCGAAAATTTTTCAGAAATGTTTGGAACATGTTTCCATAAATGTGTCGAGTGAGAGCTCATTTTACAAAGAGGGCGCTGAGTGTTGAAATTGTAAATTGTCAAAATGGAAACATTATTCAAACAAATAATTAGATATATAATATCTATCTCTCTGCAGGTTGTAAAATAAAAGAAAGTAAACAATATGATGACAGCATAATTTCGCCATAATGAATTTGTCACCAGAGTATTTTCTATAAGTGATACATTTTTTTCGTATGGTTTATTGCAGAGGAGATCCAAAAATCGTTGACGAAATAAATTTTATCGTGCAATTTAGTAATTTGGCTTTATATTCTTAAGACGCTCCCGGTATATTGACATTTACACACAAAATAAATACTTTGTCAAAAAATAAAATCTTAAATATTTTTAAAATTTTACTTAATTCTTCTTTCAATTGATTAAGCTAGCCAAATGGAACTAATGTAACCACTTTTTATATTTCAAATGACGCAGGAAGTTAATTAAAGTCCATTTTAATAATATAAAAATGAATTTGTCAAAATGGCCGCCAGAAAGCGAGAATTATTCTGGTCTAAAATGGAGTCGACACACAATTTCTAGTATTTTATTTCTATAATGTTTCGATAATCATGTAGCTATAATTCATAGAAAATGTGTCGAAACATGAAGAATGTTTCGATATTGTACCGAAACCATGCGAAACAAACGTCGCTAAAGTAAAAAATGCACAGTCCCGTCAAGAGGAAGGTTAAGCTTAGAAGCATAAAACTTCTGTATACCGTCACGGTATACACTACCACTTTACACTTTCTATGACATATAACCTACAAAATTGGTTTGTACTTTGTTGAACGTTTAATAAAACTTACTTATAACTTATTCCTAAGTAATAATCTAAAACATGTACTCAATTGTCGAGACAAAGGAAAAAAGACCCTTTATAGACAGCTGGATAGTCGGAGACCACCTACTTTGGCCCGACCAACCCAAGAATTTTTTCCTTTTGAATTTCAATTTCTTTCTTTTTCCTTTTTAGTGCCTTGTAAAACCTCGAAGAATGTTTAAACTGTTGTTTTCTTCCCATATTAACAAAACCGGTTGCGGTAGTGTAAAGGTGCGGTAGTGTAAAGGTTTCTGGCAGTTTCGAAAATTATTTTCTGCGCAACTTTCGTAATTAAATGGATATTACTGTTTGGTAAATATTTCAAAGCAGAAGAATACCAATTTGTTTTGAATCACTAAATTCGAAAATGTGTCGCTATAATTTGGGAGCACATGTGTCTAAACACAATTTCATAATATTATATAAAAATGTTTCAAAAAATTTTCTTTTGTGCGTTTCTTAAATGTATCGACACTGTAGTTTGGAAAGTATTTCGAAACTAACAGTTCTTAATCGTTTCTAGTAACTAAATTCGAAAATGTGTCGCAAAAGTTTCGAAACACATGTATCTCCACACAATCTAAATAATTTTAATCGAAAATGTTTCGAAACGTTTCTCAGCAAAGAATTTGTGTCCAATTTGTGTCTATAATTGCTACTTGGGTGTTCACAATACCGTGACATTTTTGAAGTGGAACGATTCGGACTCGAAAAAGTAAAGTAAGTTTTGAAATAATATTGATTAAAAATGTCATTGTCAAAAACGATAATAAAACTTTTTGGACTGGCAAAATTATACGACATTCATTATTGACGCAAATTGACTATCTCACCTAGTTCACGAATATTAGAAAGATGAGCACTAGTCGTGACGTAACGGCCAGCGGTCATTGAACAGACTTTACATTACATACACATACATTAATTATCATAAAAAAAGCATCGTTATCGTAAAGCTTTTAGAAATATCAACTTATAATAAAAGATATTATAGTCAAAAGTTAAAATATTCATTTATCTATACCAATATATAAGATTGTCAATAGCTGCACAGCTCAAGCCAAAAAAAAAAAAATATATATATATATATATATAAAATTGTAAAATGACTGACTGATTGATCATAGCCTAAATCCCTACTCCCATAATCATAAAATTTCGAGGACTTTTTCTTCCTATAACATAGGCAATTTCGGTATCTCAGAAATTATAACTGGTGGAGTTTAAAAAATTGGTATATAAGTTCCTTTATAGTTATTAATGATACTAGTTCGATATGAACACTATAATGAAACGTGTGCAACGCTAAACCACGAGGCGTTAGCTGAGTGCTTTAATTGCACAAGTTTCATTAACAAAGTTCATATCGAACGTGTATCATTCAAAATTTAAACTACGACAGTGCAAATAGATTTTATTCGTCTAAATTTCATTGATATCAGATAACGTTTTCGTAATTTTTAAAATTTTCAGGTGTCCATATTAGTCGATATCATGGTAACCGCATTTTTGATTGTTTCAATTTCGATTTTGACAACGTCATTATTGCCGTCTAATTTTCTATTGTATGCAAAATGTTGGCCAAAATAATTTAAATATGGGAGATTCTGAATCCGAAAGTGTCCTTTCGGATGTTTACAATAAATAAATGCAATCCGTTTTTCTAAGTAATAATAACAAATAAACAGTTTGTATATCGGCGTTGTAGGCAGCGGCCTCACAGATCGAAGGTCCCGGGTTCGATCCCCGGTGCCGGCAACGTCGATGTTAAATTTGGAATTTGGTTTAAGAGGTGGCGCCGTCTTTCGGAAGAGACGTTAAACTGTGGGTCCCGTGTCATGGATGTTGGCACGTTAAAGAACCCTACCCTCGACAAAGATGGATTCGGCAAAATTACCAGATAGTGTGTGACAAATTCCCTGGCGTCGGTGATTGGCCTCGTTGCAGAAATAGGCCAACGTAAAAAAAATAGTTGGCACCGACTTTTTTTTTGTTTTTGTATCTTAACATTTGGATGTTATTATAAAGGTCATATTGACATCTAAATGATAATGCTAAATACGTCATAATGGCACTGTCGTCGATTAATAAAATAATAATGTACGCACTGTTAGAAATCCTGGACGTGAGAATCAAAAAAATTTATAATCAATTAAAATAAATCAAATTTAACCTAAAATGTATAGTTATTTTAACTCTTTTGTGTTTAGTAAAAATCAGATTTTAAGAACCAACTTTTCTGGAAGTCGTTTTAACATAACAGCTAACTAAAATTAACATGCAATTCTTTTACGGTTCAAATGAATCAAATACTAGTAACTTTGATGAAGTTTATAATCATTATCAATATCTTTTTTAGTTAAAATTTTAAAAGAAGTTAATACTAACATAAAAAATGTGTCAAATTAACTAATTAAGTTGTAATTTTTACTCTACAATAAAATCAGATTAATGTCAAAATAGTAATAACATATTTTATGAGTTACTGATTGACTGAAGCGGTTTTAGTTAAATTGACAAAAAAACGGGAGTGGACTTTCTGGGACATAAAAAAGAAGTTAAATTTGATTATTTTCTTTTAACAGTGCGTGTTGCGTAATTTTTTCAAAATTCAGGGGTTGAAAGAAAGGGGTCTAGACTATTTTGAGGGTGGTACTATAGGTGCTGTCTATAATTTAAAGCCATATTGCCGAAAATTGGTACTTACTATATGTTAAAATAAGCAAGTACGTGTTTTGATGTTTTGGGAAATTTTAGACAAAAACAAAAACATATGTTTAGGCATTTACGACAATTTTGTTCCTGGGGGATGGAAAAAGAGGTATAGAAAAGTTTATATTGAAAAAAATATTTTTGCCCCAATTTCTTAAAACTCAGCATGAATACTTAAAACACAATTAATGGAGCATATTATATTTCATTACTTTTGGAAAGTGTGTATTTAGCTGGAGCCCTTAAACAACAACAATGTGCTTTCGAATCTCCTAAAATTAAATTTGTTGCACTTGGTGTATAAATATAATATGAACTCATCAAAATAAATAAACAAAACAACCTCCTAAATGTACTGACAAATGGCTGGCATACACATACATTTCTCACATCAGTAGGCGTAGAAGAATATTTTATCTGCGCTACTGACACGCAATGACACATGACTTATAAATTCCCGTCATTGTCGAATGATTGATGTCACGACTTCCTTACCAATTATTGCCTTTTGTACTGACATAATCGACGTCGCGAATCAATGTGACATTTTGTGACCTTTTGATAGTTTCATTATTTTCTTCGGTAACTCTACAAGTAACTTTATTTGGCTTTAAATACTAAAATGCTATAAATTTTATTTCCTTGATGTCAAATAATTGCGATTAAACTCAACAAGCAATATTGCAAATTTTCCACTCACGACTTGCATTTATACCGTTTTTTCAAAAAAACATTTCAAATTTATTTTGCGATTTAGTTATATATTAAGAAATTCTAGTAAAACTTTTTTTCTATTTCCACATGAATATTTTCTGTTTTCCTTATAATTTACTGAATAGATAAATAGATTATTCCAGTTAACTGAACGGATATAATTTATACTGGGTGACTGCGATGCAATGCACATGCGAGATTGCAAAAATCCTAAAGGACTAGGCCCATAACATGAAACGAAGTAACGGTAAGAAATATAAGGAAACCACTGTAAAAACCATGTGACGACCATGGACGAGTATTTTGAAAAATATGAGATAAAAATTGATCCATTCAAAGACACCTCTGACCGAGACGCCAAAAATGCCAAACGAAGAAGTCCGAAGATGGCAAAAGAAAGTTAAGTTCAACAGCTCTGAAATTTGAAAAACTGAAAAAATTGGTGGAAAGTTGCGAAGAAATCCCAGACACAAGAATTTTATTTTTTGGTCTTATTTTATGAATTGGTGTGAAGAGAAGGCAAAAGATACAAAGCAAAGCTTAATTTTTTTAAAGAAGAACTCAATAATGAAGGTAAAAAAAAAACCAATAGAATTGAGTACAATTTCATATTTAAAAAAACCACTCAAGGTGGATCAAAGCCTTGTGTTTCTTCAAAGTGGCTAGTTAAGAATAGAAGCAACCCTGATTCTTGTCCAGTTCGATTCTTTTCTGCGCTTACATCAAGACCCATTGAAAATGACCGCTTGTTTTTAACTGTCAATCCATTTTGGAAAATGGGAAGTCACTGGTTCAAAAACATTCCTGTTGGGCAGAATGAGATAGCAAAGTGAACCAAAACTCAGGCAGAGAAAGTGGAACTAGATGTCAAAAGAAGAAAAATTACCAACCACTCATTGAAGGCAACAGCTGTGAGTAATCTGGCAAAAAGTGGAGTTGCTGAGCAAGAACTAAAGAAAGTGACAGGTCATGCTAGCTCCAAATCCATCGAGAGCTATCTTCAAATGAATGAGGAACACCGCCAAGCGATCATTGAAAAAACGCGATGCAATGATTATGAGGACGTCTCTGTTAAATCTGTGGAAAACTCAAATTTTGACCCATGCATTCCAGGACCAAGTTCAACGACTTCTGTTATGGAGAAGAAAAATAAATACCTATGTTGTACAATTAATTACAATAAAAAATGTCCATTACCATTGGTGGTAAAAAATTATCCAGAAAATTTTTACCCTTGCCTGTCTTCTTTGCAAATTTTACTCGTCCTACGGACTCGATCGGTAATTTTAATATCACTTATGGTATTACTCCCGGAAATTTTTATTGCTAAAATGATGAAACGGAGTGAGAGAATTCAATAATTTTATAAATAATTATTATTTGTCACGGCAAAAAAAGCAGATTTTTTAGACAAAGTGCGTTTTGGATTGGTCAGTATTATTCGGGATTATAGGTTTTGAAGTTCTTCCTAATAATATCTTGACTTTCTTTACCAAAACGAGAAATTAAAAAAAACAATAAACTTTTTAGCTGAATCAACGTAATGTAATTTTTTTATTCATGGATTACGTTTTATTTCAAATATTTTTCATTCATAATAAAAATCATAAATTTTGGAGTGAAATTTTCGTACCGAATCTTCCTCGAGCTTGAATTATAAATCCGGAAATGTTTTCGAGATCACGAAAAAACTCTTCGTAAAATTCTTAAAAATTAAATAATGCTGTCAAATGTTACTAGATGTTCTATTTTTTATTAGTTTTAACATGTGTTACAGTATTCAAGAAAAAATAATTATTGTACTAATTTTACAAACGAAAGTTCTTCAAAAGAAATAAAGAGAACTGTATTTATTTGAACATTTATTAGCGACTAATTAATAAACAACACCAGCACTGTTTTACAAAAAAAAACTATCAAGAATACAAACAACAATAACAATATAAAAAACGACTTCGTGTGTGTCTAAACGGAATATTCTAGGAATTAAAGGATTTCTTTTTGTGGTAACCCATATATATTAAAAAAAACTTGTACTGAATGATTTTCCTCGGTATACGCAGAAATAAAACAATTTAAATTATGAAACCCTGAACTTAACAGAAACGTAGCAAACATTTAAAAACTTTTTAATCTTTTTCGCATAACGTTTATTTTACCCCACAAATGCCAACCACCTTCACCACAATATTTTCCTATTAATAGTGTCATATTATACGTAGGAGTTTAGTCTCGCATACCATATACCGAGTGTTTTGCCACGCCCGGCTATAGTTACCAAAGAAAAACTAGCTCAGAGATTTAGCGAGCCACATTTAGTTCTGATTGCCATTAGAATGGGTCGTCAAAAGCGACAAGACCGGCTATATTGTCGCAGGGTTTATGGGAAATGTTTACAGGGTGGCATGGTACGAAAATAATTAAAGCAGGAAAGTTCGGACACCGTTTATATAAATGTCGTACAGGTTTGGTTTGTCAGAAAGAACCACTGATTATACAATGACGTGTTTATTTTTGAAGAAGATACAGAATTTAGGATTTGACCACTGCATTAGGTATATTTATCTAATGTTTCACGATAGGAAAAATCACGCACTTTTCAAAAAACACTCGTCTTGTCGCACAAATCAAGGCGAGATTTTTTCCAAATCTCGCCTCGCTAACATCTGTCTGTCTGTCTGTCTGTAAGATGTTTTCTCGTCTCGTCTCGCTAGAGTCTCGTAATTTCTCGTTCTCGCAATATGACGTCATAAAAAAAATCTGCAAAACTCCAAGTACATACCGGTTTTTATTATTACCATTACGATGTGAGTTTTTATAATTGCATCATTCTGAAACGATTTTCAAAAGTGTTGCTAAAGTTAAAATCTGGCCGATCTGGCACAGTTTTGCTAACACTCAACTCACACATGACCAAAATAATAGCACTTATATTACCTTATATAATAAATACGCATCCGTTACTGAAACCGAATTCAATCGAAGATGAACGACTACAGTGCCCATCGCAGTTCGCGCCGTTGCCTTTAAATTTGAATCATGTTTTTAGATTTACATATAATGTATACAAAAATGGAATTTTAGAATATTTAAAGTAAGATAGACCTTTTTTGAGTATTCAAGGCACAATACGGCTTCACTGGTTGCCTGCACGTGGCGGAACAGAATGCACGCAAGTGCAAAAACAGGTCAGTAACTGGCGTCAGACTTCTAAAAACACGTGTCTGTGTCTGTCTTTTTTTTTGTAAAAAATGTGTGTGATTTGTTTTAAATCTATTGTAAATTATAATGTAATGTTGTTTTAACTGAATAATCAATTAACAGGGGCCTTTCCTTGTGGTTTTTTTTTCGTTAACCATTGTGGAAATTTAAGTTTTTATTGCTCCTGGTAATGTTAGTTTCGTATTTGTGTGCGTAATAACCTAACAGCAAAAAATAATGTCGGTGTTGCAATATTGTAGTTTGCGATAATATTATTGTTTGTAGGTATGTAAATAAAGAAAATGAAGATAGATTATTTTGACTGAGAACGACATTGTTTTAAAATAATCATACCGAAAACAAAACTTGCAAACTTGTGTTCCAGGGTGCAAATCAAATTACCGTAGCTCCTTAACAAGGTCAGAAACTTTATTTAACTTTAAATTTTTGGGCCAGTTATGATTTATAGAAAAAAAAATTATTAAAAGCAATTTCCAGAGACAACTGGACACCATCAAAATAGTATGTAATTTACTCCCTACATTTTGCTGAAAATAGAATAATAGGTATTATACTTAATTTGAGAAACCGATTGTCCTTTATCAAATGGTTCTCTGTATTAAGCATTTCGACGAAAACTATAAACGTAGTAAAAAAAAGGTTTATTTTTTTCTTTTGGTCTTTTTTCTATTGTTTTTCGGCAACGTGTCCCGATTTTTTTCTGGCCACCTTGCGGTAATAAATATAGCTTTTTACCGAGTAATATACTAACTGGATTATTTTTAAAGTTTATCGCAAATCCTAACCAAAATCTTAAGATTTTGCGAGATTTCTCGTTCTCGCATATTTTTGTCTCTCGTCTCACAAGATTCTCGCAGAAATCATTCTCGTCTGGTCTCGCGAGAACGAGACGAGACGAGAAACAGCGATATGAGAGTGAAACATTTATCTAATTATAAAAACAAAAACTAATTTCCTATTTTTTTTTTGTAATTTCTAACTTTGTTTGTAGAAAGTATTGTTTTGTTCTAGTAAAATATAAGTAAAATACATTGATTATTCCCTTTTTTTAATACTACACTGATAAAACTGTTTTCCTTTAAACAAATAAACTGATTTATTTGCCGAGGAAGTATTGGTGACAAATAAATATGATTTGAATTAACTCAATTTTATTTAATTAAAATATGTCAGAGTATTTGTTTTTATTTATAAAATGATTTGACTGTTGGCGGATTTATGTCAAACAACGCAAGCTTTAAAATAAATATCTAAGCAATAAACTACAAAAGTACAAAATCCAAATAATTTAATATTTACGCGAAATAATCCCGTATTAGGAACTAAATACCGTTAACTATAAATTAAATCATTATAAAACGAACTATTTGAACAACTTGGTTATTTAACTTTAATAATTAGGTATTAAAATCAAATCCTTAATTATTAAAAACTACCCCGGTTATCGGAATACGTCACCCGCATTGAATAATATGATTGGTCGCACAAATGGAATGATGCGTCGTTTGGACCTGTTGTCCTGGTCGACCTTAAGTTTTGTCTTTCGTCGCCATTTTTCCAGATAGCTACACAGTACACCTCGTTGCATCTTAGAAATGAAAACCAGCAGTGAATTAAAATACCTATCATAAAGTTAGCGTGGTTTATTGATACTGCCTTATGTGTTTGTTGTGTGATAATTTCAGTGTTTGTGTATAAACTTTATTTAATATACTTCAATATGAAAGATGCAATGCCAAATACCATGCCATTGATGTGTATCTTACTCAAATGGGGTATCGCCCACTCCAAGGTAGGAAACGATTTGGATATTTTAGTTATTCCATGATACGACTCAATAATACTTATTAAACCTAGGTATTTTTTTATAAACACAAAACACTTTTAAGAAAAAATACTTAACGTAGTAGTTATTTGTCTAACTAAATAGTTTTATTTTTTATTTTTAAACTAACACTTAAGAGCTCTCCATCGAGCCGTTAGCACTGCGTTTTTATCGTGAAAACATGCACGTACCCACGTTATTCCAATCAACTGAGAAGTTATCGTAAAATACCAGAATAATTAGTTTCGAAAGAAAAATTTAAAACATAAATGATCCTTGCAAAATGATCTAGTTTTGTTTTTTTCAAAAAATAAATTTAAAAAAAAATATTTAGTTGTAATGTTGGCCATAAAACTGTAGTTTTTAAAATGTCTTGATATTGCCATTTTGGCCTTATTCAAAAAACTAAAACAAGAGTATTTTGCCCGCATCCCTTAACTTTTAAATTCTCTTTAGTTTTTGTTATAATTTAAAGTGGTTCTCTAGTTATTGACTGGAATATAAACCCCAGTTGACGGCGAAAACTAGCGAGTATTCTTAAATTTTTGGTTTGCAAGGTTGTATTATTATGATTTTATTTCTTTGATCATCAATAAGTATTGTGTATTTTTTTAAATTCATATCTTTAAGCGTTAAGTTAATACAGTAGTATATCAATTTATTTTGAAGATTGATATGTTAAATTATCTGCCTGTTAATACATTTAAAAAAATGTAATGTAACATGTATTTCTTAAACTATTTTGTTCTTAGTTCTCCCTTATGCCTAACAACTAGTAATCGTTTTTTTAAAAATTAGTATAGTTTGTGCAAACACTTTTTTACATTATTTTACTAGTTTTATGACGGATGTTGCTCAGCCATTTTATTTAGATTTTCTGTTCTGATGTTTTATTCTAACTATGTAATAAATGCATTAAAACCAATTAGTATAGTAAGCCATTGCGATACTAAAACAATAAAATACAAACATGCCACGATATTATTTTAAAATTTAGTTGTTTGAAATTAGAACTTTAGTTTTTTTTTGTTTATAGGATAGCATAGGGGTAGAGGGATTTATTTCAGTAAAATCAAGGATATGTTTCAGTGAAATCAACGATGTATTTAAAACAAATAACTTAAATTGTTGATAGGAAATAAACGACTGTGATCGCAAATAAATACTTAACAAAAATCAAACAAATATGTATTTCAATGAAAAAAGTTGTTGTGGCGGCAAATACATATTGAACAAAAGTAAACAAATAAATACTTTAATAAAACATGTAGAAATTTCATTGAAATAAATATTTATTTAATTTAACTTTAAAATTATTCATTTCAAATCATTAACGCATTTCATTTAACTTAGGAGAAATTTGAATAAAATAAATATTAGCTAAAATTTTGTAAAAAGTGATTACTTCTAAATAAAAAATTATTTGTACCAAATCGAATAATAGTAAAACTTTAAATAATTTCTAGGTACAATTCAAATACATAATTGTTTGGCTAATAGGAAACAAATATTTATTTGAGTGAATGCCAAATTTTTTTAATTCAAATAATTAATTTTATCAGTGTATCAGCCAAAAGCTAACAATAAATATGAACATTTTGATGGAAATCGGATGCATAAATAATACATTCTTATATCGGATTTACAGGGCGAAATTTTAACTTGAAAAAAATCAGTATTAGGAAGCCTCAAAATACAGAACTACGGCAGCGTTTATTTTTAGTTTAACCTACGTTTTTTGACTCTTCATGAAATTTACCCCTCTTTTTGGGGCAGAAACCACCCAGAACCTTTTTTTTAAATGTAAAGGTATGTATTGTCATAGCTCGTCCAAAAGGGCAGAAAAAAGGAAATACGACCCACTATTTACTTTTTTCCATCTTACAAAATCACACATTTGTTTTAATCTAAATTGAAATCTTCATCGCTTCCTTATGAGATAAGTTCCGACTTTTATTTTCCCTTTTCAAATTATCTAAGGTAAAAATAAAGACAAATTCAGTAAGCAATTCCTTATCTTTTCTGTCACCTTATTACGCAGCTGTCAGCAATTTTCCCTTAAGTCATATTGCTAATTATTCGCAAAATATATAGCTCGAATAATTTAAATTTCTAATTGCGTCAAAACCCTCGAGAATTATTGCCTTAGTAATATTTCTTCTGCTTCTTTAAGTTTTTATATTTTTATGTGGGAAATTAGAGACTGAATTCTTAACCCACACAGTATAATTAAAACTACCTAGTTTAACGCAAATAACAGTAAGTTTTTGTAATAGAAAAAATTGTTAAGTGTATTTTATTTGCATTAAAGTTAAGGCAATTCTTAGTTTTTTTTTTTATATTTTATAATTTAATTTTTTAATTTAATTTTACCAAGGAAGTTTGTATACTTCTTTGTTGTATCTGCTTAAAATAATTAAATAATTTAGTCACGAGGTAATTGGTACATTCAAAATTGTTGTGGGAAAAATATTTTGCCCACAACTCTATTGACACTTATTGATAGATTATTGCAATCTATATTTTGACTGTTCGTGCCACCGTATACACAAATATAATCTGTTATATTGGATTAAAAAACAGCGCATAGAGATGGTTATACAACATAATGTTATAAAAAAACTAGTCGTAGAAAAGAGGCAACTAAAAAACCGGCTAATATACATACAAAATTTGTGATGTGTTAAATACATTCCATCAAGAATCTTTTTCTGATGCGGCGATAGATAAACATATGCAAAAGCGATCCATGGGATTATTTCAACTAGATGGTAATTTATTACTTACGAGTTTGTTAGCTATGGAAATTTTGTAATATATTTACATTACATTACTACGTGCCCCGTCCGCGCGGTCTATACATGGGTGCGTAGAAAGAATGTTTGTAACCCGAGAATAAGGAATTTATAAGAGCCCTTTAACGTTTAGAAATTATTACGGCCCTAAGTATTTAAAACACCGGCATTAAGCATAGTTTCCTGAATATGTCATAGAAGAACACATTTTGTAAAATTTCTGAAATATTTTGTAGATGTACGAACACAAACACAGGATTTATAGGCATTTACATTGCGAATATAGAATATAGAGACTTGTTTGATAAACGATAATCGTCGTCGCGAATTAAGTATAATATTAATATATGTCAGTTTTAGCAAAATGTAGGAAGTAAACTACATACTATTTTGATGGAGTCAGTTGTCTCTGGGAAAATCGCTTTTAACCATTTTCACCTTTTTTTTTTTCTATAAGTCATAACTGGCCGGAAATTTACAGGTAAGTAAAGTTTCTTACCTTGTTTTAAGGATCGTAATTTGATTTGCACCCTGGAACACTGCAAGTTTTGTTTTCGGCATGAATATTTCAAAATATTACCGTTGTCAATTAAAACAATCTATCTTCATTTTCACTTACGCAGACAATAATATTATTATATATTGCACACATTTTTTAAGCAAAAAAAAGACAGATAAACAAAACAGGCACCATTTTTTTAGAAGTCTGACGCCGGTAACTGATCTACTTTTGCACTTGCGTGCTTCCTGTTTTGCCAGGTGATTCTGCAGGCAACCAGCATTTCCGTTCTGTGCATGCCCTAAATAGTCAAAAAGGGTGTCCCATCTTATATTTAATATTCTAAAATTTGAACTATGTGGTAATACTAAAACGTTGTGGCAGCGGCCATTCAAGTGATCATGAACGCTTGCCTCCAAGAGAAATCACGCAGCATCGTTCCTGTTCTCCATAATCAAATCTAAAAAAATTATAGTTTTTAGAAAGTTACACTCTGATTCTCCAATGGAAATCAACAACAATCTGGAGAAACAAGACTTGTAGGCCCTTTTAAGGATCTATGGCCCCTTTGATCATGTGGTGGCCCTCAAATAAATGAGAGTTTGCCTTGCCCGTCGGTGGAAAAGAGCTAGAGAATGGCGCTAACAGAAGTCTACGAAACCTTGATCTTAAGTTAGCAATTTTGGAACCTACTTGAACCTAAAAACCATAAAGGAGTTACTAGGCCGTTCCCGTATTACTCTGTAAAAAACAACCCTGAGGACATTATTATTAGTCAACAGCTTGTGGTCCAAAAAGACAAGCAACTAACTGTTTGTGTAATGCTAACTAGAGAACTACTCTTCGACTTGAAAATGTCAGTGAATAAATAAACTTAAATTTTGACAAATAGAAAGTAAGTAAATATTCAAAGTTAGAAACAACAAGTTTTCAATCGCCAAAGCATGAAGAACCTCATAGAGGGGAATCTGAATTAAATTGAGGACAATTAAACCACCAATACAACATTAGACACATATAGGTTACCTATACTTACTATCAACATCAACTAAAGGATATTGACAAAGCAAAATCTATGTTATCTGAAGCACTAGGATAAAACTCAATACAATACAATACAAGTAAATTCTAATTATTTCAGACTACTTACCTTACACTAAAACATACCTACCGTGCCAGCAAAAATTATTTGCATCAAAGAGGGCCTTGCATCTAAGGACGTAATGGTTAGCCGTAGAGCTTAACACCTGTTGGGTGTCAGTAACTACCTGAATTAACAATCAATCAGTTATTCCGTCATCTTTGACAGTCGTTACAAGTAATTTTATTTATCGCTAATTTTTCCAATTTCTTAAACAATTCACACAATGGGCTTTACGGAGCAGCACAAAACATTCGTGGTTGAAGCGTATTTTCGAAACGGAGTTAGAGTAAATGGTGAGTGGCAATACAATCCGGGTTTGTGCATGAACGATTTTCACGAACATTTTCCTAACTTTGCTTTTATTGCTGGGGATTTTTATCATTGCCGGAAAAGAAAAGTGGCTGTGTTTAGGGAAACAGGTTCTATACAACACAAAAAAGGAGCAGGAAGACCATCTGTAAAAACAGAAAAACTTGTTACAAATTTAGAACAATTACAAGAAAGGATTATCCAAAAATGTGGTAATATTTCTCCAGAGATGCTGGTCAACACTTACGAAAATATAAAGAGACGTGCGAATTTATGCTTGGAGCCAATTTCAGCAATTTACGTAATTATTTTTCTTTTTCTTTCTGTATATTCTTACTTTGTTAATTTTGTAAACAACAAAAATAAATTTGTATTTGTCTACTTATTTTATTCTCATTAGTTTGGCATATCATGTCATAATATGAATTTAACAAAATTTTAACCTAGATTTGGTTAGATATATCGTCCCCATATCATTGTGATCTAAACCAAGCCCTACGTTTTTAAATCCAAGCCCTCTTTGATGCAAATAATTTTTGCTCGCACGGTATTAGATATTAGACTGGTTGTACTTAAAGTAGTAATGAGTGAAATTCTATGCAACTGTAGGTACTGTTTCTTTATTCCAAAAGCTGTGTTTACACGGTTTCGACTTTCTCGGTGTTAATCAAAATACCGTTTTATATTGTCACAATTGCAAGGCGTGTGTACAAGACTAATAAATTATTCATATTCCTTTTAAACTCGCTGAATATCATAATTTGCGACAGAGTGAACTTATTACCAATATTATACATTGTTTAGGAGTCACACTTTCAAGGCAATGACTGAAATAACTGTAACAAGGATTTTAATACAGCACTCACGGATTTTAAATGTCAGTCAAGAGAAGTAAGCAATAGATTGGAATTATTGCGGTTTAATAGAAATATAAATTAAATTTATTGCATTTGCCGGCCCCAAGAGGGTGTCGGAAGTATAATTTATGTGTTTTGCGCGTTTAGGGTCAGCGAATTTTAAAAGACGGACGGTGCGAGGAATGGTAATTTTTTACGCAAAAAGCAAAAACAAAGCGTTATAATGATATTTTAAACACCTGCGATGTCAGATGTAAAACGGGATGTAATATTTTACCAAATACTCTATGTTGTATGCCTTTAAGGAATTCGAAATACTTTTTACTATTTGCATTTTTACAGATGCTAATTAATGACAGCTTTATGTTACTGATTAAGAAAAGAGAATATATTCTATACGAAAACGACAGAATCGTTTATTCTGCCCTGCCACAGACATTTATTGATTCGGAGGAAGCACCATCCTGTTAAAATCATACTATTACCTACGGTTAAATTTGGTAAATTAAGACAATAAAGCTGAAAATAGAGTGGCAAGAGCTAGAACCAGATCATTTCTCGTCAAAGAAAAGTGGTCCGATTATCTTATTTTCAACAATACTCGCCCAGACGTTAATATTTTCAATGAACCAGTGAGGATTTTCCTCTGCTAAGTATCTGTAATTTTGTCTATTAATCTGACCATTTAAAGAAAACGAAGCTTCATCTGATAACCAAATTATATGGGCATATTGTTCCACCAAATTGCTCTCGTCTATCAGGGTCATCGTCCTTGTAGAGTTACTGGTTTGTAGGGATGGAACTTCTCTTTTCAAAAAAATTTAAATACGGTGTTTTGGTGAGAATCGTCGGGTCGCCGCCCAAGTTGTGAGCTTGAGATATAAGAATGTTCCTGTAGTGATAACAATATGTTTCCTTTTTCTCATCAGATAGACCGGGACGACCACTTTTAACACTATCTTTAACAGCACGAGAAGTTTTCCATTTAATTGCTACCCTAGACACTGATTGGCTAACAGGTGGGTGATTTTGATATTAATTGATTCAGCCAATACTTGGTGGAAATCCATAATTATAGTATTGGAATAACGGAAAGTTTTTCATTTAATTGCTACCCTAGACATAGGTGGGTGATTTTGATATTAATTGATTCAGCCGATCCTTGGTGGAAATCCATAATTATAGTATTAGGATAACGGAAAGTTTTCCATTTAATTGCTACCCTAGACACAGGTGGGTGATTTTGATATTAATTGATTCAGCCGATACTTGGTGGAAATCCATAATTATAGTATTAGGATAACGGAAAGTTTTCCATTTAATTGCTACCCTAGACACAGGTGGGTGATTTTGATATTAATTGATTCAGCCGATCCTTGGTGGAAATCCATAATTATAGTATTAGGATAACGGAAAGTTTTCCATTTAATTGCTACCCTAGACACAGGTGGGTGATTTTGATATTAATTGATTCAGCCGATCCTTGGTGGAAATCCATAATTATAGTATTAGGATAACGGAAAGTTTTCCATTTAATTGCTACCCTAGACATAGGTGGGTGATTTTGATATTAATTGATTCAGCCGATCCTTGGTGGAAATCCATAATTATAGTATTAGGATAACGGAAAGTTTTCCATTTAATTGCTACCCTAGACACAGGTGGGTGATTTTGATATTAATTGATTCAGCCGATCCTTGGTGGAAATCCATAATTATAGTATTAGGATAACGGAAAGTTTTCCATTTAATTGCTACCCTAGACACAGGTGGGTGATTTTGATATTAATTGATTCAGCCGATCCTTGGTGGAAATCCATAATTATAGTATTAGGATAACGGAAAGTTTTCCATTTAATTGCTACCCTAGACACAGGTGGGTGATTTTGATATTAATTGATTCAGCCGATCCTTGGTGGAAATCCATAATTATAGTATTAGGATAACGGAAAGTTTTCCATTTAATTGCTACCCTAGACATAGGTGGGTGATTTTGATATTAATTGATTCAGCCGATCCTTGGTGGAAATCCATAATTATAGTATTAGGATAACGGAAAGTTTTCCATTTAATTGCTACCCTAGACACAGGTGGGTGATTTTGATATTAATTGATTCAGCCGATCCTTGGTGGAAATCCATAATTATAGTATTAGGATAACGGAAAGTTTTCCATTTAATTGCTACCCTAGACACAGGTGGGTGATTTTGATATTAATTGATTCAGCCGATCCTTGGTGGAAATCCATAATTATAGTATTAGGATAACGGAAAGTTTTCCATTTAATTGCTACCCTAGACACAGGTGGGTGATTTTGATATTAATTGATTCAGCCGATACTTGATGGAAATCCATAATTATAGTATTGGGATAACGGAAAGTTTTCCATTTAATTGCTACCCTAGACACAGGTGGGTGATTTTGATAGATATTAATTGATTCAGCCGATACTTGGTGGAAATCCATAATTATAGTATTGGGATAACGGAAAGTTTTCCATTTAATTGCTACCCTAGACACAGGTGGGTGATTTTGATATTAATTGATTCAGCCGATACTTGGTGGAAATCCATAATTATAGTATTGGGATAACGGAAAGTTTTCCATTTAATTGCTACCCTAGACACAGGTGGGTGATTTTGATATTAATTGATTCAGCCGATACTTGGTGGAAATCCATAATTATAGTATTGGGATAACGGAAAGTTTTCCATTTAATTGCTACCCTAGACACAGGTGGGTGATTTTGATATTAATTGATTCAGCCGATACTTGGTGGAAATCCATAATTATAGTAATGGAATAACGGAAAGTTTTCCATTTAATTGCTACCCTAGACACAGGTGGGTGATTTTGATAGATATTAATTGATTCAGCCGATACTTGGTGGAAATCCATAATTATAGTATTGGGATAACGGAAAGTTTTCCATTTAATTGCTACCCCAGACACAGGTGGGTGATTTTGATATTAATTGATTCAGCCGATACTTGGTGGAAATCCATAATTATAGTATTGGGATAACGGAAAGTTTTCCATTTAATTGCTACCCTAGACACAGGTGGGTGATTTTGATATTAATTGATTCAGCCGATACTTGGTGGAAATCCATAATTATAGTATTGGGATAACGGAAAGTTTTGCATTTAATTGCTACCCTAGACACAGGTGGGTGATTTTGATATTAATTGATTCAGCCGATACTTGGTGGAAATCCATAATTATAGTATTGGGATAACGGAAAGTTTTCCATTTAATTGCTACCCTAGACACAGGTGGGTGATTTTGATATTAATTGATTCAGCCGATACTTGGTGGAAATCCATAATTATAGTAATGGAATAACGGAAAGTTTTCCATTTAATTGCTACCCTAGACACAGGTGGGTGATTTTGATAGATATTAATTGATTCAGCCGATACTTGGTGGAAATCCATAATTATAGTATTGGGATAACGGAAAGTTTTCCATTTAATTGCTACCCCAGACACAGGTGGGTGATTTTGATATTAATTGATTCAGCCGATACTTGGTGGAAATCCATGCATAATTATAGTATTATGGGATACAGTTCAACTTTGTTTTACTGTATCCCATAATACTATGATTTTGATATTTTTCATTGAACATATCACGGACTTCTCTATGACTTCTACTTTTATCTCCACAATCCAACATAATTAAAATGTCTATGCAAGCATCTTCAACGAGGCTCATTTTGGATGTGATATTAGCAGAGCAAAATTCAAATTTGATTAACAATCACTTTTTTGACGTCGCATATTTTTGTCTCATCTCACGAGATTCGAAAAACTCTTGTCTCGTCTCATAGGAGACACGGTGCCACTCTCGTCTCGTCTCGTGAGAACGAGACGAGAAAGAGCGAAAGTAGAGTGAATCAGTAGTTCAGAAACGGTGCTGCGAGAAACATGGCAATGGTGCATACCAGCATTAAAGTGTTAATATTTTGTCAACGGTTCAAGATGGGTATAGGGCGTGATTTATGAAGAATGTAATGTAATGTAAAATAATTGATTGTAGAGCGTAAAAAAAGTAAAAATATACAATATTTTTTTATAAAAAAATTTAACACTTTATAAGCGCTTTTATTCAAGTAAATAAATAGTATTTTGTATAAATTATAGATTTGCCCATTAATCTTAAAGCTTAGAAGATTTAGTGTAAAAAGATCTGCATTTTACATATTTTTAATGAAGCTGATCGTATGTACTAACCTGGAGATATTCGGTGACACCGCCGGCCAAAAATGATTATTAATTCGCATGTCTTACAAACTTTAAAAAAAATAGATGATGTGAGAACCGCAATAAAACTGGCCAATTGGCAATAAGTTATCCCATGTATTTGCTTTTTTTTGTTGCCACTCAGTATATAACCCATAAATTGTAGGTTCCGGCGACTTTAAAATATTTTCTTTATAGGTAACCGGTTAATAAAAAGCTCGTATGCAATAATAATTATTCCACACCTCATCTCGGAGAATTATTGCCGCAGTGCGTGCTCAACCTAATTAAGATATCTTTCATACCAGAAAATCGCCATACCGGCAAATGATATATATTCGACCCATAAATACGGCCATTATGACCGCTAAAATATGATTTTTACGAGGTGTTACAATGTGAATATAAAATATAATGAATTGCGCAATTGCGGCGCATGAAAAATAGGGTCCTCTGCAGCAAATGCGCAAAAATAGGACGGCAAAACTTAGGAAAAAATTGAGATAGTTAATTTTAGTATCAATGGACAGTGGATCTCCTAGTCTGTGAACGGAGTTAAAGTGATGGGTACCCATAATAATTAATAATATATAAAAACAATTACTTTGCGGGATCAAAGTAAAAAAACAAGCATTCGCGATGTAGGAACCAACAACTGAATCAAGCCATCGCGTGGTCGGGTTGGCACGAGTACATCAACTTACAATGATTTCCATTGGTGGGATCCTTGGGCAGTTGGCTCTTAAGAAATTAGGTACCTGCATATTCCCGGCGACTGTAATTGGAGGAAAACGGCATGGATACAGGCCATACTGAGCTTAGCTCACGAGAACTACTTTACCGATTTACGCATAATCGCTTTGATAAAGCGCGACCAACTGCGTTCCAGTTTCAAATATATACATTGCTTATTGCTTTAAAAATAAAAATATAAATTGTAGGTGGTAGGACAGGTAGGGTCCCCAAAAACGAATTGTATCCGTTAGAACCTATAATCCATAAGACGTTGTTCGGAATATTCTAGCTGCCCTGTCTGAATTTGAATTTTATTGATTGTACCAATAGCTGTTTCAATTTATTTTTACTTTGTATATAAATTTTCTTTAAATTTGCATCATTGCATTTCAGGTAAAGCAATAGAAGATTCGTATTTCGCACAAACCATCATTAGTATTGAACTTTATAAGCTATGGACGAATTTAACTATCTCAGTAAACCATGTTGCATATGCAATGTTGAACAACAAAAACAATATCACACTAGAAGCTATTTTAATTTTTGAGAACTACAGTAGTGATTTTAAGTGGTAAGTATATGCTTTATTAACCGTAGCAAGCAAATATTATCTAAGAAGGTTAACATTGCAGAACCCGATATCGTTATGGCAGGACACGCAATTCCACTGACTTCGTCTATTAATTTGCTGGGTGTCAACCTGGGAGGAAATATGTCTTGGCAAAAATCACGTTGTGGCAATCGCCAGGGCAGCTTCTCAGAAGCTCGGTATACTTTTCCGTACCAAAAAGTTGTATACACCTCAACAACTTTTGACACTCTATAAAGCCCAGATTCGACCATCACTGGAATACTGCTCTCATATCTGGAGTTCTGCACCGAAGCATACCCTTCGGTTGTTGGATTCCATCCAAAGGAGACCCGTTCGTCTAATCGGCGACCACGAGCTGACTAAGAACCTCGACAGCTTAGAACATCGAAGACAGGTTGGTGATTTGACTCTCTTCTACAGATATTTTCATGGCAAGTGTTCGACAGATATTGCCCGCTCGATTCCACCTAGAGTAATGCATAGCAGAAACACACGACGAACCACTGCCGCCCATCCCTATGTGGTTCAACTTAGTACACCCCGAACATCATTGTTTCAGAACTCTTTTATTTGGAGGACGTCATCTTTGTGGAACGGCCTTTCTGAGACCGTGTTTCCAACCGAATATAACCTCCAACGATTCAAGAAAAACGTGAATCGCTTTCTTCGCACACGCACCGCTCCCAGAGCGCCTTAAAGGATTTTTCCTATAGTGCTTGTGCTCGATCATAAAAAAAAAATTAATAATGTCAAGTTTCATTACAACTGCCAGTCGGAACTAATACAGTATATACAACCAGATTACACCCTCAATAGAAATTACTGTGAGTATTCAGAGCAATAATGGCTATAAAACATTCTATGTTAGCATTAACTCCTATTTCATATTGGCTAAATTACCGTGATATTATCACTACACAACGGTCTAGCAATTTTCGTTGGCTTACAGTAGGAAAGCCCGCTGCTATCACATATAGTATTAAGCAGTTGTATAAAGAATATGTGAATTCTTATAAGAAAAAGAAGGATTTTTTCTCATTGTAGCAAAAATGTACATGGGAATTTCCATGGTCAACCTGGCGATGCATCACACGGTTTAACTAAGGCGATAACACTAATATGCAGGACATATTGTAAAAACAAAGAGCTGAACAAGCGACAAAAACAATAAACGAACAATAATTATAACCCATATCCTTGAATACGAAGTACCTTCTCTGAAGCCGATACCAATATGTCGGTATTTTTTTAAAGGCCCCTTCAAATTGCCGGTAGCACGTAGTAATAGTATAATTACACGCATATTATAATATCTCTCAACTAAAAACAATCGCACAAAGTCGTAAAATGATAAATATAAATAACTTAAAAAGACTTTAAAAATAACGCGTGTAATATTCATGGTGAAAATTATTATTTTTACTGCTACCAGAAATAGAATTACATTATTTTTCTAGAGGCGATGACAGCCACATTTTACGTGTATACATTATACCAGTTTTGTCAGTATAGTAGTTTTATAACAAGGGTGTGATGTCCATACCGCATGAGGAAATCAAAGTGCGATATGGACAATTGGACAATCCATTCCAGTTGTATAGTATATTTTTTCTGCAACTAACCTACGAACCGTACACTAAATAAAAAGTATTCTATAATAATTGTTAATTGTTTAAAGTTTAAATAAAACAACTGGCTTAATGCCATCGACTTAAATTTGCACTATATAAATGCATCCAACTTGCTAAAGCTCCCCTCTTTTAGAGTCACAAAAGAGGGGTAGAAAAGGTGTACATGCGTTTGACCCCCCTTCACTCTCACTCTCCTTTGGTAATACAAGACACTATATAATATTAACCTATTTACAGAACCAACCGAATCAAAAAGAATAATTTATTTTACTTTGGATAATATTGAAGAAAATATTTTATTTAGTTACTTTTGTTAATAATATATACCTATCTTCTAACCGTTTTTGAGATATGAATTATAAAATTAATTTTTTATGTAAAACCATACTCAGAAGAAAGTTCAATAACTTTAAAACTAATAAAGCTAAGCATTTGAAATTTTGACGGCTTTAAACCAAAGCATAGATCCTACTCTACTTAGGTATTACATTTTTTATACCGTCTCGTCTCGATCTCGCAAGACGAGACGAAACGAGACCGAGACTAAACCAAAAATATGCGAAGAGAAATCTCGCAAAATCTAAATATTTTAATTAGGATTTGCGATGAACTTTAAAAAGAACCGAGTTAGTATTGATAAAAAAGTTATCATCTAATCATTATTACTGATATTGCAAGGTGGCCAGGGAAAAAATCGGGAAAAATACAATAAAAAAAACGACCAAACGAAAAATTAACCTTTTTTTTCTTATAGCGTTTATAGTTTTTGTCGAAATGTTTGATACGCAGAACCGATTGAAAAACGATAATCGTCTTCTGAAATTAAAAATAATATTATGCCACTTTCAGCAAATGTAGGGAGTAAACTCCATTCCGTTGTCTCTGTGAATTGCTTTTAATTATTGTTTGTCTGTAAATCATAACTGGCCGGAAATTTGAAGGTAGATAGTTTCTTATCTTGTTTTAAGGAGTTAAGGTAATTTGATTGCACCCTGGAACACTGCAAATTTTTTTTAATGCCAATGTCAATCAAAACAATCTAGCTTCATTTTCACTATTTACGTACAGACCATAATATTATCGTGAACTACAATATTATAACATCGACATTGTTTTTTGCTGTTAGGTTATTACGCAAACAAATACGAAAACAATATTACAACAAGCAATAAAAACTTAAATTTCCACAATGGTTTATTGAAAAAACACAAGTAAATCTCCAAGTTTATTAATTATTCAGTTAAAACAACATTAAACTATAATTTACACTATATTTAAAACATATTACACACATTTTTTTACAAAAAAAGACAGATAAACAAGACAGACACGTGTTTTTAGAAATCTGACGCCGGTAACTGATCTATTTTGCACTTGCGTGCATTCTGTTCCGCCACATGCGGGCAACCAGCGTTGTCGTTTTCTGCTTTGAATACTTAAAAAGAGTCTATCTTACCTTTAATAATCTAAAATTCTATTTTTGTATACAGTGACCGGCAGAAAGCGCGCAGCATATGGGAAAGCTTTTTATCTTTAAGTTTAGAAAATTAATTTTATTTTAGATAGGTTCTGCATGTTCTCAAACCAAAATAACACCCATAAAATCCGGTAAAAGTCTTATGGTATACGAGGTAGGATCAAAAATTTGAAATTCCGCTAAGAGTAAAGTACCTCCATCTTTCATTTTAGAATATTTTTTTACTAAGAATTATTGTTTTAATTTCAAAGTTATACCCAAATTCCAAATTTCGCTTATTTTTGACTAAAAAATGGATTTAATCGTATTTTCTGAATAACCCTGTATAAAAAATAAATGGCAACCGAACAGTACGAAAATTAGATTTTCTGCAGACTTTGTTACAGATAACCGACGATCATAAGTCCGATTAGTTTGATTTCATAATATTATGGCTTTTTAAACTAAAAACATAAAAATATTAAATATTTTTGCTGCACACTGATATTTTTTGATTTTCATTGACGTAATGCATCTCCTAAATAGTTTTTTATATATTAAAGTATGCATAGCAAGTTTAGTTTTGATTTATAAAGAAAAAAATTATCTTTATTTTGCTTGACGAATAAAATCCGTTCAAAATATATTTTTAATTTAAATTTTTTTCTTTATAAATCAAAAGGAAACTTTCTATGCATACTTCAATGTATAAAAAACTATTTAGGAGATGCATTAAGTCAATGGAAATCAATATCAGTCAGATGAAATTAACTTGTTCCCTGAGAAAATAAAATACGGTGTGCAGCAAAAATATTTAATATTTTTATGTTTTTATTTTAAAAAGCAAGCATATTATGAAAACAAACTAATCGGACTTATGATCGTCGGTTATCTCTAACAAAGTCTGCAGAAAATCCAATTTTCGTACCGTTCGGTTGCCATTTATTTTTTATACAGGGTTAATCAGAAAATACGATTAAATCAATTTTTTAGTCCAAAAAAAAGCGAAATTTGGAATTTGGGTATAACTTTGAAATTAAAACAATAATTCTTAGTAAAAAAATATTCTAAAATGAAAGATGGAGGTACTTTACTCTTAGCGCAATTTCAAATTTTTGATCGTACCTCGTATACCATAAGACTTTTACCGAATTTAATAGGTGTTATTTTGGTTTGAGAACATGCAGAACCTATCTAAAATAAAATTAATTTTCTAAATGTAAAGATAAAAAACTTTTCCATATGCTGCGCACTTTCTGCCGGTCACTGTACATATGCAACCCCAAAAACATGATTCAAATTTAAAGGTAACGGCGCGAACCGCGAAGGGCACGGTAGTCGTTCGTTTATGACGTCATATTGCGAGAACGAGAAATTGCGAGACTCTCGCGAGACGAAACGAGAAAGAGCGAGGCGATATTTGAAAAAAATCTGAGAGTTTCTTGAAAAGTGCGAGATTCATTGCGTCGTGAAACACTATTCTGAAATGTATTAAGATGATGTCGCTAAAGAAGGAACGGTTGATAACAAGAGGTTGTACGCATGCGTACAAAGGTATTTTTTCACCCATAAACTTTTGTTTGCGCACGAAATAAGCAGTACCTATACGTGTATAAAGATATATTATGACCTTCTTTAGCATATAGAACTATTAAATTGTGTCATTTCATGAGAAAATTAATGTCAAATCCAAATCAAAAAACGCGTAGTATAACAAAACACCGGGGGCTAAAGGCATTAAACTAAATTATTCTCCAGTGTCATAAAGTAGATTACGGACACAACGAGGTATACTATGTAATTTCGCCATATATAGTTTTTATGCAAATGACTGTTGTAAAGAAACAATAGGTAGGTATCTAGCACGCAATAATAGCGCTATTAAAATATTTTTGCTGCTCTAATTTGCAACAGATGCAAAAATGAGAAATGATAGTGTGTAGGAACATTGTGTAAATATCTAAAGAAACAAATGTTTTTGCACAACAAAAAAATTATCTTAGACTACAAAATGATACATGATTATTATCGCAGTATTACAGATTGATCGAACAAATCCGAAAATACCAATTGATAATTTTAATGTTTGTGCATGGGATATTCATTATTTGAGAAAATTAGAAAAACTTAAAGATTTGCCATTATTTTTGTATGTTCATTTAAACTTGACAGTTATAATTTTGAATAAAGAATAAAAACTTGATAGTACCCTAGATAGTATCAGCGCCTACTGTTAAAGGAAAAAAATGTAATTTTTTAAACATCAGTGTATCGTTTTGTTTTAGGTTTGGAAAACAGTATAGCCACTTTACTAATGCTATAAATTAATGAAATGTGTTTTATTTAAAGAAAATTACTTATTTTTTGGTCCACCTTTCTGAGCAAAATTAAAAATAATTTTACATCGTCGCCATTTGCTAGTATTCGACTTTTATATAGACATTTTTTTATGTATTTCTAATAACAACTCAGCTATTAATTGTGCCGGGTGGTCAAATTATTACAATGGACGCTGGCTATATTATATTATTATATATCTGGGAAGCCGTCTGTCACAAAGTTTTGAAATAAAAAAATTTATGAAAAAATCGACTAAGATAAATTGCTGAAAATTATTTTCAAGTTGCTAAATTTGCCGCTAGAAGTCGTTCAACCTATGACTGATTATCGGTTTTTTATCGATGATATGCCAAATAGTTAATTATTTATTCTTTGAAATATACGGAACTCCTTTAATTTGATACATTTTGCTCTAATCCGCAAAAAAATAGGCTGAGGCGAGGAGAGGGAACCCCTTTTGAATGAAACGTTTATAACTTCGGTTTGTCTTAACTAAATTTGACAAACTTGATCTTGTTTGAAAGAGCTTGTATTATTCTATGTGTATAATTCTCAAGCTCCGAGTAGAGTAAATTATAATAAATTTCTGGGTTTGTTTCTGGATGATAGGTTGAAGTTTGAGCCACATGTTTTACAACTAACCACTAAGGTTTCTAGAGGTTGCTAAGCCTTAAGGGTTATTTCCCAGGAAACGGATATAGTAACTGCGAGGGCTGCCTACTTTGCTTTAATTGATTCACACTTGCGGTGTAGTGTGTGTTTTTGGGGTGCTTGTTCGGGTTATTTATTTAACACCATATTTATTCTCCAGAAAAGAGCTCTGCTATTTATGTTTGGCTTAAAACGAAGGGAGTCATGTAAGCCATTGTTTGTTAGTAACAAAATCTTAACATTACCATGTATTTTTATATTAGAAACCGTATGTCTCGTGCATAAAAAGTTTAGCCAGGAAATTATCTCTGCTTCGTCTTACTTTTTCCGAAATACTCACACTACAGCTCTTCCTATACCGGGTTCCACCTTAATTAAGAATTCTTTTGTATACAGGGGCAAAAAAATGTTTAATCATTTGCCTAGGCAGGTTAGAGAGATTGTCTGCATTAAAAAAATTTAAGAGGGAGGTCAAGAAGATTCTATTGAATAAGACATATTACTCTGTTTCCGAATTTTTAGAGGATACATTTTAATTTTAGTAGTTTTTGTTTGTAATCTGCTTTGTTAACAACATTTTACTATTTGATTTTTAATAAAGCTATGTTTGGGTTTGAGTATACGTATAGAGAAGTTGTCTGTTCCTCTTTGTTTTATGTAACTTGTTTTTATATTTTTTTTATAAAATTTATTTAGTCTGGTACTAGTATAGGTACTTTTTCTATATATTTGTACTTAGTTTAAGATTAATGGCTTTGTTAATCAAAAAGGAAAGTTTTTTTATAATAATAAAGCGTATTTTGATTTGATTTTGATTTAATTTGATTTGATTTACAGTAACATTTAAAATTTTCTATGACTATTTTTTTTATATCCGTCGCCGCTTAAGGGGGCTATATGCAAAATCATCAGTTTAGTATTTCTTTTAGAAAAGGTTCCCCCCTCCTCCTCACAATCTATTTGGCAAGTTAAAGCAAAATGTATGAAATGAAGTTGTACCGCATATTTCGAAAAAAAAAAACACGGAATATTTTATACAGTGACCGGCAGAAAGTGCGCAGCATATGGGAAAGTTTTTTATCTTTAAATTTGGAAAATTAATTTTATTTTAGATAGGTTCTGCATGTTCTCAAAGCAAAATAACACCCATTAAATCCGGTAAAAGTCTTATGGTATACGAGGTAGGATAAAAAATTTGAAATTCCGCTAAGAGTAAAGTACCTCCATCGTTCATTTAAGAATATTTTTTTACTTAGAATTATTGTTTTAATTTCAAAGTTATACCCAAATTCCAAATTTCGCTTATTTTGGACAAAAAAGGGATTTAATCGTGTTTTCTGAATAACCCTGTATAAAAAATAAATGGCAACCGAACAGTACAAAAATTAGATTTTCTGCAGACTTTGTTAGAGATAACCGTCGATCGTAAGTCCGATTAGTTTGTTTTCATAATATTATGGCTTTTTAAAATAAAAACATAAAAATATTTTTTGATCTTAAATACTTAAATAGTATAGATTATATTAGAAGGAAATTAATTTGTGTCATTATTTTTAGACTTTACGCTTGCCCTTGGGGCAGAAAAAATCAGTTTTTGAAGAAACATTATTTTAAAATTATTTAAAATGTGTACAAAATATATTATTGATCATTATTTTGCGTGACGAATAAGATCCGTTCAAAATATATTTTTAATTTAAATTTTTTTCTTTATAAATCAAAAGGAAACGTTCTATGCATACTTCAATGTATAAAAAACTATTTAGGAGATGCTTTAAGCCAATGTAAATCAAAAAATATCAGGTAGATGAAAATAACTTGTTCCCTCAGAAAATAAAATACGGTGTGCGGCAAAAATATTTAATATTTTTATGTTTTTATTTTAAAAAGCCATAATATTATGAAACCAAACTAATCGGACTTATGATCGACGGTTATTACTAACAAAGTCTGCAGAAAATCTTATTTTCGTACTGTTCGGTTGTCATTTATTTTTTATACAGGGTTATTCAGAAAACACGATTAAATCCATTATTTTTCCAAAATAAGCGAAATTTGGAATTTGGTTATAACTTTGAAATTAAAACAATAATTCTTAGTAAAAAAATATTCTAAAATGAAAGATGGAGGTACTTTACTCTTAGCGGAATTTCAAATTTTTTATCCTACCTCGTATACCATAAGACTTTTACCGGATTTAATGAATGTTATTTTGGTTTGAGAACATGCAGAACCTATCTAAAATAAAATTAATTTTCTAAACTTAAAGATAAAAAACTTTCCCATATGCTGCGCGCTTTCTGCCGGTCACTGTATATCTTTATTTGGTATATATCGATAGTCAAGTGGTTTTAAAGCTTTCGAGCCCACAGACACACCGGCGAAAATGAGAAATACTATGTTATTCATGATCTATGGAGACCTTAAAACCCAAAAATATGATAATAGTCAAAAAAAAATTTCGAAATTAAAAATATTTTTTTGCTAGAAAAGTAACAAATGATGCCATTCTTTAAGCAATTACTTCTTAGTCATGGCACAATCATAGTTATTCTGCTTGCTTATAATATTATCCAATTGGACATACATTTGAAAATTATTTAAAAGGAAATTCGTTTTTCAAATAAAACAATTTCGTCGAATATTTCCGGATAAATAACGTTGAAATAAACATGTCCGTCTTAAATTTATTTACATAATCTTTAATTGTGTGTCACACGTCGTTGTCCCGTTAAGTAAATCCTTATTTGTTTTATCCCACACGTAAGATCGGCTTTTTTGACTCGATCACAATTAGGAATAAATAATATACTGTTTGAATTAATTTTAAACTTGTTTTAAGGTCGCTATTGATTTATTTATTTAACAATAATCGAAAAAGGTTTATTTTTGCTAGTAAAATTCAGTACTTTTCACAAACTAATGGGCATGTTTAATTATGCTATTTGCAAAATAGTTCCATCAGAAAAATGGATTGTTTATTGATAAAACGCAAGTAACTCCTTACATTACCAGTGGGAAAATTTAAGAAGATAATTCGTACTACTGTGAATATCAACAGCAATAATAATATTGAGATTCAATCTTACTCTACAGTTCCTAACTTCCAGCGATTTCTCTTGTTAGTATTTACTAACAATATTTTTTCTAGAGCTAAGATTAACGGTCTCTGCGATACGGTCGAGGGCAATACTTATTTGTCCACCCGGTATAAAAACTGTACTGGATTTACTAAATTTATTCCAACGAACAAACTCACACTGTATATTATGCTTCTTTGGGTTATAAAAGTTTACTTTCGAACCGGGTTATATAATGTACTATTTATATATCTCCGAAACAACACTAATAAGCTTTGTTATTCCATCCAAAAGACAAATAACCAACAAATTAACTGCTTTGGGTTAACAAGATACCGTGTTAACGCGATCGTTTGTAATAAATGTCGGATTTGCTTAATAAATAATATAATTTTTGAGATAATGGTTATTTTATTTACAAGTAATTTGTATTTTTTCGTCTTGGATAAATTATCCGATAATTTATTTAGGTATTTTATGGGTATTTAACAAGATTAATATTGGTTTTATTCATAGACTTCTTATAGAATAGACTACATTGTTTACGTTTTAAAGAAATCAAAGATTCCAGCGTTCACAAATTGTCTGGTTAGCTGTATAGTCCACGTATGGTTCACTATACTTAACCCGTGCAAAAGAAGCGCTGTTATCAAATTTACCGTTAATCAGATAAAATTAATGAAATACACATTTTACAAGTATAATTCCGATAAATTACAAACGTTAATAAGATACTATATGTAGAACAAGTTTTTGTTTTGTTGGTTTAAACAAAATAAATTTGATTATTTCAGGTCTTTGTACTTAGTACCTACTTATTTTAGTTCCATGGTGACAATGACAAAATCTATAATGATAGCGGCAACCTCGCTGTCCTTTTTCACGCGTCGGCCATTTGCGGGTAGCAACAAAAACAGGCGTAGTAATCGAATAAACCCCTTCTTTTTTTCTATGAGTGATCGTAGTATTTGTTTTTGTGATGTCGTGGTTAGTCGTCGAAATACTCGTATTCGTACGTGTTTTGTGTTTTTTTTGTAAAGGATTTTTTATTTTATTGTTATAAGTACTTAGCAAAATGGTGCGCTAGTGTCAGATCTGTGGAAAATTAGATTATCATAAACCAATATAAACATGATTAAATATAAAACATAAAATATTCCTGCTTGTCTCTCGCCATTTCCATTCATTAATAATAACACTATACATTTACAGCCTAGGCTTTTTCAAAGGCTTCTTTTAATCTTCACTTAAGTAAAAATTTATTAATACTTTAATAAAAACTTTTTTAATTATTACTTATTTATTGTATTAAAAATGCTTGCCCCACCCTACGCCGCTCGTGTTGACTAATCGCTTCGAATCCTTGAGCCATAACAATTCCACACGAAGTCCGAAATTTAACGCTCTATCTCTCTCTTCTGTCTTTGTTTCACCTGTACGAAAATTTGATCAATGAATGGCTTAGTCTATTCTATAGGAAGTCTATGGTTTTATTGGTTTATCTATGTTCTCTTAGCATTTTTTTAACCTACAACTTACCTAAGCCACGATAAAGTCTTTAACAATATGTCACGAGATAGATAGGTACCTAGAAAAAAAAATAGAATTTAGTAAATTTGTGTGTTAATGGTTAGAATTTGTTTTTCCTTTTTAAAGCTTTGAATAAGTTTTGAGGCATCATTTGCTTGCAATTTTTAGATTTTTGTCACCGCAGACTGTTCATTGTGCCCACGCAGTTGGTAACAAAAATGCAACGATAAACAAATTTTTATTTAAAGCTACTAAAATTTTACAGGGGTGACTCTCTCGACATTGCAACACCATAAAAATAATTTGAAAACATTACAAAACATATTTTAAATGCAATACATAATTAGTTAACTATGAAAGTACGTAAATTAATTCGAGTGTTATTAAACACGCGGCACAACCAAAACGAAGTTCAAAATATTACTGAATATTTCAGAAAAAAATGATCCCCCCTCTTCCAGTTATGCCAGTGGGTAACTGACCCGACTTTTCGCGAAAGAGTCAAATATCTTTAAAACCAATTAATTATTCAAACAAAAAATGGTAAAATACAAAGTATTATTTTAATTTTAAACAGCTTATTTTTGTTTGAGATGTGAATCCATTGAAGCGAACCAAAAGTGACATTTCAGGAGTGTTAAGTAGTTGCCTTGTGAGACAGGCTTTGTGCCCACTATACTTTATTTACATTTAAGTCGAAATGCCGAACTGGAGAACGAAAAACGTGTAAAAATACCGAGTCGTCTTCAAGGCATTTTAATTTTTAGTGCCGAAATCTTCACTCACCTTGGAATAGTACAGAAAATGGTATCGAAAAGACACACAAATCGATAATAATTTTATTTAGGAAATAAAAATAAATACTTATGGGTCACAAGTTTATTCAGTTTCCTGACACGTGTTGTAGGTATTTGTCCCAAAACGAATAATAGTAAAACTATAATTTCGTGGTACAATTCAAATACATAATTTTACGGAAGTAGTCCATTATCTCAAAGTGGAGCTGTTGAGATATAGGGAAAAAAACCACAGTCGTCTTCACAAATAGCGTGCGAGCAAAAATTATTTGCATTAAAGAGGGCTTGGGTTAAAAAACGTAGTGCTTGGTTTAGATCACTATGATATGGGGACGATATATCTAACCAAATCTAGGTTAAAATTTTATCAAATTCATATTATGACATGATATGCCAAACTAATGAGTAATAAAATAAGTTGACAAATACAAATTTATTTTTGTTGTTTACAAAATTAACAAAGTAAGAATATACAGAAAGAAAAACAAAAATAATTACATGTATTCTAAGAATTCACATAACCGGAGAGGTGGAACCAGGCTTCATCCGAAAAAAATGCCAGGTCTAATAAATCACTTATTTCCAATAAATTTTAGGTAAACCATTAAGAGTAATTCCTGCGTCTTTCAAAATCTGCGGCTTGTATTTCTTGGAATACTTGCACTTTATAAGGAAATAAATTTAGTTGCGTCTTAAGAATAGTCCTGCATGTTCCATAAGATCTTCCCACTTCTTGGGACAGGCGTGTTATACAATCTGTTGGCGTATTATTGCACGAACGTTTGCAACAAGTCCTTCTGTTTTTACAGATGATCTTCCTGCTCCCTTCCCTAAACACAGCCACGGTTCTTTTCAGGCAATGATAAAAATCCCCAGCAATAAAAGCAACGTTAGGAAAATGTTCGTGAAATTCGTCCATGCACAAACCCAGATTGTATTGCCACTCACCATTTACTCTAAGCCCCAAAAATACGCTTTAACCATGAATGTTTTGTGCTGTTCCGTAAAGCCCATTCTGTGAATTGTTTAAGAAAATTAGAAAAATTAGCGATGGATCAAATTACTTGTGTCAAAGATGACGGAATAACAGATTGATTGTTAATTCAGGTAGTTACTGACACCCAACAGGTATTAAGCTCTACGGCTAAGCATTACGTCCTTAGATGCAAAGCCCTCTTTAATGCAAATAATTTTTGCTCACACGGTATAATATTTGTGGAGACGACTGTGGGTTTTTTCCCTATAAATACATAATTTTTTGGCAAATAGGAAACAATTAATTATTTGAGTAAATGGCAAAATTCTTAATTCAAATAATTAATTTTATCAGTGTGTGACAATGTAGTTATTTTCCATTTGCGCATTGCATTTTCAACGTTTAATGACTAAAGTCATCGATAAATTTTCTCAGCTAGGCACTGCACGCTGTCGGTAGAGACAATCACTTTTAGCTGAAAGCTATACGTTTTAAAATAAACCCTTATTGCATGACGATCGAACTTCTTTCCACACCTACGTTCAAAGAATTGTTATGTACGATCTTCAGGCGAACAACACAGAGACGAGCTTTTTTACCTAGTGATGTTTTATTTATTTCGTGTATCCGATGTTAGGTGACAAAGAAAACTAGTTACATTTTTTTTAATGAGCCATGCTTGCTACGCGAGATGTTAAACGTTGGGTTCTGACTGTGTTTTTTTTTAAGTTAGTGTATCTCATTTTGTTTTTCTCGTTTCATCTTGTTCTCGCGAGACGAGACAAGACGAGAGTGTTCCGGTCTCCTGTGAGACGAGACGAGAGTATTTTCGGCGTAAATCTCGTAAGACGAGACAAAAATAGGCGAGAACGAGAAATCTCGCAAAATCTTTTTGATTAGGATTTGCGATAAACTCTAAAAAGAATCCAGTTAGTATCACTTGATAAAAAGCTATCTTTATTATCGATATTGCAAGGTGACCAGAGAAAAATCGGGCAAGTTGCCTAAAACAATAGAAAAAGGATCCCAAAAAAAATTAACCTTTTTTTAACCGTTTTCTAGTGGTCTCTGGATTGCTTTTAATCATTTTTTCTTTCTATAAATCATAACTAGCCGGAAATTTGAAGGTGGATAAAGTTTCTTACCTTGTTTTAAGGAGCTATGCTAATTTGATTTGCACCCTGCAATACTACAAGTTTTATTTTCGGTATGATTATTTTAAATCAATCAAAACAATCTAGCTTCATTTATACTATTTACATACAGACAATAATATTATCACAAACTACAATAGTATAACACAGACATTGTTTTTTGCTGTTAGGTTATTACACACACAAATCAGAAACGAATATTACGAGTAATAAAAACTTAAATTCACACAATGGCTCAGTGGCGTACTTACGGGGGGGATATAGGGGATATCTCCCCCCATAGACTTTGCCAAGAATGCAAAGTTTACTATACTTAATTAAGTTGATAAATATATATGCAAAATGCACCAAGTCTATTGCCGTAAATATAAAAAAGTTATAATTGTTAATGTAGCGGCCACCTATAATTCATTTATAATGGGTTGCCCGCAAAAGACAAAAAATTGGGATATACTACACAAAATTAATTTTAAAAAAAATTATGATGTTGTTACATAGGTTACATCCACCTTAAAAAAGTGATATCAATTCCATTATAGATCCATATTCAGAAACGCCTGTTACCAGCCATTATCGAACTACCATCTATTTACCGTTTATAGATTTCTTCATAAACCAGCTAGAAGAAAGATTTACAAATCATAAAGATTTTTTTTTACGGATTTATGTGCTTAATATCACCATCATTAGAAGGGGCGTCAGGCAAAGCAATTGATTCAGATAATAGTCAGTGTGATAAACTACTCGATTTATATTTATGTGATGTTCCAAAAATTATTACAAAATCCGAAATTAAAATGTGGCACGAACATTTAAACAAATACCTCGAAATAAAAAACAAACGTCAGGCACTCGCTTGTTTGGAAGTTTGTAGTCAACTTGCCTACCCTAACGTTCACAAACTTCTAAAAAAAGTTTGTACATTGCCAGTATCCACTGCGACACCAGAGAGGACTTTTTCAACCTTAAAACGTGTAAAAACTTATTTAAGAAATACTACCGCTTAAGTAGTGAGGTTTAATGGACTTGCTATGATGGCAGTGCATCGAGAAGAAGCTATCTCGACTAATGAAAAAATTGATGACCTTGCTCTCAAGCCACGGCGTATGGATTTTATTTTGTAATACTTTTTTTTAATTTTTTTTAAATCACCAAAATCAATAAATATGATTTTTAAAAAACAATATTTTTATATCCCCCCCCCCCCCAAGGTTCAGGTCTGGGTACGCCACTGCAATGGTTTATGGAAAAAAAATACAAGGAAACGTCCCGGTTTATTAATTATCCAGTTAAAACAACATTAAACTATAAATTACACTATATTTTAAATACATTACACACAATATTTACCAAAAAAAGACAGATAAACAAAACGGACACGTGTTTTCAGAAGTCTGACGCCGGACGAACAAACCCGACCAATTTTTGCACTTGCGTGCATTCTGTTCCGCCCCGTGCGGGCAACCAGCATGTCCGTTTTGTGCCTTGAATACTCAAAAAGGGGCTATCTTACTTTTAATTTTCTAAAATTCCATTTTTGGATACATATGCACCGCTAAAAGTATAATTCAAATTTAAAGGCAACGGCGCAAATAGCGAAGGGCATTGTAGTCGTTTGTTTTCGTTTGAATTCGGTTCCAGCGACTTATGCGTATTTGCTAGTTAATATAGTTATACTATTATTTTGGTACTGTGTCAGTTGAGTGTTAGCAACCCAGAGACAACTGGGCACTATCAAAATAGTATGTAGCTTACTTCCTACATTTGAAACATGCTGAAACTGATATAACATTATTAGTGTCCGACCGAAAAAAAAAAATTCAGCCGAAACCGAATCTTCGGCCCTCGTCTCAGTTTCGGCCAAAACCGAAACTTAAAAAATTTATTGTATTACTAAAATTTAATTTATTTTATGCAGGACAGGACGAGATTGATCTTGCATGGGAACGGATTGAACTTATCCCACTAAAAAAAAAAAAAAAGGTCGACAGAGAAGAAATCTATTATTTATATAGACATCACTGCCTACGAACCCACCCAAAGTTAGCCGAACGGTGCGAGACAATTTACGAACACTGAGTTTCAGCATGGCCGAAGGCCGAAACTGTCCCCAAAACTAGATTTTTTAGCCGAAACTAGCCGAAACCGAACCTTCGGTCGGTCTCTAAATATTATACTTAATTCGCGAAGACGATTATCGTTTATCAAATGGTTCTCTGTATTAAAAATTTCGACAAAAACCATAAAACATATCATAAAAAAGGTTTCTTTTTCTTTTGATCATTTTTCCCATTGTTTTTTCGGAAACGTGTCCCGATTTTTCCCTGGCCACCTTGCAATATCCGTAATAAAGATACCTTTTTTTGAATGATACTAACGCTATTAGTTTTAAGGGTTATTGCGAATCCTAATCAAAATCTTAAGATTTTGCAAGATTTCTCGTTCTTGCATATTTTTGTTTCGTCTCACGAGATTCTCGCAGAAAAATCTGCCGTCTCGTCTCGCAGGAGACCGGACCACTCTCGTTCTCGTCTCGTCTCGCGAATCACTAACTAGAACAGTCTGATGTAGGAATAGGCATGTCTCACTGCTAATTACGCGAATGCTCTAAGCAATGCTTGGACTTATAAATATACCTTGTTAATTGCCTAGAAATAATTAAAGGCCGTAAAATTGCCTTACATAAATTTATGTTGAATAAATAGAGCGGTCATCCTTCACAAACCTATTCCATCCATAAAAGAAACCATGCACAGAGTAATTAATAAAATTTCTGCATCTAAACCTGCATTCGGTTTAACATTTTTATGGATTTCCCAAGTTAGTTGCTCATTTGCACACAATCACTTCTACTATAGATTCACGGCTTCGGGTTCGGTCGTTCTTAAAACGTCCAGGAGCCATTTTATAAAATACAGAAAAATGTCGCACGGGGTACGGAATGTGCGGTGTTATGTCCGGAGAGGTATTTGTTCAACCGCTTTTGGTGTTTTGTTTTTAAATAAGAGGCTTTAAAGATCGACGGAGACCAGGTTACCTTAATTTGCACTTAAATAGTTTTTTCCGAAAGAATGTCAAGGTAGCTATTGGCATTTAATTAGTGATATATGCCTTTTTAGTCGCTGGAAGGTATTTTTAGATTTATTTAATTAATGGAGTGGCAAAAAAAGCAATTGTTTACAAACAGTTTAAAAGAAAAAGGAACTAGGAAAAGTAGGTACAGGGGAATCCAACCAGGACCGAACAGGGGCCTATTTTTTGAGTTTTCCTGTATTTTTATTAAAACCAATATAGCCATCTTATTTATGTTTTACAGTAGAATCTAAAATTTAAAAAGCGAATTGGATTAAAACAAAGAAACTGTGGCGTAAAGTTGTTGTTTTTTCAATGGAACACACCGTATATTTTTAATTTTTAGGAAAGGTCTTTCTTTCCTGATGTCATCAATATAAAGTTTGTGTAGGTATATTAAACCAACCAGTTTATAAGATCCGAGCGATCAAATTTAAAAAAAAAATCGTTTGGGCTTGATACGTCTAGAATGCATTGTAAAACAAAATCTCTGTAACGATGATACATTAAAATAACAGGAGAGGCTCATTACAGCCCAATGAGGACAGCGTTGCCATATAGTGCTTAGTACTTTGACGTTTTGTATGTTTATTAGCGGCAAAATATTATTATAGGGGTTATGTAAATCTTATTTGAATCGTGATTATTTTTTCTTTTCATTCTCTTGATAAATTTAAGTTGTTTATTAAATACTATACATACTGCTTTAACAAAATGTCATCGGTCTAGTGTGAAAGTTATCATTAAAAAACTCTTATTTATTATGAATAGGAAAGAAAAAACTAAAAACTAAAAGTCTTCATCCACAAAATTTAATAGAATAAAAAATGTTTGTTTAAAGGTCTCAACGTGTTTCGAAAACGCAGAATTGTTCATCATCAGGAGACAAAAAAATATATTGCTGATGGTTTTAGCAGAAAAGAAAATGATAAGTGGCAAAAAAACCTTAATGGAGCTGTTATGGCATCAAAAATTGAATTGTTGAAATGACAGAATGTGAGGAAAAATAGAAATGAAAATAAGTTAAAACATACTCAGTATGTGAAAAAGTCAGTGGAAAGGGTCTAAAACAACCAAAAGGACCGGGGAAGCAGGAAAAACACTTCTAAAAAGAACATGTCAAAAAGGGTTTTTTTAATAAAAATAAGTAGGTTTGTCTTTGAGACATTGTAAAATATAGAAATGTTTTATGTACAGAAATTAGGTAAGCTTCATGTAATTAAAATAAAACGATTTTTTCAGAAAAAGCGGTTTCTTATTTAAATGTTTGGAAGATTATTAAAGAGATCTTATATGGAGAGCATTGGCCATGTATTTGAATATGACAAACAGTTACTTGGAATTTACCAGTTTTGAGGGTATACGTTTGCGAAAACATCAGTAATAATTCCACTTGTGGAACCACTGGGAGTAAGAATAGTAATGCCAATCCCGAAATATCTGAATTGGGTTAACAGTACTGCCTAGGTACGCTACCAATAAATCTGAAACCAATAATTTGTGAACCAATATAAAATCTAAGGCAATGGAGCTTCAAACAAATTCCAACTCTTCAAATTTATACACATTATCACATTAAGAATAACAGAATCGTATATTTAAACAATTAAACATTTTGAATAACTCAGGTTCAGTGTCAGCTTCTGAAAATTTAGATATTGAATCTTATATACATCAGATCACCCTATTAATAAAATAGAAAAACAACAGAAACGATAACAAAAAAACACTAAGCCCAATTCCTCTGCATCTGAGTTAGTGAAGAGCACTTTAGCCCAAACACTATTTGGTTTCTGACAATCTTTATCTATTATAAAATGACACAAAGGGTATCTTTTAATTTTTATGTCATACCAGTACATTATTGTGTTTTTATACCTTAGATACATCTACATAATGGATTACTTTATGCCCGTGCAGGCATAAAGTACACGTTATGGCCCGCGCGGGCATTAAGTGTGCATCTTGTTCCATTTTTGATTTTTGACTTTGACACATTAAACATTTTAATAATGTCAAGGTAATGTCGCAGGTAAATATAAAAAATTGGTAAATCAAATTAAATTAAAAAAAATATATATTTATTATTCAAAACGAACTGGTATGACATAAAATTTTGTATGCACCACGGGCACTAATAGATATATTATACCCTCGGGCGACTTACGAACCCTCGGCTTTGTAAGACTGTCGCCCTCAGGGCATAATCCTCTACTTAGTACCCTTGATACATAAATAACTATTAAAATTACATTTTCTAAAAAAAATAGGTACTATGTATAATGTATATAACAAATCATTATTCTTGACAAAATGGCGATAATCGTATACTCTCTCGATAGGTGGATTTATTAGGGTTATTTTGTGAATCTCCTTGGTTTTTTTATGACAAATTTTTGTTGTGCATTGGTGTTGGAGATTTAGTTTTGACTTCATTTGTGAAGTTATTTATGTATGTAGTTGTATCTTCATGACATAATTATGTTTGATTATTTGAAATTTTGTATTCTGAATATTTATTTGGTTTTTATTATGTTAGTTTTGGTTCTATGTTTAACTTCCATAATTTGCATTGTTTAAAATTTAAAGTAGATCTTTTAAAATTAATAAACAAGATAGTACATAGGGGATTTCGGGATTTTTAGTTATTGTAATAAAAAAAAGTTCCTGTTTAATTCCATTGGGTTAGTGTTTTTCAATAAGTTCAATAGTTTTGTGAATTCTGTATTTAGATGATAAAGAATTATGTAAAAATAAAACTATAAGTTTACCACAAATTGTGAATTTGCGAGACAGGTGCCGTGTTAACTTAAAACATATTATTATACTTTGACTTAAGACAGAATAAAACAAAGCAGGACTGAGTCATCCTTATTAGAATGACTTAACCTAAAGTTGTATTGACTTTATGTTAATGATTTAAGTAATAATAAAAAACGTATCTGTTCACAATTCAAATATCTAACAGTTGAATTTAGGTATAGGACATGATACATGAAATATATTTAGAATTATGCAGAATTAAAAAATAAATGAGGGTCCATTTAAAAAAGCGCACCAAAAATTAAAAAAATGTTGGGTTCAAGAATTTTTTCGAAAAAACACCTGAATTATTGAATGGATGAATTGAAAATGTATAGCTTTGGTTCGGATGCTATTGCCTATTTTAAATATTATTTATCAAATCGGTAGCAATTTGTCACGTACAATATTCAACTACAATAAATACATTGCTGCTTCTGGAGTGTCCCAAGGTTCCAATCTGGGACCGCTATTTTACCACTTTCACATGTCTTCGACATAGTTGAATTAAACTGAAGATTTTTCATTACTTACACTTAAAAATGATTTTTACAGTCTTTTTAAAACTTTTTTCTTCATTTCCCACCCAAGACAGTGGCTTTGCACTGGTCCTTGACTTTTCAGTATGCTGAAATCTTTTCTATCTTTTTTGACTATTCAAATTTTTTCACTCCTCGTATGTACCATTGAAAGTTCCATTACGGCTTAGTCTCACTGCCAACAACATCAGCATTGTACCATTTACTTCGTTTTCCTGATGATGAGTGTTTATACACTCGAAACATGTCGATTTAATTTATTATGAATCATTCTAGGTTCGCCTAGTTATTCGAATAAAAAATTGTGGAGAAAGACTTTGTGCTTTTCTTTTTTCTATAGTTTATCTTTTATTTGCAGTGATATCCTAGTGTGCTTTACTCCACCCAGCACCCCAATTCGTTCCAAGGGTCTCGTAAGTTTGTTATTTTTTAAATAGTTTTGCTGTCAAATTCATCAGCCATCAGCTATTTTTTCTTTCAACACACGTATTAAAAAAAATATTTCAACACGCATGTGATATATAGCATTTTCCAGCCAAATTTACCGTGCTTTTATTCTCATTTTCGTAGGAAAAATCAATAACCTCAAGACTTTTCGCTTGTCTGTGGTGGGGCCCCCATATACATTTTCTTAGTAGGTCCTAGAGCTCATAATTCGACGCTGCTTTGTCACTTGTTACGGTATCACTTAAAATTACGGCATTATATTTCGTAAACAGCACAGACAGACGGTCAGACAGACTATAGATGTTCCATTCCACGTAGTTGCTACAATATAAAATACCTTGCTCCCTTGTTTAGAACCCAACCTTCTTAAACAAAGGCGATTTCGCTTATAGACTATAGCATTAAGGTGTCAATAAAAATAGTTCATTGTGAGCGAATTTTATCCGTCTGGGAATGAAATTGCAAACAGGCACGGTTGCTTCACGAACCGCCTTTACGCGGTAAAGCCGTCCGTGGATGGGAATACAAATTTCTTATTGCCAGCCTGGTCTTCCATATAAAATAGTCCGTTTTCTGCCATTTTATATCGTCTTTTATATCGTTAGTTTCACCGTGAGTTTATTGGCTGTAGATCACTCCTGTCATTTTGATTCGATCTGGTATAAAATTTAACGACTTGGATACGTTCACAATAATATAAATATGGTTAATTTACTATTTACTACCCGAAATGTTGAAGAAATAGTCCGTTCTTTGCTTATAGCCCATTTAGTAATTTACGTTACAAGACCGGAAAGTCGGGGCAGGTCGAGACACGCATTTCCAGCTTGGATTGGAAGCTTGGAGAGACCTGCACAACACTAATTTTCGGTTGCGTGACGCACATTCTTTTTTTTTAAGACCGACACTTCGATATCCTTATTACATTAAATTATTTTATTTTATATTATTTTTAAATGCGTCGTACGACTTCTCGTAACGGGCTTTTGATTTTACTGGCAATACATCGTAAGTTGCTTTCCTTGCTGCTTCCAAATTTTCTTCTGAAATCTCATTTTCCGTGTCGGATAATTCAAAATCTGAATTCATATTGTTAAATTTGCGCACTCGCGAAACAAGTTTGACATAAACAACAAATTAAAAATCAACGAACTGTCATTCGACAATACATCGAAATGTTGTTGTCATAGTAACGAAATCAAGGTAGCTTGTATTATCAAAGAGCGATTGGAAAAAAAAAACAGGGACCGGAAAAATATTTTCCTGTCTTTAACGTCAATTTTCCTGTCTTGATCGACAAAACGTTGTTTTCTGGACGAAAAATTGTCCAGAAAGTGTATATTTTCTGGTCGGTTTTTAAAAAAAGATATTTTTTCTTCCATGTTTATGAGTATTGCCTAAGTTTTTTCCAGCGGCAACAAATTCGATTATGATTTTTACTTCCCTTATAGAGACAGTATTGTAGTCGCAAAAGAAAAATGTTTGAGATATCATCAGACGTCAACATTTTAGGGTCCCCAGATCACGGAAAACCTGTTTCCCATTTCCGGCCTGTCTATTGGTTCTAAAGCCTGAGAACTACTTGCCGGGGAATGATGAAATTTTATATATGAATTAGGCAACCCTTCTCAAAACCGGGAATAGAAGAAGAAAATAATTTTAGGACTTTTACTCCATGGAGAAGATTAATAGAATTATCACTGGCTTTCTTAGCAAAACTGTAGGAAAGCATCACTCTTTAGTTATTCGTATAAATTTTAGAATCAGGAATTGAAAGAAGGTGATGAAATCCGAAAAGCAAACTTTTGCTTTGAAGCTATGGAAAGGGTAATAATTATCAATTATCTATTATTGCTTATTGTCGATCATTATTGATAATTAATAATAGAAATAAAATTATAATTTGTTTTATTATACAATTTTCTATATTTATTTTGTTTGTTTGTGCGATTAAAAAAAATACTATAATAATTCCACCCTCCATACTATTGCATACAATCATTAAGTTTTTCCCACAGACAAAACGTTGCATGAAATGTTTTTATTATTATTATTATTATTGTTTTAAATCAGTGTTAAATTATTTTAAATATTCTGGCCATTATCTTACACAACTGTATTTTTTAATAGTTGTTTTAATAAGTTTTTTGTTAATATTCTCATAGACACTTTGTAATAGCATTTAACACTAAATTTATTATTGTATAGCCTGGGGAAATCTTGCAGCATGTTAATTATAAGAAATATTTATTTAGCCTTTGGAGAGAAAAGTAATGTTTAAATTAAACTGTCGTTGGCGTAGTACTAAAATTTGTAAAAACATTATAAGTGTATATTTAATTTGAAATTCCTTCTTTGCCAAAAATATAGATACTATTTAATTTTCCAATTCATGGTGTTTTTGTGTTTTTAATAAATAAATACGTTACTCTTAAATACAGGTCGCGTAATATTTATATAATAAAAATTTAATTTAAATATTAAAACAATAGTCATCAATTGATTAACGGGTACCACAATTTATATTTAAATTTCTATCGTTAACGTAACAAATACAGTTGCAGCTGGTAGGAGGAAAGGAAGGATAACATTTTTATAGTTCTGCCTACATTAAAGTCATGATTGACAATTTTATTAAATTGTTAAAATTTAAATTTAAATAATATTTTACTTATTATAATAACTTATCATTTAGGAGCAAGTTAGACACTGATATGTAAACGGCTAAAAAGATACTCTGTCTTATCAAACGGCTTATGTAACAGATAAAAATAAAACAATAATCATGCATCGATGTAAAAGTATTTCAATTACACAGGACCTTCGAAGATATTTTTAATTCAGTGCTACGCCTGAATAGCGAACTTCGCTAAACAGGGTGTTATCAAATATGACGCCGCTACTGGTGGATTTATTAACACAACGGCATAGCATAAAATGTTAAGTAAACACTGGAGGGGAAAATAAAAATTAAAGCTACCTCAAAAATCCAAGACTGGGACAAAATCTATTTGTTAATAAATAAACAAATCGTTTTAAATAGAATCAACGATTTAAACTTAATTTTTTTTTGTGCATTTGATACTTTAAACATGCACGATACAAAACCAAACAATTTTTTGAAGAAACAAAATATGCTTTTAGTCCTTTATTCAGAGTACACATTTTCTAAGGGAATATATCCCTTTAAGAACTTTTGCACGCCTGTTTCACTGATATGTGCGATGTATTTGATCTGGTTTGAGGGGCCGGTTGGCGGTCGATTACAAAAAATGCTGTTTCTTAAACCAAAATAAAATAAGTCCTTTTCATAACACCCCATTCCCTCCCTCCCCCCCCCCCCCCCCCCCCCCCCCCCCCATCAATTTTTACATAAACAATGAATAATTCCTTTACTGGCTTTGGGAAATTTTTGGATTGGTCGTGATGTAGAAGCTAATCTAGTGCAAAGTATCAATATGTAAGTGTTGTTTTTGCTCCATATACCGTTAGCCCCTGGCTGTGAGAAAAAGCATTCACCTGCAGTATTGCACGCATAGAACAGAAACACATCGTAAAATACAATAGAACAGTTTTTGCATTAAACAGCCATATAGTTTTCTACACTGAGAAAAATCAGAGAAGAATTCACATACTCTTTATAAAACTGTCTATATGTGGCAGCAACGCCTTGTCCTACTGTAAGATAACCAAAATTGCTAGACCGTTGTGTAGTGATAATATCACGGTAATTTAGCCAATAAGAAACAGGAGTTAATGCTACCATAGAATGGTTTATAGACATTATTGCTTTGAATACTCACAGTAATTATCAAGTTCTATTGGGGGTGGAAACTGGTTTTATATACTGTATTAGTTCCGACTGGCAGTTGTAATGAAACTTAACATTAATTATAATAATATTTGCTTGCTATGGTTAATAAAGCATATACTTACCATTAAAAATCAGTACCTACTGTAGTTCTCAAAAATTTAAATAGCTTCTAGTGTGATATTGTTCGTCGTTTAACATTGCGTATGATTATCTATTATGCAACATGGTTTACTGAGATGGTAAAATTCGTCCATAGCTTATAAAGCCCAATACTAATAATGGGCTGTACGAAATAAGAATTTTCTATTGCCTTAACTGACAAAGTTTAAAAAACTTGAATACAAAGTAATAATAAAGGATATATAGGTTCTAACGGCTTAAATTCGTTTTTAGGGAAACTATTTTACTTTCTTAATTGTAGAGAAAGCGGTTTACTAGGAACAAAATGCCTCGCATTGAGAGGATACAATTTATTTCTTAACAAAATTGCTGTATTAAAAGTAGTTTATTATTTAACAAGACTATTGTACTAATGGAATCGATTACTACCAGTAAAAATACTGTTCTAGCATAATAGCAAATATGTATTTGATATAACACTAAAAAGGGTTTTTTAGCACAAATTACTTTAACTTACAAAAAAATCATGGTATTAAGTAAAGTGTTAAACAATTATGTGACTGTGTATTAGCTTTGCCCCCACAGAAGCAGCAATGGTTGCCAAAAGAATAAACCGATGTCTTGGTAGTGTCTACGAATACTTTTCTTAAAATGACCTGAAAATTAACCAGTCTAAATCAGCTTTCATATTCTTTGGGCCAACAACGGAATGGGCAAACGAAAACTTAAATCTTAAAACGTCAGATTTTACTATTCCCAAGTCTGCAAGGTGATTCAAAAGTCAAATTATTTCTCTTCGGAATTTGTACAAAAATAAGGAAATTTTAAGTCAGTCTCTCAAGCGGCAAGTAGTGTTTCAGGAGAGATCTCGCAAGATATTTTCTCGTCTCGTCTCACAAGAATCTCGCAATTTCTCGTTCTCGCAATATGGCGTCATAAAAAAAATTCTGCAAAAGCCACAAGTACATACGGGTTTTTATTATTACCATTACCATGTTGATTTGGATATTATAAACGCATGCTTCTGAAAAGATTTTCAAAAGTGGTTTTAAAGTTTAAATCTGGCAGTTCTGGCACAGCATTGCTAACACTTAACTCACACATAACCAAAATTTTACTTATATTACGTAACAAATACGCATGTGTCACCGGAATCGAATTCAAACGACTACGGTGTCCTTCACGATTGGCGCCGTTGCTTTTAAATTTGAATCATGTTTTTAGGGTTGCATAATATGTATCCAAAAATAGAATTTTAGAATATTAAAAGTAAGATAGACCCTTTTTGAGTATTCAAGACACAAAACGACAACGCTGGTTGCCTGCGGAATCACGTGGCGAAACAGAATGAACGGAAGTGCAAATATAGGTCAGTTACAGGCGTCAGACTTCGAAAAACAGGTGTAATAATATATAATATTATTTTCTGTATATGTTAATAGTAAAAATGACGCTAGATTGTTTTGTTTGACAACGGCATTATTTTAAAATAATCATACCGAAAACAAAACTTGAAGGGTGCAAATTAAATTACCATATCTCCTTAAAATAAGGTAAAAAAGTTCTACTTTATCTACCTTAAAATTTCCGGTTATGATTTATAGAAAAAAAAAAGATTGAAAACAATTCCCAGGGTCAAGTGGACACCACACACCATCAAAATAGTATGTAGTTTACTGCCTACATTTTGCTGAAAGTGGCATGTGCGTTGTTTTTAGAAAAGTTGAATCTATCTACGATTTTATGGCGCATCGCTAAAACTCACTTATAAGTAACTACAAGTTAAACATTACTTAACAGTTAGCAGTAGGTCGTGCTTCGGTATTTTTCGCCTCCTTGAAAATACCCTATTTGTATCTATATATTGATCAGGAGACCATAAACCATCGGGTGTCAAATACTGCAAAGACCTCGCACGCCGGTGTCAATTAAAGCAAAGTATGGTTTGGAACTTTTTAGCGGTCGAAAAGATTTTAGAGAAATGATAAATTAGCGAAGAACGGTGGCTTGTAATAGGCACGTCTTTACTGATTAATACGCACTTTGTCTTGGGAGTTAAAGTGACACCTTCAATAAAAAGGGACATTTCGTTGTTTCTTCTTTTTACAGGCATTAAAAAGTACCCACAACCTGTCTTTGTGATGCCTAGGCGCCTAGGGATAGGGACTGAAAAGTACCAATATTTACTTATATAAAAAAATAGTGACTGATTGATTCATCACCCCAGCCCAACCTAAACCCCTAATCCTAGAATCATGAAATTTTGAGGAGGTCTTCTCCTTATAAAGTATTTTTTGAAAATCAATCCTTAAGGAAGTAAAAACGGGGGTTGAAATTTTTATAAGAATTTCTGTATCTCACAAACTAAAATTGGTGGAGGTCTAAAAATTGGTCATTTTAGTAACGTTCACTGAAGGGCTAAAGAAAGGGGTGTAGCGTATTTTGAGGGAGTACCTATAACTATCTAATAATTGTAAGTTATATTGCTGAAAATTGGTACTATCCTTAATTACTATGTATGTAAGTATAGCGCCCTTACTATAGTAGATTCGAATAAGTATAGCGGGAATGAGGGCAGGCAATGAAACAACACAATTGTATTTATTCCAACGTTTCGTTTTATATAAAAACTTTTAGGTTTTAGTAAATTTTGTCCCTAAGAGGTAAGTTTTCAACCACAAGAGAAAAATACACAGTGTGTTCACGGATAGAGTTTGAATGAGGAAAACGTATTTATTAGTAGGTATAAAAGAAAAAGTCGTTCTTTATAAAAACGTCTGCTTGTGCTGAAACTACAAGTTCAAATATCACATTTGCCATTACTATACAGGGTTCGTCAAAAACAATTTTAGTTTTTTGGATTTCGTTGAAAATAAATTTACGTAAAAACTTTTGTTGCTTTCTTACTTCATTTTATATCTGGTCGAGTAACGATTTTGTTGTGAGAAAACCATTTTTTATTTGCCTACTTTTGAAGTATTTTTATTCTTATACATGTCATATTTCTTCAATTCATTCAATCGTAAATTATAAAACTTTTATTCAAACGTGGTACCACTGAGTTAACGCATAGTTCAACCCGACATCTGAATTCCTAGCTTGCTGTATTGGGATATTTACAAAAACTACTCTTATTTTTTCTTTCCAGCGATCTAAGTTATTACTGAAATTGGTTTTATACACATATGGCTTTAGATATCCCCATAAATGAAAGTCGATAATTGTAAGATCGGGATACGTGCCAACTGATTTGGACCATAGGTACCTTCCAATCCATTTGTTCCCAAAGTGATGATTTAAACACTCATCAAAAGGAATTAAAAATTAGAATTGAAAAAAAATCCAAAAAACCAAAACTGTTTCTGACGAACCCTGTATAGTAATCGCAAATCTGATATTCAAAATTGTAGTTTCAGCACAAGCAGACGTTTTTATAAAGAATGCTTTTTCTTCTATACCTACTAATAAAAAGTTTTTTCTCTTCCAAACTCTATCCGTGAACACACATATTATATAGATATAAATTTTTAAGACAAACTCTTCGCTAGGATCAAATAAACATGTGTTTAGGTACTTAAAAAAACTTGTTGCAATTTAGGATAAATATTTTAAAAGTCTACCCTTAAAGGGGTGAAAAGTTTCTATTGAAACAAATATTTTTTGACAGACTTTCTTGACATATTTCAATATTTCAATAAATTCTACCCCTTTAGGTGTTTCTAAACGCAAAGTCCATAGAGAGGTTCTGTAAGCGTTATTAATGATCTGTATGTAAGGAAATAGATATATTTTTTAATAACGATGATGAATCTATATTCTTGGTATTATTTTCTAAGTCTGGAAGATAAATTGCATTTCTATTGAAAGAGAAAGAAATAATCTAAGAAAGCAAATGTATTTAACACGCCTTCATTAGCTTCACCTGTATGTTTGTATGTTTGTAACCGACTTCTTTGAACCCGATTTTAGATAACTTTAAATAATCAGATTTAATTTAAATTTTGTAGACTTATTAAGAACAGCTGAACAATAATCTACATGCAAAAAATTCTCCTGTCAAATTTTGACAGCTGTCAGGTATAAAACGAAGAAGCGATTTTGCCGAAACAAATTATGGGGTCCTATAGTATTCGATGCGGAGACGGAGGAAAAATAAGCAAAAAATTTTTCTGTCAAAATTTGACAGCTGCCAATATCTCAAATCGTTTAAAAAATTATATTAATGAAAAAACTATAAGGTCGTATGTATATTGAGGGTGGAAAGTTGAAAAAAAAACGCAAAAAATTCTCTTGTCAAAATTTGACACCTGTCAATATGTCAGAATTATTATAATAGCCGATAGTAATGAAACAAACGTGGGGTCGCTAAGAATAGAGAAAAATTTAAAAAAAAAATCTACTAGTCAAAATAAAATTTTGACATTTTTTTTTTAATTTTGAAAATGTTTGTCGTTTGTTCAGGTTTGTTCGTGTTTGTATGTATGTTTGTTTGTAACCGACTTCTTTGAACCTGATTTTGACCCACTTTAAACGGTCAGATTTAATTTAAATCTTGTAGACTTATCAAGAACCGCTGACAATACAATAATCTACTAATCTAGCTCAATCTACTCAAAGAAAAAAAAAATTTTTTAACAATAACTTAAACTAAAAAATGAAAAATAAAAATATAGTTTAAAAAAACTAAAAAACACGCTTTAATAATTAAACAAACTAAAACGCGGAAAATAAATAGTTTAAAATAATTCTTGAAATTCTTAATATAGGCAGAAAATAATAATGAACGATAAACATTAGTTTTATAGTGAAAAAAAAGCATGGGGCGCTTTTTGCTTTATTTTTCGTATATCGAGCACCACACGCTTTTTTCACAATAATACTAATATTTATCGTTCATTATTATTTTCTGCCTCTATTAAGAATTTCAAGAATTATTTTAAACTATATTTATTTTTCGCTTTTTAGTTTGATTTATTATTAAAGCGTGTTTTTTAGTTTTTTTAAACAATATTTATTTTTAAAATACTATGGGTACCTATTAAATTAATGTTCTATTGGGTAGTTTGTATGGTGCAGTGGAGCAGCCAGAATTTTGTATTAGGGGGGGTTTTCAAAAAAAAAGAACAGGATTTCAAAATTTTAAAAACTAAAATTAAACCAGGCTCGATAATTTTTGAAACCAAAAAAAATAATAGTAGGATGAAACCCATTGGAAAAGGAAGAGAATATAACAAAAATGAAAGGAAAAATAATTTACGGGCGATCCGAGGTCGGGAAGTGGAAGGGGGTGAGTTTTTAAGGGTAGAAAACGATTTATCTCGATTTCCGGCAAAACTACACGTCCTATGGAAAAACGTTAAATGGCAATGTAAAGATCTACAACTTTTGTATTTACGCTTTTTTCACATAACCTCAAAATTTATGTGAAAAATTCAAATAAACAAGTTTTTGGTTTTTATTTTTATCTTTTACAAAAAAAATAAATTTGTTGAAAATTTACCTTTTTATGTCCCAAACACACTGTAATTTTTTTGATTTAAAACATTTATTTTTTCACCTTATTTTGACTTAATATCGAAAAAGTCGGTGGGCTTTTTGTTCGTTGAAATCTCTGCTTTCTGATGGTGTAAAAAAATATACATTACTATGGTAAATGTTCTCAAAAAATGCAAAGAAACGAAAAAAACTCTAATCCGAATTTTTTTTTAAATTATTATGTACAATTTTGAGCTATTTATTAAAATGTATACTTTAATTACTCGAAAAACGTAAGATTCCATGTTACATTGATAAACAAAAAAATTACAAATCCATAAAACATAAAGATCGCAAAAAATATGTGAAAATAGTTGTTCTAAATATAATTAAAGGTAGGATTTAAAAGAGATTTCATCACATTTACCATAGTTATGTATCAGAAAGTAGAGATTTCAACGAACAAAAAGCCCACCGACTTTTTTAAAAAAGCAGATATTTTGACGTGAGAATTTTCGATTGAAAATTAGGGTGCTTTTTCGATATTAAGTCAAAATAAGGTGAAAAAATAAATATTTTAAATCAAAAAAATTACAGTGTGTTTGGGACATAAAAAGGTAAGTTTTCACCAAATTTCGTAAAAAAATTTTTCTTGTAAAAGATAAAAATAAAAAATCAAAACCTTGGTTATTTGAAATTTTTACATAAATTTTGAGTTTTATTCTCTTCCTTTTCCAATGGGTTTCATCCTACTATTATTTTTTTTCACTTTTTACCATTTTCATAGGCTTCCGCCCTGGTCTAAACCGTAAAAAAACATCTTAGCCTGGGCGTCTGGGGGGGGGGGGGTTTAACCCCTAAAACCCCCCCTCGCTGCGCCACTGGTATGGTGCCTGCTGCTGCATGTTATTCGATGACGAATTTAAAACAATTAAATTGCGCGAGCGACGCCGCGGGTAGCCGCTAACATAACATATTATAATAGTTGTTGTTTCTTCTTTTTATATCATAAAAGTATCAATAGATAAAAAAAAAAACAATGTCGAATTGTTTTTAAGCTCATTTAAAAGAATATTATCCAATTATAAATAACCCCTATCTAAAGGCGAGTAATTTGTAACGACGTCTTCGTGGCGTTATCTACCTAAAACGGTCATCAAGGCCATTAGTAACCCGGGCGGCTGATAGACGGGCCTTTTAAAATTATTCTCCAGCGCGTCTATCGGCTCTCCAATAAACAAAACAAGCTTTTTATCTCAAACGGTTCGAGGCGTGAGTGCGGAACACTCACCCACTGAATTAATTTTTAATTTGGATCAGGTTATGTGTATATTTTCTTGCTTTACGAGCGCGATCGCCCTGTGCACAATAAATGGTAAAAAATCCTTAAATTTTTAGCCATTCACCCAGGGCCGTAGCCATACCTGCGTTGGTACCAGGGCATTACTGTTTATTGTCAGGACGACATTTTATTTGGAACTCAAATTATTATACATCAAGTACCTATCAAAGTATTTGTATTTATTAGAAAAACAGCGTATTTATATCATGTCTACTCGTAAAACTAACTTCGTTGCACGTTATATGACCATTAGTAAATCTCATAAAATGCGCATGGTGTCATTGATGACGTGCAACGATTTAAAATAGGGGAAGCTTCCTATTAGCACAACTGTGAAATTTTCGCAGAAACAAATCTAGGTCTAGTACAGCGGCTCTTCTTCGTTCAAATGCTAACTAGGAAAGGTCAGCCATTCGCTGATGCTGCATTGAATACCTTTGAGGTCGATTGATTGCTGTCAACGAAGAAAAATATTATTTACAAAGTGCCGTGCTGCAACCGAAAGTAGCAACTGCTGCAAAAAGCTGATATGTTACCCTAAAAGCTTCCCTATGTTTGTAAAGTTTAGAGAATACTTATACTCTCTTTTTGTTCCATGGCGACGAAATCTTTAACAACCGACAATTCTTCAATAGAGTAGTTCAATATATACCTATAACAATAATAATAGAGTTATAGTTATATAATTTTGGGTGATTTAAAATGATCTCTTACAAAAAATTTTTAAAGGTTGAAGTTTTACCAAATCAAATTCTTCAATGCTACTAATGGCCATCAATAGGTCGTCATTGTCCGAAAACCTTTCTTCCAACTGAAGAAGCGTGACACGTGTTTTTGGAATTGTGACGACGATAACTGATCTATTTTACTATTTTTGCACTTGCATTCAAGTTTTTTAAATAGAACACCCCGTATATTTTTACACTTTTAAATTGCCCATATAATTCTAAATAAAATGCACGTAATATCATATACCCGAAATGAATGGTTTTAGAAATATTTATATTTATAATTCAAAATATTTTTTTTTAAATAAGTACCTACTATAGTATATTAAAGTATAAGTGGATATTAAGGTCTTTAAAACACGCGCGATTTTGCAAGCACGACGGCGCAGCCGGAGTGCTTGAAATAGAGCAAGTGTTTTAAAGACCAGTTATCCACGAATACTTTACATTATTTTTTTTTATTGGTATTTATATTACAAAAAATGGAAATAATAAGTTAGTAAGTAAGTGAAATGGTCGAATTCGCGATGTGATATACCTGTCGTCATGAAAATGAGGAGAACAAAAAATACCTTCCAATCTGTCACATAAGATTCATTGTTGTCACCGTTAACATTGGTTGTGTATTGCTTTAAAAAATATTTTATTTGACGTTAAAAGGTAATTCTGTCAAATCAATAATTAAAAAGTTGACATATTTAGACTTCACGTTTCACGGGTTGTTGATGTTGCCATGGTAACTTTAAAACACGCGCGTTTTTGAAAGTGGCATTTAAACACGCTGAGGCGTACTTTAAATAAGCGAAATAGGGTATCAATAAAAAAAATATTATATTAGTATGAAATAAGGGCATGTTCGATTTGATTTGATATTAATACTGAGTAAAGTAGTTTTTGCTGCAAAAAAATGACTTCTGATCGTCTGATAGACATTAAACAATTTTAAGTTACTGATGATGTATGCTCGGTTTAAAACGGCGAAATTTTGGTAAAATGTTATTGGTTAATGTTTTGTGGGAACAATACACTTCATAAAGTTATAATTAAATTTCAGGTCCGAATTTTAAAATTTTGACCTAATGGTGATATCGGAAAACCGAAACGTCCTTTTTTAAATTAGAAACTATCATTAAATGCATTCTTAGCCTATAGAAAATACTTTCCGTTGTTTATAAATAACGTCACAAAAGAATAAAATCGGAAAATTACATTTCCGTTTTTTTTAGATATCTCCGGAAGAAATCGGAATTTTCCTAATATCTCATAGGCATTAACTTAATCTCTAAATTATGCAACTTTGTCTCAATTTAACAATTGCTGTATCTTTTATAGTTTCCGAGATCGGCAATGGTGAGTATCGAATTTGGGACAACCTGTATAGAGCATTGCGGCATCGTCAGCATGGCGTGGACCAATTTATTTCACCAGCAACGGGTTGATTAAACTATTAATAAATATAAAGGCTGGTCTGAGGTATATAAGTTATCAAATGTTGAAATTAAAAAATGCAAAAGAAAGGCCTCAACCCCATCCTATACTATGTATTAAAAAAATTTCATCACATCAGCATTGTAGCATTATTAAATCCATGTTACAGTTATAAAATATTAAGTCGACTAACGAAACTAAACGGATTAACTCGAAAAGTGCCTTTAGATTCGACATATTCGTGTCGGTTTTTTGAACATTTCTTTTACTAATAATGCCGTGAAGAACCGTTTAATCCGTGGCGGTTTCGACATCTTCCAAATAACGTGCGAGATATCAAAATATTGTAACAGGATTTTTATTTAAGCCTTACCGGTCATAGATGATGATGGGCTTTGAAATATTGGTATTCAATAAAATTTAAAAAAAAAACGGATAAAATAAGTAAAGCTTTTAAAATATTACAAAAAAAAATTCACAGATCTTGCATCTTACGCAAGTATCATAGGCGTATTGAAAATACCTACCACATACAGTGGCGAGAAGGACCATTATGTCACAGCACAGATTTTTCCTATCTGCGAGTATGTAACGCGCCGCTATCACGCGTTATTATGATGGCATAGATGCTCCGATTTAGTTTGAAATAATAATTAAATTATTATACTTAGAAATGTGTAAATTATACTTAGAAATGTGTAAATTTGACTGTTTTGTTAAAATAAAAAATATAGGATAATCTGTATATTAGTACATATTGAAGAGAGCTCAAAACCACCTTTTCAAAAATAGCGACAAAATTATTTCTTTAGCTATACACAGACATTTACCTGCTGATCCTTGTACTCTTTGTTCATAAAATGTCTAAATCTTAAGTCGGCTATGAAATGTTTTGGATTGGTATATCCATTCTCCCCCGTAATACGCCAAGACCGCCGCGCTATTTCGCTTTGTTTCAGCGACATTCACTGTTTATTTTTTTCCAATTTTATCGAAATGGAAACAATCAAAAATGCGGTTACCATGATATCAACTAATATGGACACCTGAAAATTTTAAAAATTACGAAAACGTTAAAACGTTAATAAAATCTATTTGCACTGTCGTAGATTAAATTTTGAATGATACACGTTCAATATGAACTTTGTTAATGAAACTTGTGCAATTAAACCACTCGTGTGTAGTGTTCATCGAACTAGTATCATTAATAACTATCTACTAACTGTTCTCTCTCCCGGCCATATTATCTTAATATCAACAAATATAATAATAAATGCCGAAACCCAAAACAAAACAATATTAATACTCAGCAGATGATGTCATCGATCCTGTGCTGCTCGGATGTTTGTTTAGACTTCACTGCCGTGTTATTTATGTGCATGTCGCATGTCGCGTTCATTTTTCATGAAATAGAAACCAGCAGTATTTTCGATACTAAAACTTTAAAGAACTACAATGTTAATGTGTTTTAGAAGATTAATTTCACCCTGATAAAAGTTAAAGTTAAAGAATCGGGTAAAGATATGTTTTGTGCTTGACAGGTAAATTTTACTTTCCCATAGAAACAAACGACTTATTTAAGTCGTTCTCTATCCCTCTGGCTCTCTCTTCCTTTGTCTCGCTCGAATCTGAAGCACATCCTCTTGTCTCATTAAAGAAACATGAGATCCTGGATGGGTATACATGAATCGGCCCGAATGTTATGTAAACATTTTGTAATTGTATGTCTCCCGTTTCGCGGGACTTCTACTTGTCATGTCGCCGGTGCTTAGTGTCTCCTCGCTGATTTTAATGGGGTTGATCTAGAGAATTACCATTAGCCTCGGTTGCCCGTATAGAATTATGGGTTTGCGCAATGAAAAAAGCCTCTTAGCTGAAGATATAAAAGCAATGGGAAATTTCAACCAAAATGTTTTAAAACTTTGTTGCTTATAGGTGTGAAATAAATTAGATAGACTAAAAACTTATACAGACAAAGAAAAGCACGAAATCTTTCTCCACAATATTTATTACACGAATGACTAGGCGAACCTAGAATCACATCGACATGTTTCGAGTGTAGAAACACTCATCATCAGGAAACAAAGTTAAAAGTAAAATGCTGATGGTTTTAGCAAAAGAGAAAATAATGGTTAGATTGAGCCGTAATGGAGCTTTTAATAGTGTACAAGAGGTGTGAAGTTGAATAGTCAGAAGGTCGACAATCAAGACTCCAGCATACTGAAGAGTCGAGGGTTAAGTGCAGAAGCACACTGTGCCGTGCAGAAAAATAGGGTAGTAAGAAAAAAAAAATTAGGGAGTTTTGAAGAACTTATCTGTAAAAATCATTATTAAATTACTGAAACATCTTGAGTTTTATTAGCCTAGTCAGAAACATGTGAGAGTATTGGAGTGAGATGTAAAGAAAAAGAAAAAAAGGGTTTTTTTTTACATCTCACTCCAATACTCTCACATGTTTCTGACTAGGCTCAATAAAACTCAAGATGTTTCAGTAATTTAATAATGATTTTTACAGATAAGTTTTTCAAAACTCCCTAATTTTTTTTCTCTTACTACCCTATTTTTCTGCACGGCACAGTGTGCTTGTGCACTTAACCCTCGACTCTTCAGTATGCTGGAGTCTTGATTGTCGACCTTCTGACTATTCAATTTTACACCTCTTGTACACTATTAAAAGCTCCATTACGGCTCAATCTCACCATTATTTTCTCTTTTGCTAAAACCATCAGCATTTTACTTTTAACTTTGTTTCCTGATGATGAGTGTTTCTACACTCGAAACATGTCGATGTGATTCTAGGTTCGCCTAGTCATTTGTATAATAAATATTGTGGAGAAAGACTTCATGCTTTTCTTTTTCTGTATCATTTAACTCCACTTTGGGTATGGACTACTTCTTCAAAAATAAAAACTTATGTTTTTCTTTTTTGAACAACTTAAAATTTCTACTAGAAAGGTAGCTGAAAAAATTAATTACAACTTATGATCAAACTAAAGTAAGTTCAATGACCGAACGTTACGTCATATTTTCGGTACGTCGTAAATTAATTCAGTAAGTTTGACTTGCCGGTGGTAAAGGTTATGATTTTTCTTAGGCTTGATCTACATAAAGGCGGATGCATGTGAACAAGTAGAACATGCCCGTTTTTTCAAGTTTTTAATTATTATTTTTATACTGTTATTGAGTTCAGAAATAGGTAGTTTATTTTGGGTAAAAAGGTATCATGGGATGAAATATTTTGTTTTTGAAAATCAGTATGAAATTTTTAATTAATTTAATTGAACTGAAACATAAATAAAACTATTTAATAAATTTATGAAATTTAAAATTGAGTCATATATTTTTTCGTCTAGTGCATCTCTAGTGCATCAGTCTATAAATTTTGTTTTAAACTTTCAATCTTATTTATAAAATCATAACGAACAAAATATAATAAAAAATGACAACACAACAAAATACAGTTTTTTTAATAATTCAAATTAATCATCTCCGCAAGGATCATTCATTCAAGTTAATAATAAGGGGAGGAGTATCTGAAGCATCGATAAATCTTTCTCGTTCCCACATATCATTTATAATTTTATTATTGCGTGTTACATAATTTTTCCATTTTCATACTGTTACATTTTCTATGGCTTCATTCATACACCATTTGTTACAGGATGCACTAGCAGTATTACAATTACAATTTTATCAATTAGAAAAATGCCTGGAAGTGTCAGCAAAAAATGGCTAAGCACATTCAAAATAAACGAAGAGCTTCCCTATCTTCAAAGTCTGTTGAAGTTTCTATTTGGTATTCCAAATAGCACAGCAGAAACAGAATAGTATATTAAAGTACGAGTTTCATAAGAAACGGTTTTAGCGCCCGCGTCTATTTTAAAAAACGAGCCACAAAGTGGCGAGTTTTTTTATTGACACGTGCGCTAAAACGCCTTATGAAACATGTGCTTTATACATTTTTTTCTATTTCACCTTTTATAATCAAGAAAAATACATTTTAAAAAGAAAATAAATCCTTCAAATTTTGTAAATTTTTATGTCTAAATTTTATGTTGGTAATACTATTTTTTATCATAGGAGCCTCTGGACAACAAAAATTATTTTGCAAACTGTCATTTTTTGATTTATTGACCCATTTTTACCACGAGATTCTAAAGTTATTTTAGCGATATGAGATTTGAAATTGGACGGAATACGTTGTGTGATCCTTGTACATTCGGTACATATACAGAGCGTTCGGAAATTCGGGAGATTTTGCTACTTTTTTTCGAATTTCAAAAGACGTGATTTTACGTCACGGCATTGCAATTTAGTATAGGGAAGATGGAAAATTCAAATAAAGTTGAAGTTAAAATCGACATTAGAAGGTTAGTAGATTGAATTTTGGATGGGATTTGGCGGAAAATGATAGCTTGAACCATCTACAAAAGATTGATTTATAGATTTATGCAACCAACATACATGACTGTTATCCACACAGAATAAAAAAGTAAGTTATCAAGCTAGTTTTCCTCTGCGAAAAATGGGTTTTCTCGTAAATCACAAAGGCCGCGCAAGTCAATGAAATAAAATATTTAAATGTTACCAACATCAAATAAAGAAAAAACGCGTATCGAAATAGCTTAATTACGATCCGCAAATGCGGTTCGTACTGAGCTTATTATGAACGTGAAATAGAAAAAGAAGTTTTACATTGATGAACACTGCCTGGCTTGAAAAAAGAAATCGTTGCTTACCAGACTAATTAAAAGTGAATTGCCGGTTTAAATTAATTTTAAGTTATCATGCAAGGAATTTTATTCTAAAATTAAAAACGATAAAGATCTTCTTAAAGTTGCGCGGTCGGTAAATAAATGTTAAGTGTGATGGACTAATAATTATAATACATTTTTAAAAGGTTTAATATGTTTGAAACGTGTCCTTTTTTTTCTGCTTATCCCGTATTATTGCTTCTTTTTTGACTTTATTCCCGTTTTGACCTTAAACAGATCTAGCAACCCTACCTTTTGTTTTACCCAGACCGGCGGTATTGCTAGAGCGGGCCCTGGGAATGACTGACTAAGCAAGTGTATCAATGCTACACTGATAAAACTGTTTTCCTTGAAACAAATAAACTGATTTATTTGCCGAAGAAGTATTGGTGATAAATAAATATGATTTGAATTAACTCAGTTTTATTTAATTAAAATATGTCAGAGTATTTGTTTTTATTTGTAAGATGATTTGACTGTTGGCGGATTTATGTCAAACAAAGCAAGCTTTAAAGTAAATATCTAAGCAATAAACTACAAAAGTACAAAATCCAAATAATTTAATATTTACGCGAAATAATCCCGTATTAGGAACTAAATACCGTTAACCCCAAATTAAATCATTAATAAACCAACTATTTCAACAACTTGGTCATTTAACTTTAATAATTAGGTATTAAAATCAAATCCTTAATTATTAAAAGCTACCCCGGTAATCGAAGACCGTCAGTTGCATCACCTGTATTGAATAATTTGATTGGTCGCACAAATGACATGATGCATCGTTTACGTTTGGACCTGTCGTCCTGTCGACCTAGAAGTGAAAACCCGCAGTGAATTAAAATACCGATCAAAAAGTAAGCGTTGTTTATTGATACTACCTTATGTGTTTGTTGTGTGATAATTTTAGTGTTTGTGTATAAACTTTATTTAATATACTTCAATATGAAAGATGCAATGCCATGCCATTGATGTGTATCTTACTCAAATGGGGTATCGTATCGCCCACCATACTTTCCAAGGTAGAAAACGATTTGGATATTTTAGTTATTCCATGCATGATACGACTCATTAGGTATACCTAGGTATTTTTTTATAAACACAAAATACTTTTAAGAAAAATTACTTAACGTAGTAGGTATAGTTATTTGTCTAATTTAATAGTTTTTTTTATTTTCAAACTAACACTTAAGAGCTATCCATCGAGCCGTTAAAACTGCGTTTTTATCGTGAAAACACGTACCCACGTTCCAATCAACTGAGAAGTTATTGTACCAGATTAATTAGTTTCGAAAGAAAAATTAAAAACCTAAATGATCCTCGCAAAATGAACTAGTTTTAGTTTTCTCAAAAAAGAAATATCAAAAAAATTATTTAGATGTAATGTTGGCCATAAAACTGTAGTTTTTAAAAAGTCTTGATATTGCCATTTTGGCCTTAATCAAAAAACTAAAACAAGAGCATTTTGCCTACATCCCTTAACCATTAAATTCTCTTTAGTTTTTGTTCTATTTTAAAGTGGTTATCTAGTTATTGACTGGAATGTAAATGTAAACCCCAGTTGATGGCGAAAACTAGCAAGTATTTTAAAATTTTTGGTTTGCAAGGTTGTATTGTTTATTATGATTTTATTTCTTTGATCATCAATAAGTATTGTGTATTTTTAAAAATTTATATCTTTAAGCCTAAAGTTAATACAGTGGTATCAATTTATTTTAAAGATTGATATGTTATTATGTTAAATTATCTGCTTGTTAATACAATGCCATTTAAAAAAACGTAATGTAACATGTATTTCTTAGACTATTTTGTTTTTAGTTCTCTCTTATGTCTAACACTAGTAATAGTTTTATTTTTGAATTAGTATAGTTTGTGCAGACACGTTTTCACATTATTTTACTAGTTTTATGACGGATGTTGCTCAGCCATTTTATTTAGATTTTCTGTTCTGATGTTTATTCTAACTATGTAATAAATGCATTGAAACAACAATATATTAATTTTATTTTACCTTCTTTACCTTTAGTTTTTTTTTTCTGTTTATTGGATAGAATAGGGGTAGAGTTAAATCAAGGATGTGTTTCAGTGAAATCAACGATGTATTTAAAACAAATATCTTAAATTGTTGAAAGGAAATAAACGACTGTGATCGCAAATAAATACTTAACAAAAATTAAACAAATATGTATTTTAATGAAAAAAGTTGTTGTGACGGCAAATACATATTGAACAAAAGTAAACAAATAAATACTTTAATAAAAAATTTACAAATTTCATTGAAATAAATATTTTATTAATTTAACTTTAAAATTATTTATTTCAAGTCATTAACGCATTTCATTTAAGTAAGGAGAAATTTGAATAAAATATATATTTACTAAAATTTTGTAAAAAGTGATTACTTCTAAATAAAAAATTATTTTTACGAAATCGAATAATAGTAAAACTTTAAATAATTTCGTGGTACAATTCAGATACATAATTGTTTGGCTAATAGGAAACAAATATTTATTTGAGTGAATGGCAATTTTTTTTAATTCAAATAATTAATTTTATCAGTGTAGTTCCTAGCTAAACATGGCAAACAAACAAAAATGATTTGTTACCTTTAACGTTTCGAATGGTAATGTTATTCTTACTTAACAATTTATTCTTTCCAATTAGCAGCAACAAAAATATTGAGTGACTCTTTAAGATTTTTAACAACCCAATCAACTTAAGTCAAGCGTTCTCACTTAATAATTGGTAAATGAAATTTATTAGTTGAGGTTGGATGACTTGCCGATTCTTCTTTCGACTCAAACACACACGCACTTCCATACAGGTAGAAAAAGAAAAATATAGATATAATAATATGTTCAAAGAGAGCTATTTTTAGATATTGATTGGACAAATTAGTGATTTATGCTACTTGATTGGGCTACCTAATTGCTAGTGTACGAACTATGTAAGGATAATTTATTAAGTATATGTAGACACAGTATACTGTTAACTGATGTACGTGATTACGTATGTAATTTTAATTACGACTTTTTACAACGCATAAGTAACGATTTTCAGGTACAGTCGTGGCCAATAAAAAGACATTTTTTAGGCGAATTTACAAATAACCAATTATTTTCATTCAGTCAGTCAGTCAGTCACGTCCGTGTTTGTAAAAACTTGCCCTTACGGGGTTACTGACTTTATCGACTGTAGCTATCTCTATCTCTGTTAAGACTTCCCTCTTCAGGAACTATGGGTGGTAAACTTAAGGGTCTATTATCGCCATCCATTTGGGCACCTCTTTCATTTACACCGTTCACTGAACAACGACTAAGGCTATCGGAATTATTTGAATATTATGTATTTGTTTTATAGAGTAATATTCTTAAATTGCCCATACAAGTTTGACAAATTGCTTTTTTGACACCTTTATTACATTATATTACTATTTTTATTATAAGGCAAGAATTTTTTTTATTAATTCCTTATAGAACTATTTAATACTAAAGGTGACAGCAACGCACTTTCCTACTGTCCGAGAACGAAAATTGCTAGACCGTTGTGTATTGTTAAAATCACGGTAATTTAGCCTATACGAAATAGGAGTTATTGCTACCATTGAATGGCTTATAGCCATTATAGCTCTAAATAGTCACAGTAATTATCAAGTTCTATTGGGGATGTAATCTGGTTTTCTTTACTGTATTCGTTCCGACTGGCAGTTGTAATGAAACTTGACATTAATCATAATAATATTTGGGAAAGAAAGAAAAACTCAAAGTCTTCCTTCACAAAATTTAATAGAAATAGATTCTTTCGGGGTCTATACATGTTTCGAACGTAGAAACGTTTATCTTCAGGAGACAGAAAAAATGTATATTGTGCTGATGGTATTAGCAGAAGAGAAAATGGTATAAAACCTTAATGGAGCTTTTATGGCATTGAAAAATTGAAATTTAGAAGTGACGCATATAAAAAAAGGTGAGGAGAGTTAAAACACGCTGAGTATGTCAAGAAAGTTGGTAAAGGAACAACCAAACTAAAAGAGGAAGAAGAAAAAGGCCTTCTAAAGAGAAGGTGTCAAAGATTTTTAAATCCTTTCTATAAAGTTTTTTGTAAAATCATTGATAATATGTCTGTAGGACAGTATAAAGATAAGAATCTAAGGTAGAATTCATAATCTGTAAAAGTAAAACTTTAAATTAAAATCAAAAGTAAAATTTATATCTTCTTTATAAAACTTTTTTGGTTAAAAAAAAAGTACATACTTACATCAGAATAGTTGAAATTGGTTTTTGGGGTATTGGGGGTTAAAGCCCAATAGCCCCACGAGGGGTTAATTTAGATTTTATACTGAAAGTAGCAATGCAATCAAACATTTTAGAAAATTAAGTAAAAATCATTTTATGTTCACGTTCACGTGTAGCGAAGGGGAATGAGAGATGAATAAATTGACAGTATGACAGCTTTAAAAACCAGACAGCAGCGGTAAATTTAAATTAAGTAAATGAAGAGAATAATGTTATTACGAGAAAGAAAGCTCAATTAAGCTCATAATAATATTTGCTTGCTACAGTTAATAAAGCACGTACTTACCACTAAAAATCAGTACTGTAGTTCTCAAAAATTTAAATGTCTTCTAGTGTGATATTGTTCTTGTCGTTTAATATTGCATATGATTATCTATTATGCAACATGGTTTACTGAGATGATAAAATTCATCCATAGATTATAAAATCCAATCCTAATGATGAGTTGTGCGAAATAAGAATCTTCTATTGTTTTATCTGACATGCAAAGTTTAAAAAAACTTAAATACAAAGTAAAAATAAATTAATTGAAACAGGTATTGGTACGATCGATAGAATTCAAATTCAGACAGGACAGCTAGAAGACTCCGAACAACGATGTGACCTGCGCAACAAATACGTTAAAACTAATACTACGTATTGTTTTTGGATACGCTGTTTTGTGTAACATACTGTAAATAGTATTAAAAAACTATCACATTGAGGTTAAAAAGGCATTCCAAGAAAATAAACCTACAGCTAACAGAATTGTTTTTTCGGCGCCTATTTAATGTGGATTTTTTGTTACTACTAATGAATTTCTAGCTACGGCAAATAAAGTTACCTCTCAGTGTGTATATTATAAATAAGTTCGGAAAGTAAAATTAGTTAAGGCTATATTTACCAAAAAATTACCACTAAATTCTCGTAAAATGTTTGTTTCAGTTAAATTTTTACATGATTTGGGGTACCTTCCGAATGTTCCATGTGGTACCACTTAATTATTGTTATATAAAAAATAAAACGTTTACTAACATTTGACGTTAATATAATTACTAGTGGTTTCATTGAGCAAGACCTTGTATAGGAAGCAACTTGTTATGAGTTAAGAGTATTTCTGATTAAAGAAGTTCTAAGTGTCGAACTTATGATTTAATGTAATTTATGAATTAAATTGTTAGATAATTTGTAAACCACTTGCTAACTTCCTTGTGCAATCGAAATACTTTCTCCTTAGTTAAATTGATTAAAATCTAACAATAAATATTTTTTTTGCATTCAATACGCCAATCATAAAAATCAATCAAATCGCAAACTTTCTATAGCGTTAAATAGATTTGTAAACATAAAACACTTGATAATCAAAACACACAAACACATTCAGTTGTGGTAATAGCAATAAATTGAAGAGTTCTTGCAACAATCATGCCTCTAATTGAAATTAGGCGTATTTAAAATATTTAAGGCAATAGGCAAAGTAACAAGTAACCCATAGAAAACGGCAACAAGACAAAAAAGAAAACGGCATTATGGGTGAAGAAATAGCTTTTCGAAGAGAAACCAGTTTTTCCATATTAACTTATCAAACGAGCTGAAACAGGACCTGGAAGAATGGTTTAAATATTTGCGAATGGATTGATAATAAATGAGCTGTCAGAATTAGGCAAAATTGGTGTATTTCGTCTTCAATTCAAGTTATTTTACCGTTTTAAACTTAAAATTTGTACGAAATAGATTACTTTTAAGACCTTAATTTTGCACAAAAAAATCGTATAATAGCTATATCCGATTTTTATTTGAATTTTCAATTTGAAGTTGTATGCAATTTTCTTACCTGAGAGAATTTGTTGAAAGTTACGACACGACGTTTTAAATAGTTTGTCGCACACAAAGCGGCATGTGAATATTACTAGTTATTATAATGTGTTAAAAGAAAAAAAAATGCGTTTTTCGTCGTAATAATTTTAATGAGATTTTAGCGTTTTGTGCATTGAAGGTGGCCTTAATACTTCGTACCTTCTAGTGAAATACAAATAATGGCACAATATAAAGCATTGATTAACAAAAGTTTTCGTTGGTGTTGTGAGTTGTTGATATCATTTAATTTAAAAACAAAAGATAAAATATTTTGTGTTATTCAAAATTCAAATTCAAAAATATAATGGGCGTACTCCAAATCTACTACATAAGATTTTGAGTTTAATTTATCAAAAAATGTATAGTTATAAGTTTAGATACTATAGAATTTAATATTGTCACGAATTTCTCTTCCTGGTCCGGGTCGTAGATAGATGAATGAAAGTATGAAGTTACAAAAAGGCGTCTATTGGATTCTGCTTAGTTTCTATCCTAGAAGGCGAACCAGCATGTCTTGTCTGATGACGCATATGTCGGTTAGGGTAATGGGCAGAGACGTCACTTGGCCAATTGTTAGTAGATGTAATTTGACCGGGCAATGATCACCGATGGCTGCAGCTAAAGCTGGCCCAGTTTATATAGCCGAATAAACGCTGAGGTTGCGACACACTTGACCCCGATTGGCGTACAGTGGGCCGCGACCTCAACAACGCACAGTGGTTGAGTATACTAAATATATCGGACCACGGTGAGTTTTAAGTTGACAATATAATGAAGTTATTTACTAGTACTATTAATTGTGAGAGGGGACTACTTACTTTTTAGGCATGTTATTTTTTTAAGTAGTTAGTTAACTTAAAAAATATAAAAATTGCAAAATAGGCAAACAAGCTAAATCAATATTGCAGGCACACGTGCAAATAACCTTAGAGCAACTTTGTTTTCTAAAGGATTATTGGAGGACTAGCAATAAGCCATTTCATTAAACAAGTTTTAAATCTTACTTGGCGAATTATACTTTTATGATTTTGTGGAATAATGTTAAATAACCTGAATCCCACATATTAAAAAAACTCTTTGTCTCAACGACGTGGAACTTTTCGGCAATTTTTTAATATTATCAACGTGAAACCTAGTTTGATAGCTTGGTGTATGTCGCAAATCTAAATAGTTAGTTCTTATTAAATATCGTACGGAATTTTTGTAATAAATATTTCTAACGTCTAAAAAATTTGTAAACCCGAACAGCTGATCAGTGGGGAATCTCATAGTTAGACCATAAATAGTTTTAATAATTCTTTTTTGAGCAATTTCCAAAAGTTTAATGGCATTTTCGTAAGCTCCTTCCTATGCAGTTATTCCGTAGCTTAACAGAGACTGAACTAAAGCAAAATACACTGTTCGCATACAACTTATATCAGATATTTTTTTGATATGTTTTAACAGATAAAATAAGGATCGAAGTTTCTTAGTAAGTTGGTGTATGTGATGGTTCCATTTAAAATTATTATCAAAAAATATTCCTGAATAATTAACAGAGTTAGATTTGAATTCCAATTTTTTTCTTTTCTAAATGGTAAGTCGACACTTATTTGCTCATTGTGCGGAAGGCCTGAGATGTTACTTGCAAAGGGTAAATACTAAACTTGGTTTTACTTAAATTGATGGTCAACAAATTATCATCCAACCGCCACAACATTTTTTGTAAATTAAAATTAATTTTTTATAGGGAAAAAAACCCACATTCGTCTCCACAAATATATTAAAAAAGGTCAAATTAATGTGGTGTACATGTTTCGGTACTAGAGAGTACCATCATCAGCACCAAAGGGCTAAAATAAATTTAGAACGAATAGAAAGAGGAAGGACAAGTTAGAGTGACGTACTTACTCCAAGTGCCACTAATACTAGGAATGTAAAAGATTTTTAAAATTAAAAACTAAAAACCATGAATGAGACTAGGACATTTTGAGTGCTTAGATGAATACAGATTAAAAAGTGGTATTAAAATGGACTACTTCCGTAAAAATTAATTTTTTTGTTCGACTCCTTCCCATGTGTTACTCTCAACAACAAAATCTGTGTCATCCGCAAAAGATACATAATATCTTTTTAAGTATAATTCTGGATAAACAAATTATTTATGTAAATGCTGAACAGTATCAAACCCAATATTGTCACACTGTCCCTTGCGGTACACCATAGTTAAATTCCTGTAAACTACTACATTCTAGAATGTTCGTCGAACAAAGCTGCCTAGTATGTCAGCTACTTTAACCTAAGAAAATGTTCCCATATGGAAAAACAAAATAAATTTCAATTTCATTAGTCAAGGAGCACCGACGGAAGTAATTACTAAATACTTTCTTACTTTATTACTATATTCTGTTACAACCTAATTTTTGTTCTTCCAACGACTTGCAAAAACTGCCTATTCTTGTTGTTAAATAAATAAGTCAAAGAGATTTTGACTTTCTCTAGTTAGTAAAAAACGAAAGTAATTTATTGCCAATTTACTCTAACAAAAAATAATTAGGTATCGACAGTACTGTTTAAATTAAATTAGATTTTTATTGTTTCGTTTAAATGGGTTATTTAAAAAATTATATCACAATATTAAATTAGCCTAGTTCTTAATTGTTTTAACGAAAGAAGTGACTTGGAATACTTTTCAAGGATTAGAGCTGCTTCAACATTCTAGGTCAGATATTTAAATCTTTATAAAATAATAATAAATAATAATGAATTATTACTTAAATCAAAAGGTAGCTCCAAAGACCTATTTTAGGCAATGAACACATTTTTGCTATACTCACATATTCATTTGGAATAAATAAATGGTCTCTAACAGATTTGGAAAACATTTGTGCTTGACAAGAGCACAATTCAACGAAAATAGAAAACTACACCCGAACTCATGCAAAGGAAGATTAACAATAAGTAAAAAAGAAGGAGACAGAGGAAAGATAGCCCTACATAAACAATTATTAATCATATCACATCAGGATGTAAAACTAGCAAGTATGGAATAGGCAAATAAACATAAAGGGGTAGTAAAGGCTGTGTACACCTTTAAAGCAATGGTAAAGAAAACTTGTGTATTAGGTGTAAAGTTTATATATTAACAGCAGAGCGCTTTCGGCTCATCGGCCATCCTCAGTGCCTCTTGCAAAGCCATAAATGAACTTGGAAAAGTGTGAAAATAAAAACTTTAATAAAACAAATTCAAAAATTCTTTCTGAAAATAATTAAAACGGTTCATTACTTACTTTGTCGGGAGTAGTACATAATAATATGGTCTTTTAGCATAAAGAAAAAAGGTAAAATTACAAACAACGGTGCAAAACAATTAATACAAAAACTAATTATAATAAATCTATTAAAACTTTTAACAATTTTTAAAAACGTCTTGGAAAATAAATATTTAAAAATATCCTAGATGGACGGTTTGTTGCCATATTGTTTCGAAAATACAAAAAAAATAATAATAAGAAATAGACAATATCGGTTCCAACACAGATCCCTGCGGGACCCCCAGACCAACGTCGGAAATGATGGATTAAATTTATACTATATAAAATTACCACTAATTGACGAAAAAGTTAAAACTACATTAAAATTAAATAACTGCTTTCTGTCAACACATAAAAATAGAAATCTTTATACACTCGTAAAAGTGGCATGAAATTTGAGAAGGATTTCAATTTAAAAACATTAATGTAAATAATATTCTGCTTAATAAAAACGTAAAATGCCAAAGAATTTTGCAACTTAACAATATATCCAAAAAGGCAATACAGATCGATGAAATCCGCGTTTATCGATAAAATACCGAAAGCTTATCCTTTGCAGGAAATGTACTTTAACCGTACTTAATTTAATGTGCTTTAAGCCTTAGTGCTTAATCCTAATGAGGTTTTTAACACATGGGTTAAGTGACGCTTGCTCGCACATATTTGAGTCGATATCTAATCAATGAATCGATGATGGGTCCCGAGTGCCATGGAATAGCCGGTATCTGCGATCGGAAGACCGGTCCGTCCACTAGAGGGCCCCCTTCACCCCTCCAATGCCGGCGTAGTTTAGTTTCATAGGTAGAGATGGTTTTTTGTGATAACATGTATCGATATCCGGAGATCGAATTTATATAAAATACGACTTATGAAACGGTAAACTATTTGATTATATATTTGCTAAATCGTCATTTATTCCTAGCTTTGGTTGAAAAGAAGCAATAAAAGATTATAATGTTGGTTAGAACAGCCCCATTTTTATATACTGAAACAATAAATTTAATATAAATATAAACACTCTGCCACGATTTTAAAACGCCTGATACAGGTGCACTGCATATCTCCAAAGCACAAGAAAGACACCAAAACAAGTATGTAATGGTAACAAAAACTTGAGCTTCTCAAAAATTCGCGAAACCAGCGCTTTAGCCTTTAGAAAAACAATTTAAAGTAAAAAATTTCAGCTTGAACAAACCGAAAATTTATTGGAATCCATCGTAACGGTATGTCTTTCCTTTCTTTACTGCGACGGCAACAGAATCTATAATTTCGTCCGCAATTTTTTATCTTTTTCAGAGTAGGGGAAGTTGGAACAAAGTAAAAAAACGGGGTGAATATAATATAATATATAAATAATTTTTAATTTGCCTGATGCTTATATTAAGAGCAAACAGTAGTGACGCCTTCGCCAAAAATGGTCAAATTCGGTCCACCTTTAATTCTTTTTCGTTAATAAATGCTCAACATGTTGTCTATTCACTTTTTGGAAATATCCTAAACGTAAGTAAAACTGGTTTTGAATATTTCTAATTACTCCGGGAGAAATTAACCTACACTATTGTTTTATTCGTAACTAGCGGTCTAAAATGTGTTTATTTACGACATCACATTAGAAACCTCTAAATTAATCAGTGTTTCTCTACAATATTATGCATGTATTATACATATAAGCCTTCCTCTTGAATCACTCTATCTATTAAAAAAAAAACGCTTTAAAATCCGTTGCTGGTTTTAAAAATTTAAGCATACATAGGGACGGACAGACAGCGACAGCGTCTTTGTTATATACTATGTAGTGATTCAACACCTCAACATTCGACAAGAAATATTTTTTTTTTACTTAATTACTTTTTCTGAACTTAATATAAACTTTAAAAATAGTCAATAAAATCTACACTGAGAAAAATGATCTAATACAACAGGCTTGCTAAGACATAGTAGTTTGTATTGATAGCTTATTTTTTTAATAAGCCATATTACATAATTTGCTAGTGGATCAAACCCGCTTTAGTGTTATATATTGCAGATGTGCAAGAACAGTGTTTTTATTGGTAGTAATCAGTTCCATTAGCAGCACAGTCTTGTTAAATATTCAACTACTTTTACCACAGCAATTTTGTTAATAAAAATAAATTGAATTTTCTCAATGCGACGCATTTTGTTCTTAGTAAAGCTTTCTCTACAATTAAGAAAGCAGAAGAGCGCCCCAAAAACGAATTGTATCCGTTAGAACCTATAATCCACAAGACGTTGGTGGAGATTCGTAGCGATCGGCAATCGCCGCACGCCGTAGTATTAGTTTTAACGTATTTGTTGCGCAGGTCACATCGTTATTCGGAATCTTCTAGCTGTCCTGTCTGAATTTAAATTCTATTAATCATAGATACCAATATCCATTTCAATTAATTTATTTTTACTTTGTATACATATACGTTCTTTAAAACTTTACATGTCAGATAAAGCAAGAGAGTATTCATATTTCGCACAACACATCATTAATTTTGGACTTTATAGTCTATGGACGAATTTTACGATCTCAGTATACCCTCAAAAAGTTACAAACTCACACTGTACAGTATAAATTTAGAATGCCGTCATCCGTATTACCTCACGTTCCCCTGGTTTCGTTTATATTTTTTATGCTTTCCGGAATATAAAAGATTGAGTTTGGCTACTCTGAGTTGGTTTTATGCTTTTTATACTGCGACGTGCCAAAATTAACGGCTCGGATTATCTGCATAACTATAGTTGGATTTTTTATTGGCCCATAACTAAACTACGCTCAAAATATTAATGGCCGGATTGTCAAAACTAAATATATTGTTTTTTAGGAAGGGGATTTTTTTCAGTTGTAGCTGTTCCATGATTTATCGCTTGAACAACAACAAAAAAGGAATGTTAATGAGAGAATAGAATATTAAACCTTTTGTGTCAAATTTACTCTTTTAAGAGTAATATTTTATCTATTACTCGCGTTCGCCCTTTTGTTCGTCGATAGTAAATACATACAGGTACTAGGGTACTCAAGAGGTCTCCAGATATTTGGTATTTCTATAGCTTGCACGGTATAAAATAAACAAAAAGTCATAAGTTCTACAGACAAGATCAAAACAACCAAATAGAACTAGGTAGGTACCTATACCAACATACCCCTTTTTAAATATAGTAATAAAAAAGTTACGCAAATTAACACTACTAATATTTCAACTCAGATATCAATTAACCAATTTACTAACTACAAAAGGAAACAACATAAAAATCCACAAATACTACTCTGGAAGTCCACGTCGACTAGCAATGTTTCTTTAATATCCGAGTACTCAAATTCTCATTGGCCAAATAACCTCACTTCTCACAACTGATTGGTTAAATCGCAGTAAAATTAAGTTTAACCCTATCGGAAAATCCCCAGACTTTAGAGCAGCATTGTCTGTAGTACCTGTCTTATCCTTAATTGTTTATCTATAAACCGAAAAACAAAACAGATACGATCACGCATGTCGCGTATTATACAACAGACCACTCGGCTTGAATCCTTGTCTGGTCGACGCGCGCATCGTATAATTCAAGGTAACGTAATATAAAAAAGTATTGGATAATTTCAGGACCAAATTATGTGAAAGAACATTAAAAAATATTTAAATAAATGTGAAACTTCTGGTAGTAAAATATTTTAATTCTTTTATAAAAAATTTTTTATGATCATAAATCTAAATACCATTACTGTTTGTTTTAATACTACAACAAATTATGGGCTTATATTATATTTACTTTATAAGGACATTTTTTTTTCTGAAAATCAATAATAAAGAGTTTTCAATACGTTTCCATTGTGTTTTGGACACACTGCATGTACATGAGGCAAAGTCACCCATGTGATAAACTATTTTTATAACGCCCTGTATACCCATTTGTCATTTTCTCATCAAAGCAGGCAAACGAACAAACCTAAAATTTCCTTGTCCAATAAAAGCATCCAATCTCACCGATCACGATTACAGCCATAAATTCACACCGTCTATGGTGTTAATCACCTCGATAATGTTCATTAAGTCATAAAGTCGTAGATACTCGACGAAACAATCATCCCGTCTCATTTCATCTCATTGAAACAATTGGGCATTATTATTGTCCGTAGCCCCCGCCTTATTAATTTCAGATTTATTCAATAATCAGATAACCATAAATTACGTCGGACCCGATTTTTGCCGAACAATTATCGTACTTTATTTGACTATGTGGGCGCGTTGGGGCGGCTAAAGCGTGGCGCATTATGAAATTAGCAGTTTTCGCAATGCCATTCTGCAACCAGATGTGCATTGACCCCCCAAACCTCCCCAAAACGCCTAGAGTGGAGCGACGATTCCATGACCCATGGTCCTACCTCAGTTCTTCGGCTCTTAAAAAGTTATTTTTACTGAAAATAAATTTTTGTGTTATGTCAGCACTGCAGGATTTTGCTTTTTTATTAGAATTAAACACTCTCTCTCTCTTATGGAAAAATAAAAAGTCTGTCTAAACCACAAATATCTTTAATAAAAAAAAGTTATAGACAAATCTTTACTTTAAAGTAAAAGATCAAAAATTTTTAGAGAGACATGTTTCGACCTTAAAGAGGGTCATCATCAGCAATTGAGGAGAAAAGTTCAGGGTTAAGTTTTATAACATAAGGAGTGCTTGATGTACAAAAAACGTACACGAATTAGAATGAGAGGTAACTTTTGTCATATTTGCGTAAAACCGGCTTGTCTAAATGATTGTGTATTGGAGGTTATCACACGTCATAGATTATCAACAATGCAAAGCATTGGTGTCGGTGCAATTAATTTTGAAACTGCATGGTGGTAACGTTTGATAAATGTTGACAGAAGAACATAAAAATGCCTCGTCAGTTGTCTGAAGTTGAAAGGGCTCAAATTGTATCAAGAATCGAAGAAGGATGGTCAATCCGAGCTGTAGCGCAGTTGTATAATAGAAATAAAAAACTATATTGAAAATTAAGCAAGGCTGGGAACAAGAAGAATTAATTACATTAACATTTTGAAAAACATATTGTTACAATCTGCTGAGCAAATAATCCCAATAATACTTTCACATTTCAACAAGATAATAATTGTCCAGTCCACACTGCCAATGCTGTAACCCACTGGTTTCAAACCCATAATGTGGAAGTGCTGCCTTGGGTCGAAATTTTAGGCCACAAATTCAGAAGATTTGTGGGAAATAATACATGCGTGCTGGGAAGCGCTTGATCCAAATATTGTATCAAATATAATTGAGTCGATTCCGAATAGACTGGATCAGGGATATATGACTAAATATTAGATTTTATTTATTCTTTTTAAACGTTTTTTGTTTCTATTGTAATTTTTATAAAACTGTTAAGATATATTATAAAATAAAAAAAAAAAATTTTTGTTATTCTATTGAACTTACGCCCAACGCCAATGCTTTGCATTTTTAATAACCTTTAACATGCGATAGGCCGGTTTTACGCAAATAGGGTTAAGGTTATAACGAAGTTATGGCTGCTCTCTAGAAGGGTCATTGTTAAGATAGTTTTAAAGGTTGTTGGGGAAGAAAAGTCCTTTCAACCTTCTTACATATATAATATTACAATTACCTACGCGTTTCGGCTTACATAAGCCATCATCAGGGTAAAAATCACATATAGGGCCACATAGTGAGACGCACCCAGTCAACACATAAACAAATAATATCAAAAAAACAATACAAAAGTTACATCACAATCATGATTAAAAAAAATATATATACTAACATGTAGAGTACCGGTCCGAAAACTCTCCTACAAAACAGTTTAGATGGCGTAATTGTGCTGTCAAGCATGCCACAAATTTATGGTGATCTAAAATTGCATCAAATGGATTTTATTATTTGTGAGTTGGCTTTATTCCTTAAACGAACAAATTTATTAGCATGAGAAATTAATGGAGGTTCTAATTTGTATGTTATAGTCTTGGCGGTTCTTTTACATTTTGTTTTGCATTAAAACTGCAAAAAACAATCAAAATCTATGTTTTCTACAAAGCCTTAAATTGCTCTATTAATGTTTCTTTCAAATAAAACCAAACAATATAGGAAATTCTTATCCAAAATTGACATAGTAAAAATAGTTTGAAGGTGGTAGACAGACAATGAAGTAATATTATAAAAATTACCTTATTGGACTTCCATTGTCTTTATTTTGTTGCTTAACACAACGTTTCGATTAGTTAGTATCTCTAACCGTTTTCAAGTGTAAACTAAATAATAATTCTAAGGCTACTGTCTTAAATAATATCCATGTGCAGTAAAGCTTGATGACTTAGCCTACGTGCTTATTGGAGTGTGAAGTTTGAGCTGTTGGTTTTGGACAAGAAGAGGCTTCCAGATATTGGGGATATCTATACTTGGTTTACTAAATAAATGGGTATTTCCATTTATGAAAGCTGCTTCTTTAAAGTTTCGTTTTCTCCAGTGCTGTTCCGTGTCCAAAACCTTGGCTTCTGACCGCTGTATATTATGTTGGTTGCTCCATACATGTTACGCTATAGCTGATTTGGAAGTTTCACCTATTTGAGTATGTTTCAGATGTTCTTTAACTCGCACGGGAAGGGGTTTTTTGTTTCTTCATTGTAAGATTTGCCTCACTCTTAAGGGATTTAATAGGTACAATTTTTTGTTGTGTTACTCTTGTAAGAAAGCTTCTAAACGTATTTCCGGATTTGAAGGCTGTTTTGATATTATAGTTTTTGATTATTCTTCTAATATTTTCAGAAATCCCCATGACATAAGGTATTGTAAGAAATGCTTGCTCCTCTTTCGTTTCTGTATTAGTTTTTACTATTTTTAAGTTTTGAGATGGTATTAGTTACAAAGGTTTCAGGGTCGCCATTCTGTTTTAAATCTTTTTTGATGTTTAAAATTTCAATATTAATATAATATATAATAATATATCAAAGAAGCAGCTTTTATAAATCAAAATACCCATATATTTAGTAAACCAAGCATAGATATCCCCAATATCTGGAAGCCTCTTCTTGTCCAAAACCAACAGCTCAAACTTCACACTCCAATAAGCACGTAGGCGGAGTCATCAAGCTTCAATGCACATGGATAGTATTTAAGACAGTAGCCTTAGAATTATAATTTAGTTTACACTTGAAAACGGTTAGAGATACTAACTAACCGAAACGTTGTGTTAAGTAACAAAATAAAGACAATGGAAGTCCGACAAGGTAAGTTTTTTGACATAGTAAAAATACATCACTAGACGTGACTCTTATGTACCTAGCTATACATTTTCATGGTAAATCACATTAATTATCTTTCTTTTTTAGACAAAACCTAATTGCGGTTTTATGGGTCAATTTGCATATACTTCAACCGTAAAGTCAAAATTATATATGTTTTATATTAAGGTTCAGTGGCCCGTTACAAACATATGACGTCTATATAGTAAAATTTGTCTCGGATCCAAGCAATCGGTATTTTTAAATAAACACTTGTTTGACGCCATGTGTGCAGATATTTTACCAACGAGGTAAATTAGAAGCCTATCCGGTTGAGGCAAAAAGAGATAACCACAAGCATTTTAATATATAGGGTGTTCATTTGAAAACTTCCCACCTCGATTTTCCTGCTTTAAAATGAAAATGTGGAAAATCGCTCGGACCCGTCGATTTTTATTTCGAGGGGGACATCTTTTGCGTATATTGTCCATCTTATTACTTCAAGCCCCTAGGAGGGAGGAGGGGTAAGATCTAAATCTTAAATGGATACCCCTATTTTATATAATTTTTTTGGATTCTGCATAAAATTCTGAACATTTTTTAATAAAAGCATTATTAGTCTATACTTAACAGTTTCCGGGTAATTTACTCTTGAAAAATTACATTTTTGAACTTTGACAGCGTCTAGCTTTCTAACTGTACGTCTAAGAGCAAAACATCTTACAATCTTCGATTTTTATTATCTTTCCAATAGTGTGAACTTTCGGTTAAACCGGATGTAAGAAATATAGTACTTCCGGTTTAACCGGAAGTTGACACTATTGGGAAGATAATAAAAATCGAAGATAGGGACATGTAAGTCGTTTTGCTCTAATCCTAATCCTATCACTACATACCTCTACATTTGAAGAAAAAAAATTGGGGGCCGTTCCTACCCCCCAAAACAAATTTACATGAAGGCACGAAAAAAGTATGCCAAACTCAAAATAAACGCAGCCGTAGTTCTGAATTTTTTTCAGCAAATAAAGAGGCATCTTAATACGGAATGTATTCCAGGTAAAAATTCCACCCTGTATTTGAAATATATGCCCTATTCGATATAGGGCAAACCAATATTATTGTTTTTGAAGTAACTAATATATTTACTTGAAATCATTGAAGCATAATAAATTATTGTTGCCTAAGGAAGTTATGAAGAACAGGGGCGCTTATAGGAGGGGGGAGGGTGAACCCCTGGATCCAAAAGATATATCTTAAGAGTTACTTTTGATAGAAGTTGCACAGATAAACACGCTGTGAATGGCCATCAATTTGGTAAAATTTATACAGGGTGATTCATTAAGGGTGGCGACCGGCCATATCTCGGAAACTACTAGGCATAGAAACTTGGAGAAAAAAAAATTATGATTAAAGCGGTCATGAGAAAATTCTGGAAATTACTTTTATGTTCCTCATTTCGCCGCAAGGGGGCACAATTAAAATTTTTTTTTTAAATTCTAAATTTCTTTGAAATTTTCTATATTAAGGTATAACTCTGATTACATCATCGAAAAGCTTAGGCTATTCTGCATCATTTTGGTTTAAGGCTCATTGGCGTACCGGCCTTGATAAGAGTGGGGGAAGCTATTGAATGTGCAAACATTAAAATCGCTGTAAACGATTTATCCGATTTTACTAAATTTAAGCTTGTTTGGAAGGGAAAGGTATGTATCTTCAATCGCCGTATCCAATAGTACACGATAGTGTTTAATAAAATTGCTAGAGGGCGCAATTTGTAATAGTAACAGTTTTTTCGATTTTATCCCGGAAATTCAAATTATACGGTATAACTATGACATCATAATCGAAAAGTAGATGAAATTTGCAAGAAAAGATGTGAAGACCGCAGTTCGATATCTTTGTTCGTTTCAGAGTTATTGCCAAAACAATAATTTTTAATACAAATTGCGCCCTCTAGCAATTTTATTAGAAACTATCTTGTACCATTAGATACGACAATTGAAGGTTCTTCCAAACAAGCTTAAATTTAGTAAAATCGGATAAGTCGTTTAGAAGTTACAGCGATTTTAATGTTTACACTTTCAATAGCTTCTCCCATTCTTATCAAGTGAAACTGTAAACATTAAAATCGCTGTAACTTCTAAACGACATAACCGATTTTACTAAATTTAAGCTTGTTTGGAAGAGAAAGGTAAGTACCTTCAATTGTCGTATCCAATGGTACAAGATAATTTCTAATAAAATTGCTAGAGGGCGCAATTTGTATTAAAAATTATTGTTTTGGCAATAACTCTGAAACGAACAAAGATATCGAACTGCGGTCTTCACATCTTTTCTTGCAAATTTTATCTACTTTTCGATTATGATGTCATAGTTATACCGTATGGTTTGAATTTCCGGGATAAAATCGAAAAAACTGTTATTATTACAAGTTGCGCCCTCTAGCAATTTTATTAAACACTATCGTGTACTATTGGATACGGCGATTGAAGATACATACCTTTCTCTTTCAAACAAGCTTAAATTTAGTAAAATCGGATAAGTCGTTTACAAGTTACAGCGATTTTAATGTTTGCACATTCAATAGCTTTCCCCACTCTTATCAAGGCCGGTACGCCAATGAGCCTTAAACCAAAATGATGCAGAATTGTCTAAGCTTTTCGATGATGTAATCAGAGTTATACCTTAATATGGAAAATTTCAAAGAAATTTAGAATTAAAAAAAAAAAATTAATTGTGCCCCCTTGCGGCGAAATGAGGAACTTAAAAGTAATTTCCAGAATTTTCTCATGACCGCTTTAATCATAATTTTTTTTCTCCAAGTTTCTATGCCTAGTAGTTTCCGAGATATGGCCGGTCGCCACCCTTAATGAATCACCCTGTATTGCTCAGCTTCCCTCCTCAAATAAATTGTTCTGGCTCCGTTCACGATCTTCTATAGGTGACCCATCAAGAAGGTTGTAATAAACATATAGCTTAATTCAATCTACAACCGAATGGCTCAAGCGGACCGAACATAAAGACACATACTTAGTGGCAGTGGTCTACGGTTGAAAGAAAAGTTTAGAAATATCTAAACAATACCCACTACAGACAATGTGGTCGAGGACCTAATTAGATTTGGAGTGTAATCGGTGATTCGTGAAATTAAGGAAATTGGTCTGTGGTATAAAAAATTGATACCTGTTAGAAAACAATGGTCACGGAATGTGTTTCATTCAGGCTGGGCTTATGTCAGATAGACTTTTTTGGTCTTGTCAATGGACTGTATCTAAATTGTTGCTCTAGAACCGTATGATATGCAAAGTTATATCAAACAAATTTTATAACGGTTAGGTTTGGTCCAATTACTAATCTGACGGGGTAATTTAAGAGATGTCTACACTGAGGAAAATGATTCAATACAATAGGTTTGCTAAGACATGGTTTGTAATTATAATAGCTAATTTTTTATTAACCCATAATAAATAAATTGATAGTGTATTAAACCCGCTTTAGAGTTATATCAATTACAGATTTGCTAGAACAGTATTTTTATTGGTAGTTATCAGTTCCATTAGCAGCACAGTCTTCTTTAAAAAGAAACTACTTTTAATACAGCAATTTTGTTGAAAAATACGTTGTTTCTTCTCAATGCGACGCATTTTGTTCCCAGTAAAGCGGTTTCTCTACAATTAAGAAAGCAGAACAGCGTCCCCAGAAACGAATTGTATCCGTTAGAACCTATAATCTACCAAGACGTTGGTGGAGGTTCGTAGCGATCGGCAATCATCGCGCGCCGTAGTATTTGTTTTCACGTATTTGTTGCGCAGGTCACATCTTTGTTCCGAGTCTTTTAGCTGTTTGGAGTCTTCTAGCTGTCTTGTCTAAATTTGAACTTTATTGATTGTACCAATACCTGCTTTACATAATTTATTTTTACTTTGTATTTAAGTTTTTTTAAACTTTGCATGTCAGATAAAGCAATAGAAGATTCTTATTTCGCACAACCCATCATTAGTATTGGACTTTATAATCTATGGACGAATTTAACTATCCTGAGATAGTTAGCAACCATGTTGCATAATACATAATCGATAAATGCAATGTTAAACAACAAAAACAATATCACACTAGAAGCTTTTTTAATACGTATTTGAGAACTATAGTACTGATTTTTAATGGTAAGTATATGCTTTATTAACCGTAGCAAGCAAATATTATTATTTTTGAATAAGTAGTCCATACTTAAAGTGGAGTTAAATGTATAGAAAAAAGAAAAGCACAAAAAAACTAGGCAAACCTAGAGTAATTCATAATAATTCAACATGTTTTGAGTGTAGAAACACTCATCATCAGGAAAACAAAGTAAATAGTACAATGCTGATGTTGTTAGCAATAGAGAAAATAATAAGTGGGATTGAGCCGTAATGGAACTTTCAATGGTGTACAATAGGTGTAAAAAATGAATAGTCAGAAGACCGACAAGACTTCAGCATACTGGAAAGTCAAGGGCTAGTGCAAAGACCCTGTCTTGGGCAGAAAAATAAAGAGAGTAAAAGAAAAATTAGAGAGTTTTAACAGACTTTGTGACAATCATTTAGGTAAAAGTAGTGAAAAATCTTAAGTTTCATTCAACTTTGTTGGAGACATGTAAAAGTGGTGAAATGGGAGGGAAAGAAAAAATTGTTTTTCGTAAAAGTCAAAGCATCATTAAGTTGAAGTAAAATGCTGTTGGGGTACCAGGCTTGTTACGGCCCAGTTACCCCGGCAGGAGTCAAAACATACACATTGTGTGCAAAATTAATAGATTTAAAATATTTTTAAAAAGAGTTTTTTAGTTTTACTAGAACATCTTAGAAAAGTAACCTTTTCTTTGTTAAAGAAGTTTAACTGCAAGCAGCACGTGTCATTTCCCTTCTGAAAAAATGGCTGCCTTTTTGCACTGCAACCATTTTTAATGCATCGCCAACATTATTCACCTGTTGACTATACACTTCGTCTAAAATAATATTTATGATTTAAAACAACCAAAATAATTTTCTTTCCTCGCTCACTAAGCATATCACTTATTTCATGATTCATTATTCACCCGAATATTAAGACAAATGGTATAACATATATAATACATGAATGATGAAAGAGTTTTGGACTTCCATTGTCTTTATTTGTTTTAAATCACAACGTTTCAACTGGTAAGTATCTCCAGTCGTCTTCAGGTGAATACTAAATAAGTAAGGTAACTACAGGCTCCCCCACAAGATTAGTCGACACAATATTGGAAAATCGTAAGAATCGACCCAACGCGTAAGAAGCAAACAGAGAGGCACAACCAACACTCAATATTCCGTATGTCAAAGGAGTATCTGAGAAAATAAGAAGACTAGGACAACGATATAACATCAACACCGTATTCAACTCGAGGGACACCCTAAGAAGCCACCTGACGAAGACGAAGCCCACAAGTCAAAAAGATAGGAAAAACTGCGTCTACCAGATCCCCTGCGAATGCGGCCAATCCTATATAGGTGAGACATTAAGACCACTAGAAACAAGGATTAAAGAACACAAAACCAATACGTTAAAAGGAGAGACCGAAAAGTCAGGTGCACCTGACCATGCCTGGAAACATGGTCACCATATCATGTGGTCAGAAGCTGAAATCCTACATAAGGAACCACACTGGAGGAAAAGAAAGTTCAAGGAAGCTGCTGCTATTCACCAGAACCCAGGCTGCTTTAGTAAACCATCCTTATACATAAGAAATATCTGGAAACCTTTGTTAGATAGATGTAATCTTAGGATAAGATTGCGTGATAACTGAACGCATGACTGTACCCACCTCAGTTATGCTTCAGTGCACCTAGCTAGTATAAATAGTCCTGTAGTTACCTTACTTATTTAGTATTTACCTGAAGACGACTGGAGATACCAGTTGAAACGTTGTGATTTAAAACAAATAAAGACAATGGAAGTCCAAAACTCTTTCATCATTCAAGAAACATCATTGTCTCCAACCTTCAAACAGTCAATATATAATACATTCATAATAATACCATCAATACCTGTAAATAAGCAAGTTATGATTAAACCCTTATTTAAATACTATTATGGCCTAATCCCGTGCTTACGGGGGAGTTCATGAAAACCTTTTGGCACCTAAAAAGGCCCGTGGCGGAATTCGAGTGAAACCTTTACAAATTAATAAATGAAGCGGTCACCCATTAACCCCTCCCTCCCCTCAGCGTTAGTTGCTGTCCGGAACAGCAAAATAAGATAAATAATTAAAATTTAGTAATTGAAAACTTGAAAATAAAAACTTTTTGCTTACGATCTCGTAAGTACGCAACAGAGTCAGATAGGTAATTATATATACAAAATTAAATATAGGTTTTCTAACGTTACTTTACGAAAATTTAATTATGTTAAGATTTTTGTGCGCCTCTCTACACAACATAATTTAAATTCTTACGTTTTCTTTTGTATTTGAAACGCTTAAAGTTTCAGTCGTTTATGCAGTGCCAGTTAATTGGTTTCTTTGGAAAATCAGAAATTGAAAATTATAGCATATAATTTTATACAGGGTGTCGGAAAAGGTGTGGCCAATAATTAAAGACAGGGCGGGCAAAACGGTCAAAAGTTCATATAACATTAGGTTGCCGTCTCCAAATTTTAAAAACCAAGATTAGAATGTGAAAATAGATCATCATCATCATCTGTGGCTTCACAACCCTGGGTGGGTTTTTGCCGACTCAACCACACGTCTCCATCCTTCTCTATCAAGCATCCGATCGGGTCCATCTTCGATTTTCATGGCTTTTAGGTCCTTTGCGATATTGCGCGTGAAAATAGATAGTAAACGAAATATAAACAGGGCCAATGAAAGTCAGGTATATTTCAACTGAACTAACAACCAGTTAAAACTGTCAAAATGCATCATTTTCGTGGCAGAAACTGCCAAAATTATACAACAGGCCTTTTCACTCTAACCGAATTTATCATATTGAATTAGAACCTTTGATAATACATTTCAATAATAAAAATCTTCCTAGTGTCACAAACCTTTCCTAGAAACAGTTAAAAAGATGCAGCCGGAAGGAAAAATGTTAAAATCAAAACTTTATTACCATCATTATCCGCGCAATTTGTTTATTTGTCAGCCTCGACAGATTATATTATATAGTTATTATATTGTTTTGATATATTAAATAGACAAAAACAGCTTAAAAATAAAAACAACCCACCAGATATTCAGGTGGATACGGCGCTCGACCGTCGGCGTGAATCCCGGCGATCCATGGGTCGGGGCAGATAGTATGACGTTAGTCAATTATACGCTTGTTTTTATTAAAGAGTGTATCTTGTTTATTTATTTTCTCAGTAAGTAATTAAAAATTTAAAAAAGTGAAACCGTAGTAAAATTTATTTTTCCTACGACCACCTATGAAAATGAGAAAAAAGCACGCCTAACTTGGCTAGAAAGTCCTTTATATCACACGCGAGTTGAAATATTTTCTTTCAATACGTGTGTTATAAAACAGCTGATGGCCGACGAATTTGACAACAAAACTATTTAAAAAAATAACAAACTTACGGGACCCGTAAAGTGAATTGGGGTGCTGGGTGGGGTAAAGAATACTAGGGCATTATTGCAATTATGAAAAAAAAAAATTTTCGTTATTTTTTGAAACCTAAGAGTATTTATGATAAAAATAATAATATATCAAAAAGGGAAAATATGTCAGGCAACCCACCAAACATGTCAACATTGTCAACTGAGTTGAACCACAGAAAAAAAAGGGGAAGCTAAAGAGCAGAAATAGAATACCCTAGGAAATACAGATTTATAATTTTACAATTATCTCTAATAAAAATATCCATACAATGTTTAAGGATGGGACAAGTGAATGTGCTTTAAGAAAATGTATTTTAGCAATATTCAAAATAAATCGAATATAGGTAGACCTTTTGTAATTAACAAGCTATCGATATTTAACTCCATCTCTATCTCTCTATAATGTTGAGGTTATGTTTTAGTTTTGTGTTTTGTTGTTTTTGTATGTATATTTAGGTATATTATTGTTTTATTGAAAGAATGCAAGCAGCTAAAAAATCAGTAACGAAATTTATTCACTGTACATAGATAGTAGGTATGATGGTAAGCAAATAGGAGAAAAAGTTATTATTTTTTTTTTAAATCTAGGTAAGTTAAAATGTGTGAGTGAGCATTTTTTAAATTCTTTTCAACTCTAGAGTTGAAACAAATTTTTTAACTCTAGTGTTGAAAAAATGTGTTTAACACAATGGTGATACCTACAAACTATTAAAAACAAATCAAACTCTTTTTGATTATTTTGTATGGTCGTAGGAAATATTGTGTACATTACTCGTGTGAAAGTGATTTTTCTCACACTCGGAGAATTTCCGCACTCGGCTGACGCCTCGTGCTAAGTACCTCCTCGTTTCAGGAGTCCAACGTTCATCACTTGTTATGTAATATACTATTAAAGATTAAAATGCAGTAAGTTTTATAATTTTTTTTACATTACTTTAATTTATTTCAACTCTCTCGTTGACCGAAACCTAAACATTTGAGGGACGCTACGTAAGTACCTAATACTTAAAAATGCCTGGCCTTTCTTATGTTAATACAACAAACTTGTTTGCTTATTTAAAATCGTTTTTGCATTGCAAAAATGGTGGCTCTTGGTTTGCGAACAAATTGTTTTTTATTTACATACAAATTAAAAGTTGGCTATTGAATAATTTAAATCGTTAATAAGCCACTTAAATTGGCATTCTTTTAATAGTAGTTATAAAAATTATTAAAAAATATTCCGTTTAAGTGGCTTTTTTTTGATACAATATTTGCCCCTGGTTAAGACTAAATAAATATATTTTTTGTGTTATATAAGGTCCATAACATTATTTTGACTTACTAAAAATAAATCACAGGCTGGGACTATGGGAATAACAAGCGAAATACAAAAGTAAGTTTTTCAACACGTATTAGGTCACATATAGAAAATTGCTTTAACTTTATTTCTAGTTGCCATATTTTATGCATCTCTCTCTATTATCTTCGTAAGACATAGACAACATCTGTAAGCGCTTTTACCAGAAGGAATATACAGGGTGTGTTATGGAAATGAGTTACATTTAAATAGGTAATTTCCTTGGGTGCTCTAGGAAAATACTCCTTGCTTTTTATCGACCCCTCAAACGTAACTACATCAAATTTGATTCATATCCGCTAAACCATTTTCAAATCATCACCAATTTTCTAACATATGTTTTTACTGGGATCACCCTGTATATCTTTAACCGTGGATATTTTATCATAAGAAATTATCTCAAGTTTACTATCTCCTCTTTCTGTATAAAACCTTAGTTTTATTAAAAATTAATATATCTCATAAATCTATACAGATTTTTCTGTAAATCTTGCTTTGAAAAAATTTATTACAATGAGAAAATTAGTGTTAGTGCTAAAGCCAAAATGAACATTAACTTACACTTAAATCCCAAATACATTTAATTTTTCCTGTATCTATGTGAATTCCTAAAAATAATTATTGTAATTTTATCAATATTCGCTTTTACCCATTAATCTATCAAACATAACCTATTCCTGGAACAAGCGTGCAAAAAATAGCAATTCCTGTTTGTTTAATCTATTAACAAGGTTTCATAAAAAACGCAGTATAACGTTCCTGCATAAACGACTATGCTGAATATTAATAGAGAGTATGTGTTGCTTCGATCAAGAAAAATAAACGGTAAAGAAATTTATCAATTTATAAAACCAACTTTAAAGTTTAAAAAAATGTTAGATAGTAATTTCCGACAAACCAAATGAGCTAAAGCAAACTATCATCTTAAAAATGTCGACAAAAGATTTAATGCGTTTGTTTCAAGGTATCTAGTAGATAATGAAGTATTATCAAAAAAATTACCTTGTCGGACTTCCATTGCCTTTATTTTGTTACTTAATAGAACGAAACTAACTCCACATCATAGTAAACCTCCGCATCTCTACGGTCTTCCTAAAATTAATAAGAACATGCCGCTAAGGCCAATCACCAGCTCCAGGGATTCTCCTACAAGCGCATTATCAAAATTTCTTCTTGAGATAATTAAACCAGGGTTATTTTGTTCAGAACTCTAACCACTTGTAAATATTCTGTAAACCATTAATTTAGAACCAAAAGACACATTTGTGAGTTTTGACGTAGAGAGCACACCAACGTCCCGGGGTAGGGGAATCACTGCATATCATCAAGCAAAAAGTTAAAAGAAGACTCAACCCTTTCAGAACGCACTAGTTTGCCGATGGATGGGGTGATGGAACTATTGGAGTGTTATCTACGTAGTTCTTACTTTCCAGTAAAAGACAGGTTCTATGCCCAGGATTCAATATGGTATTTCAATATGATGATGATACCTTTATTATCTGGACAGACAGCAACGAAGAGCTGTATTTGGAACATATTAACAGTATGAGATAATCCATTAGATTTATCATAGAACAGAACAACATTCTACTCTACTTTTCCTCGATGGTGTCGTCAAACGAAGTACTTCAGTGTACAAGAAACCCACTCACACCGAGCAATACCTACTATAATATCAAAACATCCTTTAAATCCGGAAATACGTTTAGAAGTTTTCTCAAAAAAGTTTACTTTTCTGAAGAAAGGGGTTTAACCGCCCCCCCCCCCCCCCCCCCCCCGAAATGAAAGGATAATCGGACATTGAAGAAACAACAATACATCTTCTCATACGAGTTGAAGAACTTCTGAAATATACCCAAAGAGGTATAACTTCGCGATCAGGTATAGCGGAACATGTATGGACCAACCAACATAATATGCAGTGGTCAGAAGCCCAGGTTTTGGACACGGAACAGCACCGGCGTAAACGAAAATTCAAAGAAGCAGCTTTTATGAATCAAAATACCCATATATTTAGTAAACCAAGTATGGATATCCCCAATTACTGGAAGCCTCTCCTAATCCAAAACAAACAGCTCAAACTTCACACTCCAATAAGCACGTAGGCTGAGTAATCAAGCTTTATTGCACATGGATAGTATTTAAGACAGTAGCCTTAGAATTTTAATTTAGTTTACACTTGAAAACGGTTAGAGATACTAAGTAACCGAAACGTTGTGTTACGTAACAAAATAAAGACAATGCAAGTCCGACAAGATAATTTTTTCGGTAATTTAATGAGTTGCTTCGAGATAAATCGTTTTAAAAAATATATAAATTTACACCCTCTGGAGTGCATGAAAATAATTAGACAAGCGGTCACAGCAGTTTCACACCGCAAGTTTCATACCGCAAAAACGCCATAAAACCCATTACTCCTTCCGCAACCATGTGAAAACTCCATAATACCAATCTGACAAGCAACCCGGTCGGTGCAAAAAATGAAAACCACTGCACGGCTTGGCCAAATTATAGGTTGTCAAGTTAAGCGCTCGAGATTTCTATCCGAGAATCATCCTCTCTTTTAAAATGTAAGAGGTTACGTGTGTGTACTGTATAGTGTAAAAGTGTTGTTTGTTAACAAGGAGAAACGTTTTTAAGGAGGTTATCTTTAACTGAAGAAGAATGGCGTTGAGAAAGGCTATTATTTCTGATCTCTTGTATGATTTGACCATGAGTGGACCACTGCCTTAGTTCTGCATGCACTACCATTATAACAATTTGCAATTATATATAATACAATGTCTTTTTTTTTATTAAGAATAGTAGAGCATTCTTCAAACAGTAGACCCACCCCCAGACAGACGGGCTACGCATACAAGTCGCTTCCTTTATTTCTGGAAGCGGAAACACTTTAACATAGTAATTCTCACTTATATAAAACACCCATCCACAGGCATCATTTCTGCTGTCTACACATGGGCGGAATTATACAATCAGTTGTCATCGGACACGTTGGCTATGCCAACGAATACTTAAGACAAACAAGCGCGTTATTTGGTCGAAGCAATGTGAGATAAAAAAATGTCAAAACTGTCAAAAACAATGCCCAATCGTATCTGCCAAGAACCTCAAGCTAAAACGCAAGATATTTAAATGGCCATATAGTAGGAGTAATATGGGATAATTTGTATTAATATAAAAAATATATTAATAAAAGTAAATAAATGATACCTTTAGCAGAATAAAAAACCTCGTTTTCATGACCAAAAATAATAGAACAGATATAAATGAAATGAATAACCGCTGTCAGTCATTTTCACTTCATAAGGGACGTGGTTGGCGATTCCATTTGGCTCCAGGCCAGGAATTTAGATTGATTAAATATTTTGATTATATTTTTGCAATCTATCTACAGGCACTTAAAGTGGAAAGAGATAAATAAGTTTTGAAGTAAATTGCCTTGTGTGCAGAACATGTAATCTTTAAACAATGGAACAACTGTGGAGTCTGATCTTAAGGCCTATCATGAGTGCGTAGTCTGGAAACCCTCAAGACGTCACATATTTTCCTTCCTTCCATAAAAGGTATCACTGAGCTGTGATTCATGCCTTGCATGCTACTATGCTAGACGATGGGCTGAGCCGGTAACAAAGGAAGGAGAAAAATGCAATGTGGTAGTGGGTGGAAAATTGCTTTCACCAATAATAAAGGAACTGATCTGTATGTTCTTTACCGTAAATGGATAGATATATTAAATTTGTAGGTACTTATAATGTAGGTATGCTATACAATATCTAAAATTAGTTCAATTTTTTTACCGAGTTGTTTTGATGCCCTTAATACGAAACCTAATATGGCATTTTATGTCACAGATAAAGGGATGCCATGCAAAACCAAAGTTACCAGAATAATATTCGTAAACATGGACATCACTGTAATTTCTGACAATAAAAGAAATGACCTACACTAACACCCCTTTATATTCCTAAACATGGTGATCATTTATTTAAGTATTTTCACCACATATTTTATTCTAAACGACCGATCAACAACAGCATTTTATTTCCAACCAAAAAGGTAGGTGATTAATCGTCACCTCGCCCATAAACAAACACTTAATACAAGGGGCCTCCAGGTAGACTTGGGTCATTCTTCGCTAAAGTATAATTTTTTATCCTAAAATTAGGAAAATATAATATTCTTAGAATATTCTAAGTCATATCTAATAAAAGGGTCAAACATTGACATATAATAGGAAATTTCTTGTAATTAACAATTCTATGGATAATTCTTAATGATAATTAATTCTATTATAATGAAATAAAATTGATCACCAAAAAAAGTTTAAGTTGATTGTTATAAAATAAGTTTAAAAAATAAGCACGGGAAAATTGCATGTATACTGGGTGTTCGGAAAGTCCGTACGTATATTTCAAGAAGATTCTACATTCTACATATAAAAACATGAAAAAGTTCATATGAATATAGGTCCTTAAATGTATTATAAGAAAAAAAAGCCATTATAAGCTATGTAATGATTTAAATAGATTGTTTTTTCTCATAAACTAATAGCCCTTGATGTAGTAACGCACGTAAAAGTAAGTGGACTTTCATTCAGAAAATGTTGTTTTTAAATGGGATAAAAGCAAAAAAATTGAAAAACGCACAAAATGAACGAATTTGGACTCTTACCTGGACTGGACTTTTAAACATGCAAATAAAAACCAGAAATATAATATACTGGAGCCCCATTATTCTTTACAAGAATAGCTTTATTGTGTAAAAAAATCCTTTGGGTAAAATTTTAAAAATGTGTCATAGGAATAAAATAAACTGTCCAGCAATTTACTTCCTCGGGCAATAGACACATCATATCTATATGATTCGATATGAACATCATATTTATATATATCACATACACTATAAAAATTTTTTTTTTAACTTTTACGGAATGCCCCACGTATCTTCGATATTTGCCGTACCGTCTTCAGGGACAAAGACTGGCTTTGTTCGGCTGCAACGTTTACACTTCTGAAGTGACCAGTCACGGTAGGGTGGACACACCAACTGTATCACCGCCTAAATAAATAATTTCTGTTTGGAAATGAATAAATACAAGTGTTCGAAATATTTAAATAACGTTTTGTTTTAGCAAGAATAAATAAAAAACTACTATTAATGATGCTATCTTGCCAACCTTTCCATAAATCCATAACGTGTCGGCTTGACTACAAACATTTCTGTTTCTGAGAGCGGTTCTTTGCTGACGTTTTCCGCCTGATGGTAATTTGTATTTTGAATCTTTGAAAAGGACTATACATTCGTAGATATATTTTTTGGAAGTATCGAAGTTTTATACAAAGGGAGTAGAGTTACCTAATATAGGTAACGATTATTTTTCTGGAATTTCCTTTAAGTCCAATTTATTTCGACGAAAGCACTAAACTCAATAATGGTTATTTCCAATCAGTTTTACCACTAACAAGCAAAAAGTATGGGTTCTTTTGTATTTAGTTCTTGTTAAAAGATTATCATTTCTTGCACGTTTCCATCTTAGATCAGAGCAGCTACCGTTCAGCAAAAAATAGTACCACTTTGAGTACCGTAAACGTGTGAATCTCCTTAGTTTTTGCGTCTTCTCAAAAGACCAGTGACAGATAAAAGAATTCCGCCGACTGTTTGTTATTTAATAAGGTGTTTTAGCAGAATCAACGCTATTTTGTACCAAACACTGACGTAATATTACAGATTTGCAAATCCATAAAAAGGTCTGTCAATTTAATCATGACAAAAATTCACCACATTGATCAATTTACGTACCAAATTATGCTGCGACATATTTGAAGCATTTGCCATTTTTTTTTTCATTTACAGGTCACATTAATGGAATAAGATTTATCTCCTTCTTTGTCACTTTCCGCATTTTGCATATTCTGACTGATAAAGAGCAATACATTAAAATGTATTAACAAAAAAGGAAGAATATCATTTTTAAAACCTAGGCAAGTTGATGTTTTCTTAATACAAATGTAATGTTGGTGGTCTGCCTTTGAAGAACTGTGACGCTAAAAAATCGGTTAAAACAATAAAAAAAACCTTTTGTTTTTTCATAATTAATTGCGATTGTTGCATCCAAGGTGGTGAGATTTTAAGAAGGATCACATTTGCGTCAAAATTCCTTAAAAATAATTTAAAACGCTTCCAACTGTTACCTATTATACCTCTGTGCAACTGCAGACAAACCATTTTCTTTTCTGTCGTAACATAACCTCAGAAAATGTATAAACTTTCGTGCGAGTGCCTTAAAAATTCGTTTTTTACAAATTGCATCATAAAAAGCTATTACCACATTATTCACTAGAATTCAGTATTTTGACAGTTACCGTCAAAATGTGCAAAAACTGCCAAATCCCGTCAGGGTGATTCTACTTTTTGATTATGCGCACTCTTAATTAGTCCCATTTAAAATTTAAAGCGGTCTGGCTTGCAATTAAAGCAATTACATAACGTGTTTACTAATTAAAATAAAGCGTCAAATCACAAAAAAGGATCTACTTTTATTGTCTCGCCCGGTTTACGATTAGCCAATTGTTTTAAGATGTCTGCGCTTCTATGGTTGGTTCTGGGTTGATGCTAAATACCCAATGGAAATTTTAATTGTACAGGATTTAGCTTAAGTCTCTTTATTTACAGACAATTTCTGCTATAGAGTAATTGATATACAGTGCATTTTTTTTAACTTGAGACATGGGATTCCAATGAAAATTTCATAAATTTATTTTCAACCAATTAGAAGACTCCTTTTTGTTTACGTTGCTTATAGCAACGGGAGACTATCGCGATAGTCTATAGCCTATTAACCTAATGAAATTAAGAAGTGATAATTTTTCTTAGATATACTACTACGACTTAATTTTAATTCAAATGTCAAGTCATTTCGAAGTGACAGGTGAGACAAACCAGCAAGTAACAATCAGTTTTTTAGTCGTTCCCGTGATATTTATTGTTACAATAATATTGTGTAAAAAATGATTCGTTTTGGTAATGAATCAGCAAGTTTGATTGCTAAAGAAATTGAGCAGTTAGTAACCCATTTTTATTACTAAAATGTGAGAAACATTAAATAACAAATTTCTTATCTGAAATCCAATGTCTTTATAGTTTTAAATTCAAATATAACTTTAAAAAACACATTTCCGATGAGTTTAGTTTAATATGACGCACTGTATTTTTACAATAGAAGTTGCTTTTACTTGTGAGTAACTAAGGTTTATTACTAAAATTTGAGGAACATTAAAAGAAACTCCAATTTATGAAATTTTCTTACCGAATCTCCCACGCAGCAGAATTAATTCCCGATAATTTTTTTCTCGGTTTCACTAATGTTTTTGTTGATAGAAAATTTCCCGCGTCTTCGACTCGGGATAATTTTCTATCAACAAAATCATTCGTGACCTTAAAAAAAATTTTCGGTAATAATTCTGCTGCTAGGGTAGGGAGATTATAAGTGATAATTTTTTTAACCCCATGGTAACATTTGGTCTACTTAAATCCTTAGAAGATGCGGCAGTGACTACGTTTATCAGTGAAACTAGCAGAAATGTAAAAAATACTTTTTGGCAAAATGCAATTTTTTTAACCTCGGCATGTCAGGTATTTGATTCTAACAGTTCCATATATTGTTTAAATCCAGACCTTCTGGGATTTAAGGAGGAGTAGGTGGAACAGAATACAGGTTTATTTATTAAAAAGGCAGATGAAATTTTGACGTTTACCTCATGCATTGAGCAAAGATACAAACCAAACTACACTTCCGTGCAAAAAAAAACGGGCATCATAAAATTTGGATTTTTGGAAGCCTGGGCCTTATAACTTTTTTATTTTTTCTCCGATTTAAGTGGGTTTTTAGAGAGCTCTAGATACATTTATTAGTTTTAACATGCCTATACAAATTTTACGAGACATTGGTTTTTTCACATATTATACAAGGATAAACGAAAAATTGTTTTTTTTTGCCTAGTGTCAAAGCAGGAATAATTAGAAAGCAAAATTACTTCAAAATATCAGTTACCATTAAGCCGCAAATATTCCTTGCATTTTGGTTTTCGGTTCATACGTTCATTTTTTCTTACCCAAATGCAAAGTGATCTTGATGATGTCAATAATTTAGGAAACGCAAAACTTAAGCTATTGATGACCGATTTTTTGTACTTAAAACTCTTCGGAATCGTTGTTTGACGTCAGTAGAGGTGAAAAACCAACTTCGTGAGATTCGAATTAAAAATGTCAGTTCTTGGACAGTTCGTCGAAGATTACAGGAAGGTAATTTAAACTCACGCAGACCAGCAACTGGACCTAAATTACTACCGCGTCATAAGAGACAAGAATGGAGGAATAAAACCCAGGATGATATTTCCGGGCTAATTAATGACATGAACCGACGTGTACAGGCAGTAGTAAGGGCTAGAGGCACCTTCAACAAATGGGAATCTATAATGGACCCATTGAATGTAGACTTTGCGGCGAAGAGGACGAAACCTCCTCCCATATAATTTACAGCTGCGAAACGCTAAACCGTAAAAGATTCAAAATCTTAGGAAACATTCGACGTGGCGACAACCTCCCGCACGACAAACTTGGAAGAAAACTACTGGACCTCGTAGAAGGAACAAATCGTTTCTAACAAGACTGGGGCGCACAATAAGCCAGAAGGCTGCAGTGTAAGAAGCTTGGGCCACACGTCAAACCCGACCCCCGCCTTTAACCAACCAACCAACCAACCAAGGGCTAGAGGAGGCAATAGAAATTATTTAGATGTGTTTAAGTGAAAAAGTTGTTGTTGGTACCTGTTAAGTTTGTTTTGCGAAAACGTTATTTTTTAAATCTTAGGTGTTACGCACCATTTTCCGTAAATTTATGTGTTTATTAAATCTTGATTATTACACTAACATTTGTTTTCTTGCATTTTAATAGTCGATTTTATTTTAAATGCAATGGCAATGAGAAAACTATGGAAAAATTTAAATTATTGACATCATCATGCAAGATCATTTTGCATTTTGGTGAGAACAAATGCACGTATTGACATGGAAACTGATATTTTGAAGTAATTTTGCTTCCTAATTATTCCACAGGGTGTTTTGACACTAGGCAAGAAAAACAACTTTTCGATTATCCTTGTATAATATGTCCAAAAAACAATTTCTCTTAAAATTTGTAAAGGCATGTTAAAACTAATAAATGTATCTAGAGCGCTCTAAAAATCACTTAAACCGGAGTAAAGATAAAAAATGTATAAAGCCCTAAACTTTCCAAGTTCTAATGATGCCCGTTTTTCTGCACGGGCGTGTATATAGTCGTGTAGCAAAGCAAAATGGCAGTTGATTTTTTGATATTATGATGTCTTGTCATGATATGGCAAACAAAACGAATTCATGTTCTAGAGAGATTATAAATGAAAATCCCAAATTTTGAGTTAAAAAAAATGTACTGTATACTTAACAAAATTGTGTGTAAATTTATTTCATATATTCTCACTATATTAATTTACATCATTGATAAAAAAAAATAGGTAAAATCTAAAGATAGTGATTTTTCTTGCCTCGTATATCAAAATTTTCATAAAAGAACTTTTAAACACGGTAATAACTACTTCTTGGCAGTACCAAGGAGTAATAATTCCTTTGCTTGGCGTATCTTTACATAAACCAACTTTGTCCTCGAGATACCTAGGCTAACTATACCCTGCACAAACTACACATCTGTTAAACTCTTACTCCATTTTTCATCATGTAAAGTATATTATACTCTCGGTCGATCTAGTAATTACATACTTCATCCACAATCGGGTCATTCTCGTAATAATGTTTAACACTAAATTCAATTTTTATAGTAAAAAATATCAAATTTTAAGATGTGTAAAAAAACATTTATATTTGGAAAAAGTTTATTAAATTGGATAACAGCCTTATCGATAAAGATGTTTTTTTCTGACATTAAAGTATATTTATTTTGGACTTTGCTTTCATTGAATTTTATGTTTTTTAGATTACGGAAACCCTCAAAAATGACTGTCAAGAGTGTCGTGCGTGAAGCGAACAAGCTTTCGATTGTGTCCGTCACAAACTCTTTTTAAAAAAACTAGGACATAATAAGAGGTATTCCCCTGAACCATATTAAGTACTATTTGTCTCATCCGCAGCAGTTTGTGGAGATTGAAGGTGTCCGATCTGATTTAACATATGCCAAATGAGTGTCACAGTGATCCGTCCTTGGACCCCTTTTATTTTTATAATTTATATAAATTATCTGTGTTATTATATATGCAACGGATTTGCAATTTGACCATATTTGCAGACGACACTATGTCTGGAGAATTTGATTGGGGCATCACAACTGCTGCTGAGAGATGCAGAAAACTGGGTTTCTTGCAGTTTTCTGTAGTATAATAAAAGTAAGATTGTCTCGAATAATTTTCCAAATAATTTAGGAATGAAAAGAAAGGCAAAGAAGTCTTTCTCCACCAATATATTTAAATAATAAATTATGCGACAAATTTCTTATCTCGGCATGTTTCGGACGTAGAGACGTCCATCATCAGGAGACAACAAGAAATATAAAAGTATGTTGCTGTTGTTACTAGAAAAGGAGAAACCCGTTGGTGGTATGAAACGTTAATGAAGCTTTACAATAAATTATACATATATACGATACAGAGTGAACAAATAATGCCTGGGTACAGGCAGTTGTCGATTTTTTTTTGTATTTAATAACAGTAATAGCACCAATTATACTATTTACAAAATGTTATATCTGCTACTAGATCTATTAATCTATCTACTATAAAAGCGTGCTGATCGCTGATGCACCACTCTATATAGCAGTATTTCGTTTATGATCGAGTGCATATAATATAATACTCCCAGTCAGTGTATCTATTTAATTTACATGTCTCATTAATCAAAACAAACGTTACATCGTAGGTACTGTTTTTACATAACTCTATAATTAATTTAAAAAATATATTACACTTTTCAACAATGCCTAGTTAAAAATAATTAATAGTCATTTTTTGCAAACTACAGGTTTTAAATACAAATAAAGATTCGTATCTCTAAATGAGGATCTTATTCAAAAGATGTTATTACATTTTTTGTGGGATATTTAACTTCATAAGCTTTGTAATAATTTGTGGATATATACACTTTGAACAGTGACGTCGCGTAAAAATGGTTAAGTGTTTAACCAAAGAAAGAATGCACGAATAATGGTTGAATTTGCACTGTTTTCTCTGAAATATCCAGTGTGCAGAATTTCTTAAAATTAATAAGTTCCATAAAATAAAACTATGCCATCCTATTACCAGCATATTTTTGAATTCTAATTTTCATTTTCATTAAACAATGGTCTTTTAATAACTTATATTACCTAGGTACATTAAAAAATAGGCAATCAACAGTCCTAGTAGTAGTAGTAGTAGTAGTAGTAGTAGTAGTAGTAGTAGTAGTAGTAGTAGTAGTAGTAGTAGTAGTAGTAGTAGTAGTAGTAGTAGTAGCAATTGAGGGGAGGTTCCGAAACCTGGCAAGTAGAGCAACGGCGATCCTTTTTGCCTATCCCAACCACTTTAACCATCTTGGTCTTTACCAAAACGTCCTAACCTGATGAATGCAAGTATGTCGCTCCAGGCCAGGGCCTTCCTTTTGGAGAATCGCCGATCCCAGCACCTGCTGCTTGAGTATACCCAGAGCCTCATAGGTGTCTAGAAAGTGCAGCGGGGTCCATTCTTCCACCAGGCATCCAGCACAGATTGGATCTTCTTTGACACCGATCAGGGCTAGGTGCTTCCTCAGTTTGTAATGTCTAATCAGTAGCTCAATTAAGGAGTTTATGACACATCGTCTTCTGTCCATCCACTCTAGCCTAGCCTTGCTTGGCCACGCTGTAAAGTAGTAAAGTCCATAGCTTGGTTGCACCGCCATTGCTCCTAGGAGCGACGATCAGCCTACTTGTTTAGTGCAGATCCTACCTGCTGTTTAGTTATTCTTATGGTCGGCTCAGGTTCAAGGGATGGATCTCAGCTGCATGTCTGGCACATTCATCTGCCAACAACAGTCCTAAATATTGTTAGTAATTTTGAGAGTAAAAGGTGTTGTAATTACATGTAATGTAAATACATGCACCGCTTAGAGCAAAATAATGATGTGCTCGATGGTAGAGCATTAGAAAATAATGCAGATTTAGAACTTGTACTCCACGTAGAAGAAAATAACATCGCTCCACAGTACTGCGCAAATTAAATAAATATAAATATCACACCAAAAAGTCATGAATTGAGAAAAGGTGTTGAAGTACGGCTATTGCAAACTTTTGTTTTAAAGTTATCGGAAAGGGTAGTAACGAAAGGGAATTCGCACGCAATATTTGTTTTACTGACAAATTAATGCTCTATTAAGTTAAACAATGAACCATAATATGTTGGAAAAAGAATATTTTTTGGAACTTTTACAAAATCAAATATGATCTGCATTAGAGGAAGTTGCTTCTGAGAATGAAGATATTTGGTTTCAAATGGACGAATTTTCTGCGCACCATGGGCGAGAACTAAGGGATTAGCTGCCCATACACCAGCATTCTTTCCCGTCATTCTTTCCTTCCACATTCTTTCCTTTTAAGAAATTGACATGAAACAAAACTTTTTCTATACCTAAATGAAGCGTAAGGCCGTCATCTCTTACTCCACTAACGATCGATAATATTAAAAGGAAAGAACGTGAAAGGAAAAAACGTCGGGAATGAATGCTGGTGTATGCTAGGCTATTATGTCCGAAACGTTTTCGATGGACGCACAATATGAATAAATTACGCTATAAATTTGCTAGTTATTTATAAAAATGTGCGTTATCACAATTTGGAAAAACTAAATATTTCAATTTCAGGGATATCCAATCGAATCTTTGCTGCAACTTAGTAAGAACTGAATTTTATCACTGATTAGGATATTATTGGCATCAGTAAACGGAAGATTATTTGAACATCTGATTTAATTTAAATTAGTTGTTTAAAAAGTGTTGTTTTTCACTTGTTTCAAATGCTCAAATAAATAATAAAGTTCTAATTATTTCGTTTTAAGGAGTTGCGTTAAATTAGTACCTACAATCATTATTGTTTCTTGAATACTATAAAACATGTCAAAACTAATTAAAAATAAAACGTCTAAAAAGAGCTGATATTATTATAATTACTGCTGGTTTCATTGTGTTATGTATCAGAGACGTATTTAATTTTTTTAAGAATTTGATGAAGGGATTTTTATAAATAAGTATTAATTGGCCTATGAGAAAATAATATAATTTGGTATGCGAGTCCATAATACAATGGCCATCAAAAACCTCTAATATAATTACGGTTAGTCAATTTTGTTCATCTTTCATTCACTCACCGCTACACGTGGACATAAAAGAAAATAATTTTTACTTAATTTTCTAAAATGTACGATTATATTACTAATTTCAACATATTTTCGAAATTAACCTCTCGAGGGGTTATTGGGTTTTAACCCCAACTAAAATGGAAATAACTATTCAGCAGTCAACCACAACATTCAAGATCGGCCGAAAGGCAATACTGTATATAAATATAAATTATAGTCGGTGACTAATTTAATAAACGAATATGATCCATGGGTTTTAACCCCCAATACCCCAAAAATCAAACGTTCAAATACTCTGACACTATGACCTCGACTGAAGATTCCTATCTTTATATTGTCTCACTGACATATCAATGTTTAAAAAAAAATTTATAGAAATGTTTTAAAAAAAATCATCGACACCTTCTTTCTGGAAGGCCCCTTCTTTCTTCCTCTTTTAGTTTGGTTGTGTAGACTTCCTTTATTAACTTTTTTCACATGCTCAGCATGTTTTAACTCTCCTCAATTTTCTTCTATACGTCATTTCAATACCATGAAAGCTCCATTAAGGTTTTATACCATTTTCTCTTCTGCTAATACCATCAGCACTATATAAAAAATTTTCTGTCTCCTGAAGATGAACGTTTCTACGTTCGAAACATGTAGAGATCCCTAAAGAATCTATTTCTATTAAATTTTGTGGAGGAAGACTTTAAGTTTTTCTTTCTTCCCTACATTTTCAACTCCACTTTAAATATGGACTACTTCTTCAAACAATTACAGTTAAGTTAAGAGCTGAGCCAATATTTGAGGGTAGCAAAACTGACGTGGGATCGCTTTTAAAAATTAACAAACCTAATTGGTAAAATCTGTTTTGATTTTTTTTAATGAAAACTAACATTCCGTTTTTCGACGATTCAGGCCGCCCCGCCACTGAAATCGTTCAGTAAAACCTTCATTTTTCAACGTTGCCGTAATTTGGATCGTTTTAATTAAAAGGTGCCCGGGCCCATAACCATCTGCCCTGTCAATCTTCCATTTCGAATAAAGGATGTAATTTTTAATGCATTACTTCGCTCCCGGCCGAACTAAACAGCGTATCATGCCCGAAACGCCCCTGGCGAATGCGCGGCAGGCACATTCGGGATACTTCGGTAATTATTGTTATTTATGGCATTGTTATGCATTTTTTACGAGTTTAATTGGTTGTAAACGAACGAGCAAAGTCATTTTTAGGGCTGTAGTTAGTGGGAATCGCACCTTGTGCAGAAAGAACTGCCAAATAAACACAATTTCAAACTTGTTGAGGGGCAAGAACGATGGAACATCCCTGGTAAATATTCAGCCTTGCATACGGAAGAACCACTGTTTCAATCAATGTACCCAATAACGCCCTACCTACACCATCGGCATCGTTCATGCAAGTAGGGAAGAATGGGTCAATAATAGTAAGAATCTACTAAGTGCGGAGTTTGGATTCTTCACAGATGGCTCCAAGACTAAAGAAGGTATTGGAGCCGAAATATATGGTGCGAATCAAAATATAAAACTACGATGAGTCTGGGATCCATGCCGGCCATATTCCAGGCTTAGGTTCGTGCTATTGAAATATGTGCAAAACTGCTGATAAATCGACAGTACGCGCACACACAGAACAATTAAGATATTATCTGACAGTCAAGCCGCTCTAAAAGCCCTTGAATCGAGATGATGTACTTCAAAGACGGTATGGAGCTACCGCTGAACTAAGCTTAAAAAACAAAATCACGTTAATATGGATTCCGGGACACATATGTCCGGAGGGCAATGAGGTTCACCGGACCCGAGCCGGCTACGGCCAAAAGATCGATTTTGGAAGAAGCAACAGATAAGTGGACTGGCTGAACTTACCAGGCCTTACCGGAACACATACTGTGCGCCTGCCCTGCAGCAATTATAGAATCAGATTCACCCTATTCGGCGAAGTGACACTGCTGCCGGAAAACATGAAGAATGTCTCCCCCCAATACAATTATTAACTTCATTAAGAAGCTAGATCTATTGGGAGAAATGTAAACAAGATGTGAGCCACAATAGGTCATACGGTCGCAGTGGAGGGTTAAATGTAACCCACTCACTTTCAACCTAACCTAACCTAAGTACCGATATTTGACAGTCGCTACCTGATTCTTGAGTACTAGTACAATCCAATAAAGCTCTATCACTCTCACTGCCCATTTGCTAAAAGTCGTCGGAGACCTATTGTTTTTAGAAGTCAAAAATATTGTTGAAAAGTTTTAAAATCTTCCAACTTTTCAGATAAAATACTCGATATTGAATAGTATCGATACGTTTAGAACGAAACTTTTTAGGTATCGATACATAGAGTGCGGTTAATTTTCGTTCAATTATTCTTTCTGGCATATTTCTCAAGGTAATATTTGCAGATGAAAAAACTTTCTTTTTTTTTAAATCCCCAGAAAAATTATAGGTTCATAGAAAAGGTTAGAAATTCCCGTAAGTAATCCAAGGGATTTGAGAACAACACTTTTTAAATTGAAGAAATAGTCCATACTTTAAGTGGAGTGTAAATTTGAAGTCTTCCTCCAATAGTATATTTAATTAGGAAGTTTAAATTCCCTACATGTTTCGAATGTATAAACATTCATCTTCAGAAGAATAAATAAAAATTAGAAATCCAAAAGGTGCATTCAGTTTTAACGGAGATCTTAGTTATTAGTTAAGTAATTTTTAAAACTTCAAACTACCAATAATAATAAAACTTAGAAGGGAGAGCACTCGTAAAGTATAGAATGAATCAGGACACAAAGTCAGAAAAAGTTTGCATTGAGGCCGGCTATGTTGTATAAATTAAAAAAATATATATTGTTAATAATATCAGATCCTCCTCAACTATATTTTTTTTATTCCTCGGTCGGTCTGGAGCCGGCCATCAACCTGATCGCGGACGGACCACTTTTTTTCGTCGCTTTTCTGAACAAGGTTATGGAGTTTACCGTTTTAAGGACAGGACTTAGCTAGCGCAACAATTCGCTATAACCATATCATCAGAATTTATACGAAGTATTAGATGTCCAATTAGAAGGTATCAAACTCGAACGCGTGGGACAGAAATAGGCGTTACCAATTTTAAATGAAATATCAATTTACATTGAATGCTATAAGCGATTCCGCATGGTGGGTTCCCGAGTTAGACCGGCTGAAGACACCCGTGCATTGTTCCACGTCGATTTGTTATTCTAATTGAGGGGTCCGACTAGGTAAAAGCTGTCATCAGATTTCAGCTCACCGTATGCAGAACCAAACCGGGTACGTTAATAAACGAAGAAAGATTCTATAAAGTTCTATAATATATATATATACAGCGTTATGATAAAGAAACGGGTCAGTCTTTTATAGAACAGTGTTTTTATTGGTAGTAATCAGTTCCATTAGCAACACAGTCTTGTTGAATTAAACTACTCTTAATACAGCAATTTTGTGAAGAAATCAAGCGTATCTGCTCAACGCGACGCATTTTGTTTCCAGTAAAGCGCTTTCTGTACAATTAAGAAAGCAGAACAGCGTCCACAAAAACGAACTGTATCCGTTAGAACCTATAATCCGCAAGACGTTGGTAGGGGTTCGTAGCGATCGGCAATCGCCCCGCACCGTATTATTAGTTTTAACGTATATTATGTTACGCAGGTCACATCGTTGTTCAGAGTCTTTTAGCAGTCTGTCTGAATTTGAATTTTATTGATCGTACCAATACCTGTTTCAATTAATTTATTTTTATTTTGTATTTAGATAGAGAGAGATAATGCAATAGAAGATTCTTATTTCGTACCAACCCATCATTAGTATTGGACTTTATATTCTATGGACGAATTTTACCATCTCAGTAAACCATATATGAACAATATCTAGAATTGATTGTAAAATTTGAAAATGTAAAAATATACAATATGTTTTATTAAAAGAATTAAAGTTGATACACGTAGCATTTTTATGATCCACCTTGTATAACATCTTATTTTTTTAAAATACATTTCAAAAAAAATAATTTGACGGGTCCGAGCGATTCCTGATTAACTGGGCGGGTATTCTATATGAAAGGCTGATCTGTTTCTTTATCATAACCCTGTATAGCAGCAACGTGTTCTGTCTCGGTAAAGTTAGCAATAAAAAAAAATCAGTATTAAACAGAAATGCCTTAAAACAGCACCTTTTGATGACAATCGTAACCTCTGATTAGGAAATTTACCTACAATTTTAAATTTTTGGTAAAACAGGTCACCCAAGCAATAAAACACAGGCATTATGTTTCCTTGTTAGGTAGGTAAGCCTTTGTTTAGAATTTGTAAGCTTCTGGAATTTGGTATAATAATTCAATATATTATGGTATATTTCACGACTTCACCGTATCCTTTATCAATTGCTAAAGACTAATTGGCTTCGTCAATAACACGGGGTTCAGTTATCCATCCCGTGTTTCTCATTGATATACAGAATAAAAATCATATATCTTTTATATAATAAGTTAACAGTTCCGCCCCTGTTGCCACATCTTCTTTTAACAGTCACAACAGAATAAATCACCCAAATAATGACCAGGTAGGCAAATACTAATTTCACGGTTCCATTGTGTTGGTCCGATTATTTATCAGCTTTTATTTACAGTGTCACAGGACCGCGTTCTCGGACACTATTATGTTCGACTGGCCGAGAATTTATTATTTTGTGACAAGTCCGGCAGTGTTGTCAACTTTAATTAAAAAGGGTAAGTTAAATACGTTGAATTATTAAATCATTGATAAGTATTCTAGAGGGAAAGCTGAATGATATTTTGTGCGGTTATTTAAAAATATTTTGTGATTTCCCATCATCACTTTCCCCCCTTTCCTCTATCAATAACAGCTTATGTATGTTTAGAGGCTTGCTCGCTTTTTAGTTAAAAAAAAGACGACGAAAAATATAAATTTTCTTGTCTCTGATTTTTTGGTTCCAGAAACATCTACAAGCTGTTAAGAAGCCATTATATCGATGCATGGATACTAAAAGCAACATACACTTTTGCGGCTATTACCGATATCGTTATACGCGTTATCTTAATACTCGTTTCAAAGTCGGCTAGTAATAAAAAGACCATAAGTCAACCAAAACGGGTTGATGGATGCTTTTTTGATTAAAATTAAAAGCGCGGCAACCTGGCGGACATTTTTCCCTGCCAATATCGTCTTATTTATTTAAAATTTCAGTGGGAGGAAGCCCCGCGATCTTTGTTGATTTATGATCGTCTACCAAATTATTCTGAGAACTGACTTTAACGGCAAAAATTCGTGTTGCGTGCACCTTATTAAAAATTCCGATTGTGCATCGAGTTCTGCTCGAGACGAGGTATCTTTATCGCAAAATGATTGGTTATTTCTACAAAGGAAACGAAAAAAAAATCGACTTTATTACAGTTTTTGGTACTGTTGTTTGAGGATATCTTACGTGGGCTATCGATGGGAAAATATAAAGCCCTGGACTTTCCAAAATAAAAAGTCATATCGTTGATTTAAGGCTGCTTATTATTTAAACCTATATAAACTTTAGGCTGTGCCTTAGGTCATATCGCTGTTGTAGACAATGCCAAATAATAATAAAATAGTACACAAAAAAAATACCATCCACCCTGATCATCTCTATAGACGGTTTTTTGCTTTCCTTAAAGAGCTTTTACTTACTAAACTCTCCCCAACCCCTCCAGTGGTCTGATGACCTGGACCGAAAAAAAATCATCGCGCTAAACAAACTGACAAAAGCACAAAGACTAACGAACTTTGGTAAATGAAAAATATGCCCACAATAGCACTGAATACACTGCTTGGGCTGCCCAGCTCCAGAGCTGGGGCTGTACCCAGGTACAGAAGGAGGAGATAACAACATTACCTATAATGCACCATACCAGATGTTGGAAAGGTGTGTGTGATATAGAACATACTGAGGATCGCAGGCATAACCGCGAGGGAAGTCCTAATAATTTTCTTTAAAGCGACACCCGTTAAGGATTCTTTAAGGCTGTAGTACACTCTTACGATACCGAGTGTGTGACAGTGGAAGAAAACCGAAGTAATATTTACTGAGGACGCTCTGGTCTTCTACACTGTTGGATTACATGACTCGAATTAAGTTCTTTCGAGCTGGACTAGAACTGGAAAAATTGGCATCCGTAGAAGCTACCCGGTAGGTAAGTAGTATTTCAGGCAGTCTACGCTATTCTGACCACTGCAGGTCTAGTCAGAGACTGCCAAGAGCGGGTAATATATATGTGCTGAGATAGCCAAGCTACCTTCAAGGCGATATACAAACCCAGAGTTGCGTCAGTACTTGTTGAAGAGTGTGTAAATGCCCTAAAAAGGCTTGTAGGACCCCGTAACATCAAGGGAGGGCCTACTGAGGAAACTCATGACGCTGGTTGGCGTTGAGGAGGATCCAATTGGTCTTGGATGTACTTTCTAAAAAAAATGTGAGCCTCTGAGAAGGCTGAAGCATCATGTCTTTGGCTCAACTGTTTTTCGAAGAGAGGAAGTTATCTCCCTAGCCTGGAAAGACAACTTTCATAACGATAGGCGAAGGCACAGGGGTTAAAGGATACGGGATAGGCAAAAAGAATCGCCTTAGTCTTACTTGTCAGGTTGCTGAGTCTCCCCTTAACTACTTCTACTACTGCTATTACCAACCCCTAAAGGGTATTTCCTCGGTTGCACCACTGTGTTTAACCATCAGCCATAGTACGTGGCATGACTCGTCTATTTTTTCAATATCGTCCCGATGCCAAATGCAATCAACTTTTTAAAGCAGTTTTTTATAGACTAGATCTTTTGATCGCCATTATTAGATTGTGTACGGGTTTTATTTATTTAGCAGACAATACAGAAGTTTATTTATCGTTTAAAAAACAAATTGATTTTAAGCGTGTGTTTGCTATGGGATATAAAAAAACACCAACCATTTATATCGGATAATTTTGATGGTTGTGTCTTATGAATATTACTAACAGTGGCGCCAGGGAGGGAGGTAAGCGCGAATTTAGATTATCTGTAAAAGGAGAAAATTGCTAAATTAAAATTGATCCTGATCCCTCTCGTGGGTGTGGGTATAGAGCCATTAAATATAATCTCAATTATAATAATTGCCTTTCTCAAATTCTTTAGCCTAGTGCTGGTTTAGTATCTCTCTCGTACTGCACATTGAAATGTACTTAATAATTATTTATTTCAACCAAAACAAATTTGCAGCTGGTATGATCCACAGAACTGAATATTGATCGCCAGGTGTAAAATTCGTTAATCTCATTTAAAAGTCATGACGGGAACCAATAATGGACTATATTCTTGCAGCTAGAATGGAAACCCCTTAAAAAATGTTTTTTATATTTTGTAAAATTGCATGTTCGGCAAATTGCAAAAAGGGAATAATAAAAGAAATAAGAAGGGTTGGTTTTCCCATAAACTGGAGAAGAAAAGAGCAGTTTTATTGTCAATTTCGTTCCGAAATAACGTCGATATGACTGTGCGAAATACTTCTAGTTTCTCGGTAGATTTTAACAGAACGTGAATGGCACTGCTTAGGTAGGAGGTTACCTGATAAAAATATTATCAAAATTGAATACTTTATTTTTTTAACTCTTTATTTCTTTCAAAATATAAAAATATTAACCACACTTTTAACCCAATATTATTTAATTCAGGGTATTCCAGGTTTACCACCTAGGTGAAGCGGCCACCCTGGGCCAGCCGGGTTGGTGTTAGCGCTGTAAGTTTTTGGTAAAAAGTGGTGTTTTTTCAAGTTCCAAAGATTAAACTCTACCAAGTAATTTTTGACTACCTATTTACTCTCGTTCATGAAAGTCATCATATTTCTTGCAGTTTAATGATAGCTCGTATCTTTTATTTACATTTTTAATTTACTTAGTACATTTAGTTAATTTTTGGAAATTTTTAGATCAACAAACTACAATTTACAGTAGATCAGTAATTTATAGTATAATAAAGTGATTTTATTTAACAAAGAATAATTTATTGCATATTTTAATAAGAAAGGTATAAATAATAGATTGCATAATTTATTGATGAAAATTCGATTATTTTATGCAAATAATCAAATGTAAACTAAAAACTTATGTTAATTTTGAACTCCCGCTGTTACTTCGTTAAGTGTTATTGCAAACGAAAAAATCACACGTGTTTTTTCTTATTTATTTAATCCAAATATATTCTCAGATGAACAAGGTATTGATTGCAATTTATTTAAATTATCAATAATTAAGAACCCCAAAAAACATTATTAATAAACTTTTCCATTTCCTTATATTTTTTCTTACTGCACTAAAAATATTAAAAATATATTTATTATTTTCGCCTCTAGGCATTCCATAGTCGAAGAGATGTCACGGTTTAAACAAAACTGGCCAAACACAGCCTGTAAAACATTTTAAAATCGTCATAAAGACCGTTAATTCCACGTAAAATGACAAGTCTGTCTCGGATATCCTCAGATATTTTGTCAAAAATTTACAACGGTCATGCACAGGAATAAAAATGTTGAATTAAAAAGACCGAAATAATGGAGGCATGCCACAAGAAAGAAATTTTTTCACTAAGGATGTAAAGCAAATTTAGGGGACATTTGGGGGAATGTTTCATGCCAAAATAAAAAGGAGGAGTGGAATTGATATACTATTGGATGTTCCTTTAGAATCGGTTAAAATATTTCTTCTACCGAAACCTGGTCGTTAAAACTGCAAAGTTTTATGTAGGTTGCGTTGAGTCTTATTTTGCAAAAGTGGTGCAATTTACAAAATATGGGTAAAAAATAAAAATTATCTTATGCAGCTGAAATTTGCATGTGGGCTAGAAACTGCATTTAAAAAAAAGGTAGTGTAGCTGTCACATATTATAGTATTAAACAGTTGTATAAAGAGTATGTGAATTCTTATAAGGAATAAAATACTTTTTTCTCAGTGTGTATTCTTGCTTACTTTTAATTCCGCAGCAATATCTCCTTCATTAATTTATTCATAATCTCCTATATTTGTTTAATTATTATTAGTTAACTTATTGCAATACAATATAAAAAATAATAGTATGCGATTTAATTTTGTGAAAGTAGTCCATCTCTCAGTGGAGTGATATTATAAGGGAAAATAATAACACAGTCTGCTCCACTAGTTTAATCGAAGGAAATTAAATAATCCTTAGACCGTACATGTTTCGAGGGCAAAAACCTTCATCTTCAGCGGTATATTGCCAATTGGTTACATGAAGATAAATCCTGACATTGTTTGGTGGTTGAGAAAACTAAAAGAAAAATATTTTTTGAACATTTTTTTGAGTGAACTGTGTCTAGAAACCGTTTGGCTTTAGCACGTTTCCAAAATGAAATCAACAATTTTCCTACAAACGCTTTTAAAAGCACGATTTAAAACTAAAATTTAAAAATTTTTCACTACATTTAATTATTTTTAAAATGCAAAAAATTATGAATTAAATTTTTTTTCTTTTCTGTTGTAAAGGTAAGAAATATTTTTACACACATTTAAATTTCACTCATTTTAACTCATTTTCTCCTTTATAAATTATCAAAGTAAAATAAGTTTTAATCACTCAAAAAATTTTTCAAAAAATATTTTTCTTTTAGTTTTCTCAACCACCAAACAATGTCAGAGTTTATCTTCATGTAACCAATTGGTAAATATACCGCTGAAGATGAAAGTTTTTGCCTTCGAAACATGTACGGCCTAAGAATTATTTGATTTCCTTCGATTAAACTAGTAGAGCAGTGTTATTATTTTCCCTTAAAATATTATTTGACAAGTAATGATAACAAATAAAAACTTACCAAATTTGTTTGTCCCAGTATTTTTAGGCCGCATGGTACTACCTCGGGTTTGAACCCACGCCGTTCGGTATGAGCGGCAAATTTACTTTCGCTATCACCGCATTTTTGATACTGAAATTGTTATCAAAAATATTGAAATTGAAGTAGCCACAGAAATAATAAACTTTAAAATGGCATTTTGTTAAAATCAAATTTTACTTTGGTTCTTAGTGATCTATATTTGACCTAAACTGATCTTGATCAAAAACGCTAAATAAATTACCGAAATTTTTACGGTCGTGTCAGAAAACAATAAACCATCAAGAAAATTTTAATCGTCTTAACGGCCATTTTATGGGAAACATTTTATTTTATGAAAAGCATATTTCTGAGTCTGAGATAAAAAAATTAAATTTCTATAAATAAAAAAAAACATGATCCAAATTATCTACGGTTAATGTGATCAACTGTGAGCATAAAAGTTAATGTAGTTTTATCGAAAATTAACCATAACTGAGAATGCAGGAAGAATGTTTGAAAGGTAGGTATTCTTTAAAAATGATCGCATGATATGAGGCTAATTTTTTTCAGTAGAGAATTAGTGTTTATAATTTAAGATTTTTGCTGGATTTTGGTTTTTGTGCAGTATATACGCCTGATTCTCACAGGTGCAAAATAAGTGATTTTGAAAAATCATTTATTTTTAATAAATTTACAAAAAGAATAACTATGGGAGCCACGCTGCTTATGGCAAATGGTTTCGGCATTCTGAGTAAAAGTGACCATGGCCATAATCCAACCGTATTACTAGTTTTTGAGTTATGGCCTTTTAAAATTGGTAATTTCCTACTTTGAGATTTTCTGAATCGCCTGGAGTTTTCCCTTGTTTCTTAAAAACTATTAACTTTCTTCTTCTTCCTTTCACTTATAGAAAAATAAAATTTGTACAGGATGTTGAATAATTTATAGGCGGATCAAATAATTTATCAATAGCAATTTTTTGTATTTCGAAAACAAACAGCTAGATTTAATTCATATAATAATAACTTATAGTATCGAGATATAGAAAAAATAAAAGTGGGTATAGGTTGATGTAAAGTTTATGACGACTTTAATGTCTATGTTATAATTGACACATTTCACATTTAATTATTATCCAATTTGTGCCATTATTAACATAATTATTTTTTCACACATCTAAAGTTATACAGGGTAATACAGTTGCAATGATTTACACAAGTGAAAACTTTTAGAAATAGGAAAATAAAAAAAGCTGTTTGTTTAATCAAATGACAAATTATTATTGTTCAACTAAAATTGTTTTTTGGTTAACTTTTTATCTTGGCTGTTCTACACGACGCGTTTAGACTACGTTAGAGCCATAATAAAATGTTTTTTTATCATAATTTATACATTCTAAAGTTAAAATATAAAAATACTGATATTTTAATTTAACTTTAAATTAAAGTCGTCATTAGATTTTCAGATGCAGATTTTAAATTTTTTTTCCATAAATAATACACCAGACAATATACTCTACTTTAACCTATACCCATTATTTGTCTTTATACCTTGGCGCTACAAAATTTTCAAATATGAACAAAATCTAGCCGTTTGTTTTCAAAATACAAAAATTGATTTTTTTTCGATTTTGATAATTTTTTTAATATTATTAACTATTTGATCCGCCTATAAATTATTCAACATCTTGTAAAATATTTTATGCCTTTATAAGTGACAGAAAATTTAAGGCCCAATTTTCCACCAACAAAAAAAAAACAAGAAAGTTAATAATTTTTAAGAAACAAGTGAAAACTCTAGGCAATACACAAAATACCAAAGTAAGAAAGTACCTTTAAAAGGCCACACGAAGAAAAAACCTTTTATTCCTTATCTTATAAGAATTCACATACTCTTTATACAACTGTTTAATACTATATGTGACAGCAACGCGCTTTTCTACTGTAAGAAAACGAAAATTGTTAAAAATCAGTACTGTAGTTTTCAGAAATTTAAATAGCTTCTAGTGTTGTTTAACATTGCATATATAATTATCTATTACGCAGATTAGGTAAATAGTAAAAATAAATTAATTGAAACAAGTATTGGTACGATCAATAAAATTCAAACTCAGAGAGGACAGCTAGAAGACTCCGAACAACGATGTGACCTGCGCAACAAATGCGTTAAAACTAATAATACGGCGCGCGGCAATTGCCGATCCCTACGAACCCCCACCAACGTCTTGTGGATTATAGGTTCTAACTGATACAATTCGTTTTTGGAGACGCTGTTCTGCTTTCATAATTGTAGAGAAAGAGCTTTACTGGGAATGAAATTCGTCGCATTGAGAAGATACTACTTATTTCTTAACAAAATTGCTGAATTAAAAGTGGTTCATCATTCAACAAGACTGTGCTGCTAAGGGAACTGATTATTCCAATAAAAACATTGTTCTAGCAAATCTGGAATTGATATAACACTAAAGAGGGTTCAATACACTATAGCAATTTATTTAATATTCAAAAAAAATTCAAAAAAAAATCGAAAATTCAAAAATATGTTTATTTTCATTAAACAATAAATACATGATTAACAATAAGTAAATAACATAAACAAATATATTGAAAATTGCGATCATCAATAAAAAATTTGTGAAAAGTAAAGGCACACAGCAGATTTGCAAAGCATAATGCTTGACTGCTAATGCGCGTACTCCAAATCTACTACATAAGATTTTGAGTATCAATTTATCAAAAATTTATAGATATATTTTTAGATACTACAGAATTTAATATAATGAGGTATTTACTAATACTTTTAATTGTGATAGGGAACTATCTACTTACTTTAAGTATGTTATTTTTTAACTTCGTTAATTTAAAAAATATAAAAATTGCAAAGTAAGCAAATAAGCGAAATCGATATTGTAGGCACAGGAGCAAAGAACCTTAGAGCAATTTTGTTTTCTAGATAATTATTGGAGAATTAGCAATAAGCCATTTCATTAAACCAGTTTTAAATCTTACTTGACGAATTATACTTTTAAGATTTTGTGGAATAATGTTAAATAACCTGAATCCGACATATTAAAAAACTCTTTGTCTCAACGACGTGGAACTTTTAGGCAATTTTTTATTATTATCAACGTGAAACCTAGTTTGATAGCTTGGTGTATGTGGCAAGTCAGAATAATTAGTTCTAATTAAATATAGTAGGGAATTTTTGTAATAAATATTTCTAACGTCTAAAAAATTTGTAAATCCGAACAGCTGATCAGTGGGGAATCTCATAGTTAGACCATAAATAGTTTTAATAATTCTTTTTTGCGCAACTTCCAAAGGTTTAAGGGTATTTTCATAAGCTCCTCCCCATGCAGTTATTTCGTAGCTTCACAGAGACTGAACTAAAGCAGAATATACTGTTCGCATACAACTTATGTCAGATATTTTTTTGATATGTTTGAACAGATAAAATAAGGATCGAAGTTTCTTAGTAAGTTGCTCTATATGATGGTTCCATTTTAAATGATTATCAAATAATATTCCTAAATAATTAACAGAGTCAGATTTTTCTAAGTTCCAAATATTTTCTTTTCTAAATGGTAAATCGACATTTATTTGCTCATTTTGCGAAAGGCCTGAGATATTACTTGCAAAGGGTAAATACTTGGTTTTACTTAAATTAATGGTCAACAAATTATCATCCAACCACCGCACATTTTTTTGTAAATTACAATTAATTTTTTGTTCGACTCCTTCCCATGTGTTACTTTCAACAAACAAAACAGTGTCATCCGCAAAAGATATTACGTCACCAGTATAGTTCTGAATTAACAAATTATTTATATAAATGTTGAATAGTATTGGACCCAATACTGTCCCTTGCTTTACACCATACTTAATTTCCTGTAAACTACTAAATTCTTGTTTTACTTCAACTTTTTGTCTACGATTTAAAAGATAGCTGCTTAGTAGGGAAAGTGCCGGACCGCGAATATCTATGTTCTCTAATCTTGACAAAAGTCTGCGATAATCCACAGTATCAAATGCCCTTGCCAAGTCCAGAAACACGGCGGCACAACATCTATGTGAGTCGAGATTTGCATTTATTTTACTAGTTAATAATGGGTTAATAAAAAAAAAATTGTGTGTGCTTAAGACCATACGACAGAAGTGAAAACTTCAACAAGGTGAAATTAACAATATAAAATACAATTTTTCAATTTTGTTTCTTTTAGGTTAGGTTCGTAAGCAATCATAAAAATAACATAAACTTGGATACGGGATAATTTTACTGCATACGAAAAAAGATATTTCCTAAAATTGAACAACCCTTGAATTTTTACCTCTTCAACAGAAGTCAGAAATCATAATAAATTAGGTCTACGAAATAAGCAATTACGGTAAACCTTACTTCACCCTACGTAAATATATAATTTAAAAAATGCCAGAACATACCTGAGACGCAGACGAGTGTCTATACCTGTTAATATTCTGTGGTCTATACAACGCACACTGTTTGCGGCATGCTCTTGCATATAACGTTCATTCGGGTCAGGGTCAGTTCGGATTATAATGTTGAATATAGCAGTTGAATTCGAGCGTTACACAGCCAAGTGTGACGCGTGACGGCGACGCGTGACGGCTCAGTTTAATTCAGTGCCCACAAAAAGTGCTAAACGCGCCTAAAGAAGTTTTCACTTCAAAAATAAGCTATCAATACAAACTATGTCTTAGCAAACCTGTTGTATTAGATCATTTTCCTCAGTGCATAATTCAAAAACTAGTCATAGGATTGCATTACGACCATGGACGAAAAAATCTGAATACTATAAATTTAGAAAAACTAGCCAAAAGCCATTTCCCAATGGCAGTGTGGCTGGTTTGGTTAAGCTGGTGACACTAAATCGTTACGTAACTGTAATCGATTGATTGTTAAAGACACAATTTTAACGGTTCCTCTCATAGTATCAATTTATTGAATAAATGAAGAACAAACAAGAGTAAAGAAAATATAATACCGATCATTATAACGCAGTCAACTAATTAAGAAAAAAAAACTCGTCGGCAATACAGCCGCACTCATGCCACTAGAAAATATTTCTAGTTGATAGCTTTTCATATCGTTCAAAATGTACATTAACCGTATCTAATAAGAGATTCTGTATCTCAGATAATGTCAAAGAATCCGCTTTTGAAGTTTTAAAGGTAACTTTATAAATAATTCACTTTATCTGGTTCATAAAAATACATTAGGAGTCCGGGCTCGCAGCATCACTGTAGTACTGTCAAGACATACTTTTAACAGGAATCCTTATTGTCGATCGAGAAAGGACTGAGGTCGGATAGTTTAGAGCTTTTAGGACTTTGTTGCGACACAAACATTTTCAAGGTATTTAAGAGTGTAGGTGCTAGAATAGCACAACAAAGAAAAGATCGGTTAATTTGGCTTTTTGCCGTCATCTGAAGGTCTGTTTTATATAAAAACTACTCGCAAGAAAATTCTTGCAAAGCTAATAAATAATACGGGTATGAATTTCTTCAATTGACTTTTATAAATTTTTAATGAGTACTTGAAGAGCGAAATATATTAACATTATTACATTTTTATGCTGTCAGCTATGTGAGGGCAAAAATATTATAAATTTTTCTGTGTTCTTGCTTCTCGATTTTTTAAATCTACCTGAGCTGTCATAAAGTCAAAAAAACGGCAGCATGCCCATGTTGTAAAGGTACGCTATAAAAAAATAATATTTAAGGTTAACAATAATGAATAGTAATCCAATGGAAATTGATCAAAACGGATGTAGGTCAAAAAATAAAATAATAAATTGAGATTATTTCTACTCTACTATCTTGATCTTGTCTAAAAACTGGTAAATAACGTTTTCAATAGTTTTATGTAAAAACTTTCTATATACAGTGTGACCATTAAAGTCCGCATCATTTATGGAATTTTATTTATTAATAGCTTTATTCGAAATTTGAATAGTCACGTGATTCGCATTATCTGTCAAATTTTAATTTTTTCCAAAAAATAATTTAAAAGTAGGGTTATTTCTGAAAGTATCGAAAACAGTTTTTAGAAGAAGTTTTTTAAATGCAGTTTCTAGCCCATATGCAAAATTTCAGCTGCATAAGATAATTTTGATTTTTTTACCCATATTTTGTCAATTGCACCATTTTTGCAAAATAAGACTCAACGCAACCTACATAAAACTTCTTAGTTTTGACAATCCTTTATTTCAGATACATTTTCTTTAAAGAACCGCCATATTAAATGTGTGTTTTTCCACAAAACCAAAATTGGGCTATTAAAATTTGGTTGCATGCGATGCAAAGTTTATTTGTTTTTGACCCTGTATAAGGTAACTTCATAAAATAAGTATTTTTGAATAGGTAGTTTGTGTTTGAAAATAATACACACACCTTAATATTAAGACAAAAAAGAACACAGTGTCATCAGTAAAGTGTTCATTAAGTGGAAAATAAATTTTTGTGGTGAGTAAAAAATCTAAATTATCTTCTGCACCTGAAATTTTGCATGTAGGCTAGAAACTGCATTTAAAAAAACTTTTTCTAATTAGAAATAACCCCACTTTTGAATTATTTTTTGGAAAAAATTAAAATTTGACAGATATAATGCAAATCACGTGACTACTATTTTTTACTAAATTTTTATCTCGATCGAAGCAGAACTTGATTCCAAAGTCAAACTTCAAATAAAGCTATTAATACAAAAAAATCCCATATGATGCGGACTTTATTGGTCACACTGTATGTGAAACCAACAAAATTATTCGCCGAAGATCGATCAAGGAGATAAATTGAAAAATCTTAATCTTTATTTGTTGATATGTTCTTAAAATAGGTTTAATTTATCTGTATACAGGGTGTCCGGAAAGAGGAGGTCCATTAACCATAATATATTCCTTGAGCATAAATAATTTGACTTTTATAATGCCATTTTTCATTTCTGACCCTTTCAAAGTTTAGGAACTGATTTTTTTGGATAATTCGAGCATTAAACAAGATATAAATTTGAAATTTTGGTACATTGCTTCACCATAAAGAGTTACATCTTTTGAGAAAATAATTGTCAAATATTCACAATAGATGGGGTTAAGTAACCGCTTACCCGGCATATTTTTTAATACTTAGCCAGTGACTTCATCCTTTTAGGTAATGATTTATTTTTTATTATTATTTGACTCTTATAAAGTTTCGATAAAATGATACGTTTTGGAGATAATTTGAAAAGTATGGGCCTTAACTGATCCTAACGCGACAATCTCATAATTTTCAAATTTTATTTTGTGGCATATTTTTAAAATAGGTAGTGTTCAAATTAATTTCGAAAATAATGACTCCGTTGTCAATAATATGTCACTACTCGTAGGTTTATTTAAATAATTCTTTGTGCAGCCGCACCGCGGTGTTTTAATTAATTTTAAGTAGTCTTAAGTTATTTTCCAGCTTGTAGATGAGACAAGAGTCATTTAATTTTACTTGAATTCTACAAATTCCCGCCAATTTTTACAACGCAAACCTGTCCAAGGTCCGGACAGTACACATACCTCAGTCTTTAGTGCCTTTTTCTTAACTTGGAAATATACAACGGCAATTTGCATTTTTAACCGACGATATACGCAGAGCCGGTGCATAAATTGACCCGTCCACCCATCCTCATACCTACGTGTTTCTCCTTTTCTTTCGGGTTTAAAAAAAACTTCATATAGGTCCCTTGGAGTTTTTGCAAATGATACTTGACAAAAAACACGTATACCTTAACCTTACACAGAAAAACACATATAGGTACAGTGTCACCAGTAAAGTCCGCATCATATGGGATTTTTTTTATTAATAGCTTTATTAGAAATTTGACTTTGGCATCCAGTTCTGCTTCGATCGAGATGAAAATTAAGCAAAAAAATAGTATTATCTGTCAAATTTTAATTTTTTCCAAAAAATAATTCAAAAGTGAGGTTATTTCTGAAAATATCGAAAAAAGTTATAAGAAAAGTTTTTTTTAAATGCAGTTTCTAGCCCACATGCAAAATTTCAGCTGCATAAGATAATTTTGATTTTTTACCTATATTTTGTAAATTGCACCACTTTTGCAAAATAAGACTCAACGCAACCTACATAAAACTTATTAGTTTTGACAATGCTTTATTTCAGATACATTTTCTTTAAAGTACGTATGTGTGTTTTTCTACAAAATCAAAATTTGGTCGCATGCAAAGTTCATTTGTTTTTGACCCTGTAAAAGGTAACTTCATAAAATAAGTATTTTTGAAAACGTAGTTTGTGTCTGAAGGTAATATACGCCTTAATATTAAGACAAAAAGAACACAGTGTCTGTCATCAGTAAAGTGTTCATTAAGTAGAAAATACATTTTAGTTTAACTTAACGTAAAGTTTATATATTTTCAACGATTTAATTTAAAACCCCTTTACTTTATTTTTTATTTTTTTACATTCAGACACAAACTACGTTTTCAAAAATATTTATTTTATGAAGTTACCTTATACAGGGCAAAAAACAAATAAACTTTGCATCACATTCGACGAAATTGTAATAGCCCAATTTTGATTTTGTAGAAAAACACACATTTAATATGGCACTACTTAAAGAAAATGTATCTGAAATAAAGCCTTGTCAAAACTGAGAAGTTTTATGTAGGTTGCGTTGAGTCTTATTTTGCAAAAGTGGTGCAATTTACAAAATATGGGTAAAAAATAAAAATTATCTTATGCAGCTGAAATTTGCATGTGGGCTAGAAACTGCATTTAAAAAATATTTTTCTAATAACTTTTTCGATATTTTCAGAAATAACCCCACTTTTGAATTATTTTTTGGAAAAAATTAAAATTTGACAGTTAATGCGAATCACGTGACTATTATTTTTTTGCTTAATTTTCATCTCGATCGAAGCAGAACTTAATGCCAAAGTCAAATTTTGAATAAAGCTATTAAAAAAAAATTACATATGATGCGGACCTTACTGGTGACACTGTAGTAACGCCAGTTCTATTCCAGTTTTTTGGTATCTAATGTTGGGCCTAACATTATTAAAAAAAAATCCCTGCAAAAATTACCAACTTATGCTTTCCGAACAAATTAAATTTTATTTCTGCGATCACGCAAACGGACATGTTTATGGTAATTGAACGGGCAGAACGCAACCAGTAAAAGTTAATATTGGATTTTATTCGTTGGGAAGACGGCAGTCTTGCCAAATTTATCGCTTCTAATGTATGTAAAATGACGGCCAAGCGGCCAAAAATGTCCCTCGAGATCGTTCAAATTAAGATAAAATGTGAAAATATTCATTTCTTTTAAGTTATGTGAACGTTTTGGGGGTCCGAGTAACGGTTCTGGACGTTGCTGCCAACCTGCGAAATGAGGTTTACGACGAAAGGCCTTTTTTGTGTTTATGTTATATTCGACATTTTTTGGAACGACACAAGGATAGGTTTTAGTACATTTGCTCAAATTTAAAAGTAGTTTATGAATATATGAATGGTTATGGATAAATAGAGAACCTTAGATTACAAGTTTTCGTTTATAAATCGAATTTACGAAGGCATCGTGACAACCAAAATAATTTTGAAACTATTCATCATACTTTACCACAATTCCTAAAAAATACAGGCTTTTCTAATCTTGATGATGTTCTGAAAGTACAACAGAAGATATATTTTTCTTTTGGTTCGTCACGTAAGATTCTAAATATCCGAACCTTAAAAAGTTTTTATAAAGTTTCGTCATTTCATTTCTGTTCAGCCATAACTTTTGGCGTTTTAAATAATACATCATATTACTTTTAGAAGAACTAGACATTAAATTTAGAAAATGTAGTGGCTGCTCGGACGAAACTCCACCATGTCAATATACAACAAACTACTGCTGTATAAACAAGTCCTCAAACCGGTATGGACATATTATATGGTATCTCTGGGGTTGGTTGTACAAGAAAATGCAATTCAGATATAGTGCAGAGATTCTAAAACAAAGTATTAAGGAGCATTGTCAATGCCCGCTGGCATTGCAGAAATAGTGACCTCCAAATGGACTCCGTCATCCAGACCATTAAAAAATTTGCCAAGAGTGATGAATAGAGTTCCTCAACGCGTCAACATCGAAGCCATCCAGCTCCTCAACAATACGCACCAGATCAGAAGACCTTTCGAGTTAGGGTAATTTGTGATAATGGAAAAGCAGAGAACAGTGCTTGTGTACACATTAATATTGATTAACAGAATTGTACCAAATCGAGTTTCATGCACCCTGTATAATTTATAAACTTTATTAAAATATAAAACTTACTTTCACACAAAAAAGTATCCTCTTAATCTAAGATCATATTTTTTTGCCACATATGAAAGTCATACAGCACTTGGATAGAGATGGATAAAGAACAATAATTACTGTTATCCTATTAAAACTGTTATATATGTCACAATTTACCTCACTAAACAGTATACATAGGCAACATAGGATTGCTTTCTTAAAGATGGTTCATAGAGATAGTTCTTATTGTAAAAAAGTAGCAAAAACATGTTGTTACAGTAACAAGATTAATTTAACAACATGTAAATATATTATATATACTTATGATGACAGTATATTTTTTCAGTGTCAACATAACAATAAAACTAAAGCAAAAACATTTATTAATTAACAACGATTCTACTCAAACCTTCATTTGTACCGCTTTCATTGCCATTTATCTGGCTAGTAGATTTAACCGCAAACTAGGCTTCTCTAGGTCCCTTTGGCAGATTTCTGAGTTTATGCAAGTTTACATTAGAAGCTCAAGAGGTTATTTTTAAGATTGAAGAAGTAGTCCATACTCAAAGTGGAGTTAAATGATATAGAAAAAAGAAAAGCACAAAGTCTTTCTCCACAATTTTTTATTAGAATAACTAGGCGAACCTAGAATAATTCATAATAATTCGACATGTTTTGAGTGTAGAAACACTCATCATCAGGAAAACAAAGTGAAAGGTAAAATGCTGATGTTGTTAGCAATAAAGAAAATAATAGTGGGATTGAGCCGTAATGGAGCTTTTAATGGTGTACAAGAGGTGTAAAATTGAATAGTCAGAAGACCGACAATCAAGACTTCAGCATACTGAAAAGTCAAGGGTTAGTGCAAAGGCACTGTTCTGGGCAGAAAAATGAGGAGAGCAACAGAAAAATTAGGGAGTTTTAAAAAACTTATTTGTGAAAATCATTATTAAGTAGTGAAAAATCTTGAGTATTATTTAGCTTTGTCAGAGACATGTGAAAGGATTGAAGTGAGATGGATAGAAAAAAAAAGTTGTTTTTCATAAAAGTCGAAGCATCATTTGGCTTAAAGTAAAATATTGTTGGGGTACCAGGCTTTTTACGGCCCAGTTACCCCGGCAAGAGTCAAAACATACATTTTTTTTTTATTTATTTATTTTACGTCGGCCTTTTCCGCAACGAGGCCAATCACCGACGCCAGGGAATTTGTCACACACTATCTGGTAATTTAGCCGAATCCCTCTTTGTCGAGGATAGGGTTCTTTAACGTGCCAACATCCATGACACGGGGCCCACAGTTTAACGTCTCTTCCGAAAGACGGCGCACCTCTTAAACCAAATTCCAAATTTAACATCGACGTTTGCCGGCACTGGAAATGGAACCCGGGCCTACGATCTGTGAGGCCGCTGCGCTGACCACCAGACCACAACGTCGACGGTCAAAACATACATATTTAGTGCAAAATTAATATTAAAAAAAAAGTTTTTAAAAAGTTTTTTGTTTATTTTTAAGAGTTATGACCGATTTTGAACTACCTGCAATCAAATTCATAATAGACTTTAATGTTCTTACTAATGTTGTTCTTTCGACACAGTGCCCGATCGGCTGTAAATCACGGCATCTTAAAAATGGAGCCTTTGCGTTGTGCAACGACTTGTTCGAAAATAATTGCAGTTAAAAGGCTGCCGTGACGCATTTCCCTAACGAACCGTGGTCTAAATCAATCCGTGGTTAATAGGTATGCCGAGTAGGCCCACCACGTGGCGTCGCAAATTTTATAATACACAGTGGCGATTGAATAAAATAGGGGAGGTTTAAAACTGCTGGTTAGCATAGGGTTACCAACTTCCCCATTTTTTCTGGATAGGTCCTGGTTTCTAAAAGTGTTCTGGTAACGTCCAGTTTCTGATCATTTTAGATTTTCATCTTGAGCGTCAATGGTCCCCGTACTAACGATTACCCAAACAAATTTATTAGTTTCGTGCAAACACGCTGTAAAAAAATGGCATTGGCAACAAGCCAAATTAAAATTTCGTTGAATTACACGATTAACCGAATAGTCGACAATACAGGCGGCACCAGGTCCAAGACCACCCTGAAATGTACGATGGTGTAGAAATGAAAAACGTAACTTTACCGACTTCTGGCCATAAAAACGTGGACATTATTTAAAGGATGACTAAAGAAAATTAAAAAATGGTCATAATTTTTGTAAAATATGATGAGGTAATATCGGTAAAAAATTTTAAAATACAGTGAGAATGCGGAAAGAGAATATAGTAAGGCGTTAATTTTGTTGGTATACAGGGCGTCGAAGAGGTCTGCAAAATATTTTAATAACTACTGGGTACAATTTTTTGAAAATTGACACATTCATATAGTTAAAAATGTCTCAGAGCTATGGGAATACATGACCTCAAGAGGGCTTAAAACAGATATTAGAAAACATTATGATGCAGCATTCGCACTGAGGAAAATGATCTAATACAATAACAGGTTTGCTAAGACATAGTTTGTATTGATAGCTTATTTTTATTAACCCATATTAAATAAATTGCTACATCAGTGTTTCTATTGGTAGTAATCACTTCCATTAGCAGCACAGTCTTGTTGAATAATGAACTACTTTTAATACAGCAATTTTGTTAAGAAATAAATTGTCTCTTCTCAATGCGGCGCATTATGTCTCCAGCAAAGCGCTTAATCAACAATTAAGAAAGCAGAACAGCGTCCCCAAAAACTAATTGTATCAGTTAGAACCTTTAATCTACAAGGACAAGACGTTGGTGGGGGTTCGTAGCAATCGGCAATTGCCGCGCGCCGTAGTATTAGTTTTAACGGATTTGTTGCGCAGGCCACATCGTTGTTCGGAGTCTTTTAGCTGTCCTCTCTGAATTTGAATTTTATTGATCGTACCAATACCTGTTTCAATTAATTTATTTTTACTTTGCATTTAAGTTTTTTTAAACTTTGCATGTCAGATAAAGCAATAGAAGATTCTTATTTCGTACAGCCCATCATTAGAATTGGAAATGTCCAATACCTATGGAAGAATTTTACCATCTCAGTAAACCATGTTGCATAATAGATAATCATTTGCAATGTTAAACGACAAGAACAATACCACATTAGAAGCTATTTAAATTTTTGAGAACTACAGTAGGTACTGATTTTTAGTGTAAGTATAAGCTTTATTAACCGTATCAAGCAAATATTATTATGATTTATGTCAAGTTTCATTACAACTGCCAGTCGAAACTAATACAGTATATAAAACCAGATTACACCCCCATCAATAGAACTTGATAATTACTGTGAATATTCATAGCGATAATGGCTATAAACCATTTCTATGGTAGCAATAACTCCTATTTCCTATTGGCTAAATTATCGTGATATTATCACTACACAACGGTTAATATAATAACTGCCCTATCCACAAGACAGGAGGAAATTTGTATTGGGCTCGGAAATATTGTATTTAATAAATATAACAATATTCTGGTGGCATCCCATGTCCAAACGTTTGGAATGAGTAATTAAAACAAATGGTGCGGCAATAAAATATTAATTAATATTTTTATATTTTTCTGCTGTTTGTAATAAATCTTAATACAAAACATATTAAATAATTATGGATATTGATAACAATGGATAAAAGGTAGAACTTACTCTTTAAAACGAATCTTTTACCATTTTATTTACGTAAGTAGCCATAAAGGTTAAAAAGTCAGATTTACCAAATATCTGGTTCGTAAAAAATGCAATTCAAAATGCTACATGGAACACCTGGTTCTGGTGAAGCGACGATACATATCTTAGTCTATAGGATTTCCGTTTTAACGAAACCGCAACAATGCGATTAAATTTTTTTTGGAACCTTTAATCACGAAAGCAATGCAACCATTAATAAAATCGTCTTTTGATGAAAGATGAATTTACGTACAGAAATGATTAAAAAGTCGTTACGATCGTACAAATTGCGAATGCAACGAGGCTCAATTTCGCAATTTCACCATCACTTCTCGAATTTAATATTTCGCTCGATCTTGTTGGAATCATGAAATCCTATACAGTGGCGTATTTATCCGGAGGACACTGGAGATATTTGTGTTTTCCTCTTTAGACCCACAATTTAGAAAATATGTGTTGTTTTTAAAATACAGAGAGTATATCGGTAAACTTTGGCCATGAGATCAGCTTCTCCACCGTAATAGTAGAGCAGAAAAAATGTGGGGGGGGGGACAAGACATCAGGCAAGTAGGCCAGGGATGCGATCCCCTTTTGCTTAGCCTAAATCGATTTACGTCGGGATAATGGCAGCCAGAACGAACCTACAGTTGGATGTGCTTTACAAACCACACAGTTAATATTTATTCATTCAAGTATCAACAGCAACAGCCGTTAACAGATAAAACTAAAGGCTCTACAGTTGTACTATTACTAGATATTCACTTCTTCTTCTTCTTCGTATTCCTATCCGAGCCGGATGCTGGCGACCATCTGAATAATCATAACTTTCAGATATTCACTAAGCTCTTAAATATATGGGAAAATCCAAATACCCTCTTTTAGATCTAGTGCGGACTCGATTTATTCCAAAAGGAAATTGACTAAACACCTCAGAATTATCAATATTTTCCTATAATAACTTAAATAGTGTAATTAGACATATTTTAATTGTTTTTTTTTGCAAGGACAGTCTGGGGATAAGAACCATATTTTCAAATTTTGATCAGCTATGGTGTAATTCTATTAATAACATTGATGAGTAAACCCGATCGACTATCAGAGTTAGTAGTACAGAATATTCGTGTGCCCCCGGAACCACTTTCCAGATACGTCAATGTACCTTTACGAAAGCAGTTTGAAAAAGGCGGCTAATTGAATGATTGCTAGGCTAGAGGTTCTCGGGTACCGGTTCGAAAAATGGCGGATGAGATGTAGGTATAGCGAGCCGATAATTTAGGCGTTCGACAAAGAAAATGATATGTTTGGCCGGTGCGACGAGATAACAAACAACTGGCCCGTAGTCGTTTGCAACGGGCTGATTGACGTCAGCACTTTGTCTGTTTAGCGCACGGTGACGACAACAAGGAGATTTTGCACTAGATATTACAACATCGAAATCAATAATAACTTTATTTCTGTCTTTTTCTCTGTTTATGTCCGTCCATCCACTTTTAATTACTTGAAAATCGAACTTCTAACTTTTCCTTTAATCCCATTCATTGGTCAAAAAAAAAAAATTGTTTCACTTGGACAACACAACCGCACACATTTTGAGTAGTGATTTGATCAATGATTTAGTTAAAATTAAAGTAAATGACCTGTATAAATCATCTCGAGCAAGTTCTCTTAAACAAAGAACATTCAAGGTGTTAAATTGTATGTTATCTACAAAAACCATTCCCATTTTTTTTAAATCCTTCAATGATAAATCATTATTCTCAGTAGAATTATTATTATGCCCAATTACCTTGTTGGTAAAATCCAATTATAAATTTAACATAACCAAACAAAACAGCAAGACCTTATAAACCACAACTAAAAGAAACCCAAGTATTGTTTAAAAAAAACTCCCAAGAACCAAACAATCAAAATTTAATAAACAGAGAAGAATGCAATATTTTAATATCAATAGGAACTTGTGAAATGGTTGCATTTATTTTAATGCGATTCATTTGGGTTCTTTTGAAAAATGCTCACACCTACATAGTTAGGGATTTGACTTCTTGCAAGTCATATTGCAAAATTAAATTTGTAAGTCGCAGGTAATAATAGTATTTAAAATCGGTAATAAGGACTTAATATAAAATTTATAAATTTTCATTACAAATGTGGCAATATAAAAATTAAAACCTCACATTTTCAAAACGTATTTATTTAGTATTATAATGCCGCTATAGAAATTGCTAGCTTATATATTTACCTGAGGTCCCATAAATAGGGGGCCATAAAGTAACAGGAGATAGTAGACTTGAAAATAGGATATTTATTTCTTATGATAAAATATCCACGGTTAAATAGATACAGGGTGATCCCAGTATTTTTCATATCTAATTTTAAAATACCATCTAGAATCTAGAGGATGTTAGTTAGACAATATGAGATTGGTAAATTCTCGAATATATATTTAACTCTCACATTTTTGACCGCTTCACCTCAAATTATGAAAGAGGGGTTATTTATACCGTGCGAGAAAAAATGATTTGCATCAAAGAGGGCTTGGATTAAAAAACGTAAGGCTTGGTTTAGATCACAATGATATGGGGACGATATATTTAACCAAATCTAGGTTAAAATTTTGTCAAATTCATAGTATGACATGATATGCCAAACTAATGAGTAATATAATAAGTAGACAATAGGTACAAATTTATTTTTGTTGTTTAAAAAATTAACAAAGTAAGAATACACAGAAAGAAAAAGAAAAATAATTACATGAATTGCTGAAATTGGCCACCGCCATGCTCCAAGCATAAATACACACGTCTCTTCACATTTTCGAAAGTGTTGACCAGCATCTCTGATTTCCTGGAATACTTGTACTTTATAAGGAAATAAATTTAGCTGCTTCTTAAGAATAGTCCTGCATGTTCCATAAGATCTTCCCACTTCTTGGGACAGGCGCCTTATACAATTTGTTGGCGTATTTTGCATTATTTCAGGAACGTTTGCAACAAGTTCTTCTGTTCTTACAGATGGTCTTCCTGCTCCTTTTTTGTGTTGTATAGAACCTGTTTCCCTAAACACAGCCACGGTTCTTTTCAGGAGATGATAAAAATCCCCAGCAATAAAAGCAACGTTAGGAAAATGGTTGTGAATCGTCCATGCACAAACCCGGATTGTATTGCCACTCACCATTTACTCTAACCCGGTTTCGAAAATACGCTTCAACCATGAATGTTTTGTGCTGTTCCGTAAAGCCCATTGTGTGAATTGTTCAAGAAATTGGAAAAATTAGCGATGAATCAAATTACTTGTAACGACTGTCAAATATGACGGAATAACTGATTGATTGTTAATTCAGGTAGTTACTGACACTCAACAGATATTAAGCTCTATGGCTAAGCATTACGTCCTTAGATGCAAGGCCCTCTGTGATGCAAATAATTTTTGCTCGCACGGTATGTTAAAAAGTTGTACTTCGTCAATATATATTTCAATTAGCAACATGTAAAAACCTTTTTTAACGGAACATAATTTATTTAAAATTAACTGCGGATATTTGAACATAAGAAATTAGGCATAAATGACCTATTTTTAAGCCTACTATCTCCTGTTGCTGTATAGTCCTTAAGGACAGGATACCTTGTATATATGCGTAAAAACAAAAACCTACGCATTGTTTGTTATTTTTACTAGCCAATTTCATTTTTGTTTTTTTTCCTTAGACTTAATAATTTATTAGCTGGAAAACAAGAAAAACATCGCGTGCAGAAGTGAAAGCTCATTAAAGAACGTTAATAAACCATCCAAGAACTTCTCAACTGATTAAAACATATCTTGAGTGGGCACTCGTAGGTACTAATAATTAAGGATAGACAATATTCCCATTACTAACTTTATTTATAGATTGAGGCAATATTATTTTTGCAATTTCCATCGCTTTTAGATGAGAAATAATATATTTTCCTAGTAAAAATATTCTAATTTCGAGATTATTATAGGTGTGTTTCAGAATATATCATTACTACTTCTTCAGTGTTCTGTTACAACAGGTAGACTAAATGACGACATCTTTTTTTATGACCTATATGACTGTAAGTTGACCTTTCTTTGTTGAATCAATGGCAATATTCCATGTAAAATATGACCGGGGAGCGTTGATGGACATATTTTACAACCCGTCCCCCAGTATATAATTTATTTTTAAATTGAGCCCTGCCACAGTTTTCTTTTATTTATTATGTATACTCCCATTATATTTTTAATTTTAAATTTATTGTGCTGTATAGGCCCTGTAATAATTACGTTTTGGCGACGTACACAAGTGAGTATAAAAGGATTTAAAAATAACAGGCTTATTGGCAGAATGGTAATTTTGGTGTCGTGAGTTACACGGGTGGTTTTTGTTTTAAGTAACGATTGCATAATCCCAAAGGCAAAATTATTAGTCAACAATAATTATAACAGTATAATTTTTATTTTTGTTTCTTTTTGCCAATTTACCCATTTCTCCCACCTCAGATTTGGATATGTTGCAGGGATATATTTTTTTCCTACGACCACCTATGAAAATGAGAAAAAAACACGCCTAACTTGGCTAGAAAGAGTAGAAAGTCCGTTATATCACACGCGTGTTGAAATATTTTCTTCCAATACGTGTGTTGAAATATAAAACAGCTGATGGCCGACAAATTTGACAGCAAAACTATTTAAAACATAAAACATAACAAACTTATGGGACCATTGGAGCAAATTGGGGTGCTGGGAGGGGTAAAGTACACTAGGGCTTTACTGAAAATAAAAAAAAAAACATTTTTTTTTCGTTATTTTTGGGAACCTAAGAGTATTTATAATAAAAACAATAATATATCAAAAAAAGAAAATATGTCAGGCAACCCATCAAACATGTCAACTGAGTTAAAGCACAGAAAAAAAGGGGTAGCTCTAGAGCAGAAATAGAATAACCTAGGAAATACCGATTTATAATTTTACAATTATCTCGGATAAAAATATCCACACAATATTTAAGGATATGGGACAAGTGAATGTGCTTTATGTAAGTAAATTTATTTTAGCAATATTTAAAACAAATCGAATATACAGGGTGTCCGGAAAATACGTGTACAACGTTTGACGACAGACTCCTGACGTCAAAATAGGTCGATCTAAGCCGACTTAGTTATATCCAAAATTGTCTCGTTTAGCCGGTAGAGGGCGTCAAAAATTTGTAAAAATATTGGTTTTTCCTAAATTACGTGCTAATCGATTTTAATGATTTTTAGTATGTAGACTAATACTATAAAATGACGTTTTCTAGTAGTATAGTCACCGGCTGTAAATAAGTTTATCTTACGTATTTTATTTAGAGGGTAAAATTAAACGCAAGTAAAGAAAACAAAAACTGAGAGTATGTCTTTCTTGAATCAGATCCGATTATACTATTGTTTTATTGAAAGAATGCAAGCAGCTAAAAAATCAGCAACGAAATTTATTCACAGTACATAGATACTAGGTATGATGTGATTAAGCAAATAGGAGAAAAAGTTATTCTTTTTATTTAAATCTAGGTAAGTTAGAATGTGTAAGTGGGCATTGTTTTTATTTTTTTCAACTCTAGAGTTAAAATAAATTTTTCAACTCTAGTGTTGAAAAACTCTAGTGTTGAAAAAATTTGTTTAACAGAATGGTGATACCTACAAACTATTAAAAACAAATCAAACCCTTTTTGATTATTTTGAATGGTCGTAGAAAAAATTGTGTACATTACTCGTGTGAAAGTGATTTTCTCACACTCGAAGAATTTCCGCACTCGGCTAACGCCTCGTGCTAAATACCTCCTCGTTTGGGAGGTACCGCTTTCAACACTTGTTATGTAATATACTATATTTATTGGTTTAGTAAAAGTTGTCAACAACTAATGTAAATAAAAATAATTATCGCTCCCATAAGAAGCCACGTATTTGAAACAGCATTTGGAACACTTGCGCCTCTTGCGGCGAATTAGTAAAGCTGAATTGCCGCTGCTAATTCAAGACCGCCATCAATGCATTGCGATCGGCCTCCTACCCTTAAGTCCCCCATACCTTTAAAAAAATTGTATGAATAAATTAATTAACTTTTAACCTGGAGGTGATCATTTGCCACCTGCTGATACCAAACATTTCCAAAAAATACCGAGCACAACATAAATCCCGAATTTGGACGTTAATCCTTACATTTTTCTTCTTTTATTTGACGATGGCCTCAAACTCTGTTTTGGTCCTTTTCAAAACCGAACAGGGTCCGCAATAATAAATACCGTGCCCAGATGGCACGGGCTGTAAATAAATTTACCGCTCCCTTTGTTGAGCAGTATAAAACTGACTAAGTGGTTTTGTGGTTTAAAATTTATGCTGTACCGATATTTTTTTTTTCATTTTGGGTATTGTAAATAGTTTTTAATTTATGGAAGCACGTGTAATTTTAAGAATTGTGGTTTTGGTTTTGTTGTGGGGAGCAATACGTATAGCGGCAACAACTCCTATACGTTTTATAGGAGTTGTCGATAGCGGTCGGATGCTTAGCACAAGTAATGTAGGTTTTTAGTTGTGGGAAATTAAAAATGGCACATTTACGCAAACTTTCTGCTATTGCTTTTCGTTTCTAGATTACGCTATATAAGTATATTTATGTAATATATAAGGAGAGAAATCGTATTAACAGAAATCAATTATCAAAAATTTCTGCTGATTGCCCCAGATTTACCGCCTGTGTTTGTAAACGAAGGGTATATTAATTATATTAGATGTCATGTGTACCTAACAAGGAAAATAAGAACGATACTAAATATATTTGTGGTAGAGAAAGAAAAAACTAAAAGTCTTCCTCCACAAAATTTAATAGAATAAAAATGTTCTTTAGGAGTCTCTACATGTTTCGAACGTAGAAACGTTCATCATGAGGAGACAGAAAATGTATTTAATGCTGATGATTTTAGCAGGAGAGAAAATGGTATAAAACCTTAAAGGAGTTTTTATGGAATTAAAAAATTGAAGTGTGGAAGTGACATAATAAGAAGAAAATTGAAAAGGTTAAAACATACTGAGTATGTAAAAAAGTCAATAAAGAAGGTCTAAACCAACTAAATAGACTGGGAACGAAGAAAAGGGCATTCTAAAAAGAGGTGTCGAGGGTTTTTTAAAAAAATTTTGTAAAATTTTTAAAACATGTCTGTAAGACAATATAAAGGTAAAATTTGTCGAAAGTATGTGAAGATATCATAATGAAGATATTGTAGAAAATGGTTTCCGGGGTACTGAGAGTTAAAGCTTAGTAATCCCACAATCGGTTCATTTAAAAATAATGAAATAAAGTGTAATATCACACATTTTTAGAAATCAAATTGTTGTTCCATAAAAGCCCCATTGGGGTTTTATACCATTTTCTCTCCTGCTAGAACCATCAGCATTAAATAAATTTTCTGTCTTCTGATGATGAACGTTTCTACGTTCGAAACATGTAGATACCCCTAAAGAATTGTTATTCTATTAAATTTTGTGGAGGAAGACTTTAAGTTTTTTCTTTCTTTCCCATACTTTCAACTCTACTTTAAGCATTTAGTATTCACCTGAAGACGACTGGAGATACTTACCAGTTGAAACGTTGTGATATGAAAAACTAAAGGCAATGGAAGTCCAAAACACATCTATTACTCAAGATACATCATTGTCTACAACCTTCAAACAAACACTACTTTAAGCATGGACTATTTCTTCAAATTAAATATATTTGTGTTTTTTAAAGTTTATTCTAATGAAATTTAATCTAAAGTTTCCTAATGATATCAAATTATAATGTTTTAGGGAAATCACTATGACAACGCTGTACCGAGGTTTTTACTACGTCTGACCCCGAAATTTTAATATCCAGTTATTATCTAGCGTTACAGTGTTGATGAGTTGTGTTTGTGATCGATTGCGTTTTTCGTTTAATTTTTAGTATTTTTTCGAAATAGAACTTTTAAGTGCCATTTATTATTATTTACAGAGACCCGACTATTTTAACCCCGGATTCATATTTCGGCGGTCAGTTAGGTTATTCAGGTTATGTTTTTTTTTAGCTTAAAAGCAATGATGTATAGCTCTGTATTTTAAGAAAAATGTTGCAAAATATATGGATTGTTTTTGATCCTAAAAAAAACACGCCAATGTACTGTAACGATACGTATTTACAGCTTACAATGTTGCCATTTTTTAAAGCCATCTCGTTCTAACTTATCTGAAACGTTGGAAGTGTGTGTGATTGTAAACAAATAGTTTTTAAGGAATGGCATGTTTGATCTCCTTATATATAATATTACATGTCTAAGGCATAATTCTAAATTCTATAATGGTCAGGGGCGGATTGAGAAATGTCGTTAAAGGGATGCACTAAATTTAAAAAAAAAGCGATATAACACAGCGGAAAAGACATTATTTATAAGAAGAATAAATTTAAGCCGTACACACCTATACAGACAAAAAAAATTGGGAAAATTTAAAAATTATGAAAATTTCTAATTTTCTTGTTAGTTCGGCGAGCACTCCCCCTGTGGCCTCTCCCTACATCCATCTCTGTATGTTCTGTTTTTCTTAACTTTCCTAGGAGCTGAGAGAATACAAGGCAATTTCTTATTGCAGTCACGTCATTTATTTTTGTCTGGTTAACAAAAGCAACCGGTCTTTAACAGGTACAAAAAGCATCTTTAAACAGGAAAATTATTTAAAGTCGAAGAAGTGTTGACTTCTTCTTCTTGCTAAAGGCAAACGCATTTTTATGTTCAAAACATGGTAAATGGATATGGCTGTAACGGGCCGAAAATTTATTGGGCATTGAATTTTTTTAAATTTGTTTAACATATTTCAAATATTTTTTATTTAATAATTAAAATTTGCAAAGAAAAGTAGCAAAACATGTCCCACGTCCCACCCCACCCCGCTACGGATTAGTAGGATCTCATAAAATAATGTTGAAAAAATGCAATGGCTTGTAGATTGATGTCAACTTTAAAAAATGTGTCACCAGCTTATAGTACAACTTCTTCGATTTAAAAAATGATACACCCATATCTATTATAATGCCCAAAATGATCAAAACCTCATACTGTTTAAAACGATACTTTGCTCGTAATTTCGGGCACGCATCCGAAACCTCCATTACAGCGCCATGTTCTCACGTGATTTGGCACTGGGCGCGACAAGGCGCACGGCAGGGGGACCAGGGTTCGAACCCCCGCGGGCACCAATAACTCACCGTCGAGATTCGACAATTACATGCAAATTATTATTCGGAAACAGTGTCGGTTTTATTTTCTTTTTCTGTTTTATTTAATTTAATAAATTGGCAATGTTGCCGAATCTTTAAGGGAATTTATTTGCAGGTGTGTATTCTTAAGGCTAAAAATCCGAAACGTCAAAAAATAAGTCTACTAGAAGATCGTACCTCCTAAAACTCAAAGTAAACTGGCAACCCTGTTTCGTTAAGTCAAAAAAGAAGGCGTCAAAGGCATCCATTACGTTGTTTGCTTCTTGCATTGCATATTGCATAGCACAAAAATGTGTACAGAGTAATTGTTAGGCAGTCTACTTGGAGGTCGTGCCTCCTAAAACTCAAAGTAAACTGGTAATCCTGTTTCCCTAGGTCAAAAAGGTATTCGTTAAGCCATGGGGCACAAATCACTTAGTTTGCTCTTTGCATTGCAGAGCAAGAAATTGTGTACAGAGTTATTGTTAGGCATTGTCTAGGTGATCCTACCTCTAACAACTTAAAGAAAACTGGCAACCCAGTTTTGCTAGGTCAAAAAAGGAGGCGTTAAGCCATTAGGCAGAAATCACTTAGTATGCTCTTTGCATTGCATAGCACAAAATTGTGTACAGAGTTATTGTTAGGCATTGTCTAGGCGATCCTACCTCCTACAACTTAAAGTAAACTGGCAACCCTGTTTTGTAAGGCCAAAAAAGGAGGCGTTAAGCCATTAGGCACAAATCACTTAGTTTGTTTCTTGCATTGCATATCACAAATATGTGTACAAAGTTATTGGTGGGCATTTTTATTTTACTTGGCGATCCTACCTCCTACAACTTAAAGTAAACTGGCAACACTGTTTCGTTAAGTCAAAAAAGAGAGGCGTTAAGTCATTAGGCACCCAGCTCGTCGTTCGACACCTTAAAATACCGTTTAAAGCAGCCCGGTGAATGGAAATTATAAAGATATCATATTCATAAATAATATTCAGAATGAGCTTTCTTTCACCTCGCGAATACCTTTGTTGTTTTGATTGTTTTCGTTAAAGCGGAGCAAGATGAAAGGATGTTTCCGACTGGCCACCAGCCAGACGAACACAATTTTATAAAGGTGGGCATGGTATTTAAATATAGTGGCAAAATGTATTCTGGTTTTGGTATTTTCAAGGACAATAATTATTTGATATCACAACATGGACAATTTACCTTTAGATAAGCAAACAATAATCACGAAAGTGACAGTTTTATGGCCTCGTGCATGTAAACAAAGCTAGACACTATTAGACATGCGCACTGCAACGTTATCGTTTGACAAATGGTAAAATAGACAGGTCCGGGCTTTAAAATTTAAGTTCTTGCCGAAAAATTGGGATTTCTTCTCAATTTTTGATTAACTTGGGAAAATAGGTAGTGGTATCTGGCATTTTTAGTAGTAGCAAACCTATCAGATTTTAAGAATAGAAAATTGTTTTTAGGGTTTTGTTTTTAAAATTTGTTTAAAAATGATTCGTCGTCATGATTTTAGTTCGAAAGGGAAGAGAACAAGCCAATTAAACTATTATAAAATCGAATATAAAAACAGACAAAACCAGCAAAATAACCAATCTTTGATGTTATCATCGCGAACCTAACCTCAAGTTAAATATTGGTTGGCATATAACTTGTATGTATTGATTTTTACAATTTGTCAAAAACTTGGGTACGTGTAAAAAATTTTCAAGCACAATTTCTTGTTCAAGAATTTGAAAAAGTTTTTGCCCGAGAACTTAACCCGTGGAGTAATATAAACTACCTAGGTATTTAAATTTTTTCTTTTATATAATATAAGTATAGAGAAAAGTGTATTTTAAACTTTTTGAAGATTGCAGGGCTGCAAATAAAATATACCAAAACATGCATCGCGATAATCTGTCTTGGTGTGGGTTTCCCTTTATTTTCATACCTTGTTTGTGTAGCCTAGGCCTAGTTTGGTGTGTTTAAATTGATCATAATAAAATAAAGTTATATATCAAGATATACATCACTATACTCCAAACTTACTGAAAATACGAAATACCAGGTATTTTACCCCTATTTGGGCATAACAAAATCATACAAAGACTGTTACTAGTCATTGTTTATATTCCAATCCTAGTCATTAAAAGAACAAACACAATTTACTAAACTACACAAAAACTAGAAATCCGTAAATAATAAACACCCAGAAACCACGATAGCAAAGAAAACTACAAGGAATCCACAGAGAAACCTTAAAACACAACAACAAAAATGGCGGCCGAGCCGGTTCTGGAGGGTATTTTGAGCATGTCGGTAAAGTAGGGCAGGCCGATAAGACGAGATTTGCGCGCATGCACGAAGGTGTCCAGAGGGAAGGCAGTTGACCGACGAGTCATGCGCTCGGACGTATTTTTTCACCCATAAAACGTAACTTTTGTTTGCGAAGGAGATAAGCTGTACGTATCTAAAGGTCTGGTGTCTATGTATCACAACGAAACATATCTTGTAAAATAGTTGCCAAGGAACCAGACGGTTTTATGTACTGACGGATACAGGCAGGGGGAAGCAGAAGGAGCATTTCCCTTAAGAGAAGGAAAAAAGGTAATTTCCCTAAGTTTGTGATTATTTATGGGAAAAACTTTAACAAAAATAATTAATATTCGTAATTATTAGCTATTAACGCGTTTAAGCAAAAAAATGCACAAAGAATAATGTTATAACCCAAGCAGTAAAAAACTCTTTAAAACTTTTTAAAGTCAATTCAATATTTTAATTATTTCTCTGAAAAGCAACCTCGTCGCACCAATATTCACACTTAATTGAATTTGTTAAATGTGGTTTTCATTTGATCAGACTGTCGTAAGTAATTATCGACGTCCTCAGATAAGATTAACACTACCATGAAGAGTTTCAGATAAATATTTTATAAATATATAAATATACGCCTTTGTGGTGTTTGGGTTTGTCCTTTCCCTTGTTCAAAATTTGACCTGTCGGTCAAAAAATTCGTTTATCTAATCCAAAGTGGAACCGTCCAAGCAAAGTTTATTAGCTGCTTTGGGTCGTTCTAAAGTAATTTTTTAAAGGCATTTATTTTATCAACATAATCAAAAAAACCAAGTGCATTTTGCTTCTCGACGACAACGAAGCAACGGCTCGATAGATACACCAAAGAACACAAAAAGTATCATTTAACTGTAAGGATTCTTCCCTGTCCGAAGTTTTCTCAGATGTCCCTCAGGGATCCGTCTTGGGTCCCCTTCTTTTTTCTATATCCCTACACTGCAGATATTGTTGACAGCGTAAGTTATTCTAATACTCAAGTGTTAGTAGATGATATTAATTTATTTATTGGATTTGATCCGAAAAGTGACATAGCTGCTTCAGCTCAATTAACTGCTGATTAGAGTCCTAACACTATTTAGAACTTAACCCTACGAAGTGTAATTTAATTCTTTTTAATAGCAATAATTTGCTCACTGATTTTAATATTCTTATTGATAATAATGTTCTAGTACCACAAGTGAGTGCCAAGAGTATGGGATTGGTTTTGGAGCAGGAACTGCAATTAATATAGCGTATAAGATGGTCTACTTCCGCGTGCATATCTATTCATGAAGCTCCTATATATGCAAATAGGTATTGATTCGATATAAAGCTAGGAAAATTGTTGTCTTATTATAAATCTTATCTTATTAGTAGACTTTCCGGGCGACAGGATTACCACTCTGTTAGCATTAGCTCACTTTTTTTCCAAACAATTTAAGTGTTGTATAGTTCAAAAGGAAATTAAAGAATGAAATAGAGAAACCGATTACTCAGTCTTAACTTTAAATAACATCGATTAAATCTTAGTTTTTTTTTTAACAATTATTGTATGTTCTTGCACATCAGGATTGTATATGAATGTATGCGCGCTTCTAAATAGTATGGTTAGACACATTATGATTAAGTGTTTATACTTATATATTTTATATTTTAATTTTTCATGTATTATCATTTTATTTTTAAAGGTTAAGTGTAAGAATAGCAGATTCCCCTGGTCTTTGCTAAACTTTGCCTTGCTCTTTCTAATTATAGATTTTGTACCAATTCGTTTTATCAAATAAAAGTCGATTATTATTATTACTATTATTATTGGTCCCCATGAACCTGCATTTTTAATAGAATTAACGAGTTGGCCAGATGCTGTTTTGGAAATTATCAGTATCGTATTAGCATAGGTGTGATTATTAATGTAACTTATTTGGTTAAAATAAATTTTATTACAGCGTACAATATTATGGGTTAAATTAAGCGCTCAAAAACTAAATATTATCCCTCATCGCGCATCCATTATAGTAACAAACATCATCACTCTGTAAAAAGCAATTAGACATATATCTGACAACAAAAAAATTTCGGCAAATCAAAAGTAAAAATCCAGTTTTGGCAATTCACTTTTCCCAAATTTAATATACTCGCCCCCATTCTCTCATTGACACAGTGCAAAATTGAAAAATTACCTGTTTCTATGAACCCGTCAAATAAATCACCCAACTACCACAGCGCTACCCATGTTATCCTGGACAAAACATGGTTTGCCTGTCTCCGGAATCGAACCTACGACTAATTACTCTTTCAGAAGTTCATTATTTGCGGTTTTTGGTAGTCGTAAAACGATGCGGGAAGCCGAACGTTAAAATACCATTATTTGTCAAATGGTGGTCGGTTGTAAATTTTTGTGGTGAATTAGGGGGTGGGCAGAAGGTAACTACTGGCGTTTTTATTATCAGAAGCCGAAATGTGTTATGATTTAATAACAAATGTGTGCTTCAAAGTGATTCAATTTGACATAATGAAGATTGTAGATAAGTAGAAACTAACTATAGTCGAGACGTTATGATTTAAGAGTGCATGTAAAATAATAGTTGTTTGTGTATCTAGTAAGAACAGTAATACATTGTCGGACGAGTAAGAAATTAAAGGTGAGGCGAAGCCGAGGCCATTAAAGCACTGGACCCGAGGTGCAAACATTATTTTTTTTTAAATCACAGGTTCATCTTATTTCATAGTAAATAAGATACAATTTCTTTGCTAATTTAAAACATCTGCTGTCACAAATTTAAAAATATTGACAGACCTGCCATCAAACTCTGTTTCCTATGTAGCAGATTTTTAGATTATCCTTTCCAGGCCAACTTTACAAATTATTTTCTCCCAAAAAAAAAAGCCTAAATTAAAAAGCTGTTACAAGACAAAAACGTTCAAACCTTTATGCTTTATATACAGTGGTGCTAACAAATTTATACGTCTTTAATTAAATTTTACTGGAGATATTTGGTTGCAGCCGAACGCCTGCTACTATTTCTTAATAATATATCATGGCGATCGTTAAAAATGTAAAAAAAATATTTTATTATTTTAAAATAAACAAATATATCTTGAAATAAATTCGATGAGTTTAGAGGGTTTCGAGTAAATGGTATAAATGCATGTCGCCAGTAAAAGCGATGGTAGACTCTTAAAACAAATTAAGACCACTGAAGTAATAATTGTTGATATACAGTGTGACCAGTAAAGTCCGCATCATATGGGCTTTTTTTTATTAATAGCTTTATTTAAATTTTAATTTTTTCCAAAAAATAATTCAAAAGTAGGGTTATTTCTGAGAACATCGAAAAAAGTTATTGGAAAAAGTTTTTTTAAATGCAGTTTCTAGCCCATATGCAAAATTTCAGCTGCATAAGATAATTTTGTTGGTTTACCTACCACTAAAATTTATTTTCCATTTAATGAACACTTTACTAATGACAATGTGTTCTTTTTTTGTCTTAATATTAAGGTGTATTACTTTCAGACAAAAACTACGTTTTCAAAAATACTTATTTTATGAAGTTACCTTATACAGGGTCAAAAACAAATAAACTTTGCATCACATGCGACCAAATTTTAATAGCCCAATTTTGATTCTGTAGAAAAACACACATTTAATATGGCGCTACTTTAAAGAAAATGTATTTGAATTAAAGCATCGTTAAAACTAAGAAGTTTTATGTAGATTGCGTTGAGTCTTATTTTGCAAAAGTGGTGCAATTTACAAAATATGGGTAAAAAATCAAACTTATCTTATGCAGCTAAAATTTTGCATGTGGGCTAGAAACTGCATTTAAAATAGCTATTTACCTAACAAGTGCGGAAAATGAATTTTTCCGCACGAGTCTGCCGTTCACCGAACGACGCGTAGCGGAGTTCGGTTAAGCAGCCGAGTGCAGGGAAAACCTTTTCCGCACGTGTCAGGTACAATAGTTTTTCTACAGACGTGTGGAAATAAGTAACACATATTTCAAAGAAATTTAATAATTTTTAATTAACTATAACAATCACATACATATGTAACAGTAACTAATTCTGAGAAAAAAAGTAATAACTACAAGTTATAATTGATATATTATTGATTTTGACATAATCGTGCAGAAAAATTTTTCCGCACTAGTGTGGAAAAACCAATTTTCCGCACGGATTTTTGACATAATCGTGCCGAAAAATTTTTCCGCACTAGTGTGGAAAAATCAATTTTCCGCACTGATATCCGTGCGGAAAATTGGGTTTTCCACACGTCTGTAGAAAAAAACTTTTTCTAATAACTTTTTTCGATACTTTCAGAAATAACCCCAATTTAAAATTAAAATTTGACAGATAATGCGAATCATGTGACTACAATTTTTTCCTTAATTTTGATCTCGATCGAAGCAGAACTTGATGCCAAAGTCAAATTTCGAATAAAGCTATTTATAAAAAAAATCCCATATAATGCGGACTTTACTGGTCACACTGTATTGTAATAATTAATGACATTTTTTCCTCCGAATATTTCTAGGAACAACAAAAATTAGTAAAACCCAATCAAATTAAGACGTCCTTTGAAGTGATATTATTTTTTCTATAACAAATCTTCTCGGGTTACTGTTATGTCACAGTTTATTTATAATCCATTTATTAAGGCCCCGGTGAACTTTAAAAAAATATTTAACAGGTATATCAACGTATCATATGCATTGCTAAAAAATAGTACCTAACAATGAGGTTCATTACACCCCACATACCATAATACGTGATAAAATCTATGTGTCAGATTAAAGCCGGGATTAAAATAAAATATTTAACCGAAAGGTATTCGGACTTCATAATTTATTAGGTGTGACTGTCTTGAACTTCCTAAGACAAAAAACAATATAAAAAAATTGATGTTAGCATATGTGATAAAACGACACGTGTTCGGCGCCACTTTACCATAGGACTAAATGATTTTTATTTTTGTCACACACAATTATAGACAATTTTCTTTGAAAAGGATATTGTAATCGCGAAATAGTAGTCACGTCATTCGCATTATCTGTAAAATTTTAATTTTTTCCAAAAATAATTTAAAAGTGGGGTTATTTTTGAAAATATCGAAAAAACTTATTAAAAAAAGGTTTTTTTAAATGCAGTTTCTAGCCCACGTGCAAAATTTCAGCTGCATAAGATAATTTTGATTTTTTACCGACCACTAAAATTTATTTTCCACTTAATGAACACATTACTGATAACACTGTGTTCTTTTTTGTCTTAATATTAAGGTGTATTACTTTCAGACACAAACTACGTTTTCAAAAATACTTATTTTATGAAGTTACCTTATACAAATAAACTTTGCATCACATGCGACCAAATTTTAATAGCCCAATTTTGATTTTGTAGAAAGAAAATGTATCTGAAATAAAGCATTCTCAAAACTAAAAAGTTTTATGTAGGTTGCGCTGAGTCTTATTTTGCAAAAGTGGTGCAATTTACAAAACATGGGTAAAAAATCAAAATTATCTTATGCAGCTAAGCATTGAATGTGGGCTACAAATTGTATTTAAAAAAAAAAATTTCTTATAACTTTTTTCGATACTTTCAGAAATAACCCCACTTTTGAATTATTTTTTGGAAAAAATTAAAATTTGATAATGCGAATGACGTGACTACTATTTTTTGCTTAATTTTCATCTCGATCGAAGCAGAACTTGATGACAAAGTCAAATTTCGAATAAAGTTATTAATAAAAAAAATTCTATATGATGCGGACTTTACTGGTCACACTGTATAATATGGGTTACCACAAAAAAAATCCTTTAATCCCTGAAATATTTCGTTTAGACACACACGAGGTCGTTTTTTCGACAACATATCTTTGCGAATATTCGATATTTTTTCCGGTAACAAAATATCGTTTAACCATTAAAATATGTATCGAACAAAATATTTTTAATACATAATTTTTTAATTTCTACAAGGTTATCTAATTATCACAAAAAATAAACCCTCTTTTTATAACTAAAATATACTTTTTAGGAACTAAATAGATCCTTTTTTAAAATATGGAGAAATCGTTTAGGTTACTTTCAGCGAGCGCTATATAGTCTATCCCTTACTACAACGGAACAAAGAGGGATGAACTAACTTTAAACAATGATCTGTCGCTGCTCCGCGTGGTTTAAGTTGAACGGAGTAATTCAAAACATATCATTTGATTGCCATTGTTGGTGGGTGATTGATGTCTGATGGTATGGTGTACTTTGTGCATTTATTTTGAGTTTGGCATACTTTTTTTTATGTTTTCATGAAATTTGAACCTCTTTTGGGGGTAGAAAAAGCCCCCAACAGTTTTTTTCTAATGTAAAGGTCATCACAGAAAAATGGCCATTTTAATTATGGATAGGAAGAAGGGGTACCATTGAATGGCCGCCACGATCGCCGGACTCTAATCCTCTAGATTATTTTCTTTGCTCCAAAGTTAACGTAACAAAACCAGAAAATTTAGAGGAATTTAGGCAACTACTTATACACGAAATTCGCCAAATAACCCCGGAATGGTAAATAATTTCAAGAACGAATTTTACTTTAGATTAGGGGTTTGTCAGGAAAAAAATGGGCAACATTTCCAACAATTTTTACAACAAAACTAATTGCGTCTATATTAGCGAAATACAAGAGTAAAAAGGGGCGGTTTTTACCCCCAAAAGAGGGGTAAGTTTAATAAAAACACGAAATAAGTATGCCGAACTCAAAATAAACGCTCCCGTAGTGCAGTATTTTTTCAGCAAGTACAGAAGCTTCCTAATACTGAACTATGGAGGGCTTTAGGTTAGGAGACCGATCGCAATACATTGGTTTCGGGCAAAGTTTTGGATCGGTAAAGCAGCTTTTAAAATGGCCGTCAGGGGCGCATGTGTTCCTTTAAATCTGTAAAATGCATGGGTTCTTATGGGATAATCAACTGTTTTATTGAATTTAGTTAACTAAAACCCTCTACAGGCTGAGATATGTATATATTATATCTAATAAAGCTTATTTTATTAATTATTGGATAAAAATACCGCTGACGTCTATCAAAACCTGTAAAAAGTCAAACACTTGACGATCACTGCGCCGCGACCGGGAAACAGCGAACTAACTACTAAACAGGGACGTAAATTTAAAGAACAGCCATTTTCGATCGGACTCCTTCCTAAAGCCCTCCATATACTGAACTTATTCCAGTTCAGTTAAAAATTCCACCCTGTATATATTAGCAAGACAAGTGCCGGGCAAATATATTTTTCGATTCTTTGGGCTATTTCAATTTCATTGATATGATTTACTATTTGTCTAACAAGTAAGTGTTTAAATGATTGAGTCAAAGTGTAAAATGTTTTTGCACACAAATGTTTGCAATCTACCTATAATTCTGCTTCTGTCGAACGGGTACTTTTGCTTCCACATTTAGAAAAACAAACGTCGCCTCTAACTATACATCACATGCATATTAAAAGTTGATATCAAACCGTTTTCATAGAAGCAAGTTTCATTTTTAATACCTCATAAATACTACCTAGATCAAGTAACGTAATATTAATTTGTAATTAGATCCTATACCATAAAGAAAACTAAATAACTAAATAAGACGTGGGTAATTATAGATTGCCATACTGTAATTAATATGGAATGTCTTTTGGCCCCGTATCAATTAATATTTTTTTATAATTGCATGGGATAACATTAATACATTATTGCGTATTTATCTAGCCGGTATCGTTGATGAGTATCTGATTTGAAAAAAGAAAAAAACATCTTTACATCAATATACAAACTTATATAAACCCAATACGATCAGTATAACTGACAGTATTACTTATGTCAATACCAAAATGACTAAGGTAATACCACCGTTCGTAAATAACAGTCAAATAGTCAAGCAACCCTCTGTATTCGGAAAGGATATTAACAGACAAAAAGCAAGTAACCCTCTATATTTCGGAACGATACTAACAGTCAAATAAGCAAGTAACCCTCTGTATTCGGGAAGGATACTAACAGTCAAATAAGCAAGTAACCCTCTGTATTCCAGAAATAATCTAATAGTGAAATAAGCAAGTAACCCTGTGGATTTAGGAAATATACTAACAGTTAAATAAGCAAAGTAACCCTCTGGATTTCGGAAAGATACTAACAGTCAAATAAGCAAGTAACCCTCTGGATTCCGGAAGAATACTTACAGTCAAATAAGCAAAACCCTCTGTATTCCGAAAGGAAACTAATAGTGAAATAAGCAAGTAACTCTGTGGATTCCGGAAAGATACTAACGGTTAAATAAGCAAGTAACCCTTTGGATTTCGGAAAGATACTAACAGTCAAATAGGCAAGTAACCCTCTGTATTCCGGAAGGAAACTAATAGTCAAATAAGGAAATTAAAATCAAATAAGCAAGTAAGCCTGTGAATATACAAACAGTCAAATATGCAAGTAACCCTCTGGTCCGGAATGATGTTAACGGTCAAATAAGCAATTAACCGCTTTGAATAAGAAAAGACAAGGTAAAATAATGACACTTTAAAATTATAAAAATTTTGATCTGTTATCACTTCGACGCAATTTATGAGGATTAAACAGTAAACACTCGATCCAATAAGCAAAAGGAAAGAAATAATCCCAAAAAATACAATTTCAGCTCGAGAACAACCGTGCTGAAATATGATTACTCATTATGGCTATCTTAAGCGATACAGGGATGTTTTAATATCCTGTTTGGATGGCTTTTTCGTGTAGGTAAATTCCTGCGAGACCGTTATTAATTGGACGCGAAGGTTCCTGCTGACGCAAATCGGGTTGCAGTTCTCGCATGATAGCCACATAGGCGTAGGTGGACAGATTCCTCAATGGATAATTTAGTCCATGTTTGCTACTTTTTAGTTTAGGGTGTATATTTAATTAATATATTTAAAAAACATTTTTAGAAATGAATTTCTATCTGTGTTGCCAATAAAAGGGTTGCGAGGTCTTAGAGTAGGAAAGCGCGTTGCTGTCACATATAGAATTAAACAGTTGTATAAAGTGTATGTGAAATCTTATTGAGAATAGAAGGCTTTCTTTTCAGTGTATCGCATTCATCTTTGAGAGCGCAGTATTCGTTGATTTATTCACAGGTAAATATATTACTTTGGCTTAGCTACATGAATTAGCTATTTTAAGTCGTTGTATTAAAAAAAATGTCATGCATATGGAATCGTACAATGCAAACGATATATTCGGTACAAAAACAAATTCGCAGATAACCATCAGTTTCAGCGGTGTATCGCTTAGCATAAACAAAACGGCTTATTTAAAATCAAAATATGTCGCACCATTTCCTTGTACGGACGGGAAAACTGAACTTCGTATCTTATTATTTAAATAAAATCACTATAAAGTGTTCTATCTCAGTAACTAGCAGAATAAAATAGAGCAAAAACATTACAATTTAATTTATTTAAAATATTTTTACTACATTCTTTGTCCTGTAAGAAAGGTAGGTATTCTGCACAGCGGCACTAAAATTATTCTTCAGGAAGTTACGAGTATCGTCCGGATACCAGGTAGTGAAAGGATCACCCAAAGTGGTTACATACATTGACGGGCGGGGGGAGCTGCCTCCAATTTACAAGTTGGTACAAGTGTAAGTTTAAATGTCTACAAACATGATACAACTTGTACAAGCTCAACTACTTGTAGAAACAGCAAAACCTGTAGAAAATCTAACCGAGGCACTTTGATTCTACGTAAATTGAAGGGTGCCTGGTACAAAGAGTCTAAGTGCCAAAATTAAAGAACAGAGATATTTAAGAAAAACGAAATTTTGAGTGGTTATTTCCAAAAGGGTAAAAGACACATAAGTCTTGATTTTACTTTTTGTTAAAATATATTATACTGATGTAAGCTTAACCTTTAATGCAAAAAATGTGTATTATAAAAAAAAATAAGAAATACAAAAAATAAGAAACATGCTAAGTGCCACGATAAAAAAAGTGTTTTAAAAGAAAAAAATCTGTTTAATACCAAACTTATGAACTAAAATAAACTTGTACAAAAACTTAAAGTAACTACTATACTATTATCGGCAAAACATGATTTAAACTAATAATTCTAATTTGGCACTTAGCTTGTTTGTACCGAAATAAGGCATGTGACTTGTAGGTTCCGCCACTTTGCCAAATTGATTGCACTACTTTAAGCGGTAAGCGGCACTTAGCATTTTTCGAGGACACGTCCGAAGGCACAGAATACTTGCAAAAAGATGAAAAAAAATAAAATGGCACTTAGCCTGTTTGAACCGGACACCCTTCAATTATGTTTGTCAATGTCACAGTCAAAATTGCCTGATTAGTTAATTATATATAAAATTATGCAATCCAACATAGGTGTGTGTAAAATTTGGACCAACCATTTTTGAGAAATCTTACACTAAATTAGGTGCAGCCGATAATGTATATATATGTATGCACATTGTGGTAAGTACTAATTGCTGGGTAAAATGTTAGTCTCTAAAAATAATTTGTATTAAAAAACCAGATTATTTATATGAAAAAACTTAAATTTAGAATTAACCACAACATGAACACTACAAATAAAAAATTATTTGGAAATACCAATATATCATAAAAGATAAATATATAACTTCTTCTGAATATAATAGTTCAAGAGTCAGATTGACTGAGTGATTAATTGTTAATCAAAATCCTACCTTTTTATGCCAACTAGTATGTTACTGTCACCAATAATAGTTATTTTTAGTTGTTATATTTAATAATTAAAAAAAATGTATTTTATATTTTAGCACCAATAAATATGTGTATTATTATTAGTATTATTTAATAATAATTAATAGTATTTTCCAATCAGCCTTCATGCCGACTCTGGTTTCCCCGGATTCTGTTATGAGAATTTAAAAAATGCTAAATAGCCATTTTCACCTTTATTCCCGTGTTCCCATTTTAAATCAAAATGGCAAATCTGAAACTTATACTCTGAGTGTTTGTTACCAACTTTATTCCCAGGGACTAAAAATATAGTAGTCTCAACGCTCCGAAAGTTTGGCGTGGAAGAATGTCTAGCCCCTGGATATTGAATAGTTTTCTTTCCAAAATGGAATATACCGGAAAACTTATAGATACGTAGTTGAGAGCAATATCAAAAGTATAAGTATGCCTGCAAAAACTAGGTCTATCTAATATAAAAAGAAGCCTGAAAGCAATGCTATTGACGACAAAGAACCATTCCAATCTCACTTAAGGTAATAAAACAAAAACCTGCAGTCGTGCATCTAGTAAAAAAAACTAACGAAGAAATGATAATTAATTATATCTAAAAGTCAATATTCTCTAATTATGTATGCATGAATAGCGTATTAATAAACCAGCACGATATTATTATTTACACACATTGCACGCCCGGCTAATAGTTGAGCATTATTCTTTTCATTTACGCTGTAATTGATGTATGTTTAAATTGCTTGTTAGATATCCTATGGAAGTGCTATTTTGTTGTAGCAGGCTATACGCATATTTTGTTATTGTAGGTCAAAGTATATTAAATGATCAAGAGTTTATCCGTGCACATACAGTCAAGTGGGCTTATATCATCAACAACTATAGAAAGGCACTAACAGTCAAACAAGCAAGGAACTAATAAAATTACAGAAATAATAAAAAAGAAAGTAAATACCCATTTTAGGGATAGGCATTAACAGTCAAACAAGCAAGGAACCAATAAAATTACAGAAATAATACAAAATAAAGAAGTAAATACTCGTTTTAGGAAAATACATTAACAGTTAAACAAGCAAGGAACCAATGAAATTACAGAAATAATAAAAAAGAAAAAAGTAAATACCCATTTTCGGGAAAGGCAAGGAACCAATAAAATAACAGAAATAATAAAAAAAAAAGTAAAATTATGAACAAAAAATACTTTTTAAAAGAAAATAAATGTTAAAGTTCTAATAAAGTATAGTTTTTTTACGCACACTGTGAGGTATGTTTAATACCGAGCAGCTGTGTTTGCCACCTCCTTTCATTGTGTTTTGACGTATCCACGATCCATATAATAGTGTTAATCCTTGTGTTAAATCAAGGAGGGCAGAGAGGTAGTAAATTAAATTTATATTTTTCAAAAAACTAATAGATGGCATTGGTTTTGGTAAAAGCCGATACGCTGTTGTTATACGGTAAGAAAAATTGAATCTATTGTTGTTTTAATGCAATTAAATGCCTTGTTTTCTTACTTACATAATATTATAAATGTAAAAACGCTTTAAATCATCAGCAAAAATACCAAATAAAAATTATACATTCCTTATTTTAAACCAACCGCGGTAAAAAGTGTTTTAAAATTTATGGTTGTGTTACTTGGAAACAACACGCCAAAAATCCAACCCGAACAAAAGATAAATACCCATTAATGGTATGTCTTTAAACCCAGGAGCTGTTGGACAAAATTTTTTTCCGCCATTTATCAACCAAAAGACAAAAGACGTATTTTGCTGTTGTTTTTAGGTTATTTAGGGCAACTTGAGAAACTTCTTACAGTGCTGTTCAAAGTTATGTGTGGTGTAGAAAATAGATGTTTTATATAACTTATTACTCGTAAATCAGCAATTATTGTCTCCGGTGATGTATGCAAGGTGGTCTCTATATGTCATAGAGTAACCACTGATTCTACACATAAAAATAATAGGTTTGTTTAATTTCTGAATTAATTTGTTTTTGAGATATAAACATGGAGGCGTAACATAAATCTATTCCTGTGTTTCAAATAACTCGTAGAGGGCGCTAGTTACAGCCTACACGCCTACTATACCATGCCCAAAAATTGTTGCGTGTAACTTTATCGGGTTTCTGACTAAAAGGTATAATAGAATTATAATTTCTAAAAAAAGCTATACATCATTTATTTTTCGAGATATTTCCGATTTAATATTTTGTTACATAGAGATATCTGCGCCCAGAAAAACAGTTAGCGGCCAAGGAACTATAGGCTATGGACAATTAAAACGCAAAATATTAAGGACAGCGTACGCAATACTAATCATTATGCAAATTGATTGAAGAATCAAAAAAGCTTCATTGATAAATCAATAAAAGAAAAAAAAAGGAAATTTTGTCAAATTTGCGTAATTTTTGCGATTTGCGTATGCGTTTTAGCTTTTACAAATCCAACCTTCTTAACGTAAAACTATTAGTAATTGTACCCCAAAGACGGTTATTTGGCCGATTTTTGGATGAAACGAAAAATTAACGAAATGCCGAAGGAGTCACTAATGTTTGCACTTAAGGAGATGCATAGAATGGGTTGGAATTATTTTAATTCATAATGCTTATTACATTGATTTCTAATTGTTGGCGAAACTGAATAATTAATTATTTTTGTTGAAAATAAAAACTTCCATGCACTGCTATTTAAAAATGCAAATACCTCTGAAACGCATTGGTAGTAAAATAAATGAAGTATACCTTTTTTCTTTAGAAATAACCATTCTATAATAAATTTTAGTCAGTGTATGGGGTATAACGAGTCATCTACAAGTTATTTGAAAAACAGGAATCGCTTCAAGCTGCATGCCCTCAAAAAACCTCAATTACAAATTTTAATGTTTATATGTCAAAAACTGCTTGGGCTATCAAAAAAAAAGTTTAGATATTAAACAACTAACATTTTACTTAAGAAAAAGCTTTCTATTCCTTATAAGAATTCGCATAGTCTTTATACAACTGTTTAATACTATATCTGACAGCAACGCGCTTTCCTACTGTAAAACAACGAAAATTGCTAGACCGTTTTATAGTGATAATATCACGGTAATATAGCCAATAGGAAATAAGAGTTATTGCTACCATATAATGGTTTATAGCAATTATTGCTCTGAATACTCACAGAAATCATCATGTTCTATTTGGGGTGTAATCTGGTTTTATTAACTGTATTAGTTCCTACTGGCAGTTGTAATGAAACTTGACATTAATCATAATAATATTTGCTTGCTAAGGTTAATAAAGCATATATTTATCACTAAGAATCAGTACGTATTTCTCCATTTAAATAGCTTCTAGTGTGATATTGTTCTTATTGTTTAACATTGCATACGATTATTTATTATGCAACATGTTTTATTGAGATGGTAAAATTCGTCCATAGCTTATAAAGTCCAATACTAATGATGGGTTGCGCGAAATAAGAATCTTTTGTTGCTTTATCTGACATGCAAAGTTGAAAAAAACTTAAATACAAAGCAAAAATAAATTAATTGAAACAATAAAATTCAAATTCAGACAGGACAGCTAAAAGACTCCGAACAACGCACAAGCTGCGCAACAAATAGGTTAAAACTAATACTACGGCGCTCGGCGATTGCCGATCGCTACTAACCCCCATTAACGTCTTGGTAGATTATAGGTTCTAACGGATACAATTCGTTTTTGGGGACGCTGTTCTGTTTCTTAAGAGCTTTACTGGGAACAAAATGCGTGGCATGGAGAAGATACAATTTATTTCTCAACAAAATTGCCGTATTAAAAGTAGTTCATTATTCAACAAGACTCTGCTGCTAATGGAACTGATTACTACCAATAAAAAAACACTGTTCTAGCAAATCTGGAATTGATATAACACTAATGCGGGTTTGATCCACTAGCAATTTATTTAATATGGGTAATAAAAATAAGCTACCAATACAAAATATGTCTCAGCAAACCTGTTGTATTAGATCGTTTTCCTCAGTGTACTAAGGCATATTTAGCTCAAATCTATTACTTTTATGTGTAGAATCTGTGGTTACTCTCTGGCGCATTCATTACAGACCACCTTGAATAAAATATTAATTTTAAGTGTTTTATAGAAATACCAGAAACAACTATTCACGATCATTTAAATTTGACAACTATGTAATCTAGTCTGCATTACCAGCTGAAATGCCAATGGTAGCCTAAGGAAGCGAGAATGTGCCGTGCCCACCCCACGCATTTGACGTCTGGTCGCATGCTCATGCCCACTCCCGTATCTCGAAAGACGTAAAAATTAAAACAGCCCATGTCACTTTAAGATTATGGCAAATAAAATAGCTCTCTTTAAGATAACAATGATGACTTAAAGTGACGTTTGATGGTAATGTATGTGGCAGGTTTGTTCTCATACAAAGTATTAGTACCTGATTTTTTTTATTTATTAATTTACTTGTTTACAAATAGGGATACAACAGACACTGAGCCCAATATAGAATCCACATTGTGGTACCTATTTGCCAGTGGAAATTAATTGAATTAAGGAAGCACAAACATTTATCTTGTTATCTAATCTAATCATAGACATATCGAACATTTCCATGCCTAAAAACCGCCTATTATAGGGACGAGTCGCTCTACAGACAGGAGAATTTTTCCAGAATTTCTAAGTGGAATATTAAAAGTATTTTGAAGCCTTAAGTCCCTAACCGGTACATTAAAGCTTAACTTCGATCTTAGTGTTGGTAAATCAACATGACAGTTCACCAATTTGTAAATCATAATAAGATCGGAAACCATCTGTCTTTCAGTAAGTGTCATTATTGAAATTTTTTTATAATGGGTTTATAGTTACTATTGAATATATTATATGTCTGTCTTACGTGATACGAACCATAAAAATGTATTTTGAATGCTTTCCAGTCGTTGCTGGTATACCACGTACTGAGGGTTTCAAAAAACTGATGCAAAATTAAGGTTACCAAATATAAAAGAGTAATACAAGTTTAGAACTGTTTAAGGATTATTAAAACTTAAACTATTATTTATAATAAATCGTAAAAATCGATTACACTTATTGACAACTTGTTCAATGTGAGAACTAAAAATTGACTAAGTGTCCATTAATACCTAAATCATGTATTTCATTAACCGATTTAAGATCACTATTATTAATGGTAAAACCAAAATTGGTTTAAATTTATTGGAAAAATTTTTGGGTCATCTGCGTATATCCAAAATTTAAAGCAATGTTGTAGCTTGTTTGAAGGTGGTAGACAATGAAGTAATGTCAAAAAAATGACCTTGTCGGACTTCCATTGTCTTTATTTTGTTACTTAGCACAACATTAACATAACGTTTGCAACAATCCGGAAGACCTAAATATTGAAATTTCAAACATCAAAAAAGATTTAAAACAAAATGGTTACCCTGAAAACTTTGTAACTAATACCATCTCAAAACTTTAAAATCGAGAAGTAAAAACTAATACAGAAACGAAAGAGGAGCAAGCATTTCTTACAATACCTTGTTTAGGGGATTTCTGAAAAGATTAGAAGGATAACCAAAAACTATAATATCAAAACAGCCTTCAAATCCAGAAATACGCTTAGAAGCTTTCTTACTAAAGTAAAGCTCCCCAGTAATAAAAACACAAAAATTGTATCTGTCAAATCCCTTGCCAGTGTGGCGAATCGTACATTGGAGACAGTAAAAGACCTCTTCCCGTACGAGTTAAACTGAAACATACTCAAAGAGGTGAAACTTCGAAATCAGGTATAGCGGAACATGTATTTAACAACCAACATAATATACAGTGGTCAGAAGCCAAGGTTTTGAATACAGAACAGCACTGGAGAAAACGAAAATTCAAGGAAGCAGCTTTCCTGACTCAAAACACCCATATATTTAGTAAACCAAGTATAGATATCCCCAATATCTGGAAGCTTCTTCTTGTCAAAAACCAACAGCTCAAACTTCACACTCCAATAAGCATGTTTGCGGAGTCATCAAGCTTCATTGCACATGGATAGTATTTAAGACAGTAACCTTAGAATTATAATTTAGTTTACACTTGAAAACGGTTAGAGATACTAACTAATCGAAACGTTGTGATAAGTAAAAAAATAAAGACAATGGAAGTCCGACTAGGTAATTTTTTTGATTGTTGTATCTTATTAACTGATATGATAAGAAACAAGGGGCCAAGGTGACTGATAACAATTTACAAGCTTTACGTAATTTTTAACTTTGATGAATGAAAATTATGATTATGAAAATCCCGCTTAGAATTTACGTACGATTTCAAATAACAGCAAGCAAGCAAATTCAGAATTAAAACCTTTTAACGCCCTTGCACCTTTTGCTACCTTTTTCTGTTGACTTGTTGAGCCGGTGCAAAATTGAAAAACAAACAGAAACGAAAATATCTCATTGCTCGGTGGCATTTTTGTTCTACAGGCAGATGCGACTCACGACTCTTGGTTTACTAATAAAAACCGGTTGCGACAACGCCACAGGGTGGTCTGTGTTTGCTCGCCCGTTTCACAAGCCCGGCAGCCCGAAACCCCCTGTTTACAGGCAGTACCAAAATCCGTTAAGGACTTATATAAGAATGGCATTTCAGGCAGAGAAATTAGCAGTTTGAAACTATATAACAGGAGTTCGTAACACAACTCATAGTATTTTAAGTCACAAGTCACCTAACGGACGTGTACGTGATATTTTATTTCATACCAGATTTATCACGTTTAAAAAGTAAATAAATGTTTATTAAAATTTTAAAAAAATTAGTTTTGCAATTATTAAATCATATTTAGTACCTTAATTGCAACTAACTCATAGTTAAAAGATTGTTGCTTGCTTGTTGCTAGATAGATAAAATAATAATATTTGTGTTTTTAGAGAATTTTAAACTGTATTAATTGGTATCAATAGATATAGGTCCAGATAAAATAAAAATTACTAATTTTAGTTCAGCAAAATACTTTTTTAAATGTAAGTAAGTATAGTATAGTTACATAACAATATTCATTTACTAACGTTGGTTAAAGAGTATAATTTACAGCAAGAAATGTTGTCGGGGAGCGGGAGGCATTTTATAGTCGGCTATGATGTTTTGATTTACTTTGAATTATGACAGTTACTTTATTAAAGGTCCTGATTATATTCTTAGTTTTTATGAATATGGCAACAATAGTGTACTACGCTTGTACATTTTGTACCGATTTTTAATTTGTCATCGTCAGTTAACCTTATTTACCTGATTTACTTCGTAATTGCACTTTAGACGCGGATGATAAAATATTGTTTCGAAAAATTCAAGAGGCACTTTTGGGCCTTTCTATCAAATTTTAGTTCCTTCCTATTAAGGAGAAAAATCAATTTATCTCAAAATATTACGTGAAACATAAGCATTTGCTAGACAACGAATTCCATCCTACATTTTCACCATTATGGAATGAATAAGTTCTGAAATACTTTAAGGAGCATTTGAAAATTGTGGTAATAAATATTAATAGATGTAGTTAATTTAAAAATTTATTTATGATGTATTGAAGTGACTAAATATGTGTATTTGAATATTTTATTTTTTATAATTTTAAGTGACAACTTGAAACGTTTAGCACTGGTTTAAAAATTATTTAAGTCACAGGTCACAAAAAACAAAAATATCAAAAACATATTCAAATAATAAAAAAAAATAATATAGGAGTTTCCCAAGGAAGTATACTAGGTCCAATATTATTTATTTTATACATCAATGATATGCCTTTAGTTTTAAAAATGTGTAAGTTACAAATAATGTTTGCTGATGACACCTTATTTTCATTAATGTTTTAAATATTTTTGATGAATACTCTAAATTCTGAGATAAATATATTATTAAATTGGCTACAAGTATAAATAATTTAAAATTAAATATTTCAAAAACTTAATGTTTGGTTATGGGTAATAATTTAAATTGTCAAAATATAAGTTGGTGAAAAATTGGAATTAGTAAACTGTTTTAAATATTTAGGGATAATAAAAAGATTTAACTCCTGAAAATAACTGCCTTCAGTTAGTAAAGAGTCGTTTGTAGTGAATACTATTTAATGACGCAACTCTTAGCATTTATATTTATTAAATTCAGGTAGCTCTTTCTTATCGAACCAACATGTTAATGGTTTAACACCGAAAAAACTGGCCCGATACGACGACAGACGTGTAAATAATGTAAACGTTTACAACAGTAATTAAACGTATTTTAATGCAGACGATAGTGAAGTGTTTCCAAAGATGTTTTACGAGTCTGGGGTGGCCGTCTTGGCTTGTGGCCATGGTGCTTTTAAAGTAGCACACTTTTAGACCGGTGATGGGTGGATTTGAAAATAGATCCTGATAAATAATTCCAAAGAACCCAGCACTTCTCTTATGGAAAATGACCCTCGGTTAAATTTTCTAAATTTTTAGTATGTTGTAGCGAATGCCATTCTGATCAAAAGTGTTCATGGCCACAACAATATCTGCCGACCAGTTTTTGAGATACAGGGTGTCGAAATTGCAAAATATGAATTCTCAATAGGTAGGTACATTATATTTTCGTAGTTTATAATATTAATTCGTTTTGTTTTTCTAAATTTTTGTTGGTCCTATCGTAGATAGGATAGAATACTATAAAAATAGTTAAAAAAATTTTATTATATACTGGGTGAGTGACGAAAATTATTTAATATTTTTTGTTAAATCATTGTATTTTGGGCCTTAAATTAAATGTTAACAAAGTAATACTGTACATGACATTAGATTGGAGCAAGCTATCATAATTTATATTTATACAGGGTAACTCAAAGAAGTTAATATTTTGTTATAGTTTTGAAAGAAATTTGGTAGATATTTCTTTATGTATACTACTTGTCGCTTATCGTATGCTTCCAAATATATATAATTATCAAGGTTATACAGGGTGTTTCCGATGATAAGCGATAAAAAAATAATATAAAAATGCATGTATTTATAAACCACCCGGTATATTAAAAATGGATCGGTTAAATTTCGTTATTTTTTAATATTTTTTGCTTGAAGTGTCTTACTTACATGTTTGCTATTGATTTCCCCTTTCCTATGACCAGTTCTGGAGATATACAGCGTCGAACAGACTCAAAACTCAAAAAATAAGCAAATAAAAATAAAAATAAATTTTAATTTCAATAAAATTTGTTATGTAAGTTAATTTTATGGTTAAAAATAAATATATTTAAAGCTATATAGGATGTTTCGAATAATTAGGGTATTCTAACCCTGTATTGCAAATGGGAAATATATATAATAAAAACTATGAACAATTTATTATATCCAAATTATTTTATCCAAAAATAATAAGTAGGCACCTTCTTGAGAAAAAAAAAATAGTTTTTCTTAAATTTTGACCTTTGAACCTAAATTTTAATTTTTGCTATCTGTCCACATACGGTTTTTCGAAAAATCCTCCAAATATGAAGCAGTCTTTAAATTCTTGTCCACCATAAACAAAATATAATATCTAAAGTCTGATACCCATTGCAATTTCAAATTATTTCATTGACATCTAAATGCATAAAGGAAATAACGCTTTAATTCAGAATTAATATCATTAACACACAGGAGACAGCCATGCTTTATTTAGCTCTATTATAGCAATTATTCCTATTGAAATTATTACTATTATGTAGTAACTATGTAGAAAATTGTACCGTAATAATTCATAAATTTATTATGTTATTATTCTTATAAAATACGCTATAATTACATGTGGTGGGTATTTTATTACGTCGGTTGCACATTAAGTACTATGCATGTAGAGGGAACGTATTTTGTACTATACAACATAAAGTTTATATGGTATTCTTTACAATGCATCATTTGTTATATTTTATGCATATGAGGAGATTTGAATAATATGCAAGTTTACATGGATAATGAAAATTGTTGCTAAGGTCATTAATATCGATGTTACTTGGGCGGAACTAATGGCGTTCATTGCCGCACAGACATGTAGCTAGGGGGGAATACTTAGGGCATCCCATACCCCCGGAAATCTCAAGTTTGATCGATAAAATAAAGGTTGTGAACTTTAATACAGAGTGGCAGAGTGAAAGTAAATTTTACAATAATTATATTAAAGATGTCTTGGTGTTATACCGTGCGAGCAAAAATTATTTGCATCAAAGAGGGCTTGGATTAAAAAACGTAGGGCTTGGTTTAGATCACAATGATATGGGGACGATATATCTAACCAAATCTATGTCAAAATTTTGTCAAATTCATATTATGACATGGTATGCCAAACTAATGGGTGATAAAATAAGTAGACAAATACAAATTAATTTTTGTTCTTTACAAAATTAACAAAGTAAGAATATACAGAAAGAAAAGGAAAAATAATTACATAAATACAATAATAATAAATAATAATTACAAAAATAGTCCTGCATGTTCCATAAGATCTTCCCACTTCTTGGGACAGGCTTCTTATACAATTTGTTGGCGTATTTTGCATTATTTCACGAACGTTTGCAGCAAGTTCTTTTGTTCTTCCAGATGGTCTTCCTGCTCCTTTTTTGTGTTGTATAGAACCTGTTTTCCTAAATACAGCCACGGTTCTTTTCAGGCAATGATAAAAATCCCCAGCAATAAAAGTAACGTTAGGAAAATGTTCGTGAAAATCGTCCATGCATAAACCCGGATTATATTGCCACTCACATTTACTCTAACCTCGTTTCGAAAATACGCTTCAACCATGAATGTTTTGTGCTGTTCCGTAAAGCCCATTGTGGAATTGTTCAAGAAATTGGAAAAATTAGCGATGAATCAAATTACTTGTAACGACTGTCAAAGATGACGGAATAAGTGATTGATTGTTAATTCAGGTAGTTACTGACACCCAACAGTGCTCTACGGCTAAGCATTACGTCCTTAGATGCAAGGCCCTCTTTGATGCAAATAATTTTTGTTCGCATGGTACAAGCTGATCGACTCAGGGTGGCGAATGCTACAATTTTGGGATCAATAATGTACTAAGAAATATGACCAAAAAAAAACACTGGAAATAAATATCAAGTTCCCTATTCTACCACTAGGGGGCGTAATAACTATATTATTATATCAAGTCTTTAATTATTATTACTTATAACTTTAATAATTTAATCAAGTTTATCGCAAATCCTAATCAAAACCTTAGGAGATATCTCGTTCTCGCATATTTTTGTCTCGTCTCACGAGATTCTTGCAGAAAATCTCTCGTTTAGTTGCGCAGGAGTCCGGGCCACTCTCGTCTCGTCTCGCGTCGAGATGAGACGAGACGAGAAAAAAGCAAGACAAGAGTGAAACACTATTATCAATGTCCTAGGGATTTTATAGCTGAAAAGTATCTCTGCAAGCAACTATACAGACCCTTGTTAAGGCTCAAAGCACTTTCCCATACTATTAGGACACATCGGACTTCAAACAATTTTTAACTCAACAAAAACGGAATTGCTTCCAACATTTATAGTTCCTTAACAAACGGGAGGTTAAAATACCTGAAAGCATGTAAACTGAAACACACTAATTGAACGTCTTTTGTTCGGTTTCCGTGTACAAATTTCCGCAAAATGGTGCTTTTCATTCAGACAATCGACCGCACATGCTTCCCTCAAACAACTCAAATTGTTTTCTTTTGTCGAGAACGTCAGTTGTCAGCTTGCGTTGTCGTATATTGGCTTTGTCATGTTTTTACACAATGTGTTTAAATCCTAGGAATGTTTCGTTAGCTTTCAATAATAGGTAGTTAAACTTTATGCAAAGGATAAGTTAAAACGTTTTACTGTGCCTATGATCCAATATAATTTGTTCCCATTAAGGCTACACTCTCGCTAGATATATATTTGAAGACCTACAATGATTTATGTGCAACATTTACAACTGCGTATTAATTATTTTAACTGGCTTTAAACTTACGGCATTTAAAGCAAAGATTGACGTAAAGAAAAATTTTATATGTATATAACATACACTGCGCGGCATATTTAACGCATAACGAAAAAATTGCCTCAATTTTGATGTTATATATTTTCCAAATTTGTGGTTCGTTTTTAATGATTTTTTTTCTAATTGTAGGTTTTTTCCTTAAGCATCTCACTGCCTTTGTTGTTTTGCTTAAAAAAGTAACTTTGGTATTATACCGGGTGTTATAAAACTGTTATGTTTTTTTACGGAAATTCAAAACACCCTGTGGGATTTACTAACCATTGAAAGTTATCGCAATTACAGCTAAATGAAAGTCCGATGTTTCCTTTACATTTCCTTTTCTGATTCATTGCTTTATCTCTGTTTTTTCATGAAATAATAAATTTTTAGTTCAACGTGATTTTCATAAAAAAATGTTTAGTTAAAAAATACAAAATAAACGAAATGCTTTGATTAATGCAACAGCAAGAAAAAACAAATTATAAAGTAAATAAAGAATCAATATCTGCTATTAATTAATTTTATTGAATCCACAAAACAGGGCAAAAAAATACAGGGAAAAAAATTGTAATTTATATAATAATATAGGTATTCAAAAAAATTAAATATGAATAATTAGTAGCGAGTATTGCCTCCACTTGCTTTGATGACTGCTTCACATCTTCTTGGCATAATGAAAATCAGATTTCTGATTTCATCTTGATTAAGCCTCAATAACAGATCATTTAAGTTTCTAGGAGGAGGAAGCATGGCTCTAAGATGTCGTCCCATGTTATCCCATAAATGCTCAATAGGATTAATGCCAGGGCTTCTTGCTGGCCAAGGAAAAGTTAAAATTTCTGTTTCTTGGAGATAATTTTGTACCACTCTTTTAAATTTTTTTGAATACCTTTAGAAATTACAATTTTTTTCTCTGTCTTTTTTTGCCCTGTTTTGTGGATTCAATAAAATTAATTAATACCAGATATTGATTCTTTATTTACTTTTAATTTGTTTTTTCTTGCTGTTGCATTAATCAAAGCATTTAGTTTATTTTGTATTTTTAACTAAACTTTTTTTTTATCAAAATCACGTTGAACTAAAAATTGAATATGTCACGAAAAAACAGAGATAAACCAATGAATCAAAAAAGAAAATGTAAAGGAAACATGGAACTTTAATTTGGCTGTAATTGCAATAACTTGCAATGGTTAGTAAATCCCACAGGGTGTTTTGAATTTCCGTAAAAAAACATAACAGTTTTATAACACCCACCAGCAAAACAACAAAGGCAGTGATATGCTTAAGGAAAAAACCTACAATTAGAAAAAAAATCATTAAAAACAAACCACACATTTGGAAAATATATAACATCAAAATTGAGGCAATTTTTTCGTTATGCGTTAAATATGCCGCGCAGTGTATGTATCTAACGTTTTGGAAAAAAAAAATTTAATTTTTTTCTTAGAAAACAAATTACCAACATATAAAACTTAAATAAACACTACAGAAAAAAGAAATCCTTTTAACGAATTGCCAAAACCTCTTTCGGATTCTGGACAGAGTTTATATCCATTTCTCGAGTTTTTTGTTAGATTCTCCGGCGCAAATGTTCTTCGTCTGTGGCTTCTCAACCACTATCATAGACCTTTTTGCATAATACAGCCCAAAAAGCTTGGAGAATGTTTGGAGGATTGTCGTTTCATGGCATAAAAGGTATGATGTTTGCCGCTAATATTATGTCATCTTCCTGGTGGTTATCATTAATAAAATTTTGTAAATTTGGAAGACGTCTTTAAGTATGGATGTTAGCATCTACAGTTCATTTTTATCCGCCCGACATACGGTCTTGATATACCCTTTTCTGAAATGGCAGCCCAAACCAAAACATTGTCTTCAATTTTTTTTAGACTTCAAGTCAACATTCTTCGATGTTATCTGTGTAAAAGCCATCGTTACCCTTTATTTCTGAATGAGAAAAAGTGAAATAGTTCTCGTCGTCCAATATTAGGACTCTCACATTTCATAGCAATGCTCTGCATCGTAATTCTTTGCTGATTTTCAGTGTATCGTGTTGTTGTTGAATGGTTGAATGACTTACCCGAAATCTCCTCCCGAGCTTTTGATAAGATGTGCTTTATGCTTTGTACTTTGCACCACTCTATTTTTACGTGCTTCATCAAAAACCGTAGATCTTCCACTTTTAGGTAAGCTTCAACAGGGTACGCCTAGTTCGCATATATAGTAGTTTTGGAAATATTTTCACTCCCAAAAATTCTCAGAATTTCTGTATCCGTCCAACAAGCTTGTAAATAATTTTACGAATTTCAAGTTTGTATGACATGTCTTGTTACAATTTCTTTGAAATGTGTATAAACATATTATTGTCGCTTAGCGACTAATAATTTTTCAACAATGGTAATTTAATTTAACTCATAATAAAAGAATACATTTAATTTTTTCCAAAACTTTAGATAATATGTAGGTATACCGGGTGTCCACGGAAGGTGGCTCGCCCCTCTAACTTTTTTGTTTTTCAAGATAGTGAAATAAAATTCGGGGGATTTGTATATGACATAAAACTGCATTTCTTGACAGGTGACTCAACATTATGGAACTTCCGGTTTAACAGGAAGTGACATAAACTTTCGATTTTTAAATGGGACACCTGGTATATTTTTACTTTTTTGAACTCCATATGACATTCTAAATACAACGATGTGTCATTTGTCACTTTTTTTTACCAAGAAAATAACAACAACAACAAACTAATTTACTTTGGCAGAAACTGTTGGCATTTAAATTTTCTTCAAGGCATGATTTTGTTTTATCAGTTTTGCTGGTGACAGGCTACTTGATGCATTTAAATCTAAATTTGTTCTTAAAAGATGCTTCATTTTAGAAAAGTTCTAAGTTAACTTTTTAAAGTTTTTTAATGGCAGCTTTTCTAAAACCTAATAGTGTACGGTATCAAAATAATCGCAGTAAAATCCTCTTTTTTCTTAACCCGACGAGCCACCATGTTGCCATTTAAAAAAAATGAGTTATACAACTTTAAAAATTAAATTTTACATAGCACATAGCATTGGACCAAAAATAGTAAAATTGTATTTTTCCCAAGTTTAAAGAACTGAAATAAGTGATTTTAAGTTATTCATAGCCCTCTAGATAAAACAATAAATTTGAAAAAAAAAATTTTCTTGGTGACAAAAAGTGACAAGTGACACATCGTTGTATTTAAAATGTCATATGGAGTCCAAAAAAGTAAAAATATACCAGGTGTTCCATTTTAAAATCGAAATCTTATGTCACTTCCGGTTAAACCGGAAGTTGCATAATGTTGAGTACACCTGTCAAAAAATGCAGTTTTATGTCGTATACAAATCCCCTGAATTTTATTTCATTATCTTGAAAAACAAAAAAGTTAGAGGGGCGAACCACCTTCCGTGGACACCCGGTATACGTTACTTTAAGAAGTGCATTATAATGATGAGGGTTCTTGATGCTTACTTTATTGCCGTCTTTTATGGCGCAAAGGGGTGCCGTTCTGAGGGAAACAGACTACCCCCTGCTTGCCCCTTGACTACGTCACTGATCTGCGATACTAACTTTTGCCTCCTCTCAAGAAGATACATAATAAATTAAACCAAACTATTCTGGTAAAACGAGACCTAACAGATTATTGGTTGAGATAAACGAAAAACTAACGGTGGTTTCATCGGATATGTTCACCGATATGGTAATTTATTATTTTAGGGTTATCGGTTTTAGGGTTGACAGTTTACCTTTTAGATTTAAATCAATAGAGAGGAAGACTTGTTTGGTTAAAAAGTATCATTTGTCACAAACGTTCCAAATATGATTTAAAAAAAACAAACAAGAAGAACAGAAAAAAAGTTATAAAAGTGGCATTTACTGATATCAGAAAAAAGGTAAGCACAATGACGTCATAACCTTCCTCTGCACACAAGGGTATTTTGTAAAATTTAACCATCATGGAGGGATTTTAACTGGCGGGTGTATTTGCCTCACCAAAGATCTTTTCTGACCTGCTTAAGCAAAAGGGTCCGATAATCCTATGCAGGTAATTTACTTACTAAATACCACAGCCCGTAAATATGCAAAAATTTTGCTTAAGATGTAAATAACGGTTAATGATTAATGAATGTACGTGCTCCACAAACTAGCACAGGTGAAAATTTTCTTTTTATACACTGTCTAGATAGTGATATCCTTGCATTTAGTTGTGAAATCAATATTCGCACTGTGGACAAAATTGACGTTGTCTGTACATCTTCCTATTGCACCAAATATTATTTGCAAATATTAACGAATCATGGGTTAATTAATGGACACTATATTCCGTTATTGTATTGTTTGTTGCCAAACAAAAACACTAAAACCTATTCTTTCAAAGTATTTAGTGGGAAAGAGGACTTCAATTAAAACACTTTTCACTTTTTAATCATTCCCAACGATTCGGTTTAATATTCAAACCTTTTTCAAGGGTCTAGAAAATTGTAGAAAGCGTAGGTATAAACTTAATGACCTGACATGGCATTATGCATTTTCTAATATTTATTTAACTTATTATTACATAAAAAAACACGATTAACCAACTGAAAACCCACCAGGAAGACATTCAACAAGGCGTTAAAAAGGTTCGAATATTAAACCGAAACTTTGGGAATGAGTAAAAAGTGTTTTAATTGAAGTCCTCATCCCCACTAAATACTCTGAAAGAATTAAATTATTAAGGAAACCTATGTTAATATTTTCTCTCTTATAATAAGATCACAAATTTTTGATACATAGTATTATATTTTTTACAAGTAAAATGTCGGTGGATTATGAAGAAGCAATCCACAACGCAATTACTCAGATTTGGCCAAATACCACAATAAATGGCTGTAGATTTCATCTACACCAAACGTGGTATAGAAAAATTCAGTCACTTGTTTTCACTGCAGAAAACAAAAAATGTTTCTTAAGTTGGCAAAGTGGCTGAAACATACATTTGGCTTTACATATCTAAAACCCGAAGATGTAGAGGAGCACAAAATGAAATTTTGGATAAATATGCCGATTATTTGCTCAAAACATATGTAGAGCAAAATGCATCATTTCCTCCTTGCTTATGGGCAGAAGATATATGGCCTCTTAGAAAAAGTTAAGGAATTTCAAGTTGATGCATGTATCAAAATTCAAAGTATCCAAATTTCAAAGTCCATCAAAGATAAACAAGTTTAAATTAAATAAAAAATTCTCGCGCAAACTATTCATAGACTTCAATCTAGTCAAATGATTAGAATTGATTTTGTAAAAAAAAAATAAAAACCTTACAATAATTCTCATTATTTCGGAATACATTTTCTAAAGAAACTACTTAAATAGTAAGGAAAAACAATAGGATAATTACGAAGTCATATGTCTGGTGAGGATATTTTACGGCCCTTACGGTTAGTGAGGAATTTACCTAGGCCCTTTTTTTAACGTCTCCCTTTCCGATCATCCGTCAATGAGCAAATTAGCTACCTGATATTATCAGCAGCCTATTTTTAATCCATGGGTGCAAATTTCTTAACTAAAAGTAAACGTTCTTATTCCGAGTGAGTAGGTTTTATAATAAGGCAGGGACAGGATTAACAGGCTGCCAGGTGTGTATTTAAATTATTTTTTACACCTCTTTAAATAGGATATGCTTGGATTATGTTTTCGCATAATAATGACTTTTCTGCCAATTAGTTCGGCTCTTAAAACGTCATAATTATCTACATGTGTCGCAATACCATGTGTTTTGTATATACGATACAGCAACTGTCCACTTTGTCGACCCCTAAAAATCTATGAACAATATGTAATTTCAAATTGTATTATGCGAATTTACAAAATAGTATGCATTATACCGTGCGAGCAAAAATTATTTGCATCAAAGAGGGCCTTGCCGTAGAGCTTAATACCTGTTGGTGTCAGTAACTACCTGAATTAATAATCAATCAGTTATTCCGTCATCTTTGACAGTCGTTACAAGTAATTTGATTCATCGCTCATTTTTCCAATTTCTTGAACAAATCACACAATGGGCTTTAAGGAACAGTACAAAACATTCATGGTTGAAGCGTATTTTCGAAACGGGGTTAGAGTAAATTGTGGGTGGCAATACAATCCGGGTTTGTGCATGGACGATTTTCACGAACATTTTCCTAACGTTGCTTTTATTACTGGGGATTTTTTATCATTGCTTGAAAAGAACCGTGGCTGTGTTTAGGGAAACAGGTTCTATTCAATACAAAAAAGAAGCAGGAAGACCATCTGTAAGAACAGAAGAATTTGTTGCAAACGTTCGTGAAATAATGCAAAATACGCCAACAAATTGTATAAAACGCCTGTCCCAAGAAGTGGGAAGATCTTATGGAACGTGCAGGACTATTCTTAAGAAGCAGTTAACTTTATTTCCTTATAAAGTGCAAGTATTCCAAGAAATACAAGCCGCAGATTTTGAAAGACGCAGGAATTACTCTCAATGGTTTACCCAAAATTTACTGGAAAGAAAGGATTTATTAGACCTGACATTTTTTTCGGATGAAGCCTGGTTCCACATCTCCGGTTATGTGAATTCTCAGAATACACGCATTTGCACCCTCAAAAAATTGGTGTCTGGTTAGCTGTTTCCCGAAGAAGAATTGTTGGTCGTTATTTTCCATGACACAGTTACAGCACAGCGGTATAGAGACAATATTTTGAATGCATTTGTGGAGCAATTACTTGACGACGAACTACGTTTTGGATATTTTCAACAGGACAGTGCAACCGCCCATACAACCGGCGAAACAATTAACTACTTACGCAATTTTTTCGACGACAGATTGATCAGTTTTCGATCAAACATTGAATTCCCACCTTGATCACCTTGTTTGAGGGTTATGTATTACTTCGTTTTTCCTCATTTAAAGAACACTATTTTTAAAACGCCAGTTGCAAATTTAGAACAATTACAAGAAAGGATGGATTATCCAAGAATGTGGTAACATTTCTCCAGAGATGCTGGTCAACAATTCGAAAATATGAAGAAATGTGTGGCCAATTTCAGCAATTTATGTAACTATTTTTCTTTTTCTTTCTGTATATTCTTACTTTGTTAATTTTGTAAACAAGAAAAATAAATTTGTATTTGTCTACTTATTTTATTACTCATTAGTTTGGCATATCATGCCATAATATGAATTTGACAAAATTTTAACCTAGATTTGATTAGATATATCGTCCCCATATCATTGTGATCTAAACCAAGCCCTACGTTTTTTAATCCAAGCCCTCTTTAATGCAAATAAATTTTGCTCGCACGGTATTATATACATATACACTATTGGCAAATCTAAAGTTATTTTTAACGTAAAAAAAACGAATACCAAATGAACTTGGCGCAAGTTAAAAAGAGATCGATCAAGACACAGCTTTACCAACTTTTGTTCGAGCGCGATTCGTTCCCATTATCCCATTCCACTTTCGCTGCATTCCCCCTCTCTCAGCGAATACTTTCCGATAGCGGAGCACCCCCGCGATTTAGAATGTTTTCTTTTTTATCTTTGCTGAATTTTTCAGGTAAGCGGAGATACGGTAAAATTCTGCTTCAGGGATCGCCATGCGTTGTTCACGCCGCGCTGGCAAACGCTGATTGATCTGTTACCCTTATTGCGGCCATGTAAACATAATATTTACTCTCTCATACTCACATAAAATGCCATTGTAACGTGGAGTTTGCCAGTAGTGTATATCAGATCCGTATTACGGATGTCAATCCTAAAATGATTAAAGCAACATCATTCTTTACTACACACGTTACGATAACTACGTCAATATTTTGTTTGCAGCGTCGGAACGAAGTTTCTACCACCACTTTAATGCAAGATTTTTTAAATGTTCTTTTTATTTTTATATTATTTTATTTTATATTAAGTCAGTAATAAGATACACCAGCTTTGTGTAAAAAAACGCGTGGATTTATAGAAATCGTAAAAACGGCATAAAATTCTATAGGCATTAAAACTTTATTGTCTATGATGTTTATTTTTAAAGAGGTTTTGATTGAACACACCCATAAAAGTAAGTAAGTATAGCCTCTGGCAAGTAGACCAAAACTTATTACTATTCATTACCACACAAAATTAGAAAATGACCATAAAAAAAATTACATTAAGTAATTAAGGTTCGGGGTTATTATTTTTTAAATTTGTTTCATGCAAATAGGATAGACCATCTTGCAAAAGTTCAAAAATCAGTGGATACCTGAAAAATAAACAAAACTGAAATAGTTATTTTTGTATTAAGGTGGGAGTATCAACATGCTTGCCAACCTATAACCTATTTCTCGTAGATTTATTTATGTTTTCTAGCTTTTATAGAAAATTTAAAGAAAATCAGTATCAACTTGATATTCTATAGATAGTAATTGACATATTTAATAAGTTTCAAGGAATTTCATAACTTATTTTAGAAGAATTGTATAGCGAAAAATATCGGGTAAGATTTTTTTTAACATTATTATGTCATTGTCGCTCATTGTTCTTTCACTATACAATTCTCCCAAAATTAGCAATGAAATAATTTGATATTTTTGTAATATATTAGATACTGCCTAAATAATGTACCGACGATATGGATTTTCTTTAAATGTTAGTTATTAAAATAATAAACTCAAAAAATCAACGCGAAATAGGTTATAGGTTGGCAGTTGATTGAATGACGTTGATAATTCAACCTTAAGTGCGCAAAATAGGTGTTTTTTTAATGGCACATGAGATTGTAAATTTTTACCGAGACCGTTAGGTCGAGGTTAAAAATTCAATCAAATGTGCCATAAAAACACTTTTGCGCGCGAAATAAAAACAACATTTTTTCTACAACTGTTTGTTGTTAACTATTTTTTATCGTGTTTAGAAAAAAAAATCTAAAATCATAATTTATTTAAGGTATTATTTCTTACACCTGTTCCCATTACTATGGAAACCTAGAATTGTTTAAATTTTAATGATTGTCAAATCTATCGTTTTTCGTGTCAAAAGTTTATAGTTGTTTGCTCAAGTTTGATACCGTTTAAATGTCTAAAAGTGATAGGGAGACGCCTCACGAAATTACGGATGCGGCAGAAATCGTTATATCAAATCTTTTGCCCGTAAAATCAAGAATCAAATATAAGAAAGTGTACACTCAGTTTCGCGAATGGTGCAATATAAAGAAAGTAAAAACAGTAACAGAAAATGTTTTGCTCTGTTATTTGGAGAAAAAGTGGAAAATTTTAAAGCCACCTACACTATGGAGTACCTATTCGATGCTTAAAAGTACCCTAAACATAAAGAAAAATATTGATCTGCAGCGATTTACTAAATTGGTTCCATTTTAAAAGAGCAAATCCATTGGATATAGAGGAAAGAAGTCTAAAGTATTAACAAAGGAGGATGTAGCAAAGAAGAGAACTTCACCGTTAATTACTATTCTAATAAATATTGTTAATTTAATTCACTTTAATAATAAATTTTTTTATAAAAAATGGTTTGGAAATTAATTTTTGCATTTTTATACGAAAACATCAATCAGCTGAGCTTGCCGTGAAAAAATATCATTTTTTCACGGTGAAAAAATGACATTTTTTTACGGTGAAAGAAAGAGACGTTTTGTGCATCCATAGTAACCAAAAAAAGTCATCTTTTTTTGACAGTTGTAGAAAAACTTTTATTTAGTTCATTAAACAGTAAAAAATTGAAAAACTTAAACCAACAATCCCAGCGTAAAAACGTCTGGTAAAAACAAAAAAGACCCTCGATTCAGCAGTCGGTGTTTCGCAAGTTTTTTGTAAATGCTACTGACTCTTCGGTAACTACCATTCTTGGCCGAATAAGAGACTGAAGCCACGTTGCCAAGTCGACATTGTCGGTATTCCTTAGTAAAAAGTTATCATTTTTTGTCAGCAGACATTTAAACTGTATCTATTTTCGCAAAAAATTGCACAAAAAATTATCGCAATTTGTAAAATCTCTTAAACGAGTATTTATTTTTTTTAAATCATGCACTTGTAACGTCACTAGTGTTCAGATTACTTTGGGAAATTTCTTTAAGTCCCCGAGACGAAGACGAGGAATAATTTTTTTAAATAGTCGTGACGAAAATAAAATTATTGGATTAATCTAGGATCTAGTCACGTGTAGTATTCGGTAAGAAAACCATCTCAATTAAAATTTAAATCAACTTGACATTTTGAAACGAAATACCCAAAATAAAACTGTAAAGAAGGTCATGTCTGTCATACAGTTATTTCTCATTTCGGTTTAACCAGTATGACAAATTTTTATATCGTTTTTGTCATTTTATGTGATTATTTCCCTTATTATGGAATGGACCAATCAGACACCATCATTTTCTGAATTTCTAAATGAAAATGAAAAAAAAGTGAATAAATCCCTAGAACCATTTAACCGCAGTTAAATTTTTGTCTTTTCATCTGCCGAATCATCTTCATTACATACCTACCAATATATCGTCTAATATGAATAGCAATGAAAAACAAAAATATAACCTACACAAATTGCAATTTTTATTACAACTCTATGGATATAAAACAAAAATAATACTTATAATAAAAAATATTAGGTATATTTAGGATTTCTTGTTTTTTAGTTTTTATGCAAAATAATTTTAAAATAAAATAAATTATTGTGCAATCAACTATTTTCAAGCAAACCCACCCTCAAAATATGTTGGATAGTTTAATCGATTAAATTTATTGGTGCTGTGTGATATGATAATCTGATAAATTTTAATAATAGGTATCAATAAATAATATTCTTTCAATTCACAAATAATCAACTTGAGTTATAAAAAATAATATGGTTCACTAGTTTAGTAATAGCCCATATTATCATTACTTATTATTATTTATCAATTGCATTTTACTAAAGGCGGTAGATTATAGTATTTTTTACAGGAAATTTGCAGGCAGTATGCATCAAATTCAAAAATGTGTGTATACGGTGTATTCGGAAGTTCTTACCAAATGGGAAATTTTTTTATTATTAATTTTACGAAAAAAAAATATTCTTTATAAAAAGCTCTGCATGGTCTAAAACCTAAAATGCAACCATCAAATATCGAAATTTTCATACGAGGTTTGTCAAAAAATGTGAATTTTTCCCAAGAGTAAAGTACCTTTATTTTTGACATTATCAAAAATTGTTATTAAAAAAAGTTGATCAGATCTAAAACCCACGTTTAAATATGTAATAATACGCATTAAATTAATTAAATAATTAATAATAAATCAATAAAATAATCTTTCAATATAAATGCGTATAATTGTACATTTAGCCGTAGTTTTTAGTTCTGATCAACTTTTTTTAATAACAATTTTTGATGATGTCAAAAATAAAAGTACTTTACTCTTGGGAAAAATTCACATTCTTGGGAAAAATTCACATTTTTTGACAAACCTCGTATATGACGGGAAAATTCCGATATTTGATGGTTGCATTTTAGGTTTTAGACCATACAAAGCCTTTTATAAAGAATAATTTTTTTTCGTAAAATTAATAATAAAAAAGTTTCCCATTTGGTAAGAACTTCCGAAGACACGCTGTATACATCAAATTTAGTAAAACACAGATTGATCAACGTTAGTTAAATTAAATAATAGGAAATAGTACCTATGTCAAATATATCAATAGAATAATTTCATGTTTGCAAACACCAGCAGAAAAACTCGTCCATATTTTTTAATGTAGACCCAAAAAAAAAGTGATGAATCAAAATAAAAAGGAATCACGTAAAAAGTATTCGTCTTGGTAAATGTTTATCACTTCTTTACTCACCGCATGTAAAATAAACCCAATTTTTGCACTCCGCTGTCACCGAATTTCTGCGAAACCGCATATACGATTTAAGTACTTCAGTTTAAAAATATTTAAAAAAAAACATCCAAAATAACTTTATTATTTCTAAATAAACAAATATATCTTGAAATAAATTTGATAGGTTTAAAGGGTTTCCAGTTAATGGTATTTTCTACTAGCATCTTGTATTTCTATACCCCGTTTACTCAAAAACGAGGAGTAAAACTATCGAATTTACTTCATGATATATTTTTGTTAATTGAGAGATGCTGAAGTAGTTTTTATAGACTTTATTTTGTGCTATTGAAGAACGCCAAGATAAAAATATTTAAAAAATAGTAGCAGTCGTTCGGCTGTCACAAAACATGTCATTAGTAAAACCACTACAAATTTGGAAACAGTGGCTAGGTACCTAAAAATTCAAACGTTTTACATTTGAGTCTTTCGTTGACAAAAAATAAATCCTAAAGATGACCAATTTACACTAGCATACATTATTGTTTATTTCAAAAATAAATATTAAATTGTAAATTTACACATTACACCTCTAAGTATAGACATTTTCTAAAAATGTTTTTCTAATTTTTTTTTCGAAAATGAAACTAAGTGCATATTTTTTTTACCCAGAAAAAGATTTTTTATATATCGTAAAACATTCAAGACAAGCCGGCATCACCGCGTATCCACCGATACCTTCACCATCGAGCAGACCATCGAAGGAACCTACCAGCGGCACTAACCGAAGAACAACGTTAAAGGCCGAAGAGAGGGGGTACGGCGGAACACAAGAGTTCGTGGCCTTGCACATCGACGGTCAGTCAACGGCTAGTACCTCGCAAAGTCGTACGCGATTCGCTGTGCGAAAGTACCGCGAGAAAAGATCGCGGAGTACGGTCGACAAGTAGTACGGTACCGAGTATACGATAATAAAAAGTGTGAAACTCAAAATTTTTATAAAACATGTGCGTGAGTGGAATTTAAAACGCCTTATCGTACCATTTTCAAAGGAATAAATGTTGTTTCTTTTTAAGTTATGTGCAAATTCGCAAACAAACTTCCTATTTACAGCACCGTATTGAGGGGTAACATACACCATTCCCTGTGGCCCTCGCTTAAGTTACTACCAGTCCATCATGAAACTAGCCAATAACTATTTTTTTTTAAATAACGATTTTTCCAAAAGTAACTTAAATTAAATTCTTCAAAAATTCGTCTACAACAGCTTTCTTACCTTTCATTAAAACCTGCCCGCTAAGGATAAAGCAGCAAGTGATTTTCTCTAGTTAAAATAACTACAAATATGAAATTGTCATAGCTTGCCACTTCCTTTTTGTAGGCCCCAAAACAGTGACCAGATGAGTTACTTACCTTTATGCCTATCAAGCTAGTCACTTCCAACATAAACTAATTATTACTCAATAATTTTCACTCCAATGTATTCAAAATGACTACGTCACCAATCTGGCTCCTGCTCTTCGGAGCTATCTTTGGAGTCCTTTCCGCCTCCCTAAGCAAAACCTTACGATATCAAGCTCCCGATGAATGCAAATGGGTGATGGTTGATGGGTCTTCAGATGAAGATGACGTAGCCCTAGTCTGTAGACTTCGCACAATAAACAGCGAACTTGAAAATACCAACTTCAGTGTCATACAACCCCAGCATACAGTAAGGTTAAGGCTTGAATGTTCTGACGCACTCTATTTCCAGAGTTCTTTAAGTGCTGGAAGCTTCAAACCGCTTGTGGAACTTAGAGAGTTAAGTATCGAGTACTGCAAAATAGGAAACCTGTCAAATGGAGCTTTCAGCGGACTGAAAGAGCTCAGAAACTTGACAGTTAAGACGCATAATACTGACTGGAGCGCCATGACGTTGCAAGTTTCGCCTAATGCATTTTCTGAAGAACTCAGGTTCCTGGAAAGATTGGATTTGGGCGAAAACAATATGTGGAGTATTCCTGAAGGTGTTATGTGTCCGCTGTACGCGTTGGAAGTGCTAAATCTTACAAGGAATCGCTTGAGAGAGGTGACTAGTTTTCATTTTTCCAACGGTCTTTCAGAAAAGTGTGGTTCAAACATAAAAATATTGGATTTGTCTAGAAATAATATCGATTCGTTATCATCTGGACAATTTTCTGGATTGTCACGTCTAGAAAAACTATATCTCCAAGGAAATGGACTATCATCCGTTGCTGATCGTGCTTTAGAAGGACTGACGGCGATGCATATCCTGAAATTGTCAGATAATCGCTTAGTGAATTTACCACCGGAGTTGTTCACAGACAGTCGTGATATACGCGAAATGTATCTGCAAAACAATTCGATAAACGTGTTGGCGCCTGGTTTATTTAGCGAGCTCACGCAAATGTTAGTGCTCGATTTATCGCATAATGAGCTGACCGCGGAGTGGATTAATACTGCCACATTTGCCGGTTTAGTGCGGCTAGTTGTGCTCGATGTGAGTTTTAACAGGATCAGCCGATTAGAACAAAGTGTGTTTAGGGACTTGTACAGTTTGCAAATTCTAAGACTGAACGATAATTCTATTGAAAGCATTTTGGAAAACACCTTCAGTGCCTTGTACAATCTGCACACCTTAATCATATCGAATAATAAATTAAGCCGTATCGAAAGCGACACGTTTAATGGACTTTACGTGCTGTCCTTGCTCTCGCTGGATAACAACAAAATATCGTGGGTGCATCCGGAAGCGCTTAAGAACTGCTCAAGTCTGCAAGACCTGCATCTGAACGGTAATAAGCTGGTTCAAGTGCCCGACGTCATCAAAAACGTGCCGCTGCTCAAGACGCTCGACCTGGGCGAGAACCACATCGATTCGATTAACAACGAAACTTTCAGCGACCTGAAGCATATGTACGGACTGCGGTTAACCGAAAACAACATCGGCAATATTTCAAAAGGTGTATTCGACAAGATGGCCTCGCTGAAAATCCTCAACCTCTCACGCAACAAGATTCAGAAAGTAGCCCCCGGCTCTTTCGACAACAACCTTAATTTACAAGCCATTCGGCTCGACGGGAATTATTTGACTGACATTGAAGGATTATTCGCCAAATTACCCAGTTTGGTTTGGCTCAATATTTCCGATAATCGATTGAAATGGTTCGACTATGCTCTTATTCCCACGGGGTTGCAGTGGCTTGACATTCATTCGAATCAAATCGAAGAGCTGGGCAACTATTTTGAAATTGAATCCACTTTATCTCTGAGCACATTTGACGCAAGTTCAAATAGACTGACTGAAATCACCGGAAGTGCAATACCGAATAGTGTGGAAACCCTTTTCCTCAACGACAATCAAATTTCCAAAGTGCAATCTTACACTTTCTTCAAAAAACCAAACCTGACTCGCGTGGACTTATTCGGCAACAAGATTACCAGCCTGGATCCCAATTCCCTCCGTATTTCTGCAGTTCCTCCAGAAAAAGAACTCCCAGAATTTCATATCGGGGGCAACCCCTATCGCTGCGACTGTACAATGGAGTGGCTGCAGAAGGTAAACAGTGTGAATCGAGCCCGGACACAACCAAAATTAGTCGATCTGGAAAGCATATTTTGCCAGCTTTTGTACAACCGAGGCAGAACGTACGTCCCTCTGGTGGAAGCAGCCCCATATCAATTCCTTTGTACCTATGACTCCCACTGTTTTGCCTTGTGTCACTGCTGTGACTTTGATGCATGTGACTGTGAAATGACATGTCCGACAAATTGCACATGCTATCATGATCAATCGTGGAGTGCCAACGTAGTGGACTGCAGTTCTAGTGGCTATGTTTCCAAATTACCCGAACTTATCCCCATGGATGCCACCCAGTTGTACTTAGATGGAAATGACCTCAGATCTTTAAATAGTCACGCTTTTATCGGAAGAAAAAAACTAAAAATTTTATTTTTAAACAATTCTAATATCGAGAGCATTCAAAATAGAACCTTCCATGGATTAAAAGAACTTGATGCGCTTCATTTGGATGGAAATAGACTGACAGAGCTTCGAGGGTATGAGCTAGAAGGATTGGATGAACTTCGCGAAGTGTTTTTGCAAAAAAATCGAATAGCAATAATCGACAACTCGACTTTTAAAGGACTGAGACATTTGCGTGTGCTAAGACTCGATCACAATAGACTGACTACCTTTGATATGTGGGCATTGTCAAACACTTTGATTGAAGTGACAATGGCATTCAATCCGTGGTCGTGTGATTGTGAATTTACCGAGAAGTTCCGCGAATGGATGATTCGAGGTGACGCCATGCAAGACATGTCAAAAGTACGATGTTTATTTAACTCGACGGACATTGATTATTACAGTGACGAAATTTACTCAGACAGTGCCGATCTCGGTTTCTTCGTGACCCAAGTGAACGGTACCAAATGCACCGGAGTGCCGAGCATAGACAACAGTGTAAACGGTAATTTAACAGCGACAAAAACCATCATAAAAAAGCAAATTATACAGGACTACCTGCCGCTTTTAGTCATAACCCTGGCCGTGTTCGCGGTTGTCGTAATGCTGACCCTGATTTTATTTATTTTCCGGCAAGAAGTGCGCGTTTGGCTACATTCAAAGTTTGGAGTGCGGGTTTTCCAAAGGCCCGCCGATATCGACCGGGACGATAGGGACAAGCTTTTCGACGCTTTCGTGAGTTACAGTTCGAAAGACGAGGGATGGGTCGCGGAGGTCCTAGCCCCCGCGCTGGAGCCCCACTATAAACTGTGTTTACATTACAGGGACTATCCCGTGGGTGCGTTTCTTGCGGACAGCATAGTGCAAGCGGTAGAATCGTCCAAAAGGACAATCATGATTCTGTCGGACAATTTCATAAAATCGGAGTGGTGTCGTTTCGAGTTTAAATCTGCGCACCATCAAGTGCTCCGCGATAGGCGACGTCGCCTAATTGTGATTCTCCTAGGGGAAGTGCCTCAAAAGGATCTTGACCCAGACATCCGTCTGTATCTGAAGACAAACTTTTATCTGCAGTGGGGTGACAAACTCTTCTGGGAAAAACTCAGGTATGCTCTTCCAGATGTTCCAAACAATCATAGACATAATTCAGTGCGTACGCCTCACGTTCACCATCATGTTCATAGGCATAGTGGTAGGGGGCAACCCCCTAACCCACCCGGGGGTCAACAAGGCCCTAGGACTGTAGCTATACATATTTGACAATAGTGATAATATACAACCTTTTTCCTAATGTCATAAAAATGTGATAATATTGTAGAATGACTGTTAGTGCAATTGCTAATGCCTTTTTTGTGATATGTAGTTCACTCGGGACTAAATGTAAGGTTGTGATAAGCAAAATTTGTTATTTAGAAAATAAATGCGTTCGTAAAAAATTCAGGTTTGCTACATTTTTTTTTGTTTTCTTGTCCCGAGTATAAATTATGTTTTAGAATATTTAAACATTATTTGTATATTGATTGTATATATTTTCCTGTATATTTATTATTTAAAACTATTCGAAAGACTGTTAATTTGTATATGTTTTAACATACCTAATTGTAAATATATTTTTATATTTGATATTTATCGTAACTAGACAATTTTTTATTCGTCCTGTCGTATTAGTGTTTTGTACATTCTTGCACATGAAATGAAAAATTGTAATAAACGAAATATAAAATAATGCCTTTTTGCCTGTGACTATGAATCAATAAATGAAATTAGTCAATTTTATATTATGTGTTTTTTTACTACCCATTAGAAATAATAAACCTATTAAAAAAATAAGTGATATGGAGTTATAAAAAGTTTCTTAAAATGAACGAAAAAACAGGAAAATGACAAAATTACACAAAGTTAAAAGGCTACTTTAATTAAGAAATCTTTGAAATAAATAGTTTATAGAAAAATGTTAGGTAACTTATTCTGCTTAAGTTGGCAGCATGTGGTAAACTTTTTTATTATTAATTTACGGAATAAAGTTACTCTTAATAAAAACCTGCTTCCTAAAATAATTATAATAAAACATTCGATTTTGAGGTTGTAGAGTAGCTAAGGAAGTCAAAAAGTAAAAAATAATTCCTAAAAGTATCTACCTTTAAGTTTAATTATAGAGCAAGAGTTCATAATAAAATGGTAGTTAGAAAAAAAAAATCATTAATCGACTCCTATTAAGAGCGAAGTTTTTTAATACTCTTATTCACATATGCACTTTATTACTTTTCAAAAAATGTCCTGTGTAAATGTCAGTATTAAGGACTTAGCTGTAAGTAGAAGGACATGAAACACATATTTAATATAACTACCACTTTATGATCATTTCTTGCTGTAAAATAAAACTTGAAGGTATTTACTCGAGTATTTACTTTTACGATTATTTTTTATTTTTTAACCACCCTGTATAAGCTACCTTGAAATTAAATGGTTTAATAATATTTTCTCCGAAAGCAAAACTTTTTTCCGTAGAACTAATAATAAAAGAAGGTTTCCAAATGCTGCCAACTTAGGCATAAAAATTGGTTTATAAAAATAATTTATTAAAATAGGTACTTTTTTTAATTATTTATAGGTTTTCCCTGAAAATTGGAATAACTTAATATATTTTGTATAGAAAAGTAGAAACAACTAATACCTACTCCAGTTTGAGTTAAAGATAAAAAACTAGTTCGGGCTTTGATTAAAAAAGTAATAAAAATGGTAAGAATAATTATATGGTAAGATAATTTTCTATAAAACCACATTTTTTAAATACCAAACCTTTGTTTTAGCGACCTTCTAATTACCGTAAAACCGTAATCACAACCGTAAAATGAATTAACACAAAAAAATTAATTAAATCGTCTATCCTAATTATAACCATACATTTATGAAAAATAAAATCGTTCCAATTAGATAACGAAATTATCATACAAATAGCGTGAGCCTAAAAAATGGCATCGCGCGATAAAATAATTAAAAACTTAGAAAAACATATCGAGAATTTAATAAATTTTAATCGGTGACATGAAATAATATATCTCTGCGTTTTTTTTTTGTTTTTCAAGACATTTCTCCTTTACGGGTTTGTTAATGAAGAAGCCACAACCATAAAGGGAACCAGCGAAAAAAATTAATTAAATATTCTTTCCAATTACTACGCCCATTTATGTAAAAATACATTGGGTCTTATTAAATAATAAAATTATCATACAAATTATATAATTATAAAAAACAAATAAAACAATTTAAAAAATTTACTGGTTGTTAAATAAGGAAAAAAGTGTATTTAGAAGAGAAAAAAATATTAAAACAGATTGCATAACGATGAAATAATAATTTTTGATTTGTATTACTATACCTTTTTTACTTAAACCAAGAAAAATTATATTTTTTTTCTTTTTTTTTTCAAAAACAACTTCGAAAAAAAAACACCCACAAACTTGTGGCTAAATTAAAACTCTCATTTTGATGTAACTTTGCTATGTAAATATTTCACAGGGTGATTTGAATTTAGGCAAAAAAACATTTATATTATCTTTGTATATTTGTCAAAAAACCAATAAAATTTGTACAAACATATTAAAACTAGTAACGTAACCAGGGTTGCGACGATTTAAATCAACTGATTTTTTCAATTTTAATCATGACTTAAATCAAATTATAAATTGCTGTAAAAACAAGTCGCCGAAGCAAATCCATCAGAAAATTCAAAAAAAAAAAAAGATAGTTTAATTAAAACTAAGTGTTTACATACATTATATAAGGGTAAAAACATAACTAATCGTCATCAGTCCAACGTAAAAAATATTCATAAATTAAAATAAAATAGGATTTTTTTCCTATAAGCCCTTCGCTTCGCTTCGTTTACTAGATACACCCTGTCAAATAAAAAAAAATCCGATTAACTTTGATCTGATTTTTGTTGAAATATGTTTTTTCCTGTTTTAAAACACAGGGTTACCCAATTTTATCAGGAAATTTATAATTGTTCTAAAGTTTTAGTAAATTTTAAGGATTTTTGCTCGGATTTTTAATTGTTTTAGGGGGTTGAGGGACGTGCAAGGAAACGGTTTTAAAAATTTTTCTCATAAACGAACCATGCTACGAAAAAGTTGAGGTGGCGAAAAAAATGAACTATTAATTGCTTAATCTAAAAATAATACTAAACATACAAAAAAGCAGTGGCGTACAATGTTTTTTCCCTTTAATTTCAATCGGATTACCCTCTGGGACGCCAATGGAATTAACATGTCTATTCTAATTACATTAAAGTAGGACCCTTTTTACAGCAAATAAAAGTGCCAAGTTTTATCAAAATCGGCCAAAATGTTTTTGAGTAATTAATAAAAAAAACATTTTTTTTTTAACTTTGACACCCTGTATCTAGAAAACGAAGCATGTTAGGCCACATCTTATAGAAAAAAATCTTATTTTTACCTAAACAAGCGATCCTGAACGTTTGGCCGCTTAACCCTGGGACACCTTGTATATTGATAAAAATCAAAAAAATCATGATTTAATCAAAAAAATCTGATTTTTTGGTTTTTTCAAAAAAATCGTGATTTTTTGCAACTCTGAACGTAACGTTAAAAACCTCTTGAATCTGACTAAAAATAATTAATGGGCTTTTTCACTAAAGTTTAATTTTTATCCTATCGCATAAAAAAAGAGAAAATAAAGGTTTCTACGGTTTCAGTTTTTAAAATTTTCAATTATTTAGGGAGAAAATAAATAAACAAGATACGGTCTATAATAAAAACATGGGAATAAACTCACTGACGTCACATCTGCCTCGACCCCGAGTGATTCAGCTGAAGGTCGAACGCCGCATCTGCCTGAATATCGAGCGGGTTATTTTCTATTTTTAAGCTGTTCCTGTCTTCTGTCTATTTAGTTTATCAAAACAAAGATAGCAATATAATCCGTCGAAGCTGACGAATAAAATTATTGCGCGGATAAACGGATGACGTAATAAGGTTTTGATCTCATATGTTCAAACTTTCTGCTTTCGCGGCGTCTTTTTAATTGTCTCCAGGCAAAGGTTTGTGACTCTCTGGGAAGATTTTTATTATTGGGATGTCGTTTCAATTGGTTCTAATTCAGGATGTTAATGCTGAATTCGATTATAGCGAAAAAGCCCATTTCTTATGTCCAAAACGAAATTATATAACTGGAAAATGTTAAGCGGCGTACAGACAATTGAAAAAGTTTTATGCCTCCGCGAAATTTAATCCCAGAACCTCTCAATCACCTACGGAGAGAAATTCTTTCACCAACTTGTGCCATATACCTTATTCAAATTTATGTTAGTAGTATAAAGTATACAGTTTACAATCTCCTACATTTTCAAACTGGGGGAAGAAGTTATTAAGGTAAAGGAACCACGGTCAATTGGTAGAGTGATCGACTGGTGAATCAGAGGTTCTGGGTTCAAATAACAGGAAAGGCGTAAAACTTTTTCAGTTACATATTTAATATAGATACTAAAAAAGTTCATTTGTAAATTTTATGTTGATATGTAGTTTTTTGAAAGTAAGTGTATTTTAGAATCGATTGCTTTTTTTCTTAATAATAAAATTAATTAAATTTTTGCAAGATTTTTATGTGCGGTAAACTAGCTATTAAAAGTAATGGCACCTATAAAACAATTAAAGCATATAAACCTATTAATCCTCTATGATTATATACGAAAATTAAAACAGAAAAACATTGAACAGAACAGATCAAACTTAAGATAAGACATACAAGAAGCTTGATACAACAAAATTAAAGTTATTAGGTGTTTTTGCGTACCAAAACAAAAAATTAGCATTTAAATATCCTAAGATCTTCTGATAGAGATAGAATTTTCGGCGGGCATAAATTTTTTTTAAAAGGTTACAGGAGTTGTTTGTTTCAAAGTTATATTTCCGTCAAATTTGCATAAGGAGAAAATAAAGAAATACCAAAGAATATACGTTTCAATTCTTCGAAAATCATATAACGGCTATTAAGAGATATTTTTTTTTCTGCTTATTTTTTTTTAGAGCATTGATGCCGATTCTTTTATAATTTCAGTATTTAGGCAACTATTTTATTTAGTACCTGTTTTATGAAAATCAGCTGCGTAAAGGTGCCATTTTGATGGCGCGATCAGTTGATGCGGCTAGCGATCGCATTCGAACGATTATACTGGTTTAATTGTACTTGTATCGCCGGCGCTCGAACGCAATCACACCCGCGGCAACTGATCGTGTCAGAAAAAGGGCAGCTTTATATTAGAAATGTGAAAAGATAGACAAGAGATAAGTTATTCTAATTTTTCAAATTAATGGTATTAAATTAATTAAAAATTCTTTAGCCTTTCCTTACAATTTATCATCGTGAGAGAGAAATATTAAACCGAATTTTAAAAAAAATCGTACAAATATTTTAATGTTCAATTAATTTAGAACCAGACTAACTTATTTGCGGAAGGTATGTATTTATAATAAAATTTTAACAATACAAATACCTTAGATTGTAAATAAATAAAGCACATAAATGTCCGGTTTCACTTCATATATTAAAACTATCTAAACCTCAACGTGTTTATCGTGTTTCGACCCCAAATATCCTCATCAGGAGAGGAAATCTATAAATGAAAACAAAGCCATTGGGAATAGTGCGTCACAACGTCCGAAAGGTAAAATTGTGGTTGTGGGAGACAGGAGACAGGTAGGTAAAGTTATCCATAAAATTAAAAAATAAAATAAAAACAACACTTACATAATATACTTAACGACAAGGTGATGGCACGTAAAACGTCAACATACTCTAAAAAAAGGGGGCAAAAAAGATATTGCACTAAACTAAACACTATCAAGTAGCAATTCACATTAAAAACCTTTTCAAAATATCAAAAAAAAAATATGTTTTTTTTTGATATTTTCTTCTTCTTGTATGTCTTATCTTAAGTTTGATTTGTTCTGCTCAATGTTTTTTCTGTTTTAATTTTCGTAGATAATCATAGAGGAGTAATAGGTTTATAGGCTTTAATTGTTTTATTGGTGCCATTACTTTTAATAGCTAGTTTACCGCACATAAAACTCTTGCAAAAATTTAAATAATTTTATTATTAAGATAAAAGCAATCGATTCTAAAATACACTTACGTCCAAAAAACTACATATCAACATAAAATTTGCAAATAAAGCTTTTCAGTGTCTTTGTCGAAATAATTACGCGTTAAAGTCTGTTCAATGACCGCTAACCGTTACGTCATATTCTCCATTATTGCGGTATGTCATAAATTAGTTCAGTCAGTTGGACTTACCAATGGTAAAGGTTATGATTTTTTTTAGGCTTGATTTACATAAAGGCGGATGCATGTGAACAAACACGCATATTATTATATTTATACGCTGTTATTGAAGTCAGAAATAAGTGGTTTATTTAGAGTAGAAGGTATCATGGGATGAAACATTTTGTTTTTGAAAATCAGTATGAAATTTTTAATTCATTTAATTGAACTGAATAATAAATAAAACTATTTAATAAATTTATAAAATTTAAAATTGTTCAAAATCATATATTTTTTTGTCTAGTGCATCAGTCTATAAATTTTGTTTTAAACATTTTAATCTTATTTATAAAATCACAAAGAACAAAATATAATAAAGAATGACGACACAACAAAATACAGTTTATTAATAATTCAAATTAATCATCTCCTCAAGGATCATTATCATCAGATTCATTCAAGTTAATAATAAGGGGAGGAGTATCTGAAGGATCGTTAAATCTTTCTCATTCCCACACATCATTTATAGTTTTATCTGTGTGTGTTAAATTTTTTTTTTCCACTGTTACATTTGCTATGTCTTCATTCCACAGACCCAAAACATCATTTGTTACAGGATGCATATAACTTATTTTTGCATCATAATAGCACTTACATTCCGACCGAACCATTTCAACAGAATTAAAGTGGCAATGATATGGAGGAAGTTTTAAAATTCGATGTCCATATTACAATGCTAGTTCGTCCAACCTAATAAAATAAAATAAAAATAATTAAAAAATAAAATAAATAGCGCTTTTCAGATTACTTGAAACGTTTGGGTGGGATGTGCTGCTTTACTATTATCCAGATCTGATCCTGATTCCAAATGGTGAAACCGGAATTGTTAGAGTGTTGACCAGGAAACTCCCAAAGCATAAGAAACTCTCTAAAAAGATAGGTAGGTATTTATAAAAACTTTGCCATATATTTATCATATTTATTATTTATGTTTTCACAGTTCCTGCTTTATTATATTTACTTACCTCGTAAACTGTGGTAAAGGGTAAAAGAGTCTTTCCGGCATCACTTTCTCTTTGAAAATAATCAAATAATTTTAAAATTAATGCTTGTCCTTTTACACAATACCGTGATATTTTTGAAATAATGTTGATTAAAAATGTCACCGTCAAACATTATAATAAAACTTTTTTGTCGTAAAATTATATAACATTCATTATTGACGCAAATTTACTATCTCACCTAGTTCACGAATAATAGAAAGATAAACACTAGTCGTGACGTAACGGTCAGCGGTCAGAATTTTACAATCTCCATAATATAAGGTGGATTCCTGCTTACAAATCTTTACTAATTTCCATATCAATATTAACCATTATTTTCCCATAAAATTTGAGCTAAATTTTTTAAATGGAACTAAATAAAGGGATCATCAGGTATTCCAAAAATACTATAAAAATTTTATAAATGTTAATTTATGACATTGTTTTTATTACGTGAACAGAAAACAAAACTTTAGGTTTTTGAGATATTTTGAATAAACTAAAATGTTGCGTTTCATTAGATCATATATTATTTTCCAATATTTTTTCAATTTGTTAATACATTTTTATGGCAACTTTTTAGATAGAATATGCATACTTGGTAATATTTTATTTACAACGTTTGGGTTTCTTGGAACCATCATTAATTTCCTTTTTCTTTATGATCGCCATATCGGATTTTTCGAAAAGTACTTAATTTTGCTTATAACATGATATTAAACACTATTATACATTAAAAATCTATAACCTTAAAATAACTTAAAATAATATTTTTAGGGAAAATTCAAAGATATTTGGCAACACCGAGTAATCGGATGATCCTTTTACTTAAGAATAAAGTTAAGTTAATAAAAATATCTCTTAATTAAGGTGAAAACGTTAATTATTAATACTATAGGAAAAATTAAGAACTTTCTGATAAATAAAAATTCCAATATAGCGGTCATAAGAAAACTGATGATGGCTCCAGGAAATTAAAACGTTGTAACTAAAATATTACCAAGTAAGGATATTCTAGGTAAGAAGCTGCCATAAAAATGTGTTTACAGATTTAAAAATTTTTGGAAAACAACATAGTTATAGTCGATTCACTCAGTAAACCTGCAAGATGGCCGACATGTCATATGACAAAAGTCACATTCCAGCTAAATAAAATAAATTTTTGCATTTTCAATGACTTTTGTCATATGACATGTCGGCCATCTTGCAGGTTTACTCGCTGAATAGACTCTACAACCGATCTAAAGAAATGCAACATTTTAGTTTATTCAAAATATCTCAAAAACCAAATGAACCAGAATCGATCCCCAAGCACCAACAAAAATACTACCATAATTGTCTAAAACTTTTCCCATTTAACCGTCTTTGTATCTCTTATAGAGTCCGAGATGGCAATACTGTCAGCACCAATTTCTGGCACCCTGTATTCATGTGATTAACGATGAAAGCTGACTTAAAAAAAATAATATCATACTTGTAGCTAATAGTTGATAGATCCGGCGACACAAATTAGCAGACATTTATATTTCCCATAATACAGTTTAAAAAAACATATCAATTTGTTACGTTATCTTAATTTCGATTATTTATTATTAGTGACATGATATGGAGAGCATTAAAAATTCAGAATTTTGATAGCCGGAGGCAAATGATAAAAACCTCCTAAAGTAATTTTACTTAATTTTCTTCATCTGCTCTTATATCTGATAATGACTTTAGTTTCAACGGACCGGTGAATATGCTTTAATTAGATTTATATCATCATAATTTTACGATTTCTCATCAAGTCTGCAATAAAATACAACAATTCGAAGTAAAAAAAAAAATAATACGAGTCTCCGAGTTATATTATTTTCAGTTTTATTACCCGAGGGCAGTAAATGCAAATTTCGCCAACATCTTGTTAAGAGTTTTATTTCCCACTGTAAATTAAATTATTTTTATATTATTTCATTAGGTGCCACATATGCTTTTAATGTAAAATATGTACAGTTACATTGAGGCTTTAGATGCCAACAAAATGACCACTAAATCTAAAGCAAAGGTATTAACTTTTGCCTTTAAAGTCATCCTTCATAAATTAAACATTCCTTAAAAACGACGCGGCGAGTTTTCTTTATGGCTCTTAAAGTGCATTTAGTTATAATGTTATTTTCAGCTATAACAACCCTAGGACATTGATAATGGACGAGATAATTTTAGTCGAAAGCACGTTGCCTGGTAACAACCCGACGCTGAAGGCGGAGGGTTGTTACCTTGGTTACGTGCTTGAGATAAAATTATGAGGCATTGGTCAATGTCCGAGGGATATTCGGTACCAGAAAATTTTTTGATAAATTTTTGATAAAAAAATAAAACTTCTCGCAACCAAACAATTATTTATTTATTAAAAGTACAATTTGTAAAGGTGCAGTTATTAAAATTTAATGTAACATTTGATTGGCTATTTTTTTCTACTATAGAAGATCCATTACCACGCATAGTATTAATAATCTTATTGTGGTGTTCTTGGTCGATGTTTAAGTATGGTTTTATAGAATTTGGATTGTTATGACCAGTGATTTTCAGCAATTGTTGTTCTTGCACACCTTTTTTTGCCAATTCGCTAACAGCAGTTGACCTGTTTGAATGGTTTGTTATTTTTTTGTCCTTTACATTCAGGCCGATAGCTTCAGCAGACGATTTTGTCCATCCATTGATAGTATTTTTTCCAACAGGGACATTATCGTACCAACTATCGGTTTCCGTTTTCCAGTGTCGATTTGGTTTTAAGAACAGCCGTGGTGAGGTTATATGTACGCCTCGTTTTGATATCAATTTATGAAACAGGCGTACAGGGCATCTTTGACTTTCACTATTGACAATCAACCATTTACTACTTGTACAGCTTTTTGAACCGCCTTAGCAAGTTTTACTGAACACTGGATTATATTCAATACGATTTGTTGGAGAACCATCGTTATTTTTTTCGATTGGAAAAAAATCCAGAAGACATGCAACTGCTTCGCCTCATCTCCACGCTAATTCTACTGCAGCAATATGGTAGAATTTACGCATAAGACCTTCAGGGGTATTTTCATTCCAGAACAATATTATTTGGTTTACTAATCTAGACTCAACGAAACTGAACTGGTCTTACGTTTACATGGATCTGCTTGTAATTTCTTTCTGGTTGCATCGCGGGCATCTCGGGCTGGTTTAAATACTATGCTGTAAAACGGGTCAATCATAATCTTATATTCATTATAGTACTTTTCTTGTAAAATTTTGCACGAAACGTTCCACATAGCCTTTACCGTTGCTTCTTTGAATTCAGTCCCATCTTTTTTTCTCATATTAACGACCCAATCTTTCAGTATCATTGCCAGCTCTTCTACGCTTCTATGTTTATTTAACTCGTATTTGCGTTCACAGCAAAACTCCATAAATATTCCCCACGTGTATTTGTGACTGTTTCTGGTATTTTTTGAGATTATTTCATTAACTAGCGCGTTAATGCAATGAAAATTTGCATTGCCAAAACGTGACATTTTGAAATTTATATAGTTGGAATATGAACTGTCAAAGTATTGGTGTCATAATAAATGATGCCTGGGTGTCATAGTGATTGAAAACCACCCGGAGTGTTGTTTTCGGGGGTAATTACACGAGTGCTTAAAAATTTTCGATAATTTTGCATGAAAGCTTATTGCCTAAAAACTACATGAGTTTATTTTCTCATTTTGGCGAAATGGCCTGAGTCCGAAGTTGGCTTTATTTCCGATACATTTTCTTTAAAGTAGCGCCATATTAAATGTGTGTTTTTTTACAAAATCAAAATTGGGCTATTAAAATTTGGTCGCATGTGAGGCAAAGTTTATTTGTTTTTGACCCTTCATAAAATAAGTATTTTTGAATACGTAGTTTGTGTCTGAAAGTAATACATTTTAATATTAAGACAATAAAGAAAACAGTGTCTTCAGTAAAGTGTTTTTAGGTGGAAAATAAATTTTAGTTTAACAACGTAAAATTTATCTATTTTCAACGATTTAATTAAAAACCCCTATATTATAATTTATTATTAAGCTATGTCCTAATAACGTTAACGTGTATTACTTTCAGACACAAACTACGTTTCCAAAAATACTTACTTATTTTATAAAGTTACCTTATACAGGGTCAAAAACAAATAAACTTTGCATCACATGCGACCAAATTTTAATAGCCCAAATTTGATTTTATAGAAAAACACACATTTAATATGGCGCTACTTTAAAGAAAATTTATCTGAAATAAAGCATTGTCAAAACTAAGAAGTTTTATGTAGGTTGAGTTGAGTCTTATTTTGCAAAAGTGGTGCAATTTACAAAATATAGGTAAAAAATCAAAATTATCTTATGCAGCTGAAATTTTGCATGTGGGCTAGAAGCTGCATTTAAAAAACTTTTTCTAATAACTTTTTTTGATACTTTCAGAAATAACCCTACTTTTGAATTACTTTTTGGAAAAAATTATTTACAGATAATGCGAATCACGTGACTACTATTTTTTTTGCTTAATTTTTATCTCGATTGAAGCAGAACTTGATGCCAAAGTCAAATTTCGAATAAATTATTAATAAAAAAATTCCATTGATGCGGGCTTTACTGGTCACACTGTATTTACCAGTCGCCAACGATTATAATGGAATCCTTGTTTCGATAAGTTAAATAGAAAAGAAGAGGAGACAGACTCAAGAAATCATTCAGGTAGATGCCGGCGGGTCAACCTTCAGCCCCAATACCTGCGATTGATCGATTGGTAGATCGCTAGTTTTGCGAGTGTTTATTAGGGAAGGATGCATTTTTAAAATTATTTTTTCAGTAAATATTACAAAATTTCAAAAATTAAAATGGTAGAAAATTTTATTTTTCTTACTATAGGCGATAGAATAATAATAAAAATTAAGTGAAAAAGCCCATTGTCATCAAAGCTATTTTGTTTGTGCATGAGCACTATGAGCAGATCTTAAAACAATACAATAAAAATTATATACTTCCACTTGGTCAGCCATTGAAGAACTACGTGCATGCTCAGCCATCAGTTTAATTTATAGGTAACAACTGTACATGCATACTATCAATATTTTGGTCCATAAACCCCAAAAAATAAACCATGTACTTGTATCGCGCTAAAGCATGTTATCAAAAACCCATAAAATGCATAATAAAATTCAACACGATTGAAATTTACGATGGTGTTTTTTCGGAAAACATGTTTTTGCTCTGAACGACAGGACAGATCTTATCTTCCAATTTTCGGTTTTATTGACGTCGAGTGGGATTTCGAACAATTTCTTTAAAAATAATAGCCAAAATTTACATATAATATGTACTTTATTCATATTAATGCAATTTCCATTAGGTTCTTTTAAGGGTTCGTCACCATATGTAAATTAATCCCACCGTCCTCCTATCCTCTATTCTTACTGAATTTCTGAAAATTGGGCTATACGACTTGCTTCAATTTAAACCCTTTTTTGGCAGATCGTAAATATCCGTTTTCCGAATTGGAAAAAGAAAATGTTGTTTATTTTACACCAAATGTGAGTAATAGTGAGCATTCATTTAAGAAAAATACTGTCGAAAGCTGCTCTCGACATCATTGTTTATCACAAGTAGGGACACGTACGATACTAGTACGGGATCGATACTTTGTTTTCGAATATAAGAAATTTATTATCGATGCTATTTTATCGATACTTTTACTAATATCGATACTTTTAACTAATTATCTGCTAAGCTTTTTCTTTTCTTTCTTAACCTCTTTAGTTGTTCTATGGATACATTTTTAAACGTCACATCTACATTATTTAGAAAACGTGTATTCTAGGTTTATGCTCACAGATGTGAGCTACCACCTAGGGGAGACAGTCAGACTAAACCAGCTGGGGCTGTTGTTGACCCTTGGTAGCAGTGAGGTCTTTCAGTGTCAGCAATCGGTCCTTTCCAGCTGTAACTTTACAAGGCCTTTAACTCAAGACTGATTTAAGTTTTTATTGTAGACGGTATACGGTATCGTGGAATCGATATTTTTTTTTTCGACACTAAAGCTTCGGTTTCCAACAAAGCTGCACCGCAAAAGAGCGGCTGTAATTTGACAAGCCTCGCCGCGAAAAAACGTGTATATGTACTTGCAAATCGAAGTGTGTTCCTCCACCAGAGCTTCGGTGCTAAAAATACGGCACCGTATTTTCTAAAGCGGTCGCTCTGTTACGTTGGAATAGTGCAAGCAAGCACGATTTTTGACGGTACGCCAGTATTAAAATTGAACTGTCAACTGGCTCTTGGCTTGGCGCTCTTGCGGCCGTATTCTATCGAACCGTCCGTATTTAATGTTACTTTCCAATAATATTCACTGTCCAAAGTCAGTGCACTACTGTTGGTAATTACGGCCGCTCTTTTGCGGTGTCGCTTTGTAGGAAAGCAAAGCTTTAGTAGGTATTTAAACAATACTTATTTGATACCAGGCATCGATACTTTTCAATACTTTTCATTCGATCCTAATCGCAATGGCAAGTGGGCGCATTTCTGAGAGTCTACTATCTGAGAGTACTGCTTGGCGGCTATTCGATCACAAAGTAGCTGAGACTTGCTCTCAATTGGACACGCCATGGTATCTAGTCTAGATACTTACGGTCCAAATACGAACAAGTTTCGAATGGGCTTTTCCACTAAATTTTTTTATCTTGACGCATAAAGAAAGAAAAAAAATCTACGGTTTCAGTTTGTCAAATTTTGAATAATCTACTCAGATAAATTAAAAAAAATACATAGATACTTAATAGAAACATGTAAAAAAACTAACTAATGTTACGTTTGCCTCAACCAACGAAGGGATTCGGGATGAAGATCGAGCACCGCATCTTCCTGAAAAATCTCCATAATTGTTTTCAATTTTAAAGCTCTTCTTTTCTATTTAAGTTAATTAGTTCTCATGCCGACTCTGGTTTAAAGGTATTTTCACTATCTAATATCCGCTCTATAATAATTAAATAGATAGAGGCTTATGGCTGATTTATATCTCAATTAAATTAAACTAAACTAAACTGAGAAAATTAAATTAAAAAATTAAGGCGATGGTTTATACTTCTTTAACTAAGCCACTTAATGAATCTACGAGAGAAGAAGAAGGTGCTCCTAACCTATCTTATTGGTTTGTTTTCGTTATTTAATGAATATTATTGTTTTAAAACATGAATAAAAAAAATTGATTGATTTTGTTATTGATGCTGATGACAGTCTACCTATTCAAGAAAAAAGTTCTAGACGGCGGATTAGACGGTACGGAGTAAGACCAATTAATAGATTCAGAACAGAATGTGGAATGTTCAACAATTTGATTAAGGCTATGATAGATCACGATAGGGAATACTTTTTTAAATACACCAGAATTACCTTCTGGGATGAACAAATTTGAGTAAAAATTCCATCGCACCAAACAGATGCCAGGTGGGGGTGCTGCCGGAACCCGATGGGGTGCATTTTTTGCCCTCAACTCAGTAGCAAATCGGTTCCGGAGAATCGACCACCTGTTTTCCGCTTCTTCAGCTGAAATATTTCTAGATTAGTTTTATTTAACCACATATAAAAATCATTTTTCACTAACCAATCACTTTATTTTCCTCATCGGACAATATGCTGGCAATTGTAAGCCAATTATTTTGCGGAATAATTTTATTTTTATAATTCTTGTCCGTTTTATCATAAATGCATGGGAAATGTTGTACCAATTCAATCAATGTACCGTCGATAACAACCATCGTGAAACTTCTTGGAATAATCGAAAGATCAAAAATGTAATTCTAAAATTAAACAAGAATTTAGGGTTATGTGCACAAACTCTTCTTTATTACATTCACCGAAATGACAAATGACATGACGGGAATCATGGATTATGCCGATCGCCCCACGAACTATGTCGATTCAACTAAGAATGTTCGGCAACTTCTTAGTTTAATTTAATTTAATTTAAGTTAATTTAATTTAATTTAATTTAATTCCCTAATTGTAGGTATAAATGCGTCCATATGATGGTGGTATTTTAACTTCTTAATTTCCTAGATTAGTTTAATTTAGTTTAGTTTATTTGAGGTATAAATCAGCCAATACCGTACCAGATTTATTTTGGAAGTCCCAAGTGACAGTAGACGCAGCTGTCAGCGTTTGCTTTTCTATTTTACAAAACGACCATACATGCAAGGCACATGCGGAAGAGCATAACAACCAGCCGATGAAATCTCGAGGCGCTCGTGTTCCTCGTCAACATTCGCAAACTGATCGAGAGTCGTGTGTGCACTTGGAGGACGTTCATCTCAAGTGACACTCGAGGGCCTCGAGGTTAAAGCCGGGAACTTAAGATAGGTATAGATAGTTGAAGTCGCATTTATAAAAAAAATATATTAAATATTTTTCAAAAAAAAAATGGTCAAAGCTAGTCAAAGTGTTATTTTTACGCCCTATTCAAATGGGTTTTCATAATTGAATTTAACATAATATACAGCATTGATATCCCAGATTAGAACCTATTAAAAATATATCCCAATAATAAAAATCTTCTAAGAGGGTCACAAACCTTTTCTAGAAACACGACGAGATCATAGACATTTACCTTTAGATATGTACAGCTTATCTCGTGTGATTCCTTCCCGCCTAACAGAACTGGGCATGTGCACAAATCTCTTGTTATCGTCCTGTCCTTCTTTACCGACATGCTCAAAATAAACTCCAGAACCGGGTCGGTGCCATTTTTGTTGTGTTTTCAGTTTTCTCTGTGGATTCCTTTGTGCTTTTAGTGACTCGGATTACAATATGTATATAATGACTTGTAAAAACCGTTATGATTTTATTATGCCCAAATAGGGGCAAAATACCGAGTATTTCGTATTTTCAGTAAGTATGGAGTAGTGATGTATCTTAATATATAACTTTATTTTATTATGATCAATTTAAACATATCTAACTAGGCTACACTAACAAGGTATGAAAATAAAGAGAAACACTGAGAAAGACAAATTATCAGAAGGCATGTACTGGTATATTTTATTTGCTGCCCTGCAATTTAATTAGATAGGCCTATATTTCGAGCAATAAATTGCTTCAAAAAGTTTAACAGACACTTTTCTTTATACTTATATTATACAAAAGAAAAAGTAAATACCTAGGTATGTTTATATTAATCCTAGGGTGAAAGTATTCCACGGGCAAGTTCTCGGGCTAAAACGTTTTCAAATTCTTGAACAAAAATTTGTGCTTGAAAATGTTTTACACGTACCTACCCAAATTGTAATAATCAATACAAGTTATATACCAACTAAATATTTGACATGAGGTTAGATACGCGATAACATCGAATATTGGTTATTTTGCTGGTTTTGTTGGTTTTTTATATTCGATTTTATAAGACTAGTTTAATTGACTTGTTCTCTTCCTTTTCGACCTAAAAATACGACGACGAATCATAAACAAGGTTTAGAAACAAAACCTTAAAAACAATTTTCTGTCCTCAAAATTTGATAGGTTTGCAACTACTAAATATACCAGAAATCACTACCTTTTTTCCCAACTTGATCAAAAATTGAGAAGAAATTCCAATTTTTTAGTAAAAATCTTGAGCAAGAACTAAAATTTTAAAGCCCGGACCTGTCTACTTTCCCATTCGTCAAATGATAATGTTGCAGTGCGCATGCCTAATCGGGTGTAGCTTTGTTTACATGCGCGAGGTCATAAATTTGCCACTTGTGTGTACAAAAATTGCTTTATTATTGGAAAATAAACAAAAAATGTATCTTGAAATAAATTCGATGGGTTTAGAAGGTTTCGAGTAAATGGTATAAATGCATGTCGTAAGTAAAAGCGATGGTAGACTATAAAAGTTGAATGATAGGTAGCAAATTATCTATAACGTAATAGTAATTTACATTACAAGTCCAGAAAATACTGTTTTTTCGGACGAGTCGACAAAATTCTAGGACGAGCCGTAGGCGAGTCCTGGAAGTCTGCGAGTCCAAAAAAAACTGTTTTCGGACGTGTTGCGTACACTATTTTTTCGGCAACCGTGTAGAATAACAAATCAATGAGACACATTTCTTTATTATATTCCTTTGTAGAACAAAATTTCGAACATTTTAATTCTTATTTGTATTAAATATTAAAATTCGAACAGAAGATAGGTACTAACAGAAACATTCTAATTCTTATTTATATTAATAATTATATTAAAATCGAGCAATTGCTAATATTGATGTGATTCTTCCCGGCCTAGTCCGGGAAGTATGTACTTCCCGGACTAGGCCGGAGAATTGTTACTTTCTCAAAGGAAAAGCGTCCGGGAAGTGGGTACTTTCCGGACGGTTGCCGAAAAAATTAGTTTTTATTCTACAGGGGCTCAAAAAAACGGGACGAAATATTTTTTTAATGGAACGTGCTAGGCAAAGGTTGGGATTTTTAATTTATTTAAAGCGCAAAACAGAAGGCCAATAAAAATTTCACACATTTCCATGCATTGGTTATACGTTACGACCCTGTATAACTCAATACTACAATACTTACACACAAAATATATTATAACAATAAACATTTTAAAAATCATGCGATTATACTAATATCATTTTATATTTTTATTATGTGCTTACCGTTATCATTTCCTTTCAAAATTATACGAATTCCTAATATTTTATTTATATCGCATTTATCAATTATCTGTTGCGGTTTTTATTTATTACGTTCGGATAATAAAATTTAATTATTGTTAAATTTTATTCCGATAAAATGACTAATAATTTCCGAATCGAGAAATGTCCCAGAACGTCATATTTTAATTGTCTTTGGCCATATGTCGCATTCCGAATTGTTCGCACACTCTTATCTTCCCGATAAACATAACAAATTATAGTGTTTCTTTAAGCAAAAACCATGCAAACACCCAATTAAAAATATAAGTTATTTATTTTATTATTAACATTAATGCTCAGTGGCGGCTAACAAACAAATTATGTTCAAATTTTACAAAGCTATGCTTTTATAAAATAATATGATTATACATATTTTTGCATTATTTTCCAAAATAAGCATTTCCCCTTGTCGTTTAATGTATTTTATTTTTTTATCTTCTCAACTTTCTCTTATTTTTTGTGAAAATTGGAATAACATTGTTAGTTTACGGCTTATCCATTAAATTTTCCGACATATCGTCTAAACTGTCACTAGTAATACCACAAGAGGTAAAGTTATTTCCGGAAATTTATTCGAGCGAGCTCATAAATATTTTTAAAATTATACCGAGCCGAAGACGACAAAAAATGTCTGGGTTCAATTTAACATCACGCGGTAATTGGTATACTACAGGGTATACTACCTATACTATTTCTACTAATTGTATTTACACGTAAATACAATTCTAGGTCTTAGCATAGTATTTTTTTTCATTTTACGTAAATTTAGTTTACAACATTTGATTGAAAGTTTTTTTTCAATTTTTCTAAAGTGTCACTAACCGCATTGTGATGCTATAATAATAAGTTAATATTGACAGCCATATTTATTTTTAATATCGATTGTAGTTGCGCAAAAACATTATTTCAATATTTAATATAGATCATTATTTCATATTATGTGATTTGTTTTACTACAACTGGTAAAAAATTTTATTGGTTTTTTAATTTTTCATATAGGTAGGTACATGAAGAGATTTAGTTTGCTCCGCAGCTTCGATTAGCTTTCGGTATCAATAACAATATATTGATTTCTAGTATTTCTACTTATTGTAGTTACACTGAAATACAATTTTAAGACTTAACATAATATATTCTTTAATTTTACATAAATTTTGAGTAACTACAAGTGGTAGAAAATTGCTATTTTTAGTTTTTATTTCATTTTTATACGTACATTTCATGGCGAACAAACTGTCAGTAAAGATTCGTGTTTTGTAGTAAACAGAATATTTTTAAAATTAATCGTTTTGTAAATCATGCTGTATGCAATTTATGCAAAATATTGTCTCACGTTACGATCAATCATCGTATTATGTCATATTTGGCCAAACTAATAGCATATTGTCATGGTTGCCATTTGAGGAAAGAAAATAGGTTATAGGTTGGCAATAGATTGAATGACGAGAATTCCACCTTAAGAAGAAAGAAGGTGGCAGAAGAATACCAAAAACATCTAAATTATGTAAGGGAAATGTATACAAATTTTAGTTTATAAAAAATTAGGACCTAATTTTGTCCAACTGCGTTTTTGCAAAGTGTAAACACGTTTAAATCAAAAAATTGAAACTTACTTTAAGTCAAACAAAATTATTCTGTAATTATGTTAAAAAATGCCCACTATAATTCGTTGTTGGTCACCCACGGCGGAAAAATTGGCAATAAAATACATGTGTTGCCATGGTGACCTGTCCAAAAAACCAATTTTGATTGATTAAAAAGTACTGGTGTGGAATTTTCGAAATAACAGCGCCTCTTGTTTGATGATAATTGAGAGGCGTCGCAGCCACAGTTTTATAGGGTGAAGTATAATTATGAAGATAATATATTTGTATGCAGCAGTGGTGGCGGTACCAACTATAAAAGTAACAAATGAACGGTTAAAGTGGGCGAATATAGATATAGCTTTTAAAGATAAACCAGTTTCCTCGTAGTAATCTATTAACGAGCTCAAACTGGAACGGGAATATTAGTTTTTTTCTTTACGAATGAATTACGAAATCTATTGTAGACTTTTAAAACTAGTAACTCCTTATCATCACACAAGACACGCCGTTAATACAGACTATTACACCACAGGAGCGACTTGCAGCCACTTTAAGATTCCTTGTTACAGGCAAAAGTTACAAAGATGTAAAATTTCGGTATTTTAACAGCTGTTACTTTGACAATTTGACCGAAATGTCCGCAGGAGTGTGATACAGAGAGAGAGAGAGACAAAAATGCAGTTAATTTTTAGGTAGGAAATAATATGACAGGCATCCTCGGGTACCAATTAGCAATATGTCACCTAGCTTAAACCTCTGTGCGTTACTACGCCACTGCTATGAATGTTCACCGAGTAGCTCGTCGAGCAAAGCAGCTAGCAAAGCCACAGTCTGCGAGCTCCTTAAGTCCTTGTCTAATTTAAGTTATCAAAACAAAGACAGTATTATAATCGAAAGCTCGACCAGCAAATAAATTAACTGTGGGCAATGGGCTGACGTTGGTCTATTTGAGTTCAAACTTTCTGCTTTGGCGAAATCATTTAATTGTTTTTAGAAAAGTTTTGCGTCACAGACACACACAAAGACCCACGAGCTACCACTGATGTAAATTTTCCAAATCATACCTAATAAACATATTCTTAAATGAGTTATTTATATTAACACATTAGTATTCCGATAATAAAAGTTAATTACTCGTGTATATTTTTATTTAAAAGAAATGACTAACTCAAAATACAGGAATGTCAAACTTTTGTCATTGATAGTATAGTTTATTGATTAGTCCTTCCAAGAAAAACCTTTAAAAAATTAATTTCCTAAAAGTGCACGTTTTCTTTTAAAACCTGCTATTTTTAAGTCTTTAATGTGTCCGGTTGTAAAAATACTTTAAGCATGTAGTGGCAGATTATTCAACCTTTATTACTTCTATGAAACTTGATATGACACAAATAAGAAGTTTATGAGTGTCTGAATCGATAAATACGACATATGAATATGAATAAAAGGTATTTAATTTTAGCAGTTACAGAGGCACTTCAGGTTTTTTTACGGCGCTTATGAGTAGTTTTGTAAACGTTTGAGCTCTATTCCAGCCCTCTGAGAAAGTGTACTAACCTTATTTCTTTCGAGCCAATCCCGAAAGATCGCATAAAAATATTGCAGTAGATTATTAAGAAAACAAAAAACATAGGTGTGGGCGTGGAAAAACGATTTTTTACGATCCTTATTTCAACGTTAACACGAAATAGTTTCCAAGGAAAATAAGATTGTCGTACAATGTTTTATAGTTGCGTATCATTGGCTTAAGGAGACCACAGACCGCTGCTTTGCTGGCTGCTTTGTTCGACGAACATTCTGTTTACTTCCTGCGTACTGTGATTAGGAAAAATATCGCTCAAAAATTGGATTGATTTGTGGGATCAGGGCATTGAAAACCAATTCAGCTCAATTGGCTGTATTAGTGGATTTTTAACTTGCTTATCCCTAGATAAATTAAAATAAACGGTGAGTCACAAAATTCAATGAACTTTATAAACCGTGCATTACCATTACAGTAAAATTAAGGTAATGATTTATACTACCTACGCCAACAAAAAATATGCAAATAGATAGAAAATCTATCCTATTCGTCCAGCAGTTGTAGAAAAGAAACGTCCTGTTTTAGATAAATAGTATCATTTCCACTGATTTAAAAAACCATTACTCCAACGGTTTCCTGCTGCTTATGGCGTGCAAAGAGATTATTAGAAGGTGCTTCGTCTGTATACAAGGGATCTTTAAAAATTAAAATGTACAGTTTTATTTTTTTTAAAAATGCGTGTGCTTATTTTTGTTACTGTATAAATTAATTGAGCATCAAAAAGGACGGTAAACTGATTTTTTAAATATTTTCGCATGTTTCGCAAGTTGGTCATACATAATACAGGGTGACAATTTAAAAACTTGAAATGGCCATATCTTAGGAACGAAAAACTGAAGAAAAAAACGCAAAAAACAGTATCTATAAAACGAAGGGGGAACAAAAACAAGCGTATTATCCCATTCTTGGCGGCTTTGTACTGCGCCGCGAACATAAAATATAATGGCAACGCTGCATTGATACCACACTAACATCCATGTATTGTTGTCATCCCTAAACTTGACAACATGGAATGAAAGCACTGACCTGTGTGAACAAAAATATAGAAGAAATTTAATAATGTACTAAACCAGTTATTTATGGTTATATTCTCTCTGTGTCCATATTTTACTTGAACTATTACCAGTTGTCCAATATTTACACAGTTTAAAAGATGATGAAGGCGAAGTTAAATGAGCTTAGTCCGGTTCTGTCTCTGTAGCCAACCTCTCAACTTAAAATAGGGGTGCCATAAATGACAAATGATTTAGTCACTATGCGGAGAGTTCTTAGAGAAATTTGACTATAGGAAAGGTTTGCGACACTCTAGGACGATTCTTGGGATTGGGAAACATTTTAAATATGTTCTAATTAAGGATATCAATGTTGAAATCGATTATAGGGAAAAATCCCGTTATATAATAGACTTAGTTACTAAAGAACCGAAATCAATTAAATTATCATCAAACGGAATATTTAACAGACGCAACTGGTAGATTTTCTGCTTTTTCTGAGTTTCACTGTGTATACTACTTCGGCGTCGTCTACCTACCGGTATACCGGCTTGAACTATGTTATCACACTAATGCAAGAGCATAATCGGAATCCAAATGTGGGGGTGATTTTAGACACCCTATTAATCTGACAGGGCTCAACAAATAGCTAATAATAAAACATAAATGGAACCTGTTATAAGACCTTCATTCGACTTTTTGAATTCTCCGGTATAAAATCTTCTTCCAAGCCTACAGTAACTGGTTAAGTACGTTATAATTATAACTGCACATGGTTACTTGTTAGGTCGCTTTTACTTCTTGTTAGGCAAAAAACATTTTTTCCAGGATAATTATTTAATGAAACATTATTTATTATTAAGATAATTATTATGGTTTAAATTTAATTATATAAATTGTAGGTTTTTGGTATGAGAAATTGAACGAAGAAAAGACTAGAGTTATATTGTTACGGTTTGTGCAGAGATGTCTTGATTGAATTCATTGTTGTGGAACTTAATGACATAAAATTTAGAAATATTTGCTTTATTAATAGAAAAGGGTAAATAAAGAAAAAATATAACAAAATGATTGGGAAAAAGTGTTGCTTGTTCAGTTTGGGGTGTTATTCCATACAAAAAGGCAATTAATAATTATAAATATATCAACACAACATCACTCCTTGCTATTTTTTTGATTAGACTTTCCAACAACTGCACGCAAATATTCACCTCTTCACAAGCAAGTGTTTACTTGTCATTTCTACTCATGTTGCGGGCGATAAATTTAATAAGACGAATGGTATTTTCTTGTACATAATATAGCAAAGCGATGTTTTAAAATATTTTTCCGCAATTCGTTTTCATATTAGGATTTGATCGTTAAAATATAAGTTAACACAATAACACTTTTTGTAAGCTAAAATAATACCATACGTCTAAGAAAACAGTTTTGAATACATACGTTTAGGATGTGAGTTCGTCAAATCTGATTTCAAGGGTAAAGCGAGAGGCCACATACCTAAAAAGAAAAATACAAATAATTTTTTAAGCACCGTGCATGTAAATTTTGTATAATATAAAACAAGCAATTTTTGGCCAAACATTAAAATTTTATTTTTTCCATAAATAAAAATGATAATAATTCATATAGGTATATCGCTCGGACACGTTTTTGGATTGGTAATTCTAGTTGCACATTTTTTTCAATAACCACTTTTTATACAGGGTGTGTCATCTAGCAGTGGCCAATACAAACTTTCTTATTTTAAATGCAACACCCTTTATAGAAGTCAATTTTTTGATTATTCACAAAATTTTAGACATATTTCATGTACAATATCCTATACCTATCATTAACTGTTTCGGAGATTAATAATGTAAAAAACAAAAAAAAAACATTAACATACGAGATACTGAAAATGGAATGCTCGCCGCGAACGTCTTTGCAATATCCTAATCTTAAATAGAAATTTCTTCTAATGTTACTGAACATCTCAGGCGTGACCGATCTAATCGCAAGCGTTATTCATCTTCTTAAGTCAGCTAAGTCGAGTGGTGTAGTTTTATAATACAATATTTTTGACATAATCCCATAAGAAGAAGTCTAATGGCGTCAGATCGGGGGATCGTCCTGGCCATTCCATCGATCCACGCCTCCTTATCCACCGATTTGGAAACACTCGGTTGAGGTACTAAACTGCCGGACGTTGTTTTGGTAACGGGGCGGTGCTCCATCTTGCTGAAACAATATCATATTCGCTGGAAGTTGTGGGTTTGCTGGATCAGGATATAAGTTTGTCAAAGTTGGCAAGACATTATTTCGGAGCAGTGCTAAATAATTATCGCCATTTAAATTTTCATTAATGAAAAAGGGACCTATGATATGATCTCCAACTATTCCTGCCCAAACATTAACCTTTTCAGGCTATTGTTATATGTATGTTCTCCTCTAATCCAGTGAGGATTTTCCCTAGACCAATAGAGCAATTCTGACGATTAGCATGAACGTGAATTGTAAAGGTGCACTCGTCAGAAAACAAAACATGTTTTAATTGGATCACATTGTTATCTAACATTATCATCATTTGTTCACAAAAATACGTTCTCCTATCAAAATCGTCTTCCATGAGCTCATAAGTAGGTATCATTTGATAAGGAACATTTAAATTTTTTGTAATGTTCGAATAATCGATGAATGGCTAACATCGAACATTGGGTTTTTTTTTTTCGACTAGAAGTATTTGGGTTTTCCTCAAACTCAAGCATAATATCTAATTTGATATCATCACTTTTTGCATTGACCGTCTATTTTTTATCTGCTTTACATGTCCAAGCTGGCGAAATTGCTTTTCTATTTTACTAATTTTCCCTTGAGTTATAGGCGACCAATAATGAAAAAAGCAAGCAACTTTCATTTATTTTGTGTCCGTGTTTTATCTCCATAACCAATCATCTGTAGAATTGTTATTTTATGCATTTCGGTTAAATTAGCCATTTTTCTGATATGCAGTTAACGAAATTTAAACGACTATAACACTGACAACTACTGTCATGCAGACAGACAACAATTTGCTAAGCTCAGGAGTTTTAAACAAAAGTAAACAAAACTATATATAGCTTTTTTTTTAATTTCATATCAGTAAAAAGAAACGCTGAAATGCAACAAATCTGAAAATACTTAATATTTTCGCCACAATTGAAGATATGTATAGAATATTGTACATGAAATATGTCTAAAATTTTCTGAAGAATCCAAAAATTGAATAATATACAGGGTGTTGTATTTAAAATAAGAACGTTGGAATTGGCCACTGTTACATGAGACACCCTGTATAAAAAGTTTGTATTGCAAAAAATGCGCAATTAGAAATATCAATCGACGTGTCCGAGCATTTTTTCGGACACGCCCCCATGTATTTATTATCGAATTTATTCCATTTGGCTGATTTATTCCATTTGGCTGATACACACTGCATACAAGGTGTTTCATTAAGGTCGAAGAGCGGCCATATCTCGGAAACTATTGGGCATAGAAATTCAGGAAAAAAAAATTAATAGTTAAAGTGGCCATGAGAAAATCCTGGAAATAATTTTTAAGTTCCGCATTTTGCCGCAATTGAAAAGTAAATTTTAAAATTTTACATAACTCCGAAAATTCCACATTAAGGTATATGTTTGATAACACCATTTTAAAGCTTGGACAATTATGCATCATTTTGGTCTTATGCTCATTGGCGTACGGACTTTAATAAGAGTGGGGGAAGTTGTTGAAAGTGTAATCATTTAAATCGCTGTAACTTATAAACGACTTATCCGATTTTAGCAAACTAAAGACTGTTTGGAAGAGAAATGTATGCACTTTCACCAATCGTATTTAGTTGTCCATAATACTTCTCAAAAAAAAATGCTAGAGCTTCTCCCACTCTTATCGAGTGAAAGTGTAAACATTGGAATCCTCGTTAAAATCGCTGTAACTTCTAAACGACTTATCCGATTTTACTAAATTTAAGCTTGTTTGGAAGAGAAAGGTAAGTATCTTTAATTCGTGTATCCAATGGTACACGATAGTTTCTAATAAAATTGCTAGAGGGCGCAATTTGTATTAAAAATTATTCTATTGGCAATAACTCTGAAACGGATGGAGATATCAACTGCGGTTTTGACATTTTTTGTAGCAAATTTCATCTACTTTTTGATTATGGTATCATAATTATACCGTATAATTTATTTTTTCGGAGTAAAATCAAAAAATGTATTGTTATTGCAAATTGCGCCCTTTAGCATTTTTTTTGAGAACTATTATGGACAACTAAATACGATTGGTGAAAGTGCATACATTTCTCTTCCAAACAGTCTTTAGTTTGCTAAAATCGGATAAGTCGTTTAAAAGTTACAGCGATTTAAATGATTACACTTTCAACAGCTTCCCCCACTCTTATTAAAGTCGGTACGCCAATGAACATAAGACCAAAATGATGCATAATTGTCCAAGCTTTAAAATGGTGGTATCAAACATATACCTTAATGTGGAATTTTCGGAGTTATGTAAATTTTTAAAATTTACTTTTCAATTGCGCCCCCTTGCGGCAAAATGCGGAACTTAAAAATTATTTCCAGGATTTTCTCATGGCCACTTTAGTTATTATTTTTTTTTTCCTGAATTTCTATGCCCAATAGTTTCCGAGATATGGCCGCTCTTCGACCTTAATGAAACACCCTGTATACCGGGTGTTTCTCAAAAGACGTTCACCCCTATAACTTTTCTGTATTTACAGATATTAGAATGAAATTTTGGGATTATGCATCAGAGATGTCTGCATTTATTGACATACTTTTCAATTTGTTAGCACTTCCGGTTTGACCGGAAGTGACCTTGTCTTTGATATTTTAAATGGGACATCTTGTATATTTTTACTTATTTGGGTTCACATTTTATGTTTTTTTTTTCAATCTAGAGTGCTACAATTTAATTAAATATGTTAATTTATAATCATGTAGTATATGAAAAATAAAATTATGACATAATAATTGACTTTCTAAGGGTCACAAGCGTTGTAAAATGAAATTTTGTTTCTTGACTTTTACTCCATTTTTTCAAATGGAATGATGGTGGTTCAATATTTAAAACGAGCATTTTTTTTCCAACAATTTGATAACATACCCTTCTATGCTATCTTAAAATTGACACTGAAAAATTTGCCTTAAGCAAATTTAAAAGCGTTATGCATTATTGCCGCCCTCTCTTTTCTAAAGAAATATAAAGGCGGCTTTGAAAAACAATGGAATGGTTTTGAAAACCAATATGGCTTTAACTTAAAGTTGTAATGTCATTAGTTTATAAAAGATACAATACATACAATCTTGCGGCTTCAGAAGAATTTTTCTGGTCACTCCAAAAATTAGGAGCATATCAATTTGTTCATTTCTAGTAAAACTAACCATTTTATCTGATTTACAATGTAAGTTTAATAAACCAATTACATAACAATTTTAATTTAAAACCATATTGGTTTTCAAAACCATTCCATCGTTTTTCAAAGCCGCCTTTATATTTCTTTAGAAAAGAGAGGGCGGCAATAATGCATAACGCTTTTAAATTTGCGAATGGGATTTAAGGAAAATTTTTCAGAGTCAATTTTAAAATAGCATAGGAGTGTATGGTATCAAATTGTTGGAAAAAATGCTCATTTTAAATATCCTAGTGAACCACCATCGATCGTTCCATTTGGAAAAATGGAGTAAACGTCAAGAAAACAAAATTTCATTTTTTAAACGCTTGTGCAACTTAAAAAGTCAATTATTAGAAATTTTAATTTTTATATAGGTACTACTTATCTATAAATTAACGGATTTAAATTAAATTGTAGCACTCTAGATTGAAAATAAAAAAAAAACATACAAATGTTAAATACGTCAAAAAATGACAAGTGAGGTGTCATTTCACTCATAATGTTATGCTAAACCCAAATAAGTAAAAATATACAAAATGTCTCATTTAACATATCAAAGTCAAGGTCACTTTCGGTCAAACCGGAAGTGCTAACAAATTGAAAATTATGCCAATAAATGCAGACTCATCTCTTATGCATTATCTCAAAATTTCATTTTAATATCTATAAATACAGAAAAGTTATAGGGGTGAACGTCTTTTGAGAAACACCCGGTATATAAAGGGCCGATCAGGTTCTTTCTCGTAACCCTGTAGGTACCAGTGCGGTGGTCTCAGTAAACGAAAAATAAAGGAAAGCTCGTAAAGGGTGTGTGCAGTGTAATACAAGTACGAACCAATCTCGGGGGACAAATGATTTAGTGCTCAATTACACTTTTCTCTAGTTGCTTATTTGATTATGGCGCGTTGTTTTACACGACCGGTTACAAGACATGCCTTGTTTCTGATTAAACGATTAACCATTGCACAATTTTTTAAATTTCTTAACCATTGTGTAATCTGAAGCTTGTATATTGATTACATATTTTGACCCCTTCTTTTACTTGTCCTTTTCTAAAGTTTTGATTGCTCACCTTTAAAAGACTATAAAACGAAATCATGTATTGCGGAAAATGGGTAAAAACGCTGACCACCTAGTAGTGCGAAAATAAAAGAGAAAATATTTATCGTCCATAGTCTGCCTGTAGGGTGTCAGTAACTACCTGAATTAACAATCAATCAGTTATTCCGTCATCTTCGACAGTCGTTACAAGTAATTTGATTCATCGCTAATTTTTCCAATTTTTTGAATAATTCACACAATGGGCTTTACGGAAAAATACAAAACATTCATGGTTAAAGAGTATTTTCGAAACGGGGTAGAGTTAATGGTGAGTGGCAATACAATCCGGGTTTTTGCATGGACGATTTTCACGAACATTTTCCTAACGTTGCTTTTATTGCTGGGGATTTTTATTATTGCCTGAAAAGACCCGTGGCTGTGTTTAGGGAAAAAGGAGCAGTAAGAACAGAAGAACTTGTTGCAAACGTTTGTGAAATAATGCAAAATTCGCCAACAAATCGTATAAGACGCCTGTCCCAAGAAGTGGGAAGATCTTATGGAACATGCAGGACTATTCTTAAGAAGAAGCTAAATTTATTTCCTTATAAAGTGCAAGTATTATAATTTTGTAAACAACAAAATAAATTTGTATTTGTCTACTTATTTTATTACTCATTAGTTTGGCATATCATGTCATAATATCAATTTGACAAAATTTTAATCTAGATTTGGTTAGCTATGTCGTCCCCATATCATTGTGATCTAAACCAAGCCCCACGTTTTTTAATCCAAGCCCTCTTTGATGCAAATAACTTTTGCTCGCACGGCACGTGGACATTTTTACCATTTTTCGGCAATACTATGTTTTGTAAATACTTTTAAAATTAGTGGTTTTTTTGGAAAGATGCTAGGTCACTGGTACTAACATTTATGACAGTGACATACATGATACTGGCAGAACTAATTTTCTCACAATCATTGTTCTTTTGTTGTTCTTTTAATCAAAGCGCCCCGGTTGGCGAAATTTTTGACTTGCTAATCAGACGCTTTGAGTGTGAGTAAATAATGGCTGTCAATGTCACTTACGTCACCCTCAAACTTGCTGGTTAGTTAATTATTATTAAAAACCTTTGTGCAACCCAACATAAGTATAGCATCTCTTAGGCTTCTGACTTCTCAAATATGTAAGGGAGACCACCATTCCTGGAATGGCTATTGCCCATTTATTCGAAAGGCAGGCAGCGTTTCTAAAGAGGGATGTAGATCATCGATTATCAGGGCCGGACTATACAGTATGTTTACAGGAAGTGTCAAAAATAAGTTAAAAAGTAAGGTAAAAGTTTTCACTTATAATCTCCCTAGTGCTCGAATTATTTCCGGAAATTTTTCCGAAGGAACGCATTTTTTGAAAATTTTCTAGAAAAATGCGTGACTGAGGAAGAATTTCCGGATATTAATTCAAGGACGCGGGGGATTCGGTAAGAAAATTTCACACCTAAAATTTATTTGAATTATTTTATTGAAATTATCCATAATTATGGGAATACTTAAACTTTCAAAAAAAAGTTTCCTCATCGTTTAGTTAAAACGAAATGCAAAAAATATAAGTGAAAATTATCCTTTTTTATTTATTTTTACTACATTTCATTTACTAAAACAAAGGGAAAGCATAGTATAGTCTAGTTTAGGCTAGTTATGCCAGATAAAACAATTTTTAAAATCTAGGTAGATAGTAGATACCACAGTCAAGTAGGCTTAGGCTTGTAATGTCAAAATCGTCTCTGCTATACGTCACGTCGACAGTTATTTCTTAAACGTGCTTCTTTAGTTCACAATAATTAAATCATGACAGTAAACAATCAAGAAACTAATTTTAAGCCCTACGGTGTTTGTAAATCTTGCTCTGAAATAGGGGACATTTATATGTCTCATCAAAATTTAAAGTATTTGCAATGTTTAATGGAAAAAACTGAATTAAATTCCCATCAAGAAAACCTTTTCTCAGCTATCCAGAAGATTTTGGAGGAAGATATCCCATCCTTTTTAAGAAAAACCAGAATTCAGCAGAACAAAATTGCATCCAAATATTACATCTATTATATTAAACATAGACATCTGATAGAAGTGAAAATGGAAGATAACCATTATCCTTGTTATTCTCCATTACGAAGAGAAGACTTCGAACCAGAATTCCAAAAATATTTAGCCTTAATGAAAGAAATATTTGGTACATAAATATTTGTATTTATTTAGTATTATAAAATGAATAAAAACATTAAATACCAAAATTTGATCCTGAATACTGATTTTCGGATCATATGATAGCTGTCAAGAAAAAATTTCCACTTATTAATTTTGTTCGCCTAGCTTGGCAGGAGGAGAAAAATTTCCGAAAAATTTGAAGGTTGTCATTGGTAACTGTCGAAATGAAAGTGTGTGATTGGCTTAGAATGACAGGTGTGAAATTTTCCTACAAATATCCAAGCTAGATTTAAATTCCATCATTACATTGAGAAAAACGTAATTCACCTGCGATGTGTGAATTTTTGTCTTCACGCACCGTGTGCATCGTCCTCCACAACACCACACTATCGTATAATAAATTTTATAAATTCCAATCCGGCGAGATTTATGAAGACAAAGTTATAACTTTGTATGCTGGCAATTATTACAGAGCGCAAGCGGCGTGCAATATTTGATATATTACGTTGTCATGTAGGGACATGACAATATGAATGCCTGACATTTCTATTATTTCTCCGATTTATTTTGCTCTTTGTTGGTAAATTTTCTGTTAAGTGTCTAACAATAGTCAATTTTAAGAATACCAATGAATAATCTCTCCCGTCGTCCTTTATTGTTCGGGTGTCATAAAAATATTGCAGGTGTATGCATTCATTGTTTAATGACATTGACCATTACGATACTGTAATTACAGACCTGCTATCAGTTTTGTTTGCAACAAAATGTTCAGGAAAACTAAATCCAAATAAATAAAACCGATTATTTCCCTCATTATCAAATAGGCCAATCAGACACCATCATTTTTCGAATAAATTTTGTTTAGATAACTTATTAAATCCCAAGACCTGTTTAACCGCGGTTAAACTTTCGTCCTCCATATTGGTTTTTGTTTTATCGTTTATCACTAATTCTTACAATTCTCGGCAACAGTTAATAAAGAAACATTAATTTCTTAGTCGTCTGAATAACCTAATATTGGTTTTTATCAGTAAATACGCCATTTTCGATAGAATTTTTATACAAATATTTTGACATAAGGCGATGAAAATATGTCGGAATTTGTAATATTTACATACACACTTTGCTATTCGGGAAATAATCTAGCCGTATACCACTCGACCTATAAATTTAATCGAACTATGCAACATATTTTGATCATGATTTTACTTTTTGGTAAATAGTAGTTTAATCGATTAAATTTATAGGTTTTGTGATATAATATATGATTATTTCGTACACCTGTCAATTTTGCCCTTTCGTCCAATCAAACCGTCTCGTTTTAACCAATCAGCTAGTATAATAGTGATAAAACTACGTGGGATTTTAGCGATTAAACGTCGCCATTGGCCCGTCTAGTTCTGTCACAATATTTCGAAGTATAAATCAATGTCAATTATTTTTTTATAACTTTTTCGGATAATTTCTGATATTTTAATACAATAACATTAGTACTATACTTGTTTTTATATTATAATGCACCCATTCCTATGTTTATTCCAATAAAGTTGCTATTCTTTATAAATAACACCACATTTTAAAAATACTTATCAAATGTCATTTATTATAGAACATAGAACTAATCTAAAATTCTGACTTCTGCTTATAAGGCTGGCAACCAAACATACAATTATAAACTTAATTATAATTGTATGTTTGGTTGCCAGCAGTAACAAACCCGAACAAACTTTTTTGGCAATTTTACTCGTTGAACTTTGGGCTTGTTTATTCAAAGATTAAATCCCTCGAGCTTCGCTCTCGTGATATAATCAGAATAAACATTTCCAAATTCAACTCGTAAAATTTCCAAACAAAAAAGTTTTCGTGACAGCTGAAAAATTTAACCGATAAAAAAACGAGGTCTTGTGATATTACTGTTGACAAAAATAATTAATTTTATGATTTTCCTTCCCAAAAAAATTTAACGTGATTTTTGGTATAGATTAGATATTAGATTCGCAAAGCTTATCTCGTGCGCAAACAAATGTTAAGTTTTGGGGGTAAAAAAATGCGTTTGTACGTACAACTCGCCAGCCACATTCCTTGTCTGCTACCCTTGCGCACAACCGTATTGTTATTAGGTTTTCTTTGTTTAACGACATCCTCAAAATACACTCCAGAACCGGCTCGGCGCCATTTTTGTTGTTACGTGGATTTCTTGATTTGTGTGAAGTTAGCAATGTTTATGCAGCTACGAATTTTCGTTTGGGTACGTGTCAATTCCGCCTAAAGCGTTTGTAAACCAATTTTAATTTTATTTAGTGGCGAAGATTGAAATGCTACCAGTCTTTTTAGTAAACTACCCCATAGGGGTTAAATTACCTGCTGTATAAGAAATTCCCAAAACTCGGAGGAAAAAGTTACAGGATAAAAACTTCGAACGAATTTTTTTTTTTTTAGTGGCGTCAGTTTAGTCAGTCTAAAGAAGATAAATCCAAATCATAGAATTTTAATCTTCACCACTAAAAAAGTTAAAATTCGTTAACAAACGATACTTTTCAAAGTTTTAACCTGTAATTTCTTCCTTCGGGTTTTTGGAAATTTGTATATAGCAGGTGATTTACCCCTATGGAGTAGTTTACTAAAGGCGATATATCCAAATTACAAAATTTCAATCTTCGCCACTAAAAAAATTAAAATTCGTTTACAAACGCTACATGCGGAATTCACACGTACCACAAAAAAAAATTGTAGCTGCATAAAAGTTTCTGATAAACGTTGCTAACTTCACGCATATGATCTCTTTTTTGCTATTGTGTACTTTTTTCTAGGGAAAAAAATTAATTCCCCGATAAAATAGCCCTTATAGGAGTGTTTATTAACACACAATTTTTAAAATTTTTTAAAAATAATTGCGCACGCCTATGATTTTATAATTTACCTAACCGTCCGAACCCTAAGTAACAACATAAACAACCATAGTGTTAGGCTTTACTAGGTGGGAAGGGGGTAGTAGAATTTGAGGGGAACCCCTTTGTACCAATCCATCCTGATCGGTACGAGATATCCGTTTCCGTTAATTTTAACCTTTATAGTACCTCCTCACTCGATTTAAAAAAATCCCTTGATAAAGCTACAGTGTAGCGAAACGCGTTGGGTTATAAAATAAATATTATGTGGAAATTAGACTAAAGTCTTTATTGCAATAATTGTAATGAATTTCCATCAAGTAAAAGCCACCACTATTCACAGTTTCAATAAAAATGATTAAATTATTACACATCGAAGCCAATTTTATCATTATTGATTACAATATTTAATATAAATAGATTAAAATATAATCAGTAATGATTCGCACTTTAATCAGTTTCGAATAAGATGGCTTAATCACTGAGTCTTTAATGTTATCCGTTAGTAAAATTAATTTTTTCTAGTGTGGACCCGAATTTAATCAGTACTGAGTTCATTTTGATTGAAAATTAATCATAAGTGTGTACACCACTTTGATAGGTTTCGTGATTTTGCGACAACCTGTATGTACATTATGAAAATAATTTTAAAATATCCAACAGACCCTTATATCGACTCCGAATTTTCTTTTATTCAAAATAAATAATTTAGGGATAACATGTCGTGTTTAATAACGTAACTCTATATTAGAAGAGAAAATATTTTTCTAACCACCTAACTAGTAGAGCAGGGGCGGATGGGCCCACCGGGACACCGGGACACCGGGACGCCGGGACGCCGGGACACCGGGACACCGGGACACCGGGACACCGGGAGATTTCCCGGTGCGCCGGCCCCTCAGGCGCCGGTAGGCGCCGCCGATGTTTGCGATTTTTTTTCTTTTCTTTTTTAACAATTTGAATTAATTTTAAAAATAATCGAAAAAGAAAAAAACCAGAAATTATTAATCAAGAGTTTTTTTGGAGGCACTTTTTACAAGCTAAACGATCAAATAAAGACTGAAATTAATTTTAAAGTTTACAAAAACTCTGTTTTTAATCTTTTAATACATAATATAGAGTATTATAGAGCCTTATACGGTGGACGAATTTTTGAATTACCTACTAAGATGTTATTTTTGGCTACATGTGTGTGCTCGTTGGAATGTTTTATTTTTTTAGTCTTGTGTGCATTCACATTGTGAATGTATTTTAATCTTTTTAATTTGATTTTTTTTTTATTACTATTTTTTAATGTGTTAAAACATTAATTTAATTCTTTAAACCAATTCTGTATTGTCTTATTGTGATATTTTATTAGAGTCATTTAGGACCTACAGTTGGTCCCATTAAGAATGCTTTTTACTTGATTCTGACGCTTACTCACTAAACTTAGGTGCTTCAACATGTTTGTAACCAATTTTTTCTGAATAAAGAGAATTTTGATTTTGAATTTGAATATTGTTTGCATTGTTTTTTTACTTATGAGTTATATGTTTGTTCTGTCAAGAATAAATAGTTTCTGTTTTTACTCATTTGATGTTAATAATTAAGAGATCCTTTTTTATTTATGTTATCTTTATGTTAAATATTTTTTATTTAATTTTTATATTAATAATAAATATTTTTTTCACCTAAATGTGTTTTAAATGTAAAAAATTAGGTTTGTTTTTTATTTATGAGTTATTATAAAAAGTATGTCGTAAGTGGATGAAAAAATACATATTTGTCCTTTCATTTTTTTATTGGATCGACACAACGCTACCTGACTACCTGACAAGTGGACTGTCTATATATTTATTATATGTAACTCTATATATTTATATAAAAATATCGATCATGAAATATATTTTCACACGAATTTTGTACATATTTAGACTAAATTAATTTAGATATTTTGATATTTTTATTAAATTTTAAAGCAGATGATAGGGTGATAGGTTAAAAGTGAGTGAGTTACAGCTAACCCTCCACTGCGACCATGTGGTTTATTGTAGCTCACACCTTATTTATATTTCCCCCAATAGGTCTAACTTTTTAATGAAGTTAATGATGGTATTGGGAGAGACATTTTTCATGTCATCCGGCAGCATAGTCACCTCGCCAAATAGGGCGAATCTGATTCTTCCTGCAAGCGCACATTAGATGTTCTGCTGTTTCTGCATCTTCCATGCAAAGCCGGCATTCATCAGTTGGGGCTATTCCAATTTTATATATGTCGTAGGCTGATAGTGAAATCCGTCATTTCATGAAAAGCCTAGTCACTTCATGAAGCGTCGGCAGATTGTGTAAAAACATGAAATTACACGATCTGCCGCGTCACTTCATGAAGAGACCTTGACGTTTCGGCGTATTATGTATAACACAATCTGCCTAATTTTAAATATCGTCACTTCATGTAGTACCTAACGATGTCATGTCAGTCGGCAGATTGTGTAATTCCGTCTAAAAGGTATATTGGCAACTGGTTTGTTCGTTGTTCCCCAGAGCATTTTTTTTAATTAAATTTTTTCAACTAATATTATTTTATAAAAATAAAAAAAATGCTCTGACAAACCCGAACAAACCAGTTGCCAATATACCTTTTAGACGGAATTACACAATATGCCTTGTTTTTGTGGCATTTCATGAAGTGACGATATTTAAAATTAGGCAGATTGTGTTATACATAATACGCCGAAACGTCAAGGTCTCTTCATGAAGTGACGCGGGAGATCTTGTAATTTCATGTTTTTACACAATCTGCCGACGCTTCAGGAAGTGACTAGGCTTTTCCTGAAATGACGGATTTCACTATCAGCCTACGACATATATATGGTGTCGCAATCTGCAGTGGCCGGTGTACAATCCTACTAGTGCTTTAAGGCATGACCCATTAAGCACTAGTAGTTTATCAGTTAGCTGTTGGTTTATATGGCCAGAGTACATATATCGATTTCTTTATTATACCGTGATATGGCTGTTTAAAAATGCTTTTAAGTGTGTTAGAGTTGGTAAATTTAACCAGTGTCTTTCCCATTTGCTTTTTGCTTTAGCTAGCATCGTTTTCTTGGCCGTAGCATGAGATATACTTATTACAGGCTCGGGTCCTGTGAATTTTAGTGCTTGTCGGCAGCCTCATTACCCTCCAGACCCATGTGTCCCGGTATCCATATTAAGGTAATCTTGTTGTTCAGACTTAGTTCGGAAAGTGTTTCGTGACAGATGTTCACTAACTAAAATACAGAATTAGTACCTGTAGATGATAACATGGCACCACCGTTCGTCCCCGTAGCACGTCCAATTCATTGCGCAATAATTATTTGCGCATAACATACTAAAAGGATTTTTATGGGATTTACACTAAAAGGTAACTCGAACTTGCAAGGTTAAAATCAAGGCTACTATTACTTCAGAAAAAAGACCTGTGAATAAATTTTCATTGTCAAAGTACTCCTAGTTAAGCTAATGACCACAACTGGTATGAATCTGTTACAAACAGAAAAATTGCACCAATACCTTTAAACCTATTGTAGCAAAACATTATTTAAGTTTTTAAAAAAATTGAAGACCTAAGAATTGGTGTGCAAAAGAAATCATACCTTTAACATAAAATATGTTGATTGTTCCTCTTCGATGTACTTAAAGAAAGGTCAAAAAACTTGTTGGCAATTTAACAACTTGTTTTATTTTACAGCAATCGTATTGAAACAAAATACCTACACCGTAATCCGATCGAAAGATGAAAGATTCCCATCATTCTGCCTTGACTTGTCAAGAGTTCTTGTTGAAATCGAAACTAACTCACAGGGTGTGACTGACTTCCATGATATTAATTATGAAATTGTCTTGAAAAATATATTTAAAAATAAGGAAAGTCAAATTAATTCTAGAGACATGGGTAAACAGAGGCGGACAGGTGTTTTCAAGGACTAAAAAGAGAATTTTTTTATCTAAAACACGTTCAACTTGATAAAATTGTAAAAAAAAGCAACACCAAAGCTTTTCAGAAAAGTTTTAAAATAATAATATGTAAATCGACATTAAGCCATTTTTTTTGCTAAATGTCGTATAATTATTTAAAATACCGAAAACTATAGATTACAAGGGACAGTATAAAATGTTATTATTATCATTAAGAACAAATACTACACTGAGAAAACGATTTCTTTACATTAAATAAAATTTATTAACTGAAATTTTATTTTTAAATATCAGCAAACAAAAAATTTTACTTTATTTCTAAGAAATAATTTGTTAGTATTGGTAAATAAATATAACTTTAATAATAACAAATAGTTGTTGACCATCCTACAATAGAGGTAACAGTTATATAGAGCATTAATTAATTATTAATTAGATTTATTATTATTATTGCTTTACTGTTATAATGATTAAGTTTAGATAAACCAGTTGTTTGTTAATTGTTAAGACACGTATATTTCACATAAATATACTCAATTAACGTTAAATTTATTATCACTTTATGATAAAAACATCGCACTTTAATAAAAAAAAATATGTATAGCCAACAGGCTTACTAAATTTATAATAAATAAATCATAGTTAACAATAAATTTGTTGGCTGTAAGAGAATAATATTATAATATTGTATGATAAGAGTATATTGTTGGTGGGTTGTTAAAAAAATTAAAATTTACCTTATAGGAGTATTTTTGTGTTAAAATCCTTTTTAGACAAAATGGGTAAGTTAAAAACAGTGGAAGGCAAAGGCAAAAGGCAACACGTAAACATACAAATATAAGATAAAGATCCGGATGCTTTCCTGTCGTATCAGTACTGTAAAACTCACCTTAAGTGTTTTTACAACCACCCACGTGCTACTATGTCACACATAAAGACAAGAGGAACCGGCACCATGCGAACGACATGTAACGTTCAAAACAAACGACTGGCTGCTACCTGCCAACCTTCGACAGGAAAATTTAATCAAATGCAGGCGAAGAACTAAATATGGCCACATTTGCGCTTATTTCTTTTTCTGTTTTTATTAATTTATAAATTCAACCTTTTTTACAGTTAGATTGTAGATAATTTGTACCCAAAGATGGGTATTGGACTGCTCTCGCTTGCTCTTAAAAAGTGGCGTAGCCAGTCTTGCGGGGCGGGAGGGGCGAACATATATGGGGGCGCTTTATGATTTTTTAGAACCACTAATATTATTATTATTATTATTAAAAATATGGTGTTTTTTATTATAAAATGTATAAAAAAAAACAAATAGAAATAACAAAAATCGAGTTAAGACACATCATAATATATTCTAAATAATAAACAAAACTACGGACAAAAAACACTGTAACTTTCGTAAATAAAAATACATCATAATAGTAAATAGGTAGGTACTCTAATTTTACGCTATAATATGCACTATTGCAGATATAAACAAAAAATCCTCTTTTCGCTAACACAATAATGACCATTTGCCGCCGCGACTCAAACGCCTTCGCAGTGTGCCGCATTGCCTTTGAAGAAATCATTCGTAGGTATAATTTATCCAATGTCAGTGTGATGACATTCCAAATAATTCCATGCGGCGGTAAACGTCGGTCTCTTTGAGACTGTTTACCGCCGTACGGAATGTCATCACACTGACTTTGGAATAACAATAAATAATCATTTATTTTAACTCATAAAATAAAAATAGTTCTTTTACTTTTAATTGAAAATTATATTTGAGGCATTTCAAAAAAATATGGTGTTTGTTTTTCAAAATACATATAATAGAATACCAAATTATTTTCAATTTCAATAAATGTTACAGGGTGTAATTAAAGTATATTTTTATTTTGCATACGGGCACCAAGCTGCAAGGGGCGCCATGCAAGAGGGGGGGGGCAGGCGCCCCCCTGGCCCCCACCTGGCTACGCCACTGTTCTTAAACCCTTCACGCTCATAACCAGTCAAACAAAATTAAGTCCGCATGCATTTTAAGCGTATGCATCAGCTGAAATTAACCGTTTGTCATGCATACGATAATGAGGGAAACAAAAAGAGCCTGATAGTCATGCGTATATGGAATGGAAATGAGGGGAACAGAGAGCAATGTATTCTTTTATACGCGAAAGAGAAAAACAGAAAACGAGATGGCATCTAATTAGCCGGCGTAAAAAGGCGCCGTAATTGAATTGAGCCAGAGTGTTTATTATTTGCAATTAAGTTGATTAATGAGCGTGGACCAGTGGAACTTGTTAAGCAGACAAGTAAAGTGTCCGTGTGGAATTATGCCAAGTGCAGTAAAAAGTTAAGTCTTAAGTCATAACAACTGCTGCTAAGAAGATTCTTTGTTATTATCGATATCTATAACGTTGATTTCTTTTATTATCACTAAAAAATACATTTTTCTATCATTCCCATTCCTATTTTTCATGATTTCATTGATTCAATGCTTTATATATTCTTAGAATGAGTTTTTGATTCATAAAATTTGCACACAAGTCGCCTTGTTTTGACACACAAATTGTAAACGTGATCTGTCCAATTTAAATTTTTGTCAACTATAATGACTAGATACTTGATGTTATTAACTTTGCTAATTTTAAGTTCTGTTCTTGGTAGCTGCAGAGAACCGAGATCAGGCCTATATACATCAGTAAGAGAGAACGCAATCTACTTATCTACATTAAGCGTTAGCTCATTGAAATCCAGCCAATCTTTCACCATGCAGACAGCAAGTTCAGCCCTCGCTTTCACGCTCTGCAAAGTATCATCATTGAGGATCAGTACTGTATCAGCAGCGTGTGATATTATTACTCCTTGGATGTTGTTTTCTTCAGCAGTGAATTAATACAGACAATAAAAAGAAGGGGCCCACTAGTAATCGGTACATCAATAAAAATAAAGTTGGCTGTGTAAGTGCCTCCTGGTATTGTTTTTCCAAAGTCAGTGTGATGACATTCCAATCATTCCATACGGCATACAATGGTCGGTCTCTTTGAGACTGTTTACCGCCGGTTGGAATGTCATCACACTGACTTTGGATACATTATAACACATCATACACACATGTTAATATTCTGTACCAAAGTACCTATCCATGGTACAAAGGGTAATTTTACATAACAGACATTACTACTGCGTAATGGAAATTTTATTGCGTATTGACAGCTGAAGAGATTTTGTTCACAGTTTCAAAAGTTGCAATTCTATGGACAAATTGCTTATTTTGATTATATTTCCTGGTATAATAGAAGCTGTTATTTTTATTAGCCAGAAAGGCTAACGTTTGTATCTTTGAGTATATTCATAAATTTAAAGTTGTTTGAAATTTGTATAAATATATATCTAATAGGTGTTAAAACTTATTATCATTGACAAATATTATTTTCTGGTTACGAAAAAAACCATCAAACTATAAACATTGTTAATAGTTTTCTAAAAAATAAGTAATATAACATGATATTATACAGGGTGTTATTTAAGTATGTAGACAAACTCCAAGGGGAGCTTTTTTAAGTGATTTTTAAGAAGAAAAATTCATATAAACATGGGTCCGAAAATGCATACTTTTTACAATACAGGGTGTCAAACTTTAAAAAAAATCGTATGTAACAAAATATCTCAATACTCTTTTATTCGATTTTGTTGAAATTTGGCAATTCTGTTTATAATACCAAGAGGATAATTTAGCCTCAATTAGATTAAAATTATTAAGTCCAGTGGCGTCCCGGAAGACAGTCCAACTAATATTTTTGAAAAAAAAATGGCGCGCCACTGACTTTTTTTTAAAATTATGTATTTTTTTCGAATTAAGCAACTACAAATACAACTATTTTAGCTTCTGAGTTTTTTTCATATATTGCTTTGTTTTCGAGAAAAAAAATAAAAACCACTTTATTGCATGTCCCCGGGACAATAATAGTAAAAAATTTAAACTAAGTACCAAATTATTAAGCAATTAAAATTACACGAAAGTCCTGTTTTGAATTTTAATATTTTAAAATTTATGCGAAAAAATTAAGGAATTGCTTTTTCTAGTGTAGCAATTGCTTTCAACTTTTTAAGGTAAGTCGACCCCTGCATCATTTGCTTGATAGCAGTCAACTTTAGTTCTCCGCGGCATACACGTGCGTTGCTCTTAATTTGTGTCTTCAGTTATGGCTGAATATATGAACGTCCGTAAAAGAAAAATCTACAGTGTACGTAAAAATTGCAGATATGATGATTTCAGAAAGTTTATCGATTTGACTGCGAAAATGTTGAGTGGTTGGCAAATTATTTTTTGACTGATAGGTACTGGTAAAAGGCGAGGGGTCTGTCGCCTTTAAATAAGATTAAAGTCTTTCTGCGGAAATTGTAGGATCCGGGCTTTCAAAATTCTGTAGGTAAAGAACTCGGTGTTCACCAAACTACTGTCTGTAAGACATACATCCAGCATACCTTCAAAAAAGTCTTAAACAAGTTTGATGTAAAAATAAAGATAAGACTTGTTTGGGCTTTCATTCTCCTTCATAAATATAGCAGTTAAAAATTAGCCATCCTGGGCTGGGGTTAGTACTTCGTAAGTGTTTTCCATTTACAACGTCATATAAGCGAAAAGCCTTATCAGTTTAATGAATCTAAATTATACTAACATTAATGATTGGCTCTAATTGTAACTCTCTATTAGACAACTAGGCCACACTACAGCTCTCTAGCTCTGAAAGAAAATTTACATTTTGTGAAAAATAAATTGTGATGTGGACAAATGTCACAATTTAAATTTGATACTAAAGATCAAGGGCAATTATTTATAACTTGTTAAAGAAGAAATAACCGTTTCCAAAAAAAAAAAATAAAGCGGAAGTTATCCATAACTATTAATGGAGTATCTAAGTTAATTCCTAATTAGGGAGGAGTAAAGGGTAGAAGGACGATCGCAATGTATTGGTCGTGATTCAGCTTTACGAATTCGCTGTTTCAAATACATGGCTCCTTATGGGCGCGATAACATTTTTTATGTCAATTAGTTGCTTAAAGAGCAAATAACGACTTTCATATATAATTTAAAGTTACTTTGTCATACATATTGGACAACCAGGCCTGTATGTAGTTTCAACGACGCGTGGTTTGAAATTAGTATATCGTCAAACAAGATACGTAGGTAATACTATGCGAGCAAAAATTATTTGCATTAAAGAGGGCCTTGCATCTAAGGACGTAATGCTTAGCCGTAGAGCTTAATACCTGTTGGGTGTCAGTAACTACCTGAATTAACAATCAATCAGTTATTCCGTCATCTTTGACAGTCGCTACAAGTAATTTGATTATTCGCTAATTTTTCCAATTTCTTGAACAATTCACACAATGGGCTTTACGGAACAGCACAAAACATTCATGGTTGAAGCGTATTTTCGAATTGGGGTTGGAGCAAATGGTGAGTGGCAATGCAATCCGGTTTTGTGCATGGACGATTTTCACGAACATTTTATTAACGTTGCTTTTATTGCTGGGGATTTTTATCATTGCCTGAAAATAACCGTGGCTGTGTTTAGGAAAACAGGTTATATACAACACAAAAAAGGAGCAGGAAGACCATCTGTAAGAACAGAAGAACTTGTTGCAAACGTTCGTGAAATAATGCAAAATACGCCAACCAATTGTATAAGACGCCTGTCCCAAGAAGTGATCTTATGGAATATGCAGGACTATTCTTAAGAAGCAGCTAAATTTATTTCCTTATAAAGTGCAAGTATTCCAAGAAATACAAGACGCAGATTTTGAAAGACGCAGGAATTACTCTCAATGATTTACCAAAAATTTATTGAAAATAAATGATTTATTAGACCTGACATTTTTTTCGGATGAAGCCTGGTTTCACCTCCATGTGAATTTTCAGAATACATGCATGTGGAGTAGTGAAAATCCCCATTTTTTTGTAGTCCACATTGTACCCTGAAAAAATTGGTGTCTGGTTAGCGGTTTCCCGAAGAAGAATTGTTGGTCCTATTTTTTTCCATGACACAGTTACAGCACAGCGGAGTGTGGAGCAATTACTTGACGACGAACTACGTTTTGAATATTCTCAACAGGACGGCGCAACCGCCCATACAGCCGCCGAAACTATTAACCACTTACGCAATTATTTCGACGACAGATTGATCAGTTTTCGATCAGACATTGAATTCCCACCTAGATCACCTTGTTTAACGGTTATGAATTACTTCGTTTTTCGTCATTTAAAGAACACTATTTTTAAAACACCAGTTGCAAATTTAGAACACTTACAAGACAGGATTATCCAAGAATGTGGTAACATTTCTCCAGAGATGCTGGTCAACACTTTCGAAAATATGAAGAGACGTGTGAATTTATGCTTGGAGCATGGCGGTGGCCAATTTCAGCAATTTATGTAATTCTTTTTCTTTTTCTTTCTGTATATTCTTACTTTGTTAATTTTGTAAACAACAAAAATAAATTTGTATTTGTCTACTAATTTTATTACTCATTAGTTTGGCATATCATGTCATAATATGAATTTGACAAAATATTAACCTAGATTTGGTTAGATATATCGTCCCCATATCATTGTGATCTAAACCAAGCCCCACGTTTTTTAATCCAAGCCCTCTCTGATGCAAATACTTTTTGCTCGCACGGTACGACATACACCACAAAAGCTTCTTGCAGCAACTTTAAAACATAACATGACGGACAACTAAAATATTCGCGCCCAACCCAAATTTTTGCAGGAGCGCGTTAACAAAAAATATTAGGATTGGTAACCGTAATTTTTTTTAAATATGTATTACGTTACATAACCTATTCCTATTATTCTTAATAGGTATAGGTTCCAAACTGCCCGCATTAAAAAATAGAATGGTTCCAGTCCAGTTATGACACGTATAGAAGTCAAGTCGTTCGCACCTTTTCCAGTAAAATCAAAACATGTTACCTAGTAATTCCCTCTCGTACGTGCCGTTTTGCCAAAAGGCTTTGCGTTCTCACATCGGCACATTGTTTATGCGATAACCATAAAGAGTGTCGATTTGGACTTCGGAGCTCCGAAGCCGCTAAAAAGAGTGTGATTTGTTTCAGTGATTGCCGTCAAAAGCGATTTCTGTTTTACTATCTACACAGCTGTGCTGTATCGAATGCTTTGTGGGTAGGCAGAAAATGCTCATTCAAATACTAGCATACGAAAATCTACGGTATTTTTTTGTTAATTTAATTTGTTGTATCATCACTATGTAGGTAACTGCGAAGTGGAAATTATTTTTAATGATTTGGATAATAGGTATATAGTAACAGAATATCTTATGTTTGAACCATCGAAAATGTAAATAAGTTTGTAAAACAAGAGCAGTTTGTCTCCATAAGTTGGAACCATATGGAAAACTTTTTTAATATTTATTTTACGAAAAAAATGTATTCTTCATAAAAAGTTCTGCATAGTCTAAAACCTAAAATGCAACTATCAGATATTTACTTTTTTTAGGCGTATACGAGGTTCGTCAAAAAATATGAATTTTTCCCAAGAGCAAAGTACCCTTATTTTTGACAATATCGAAAATTGTTATTAAAAAAAGTTGATCAGAACTAAAACCTGGTTCAAATATGTAATTACACCCATTTATGATAAAAAATTATTTTTCTTTTTTGAAACGTATGTGAACAATAACAATGCAAAGAAAAGGATTATAATAGGCGTTTTGATTTTTGCTCTCTCATCCAAAGAGAATTAGTAGAGGACCGTTTTTTTCCGAGGCGTAGAATTTTTCCGATGGGGCAACATTTTCATCAAATGGAACTGTCTCCGTCACAACATTGTCCCTGGTGGTCTGAGGAAAATCCCAATTTTTCAATAAAGTCTCGTGACCAATATTCATTTAAAACGAACGTGTGGTGTGGTATTTACAAAGACAGATTAATAGGACCGCATTTTTATCACCAATCTATGAATGCCGAACATTATTTACAATTTTTGCAAAATAATATTAGTGACTTCATGGACGAACTACCTTTACAAGAACGTTAATGTATTTGGTTCCAACAAGACGGTGCAACATGCCACAGTACATTAAATGTTAGGGCATATCTTAAACATTTGTTCAATGGAAAAGTCATGCACAGATATTCAGATATTATTTGGCCTGCTAGATCCCCTGACCTAACCCCCCTAGATTACTTCTTATGGGATTACTTGAAACAAAAAGTTTACCCTTTTCATGATGTTAATCATTTGGAGAGGGTAATTACACCATCATGCCGGGAAATTTCTTCAGAAATAATAATGAAAGTATTAAGGAAATTTGCCAATAGAACGATGGAATGTATTGAACGAGACGATGGATATGTCGAGGCATTAGTGGAATGAGTAAAAATTAAATTTCTATTTATTTCTAGTATTATTATTGTGTTAGTTACACAATTTATTATTTGTATGTGTTTTCTTATTTGCAATATAAATGCATAAATATGCATTCATTATGGACGTGTTTAAATTGCAAAAATGTTCATTCATAGTTAATTAATAATGGAGAAAAATTATTAAAAAATAACAAAACCTATTTTTTCATCGTAAATGTGGTTTTTAGTTCTGATCAACTTTTTTCTATAAGAATTTTCGATATTGTCAAAAATAAAGGGACTTTGCTCTTGGGCAAAATTCATATTTTTTGACAAACCTCGTATATGCTTAGAAGAATTGAATATCTGATAGTTGCATTTTAGGTTTTAGACCATGCAGAACTTTTTATAAAGAATAACTTTTTTTCGTAAATTTATTAATAAAAATGTTTTCCATATGGTTACAACTTACGGAAACATAGTGTATAAACATATTCTTTCTTTTCGTGTTATTTCTTTAATTGGGTCCAAATTAACCCATTACCTTTAAAACATGATCAACTACTGTAATTTAAACAATAAGTTTATAAGTAGTTCTTTCCTGGATGGTTTAATGCTTTGTAATAAATTCCGTCCTTGTTTTCGCTTTTGAAATTATTAATCAACTTCAAACTACAAATTATATTGTACTTGTGAAACATTACAAAATATAATATGGTTCCTACTTTATATGGTAGTTCATTAGAATAAAATCAGGTAAGAGGTTATTCATTACGGTTTTATTTTAATTTACAACCATTGTTTTGACAAAAGTTTTCGTTTGAAAAATGAGGGGTATTTAATCTCCCACTGTTTACGAAATGAATGGGTACATTTTATTGTTGGTTACAATAATGTTGGTCACTTTTCGTTTAAAAGGTCATCAGAGCATGTAAAATAAACCTATTTTTTTTAAGACCGACCGGAAAATATACACTTTCTGGACAATTTTCCGTCCAGAAAATAACGTTTTGTCGATCAAAACCGAAATATGGACGTGAGGGACCGGCAAGCAAAAGATTTTTTTTAAAACCGACCAGAAAATTTACAGTTTCTGGACAATTTTTCATCTAGAAAATAACGTTTTTCCGATCGCAAGATCGGAAAAGTGACATTAGAGACCGAAAAAATCTTTTCCGGACTCTAATGTCATTTTTCCGGTCTCTAATGTCACTGTCACCCTGTTTTTTTCCAATCGCTCTTTGATAATACAAGATACCTTGATTTCGTTATTATGACAACAACATTTCGATGTATTGTCGAGTGACAGTTCGTTGATTTTTAATTTGTTGTTTATGTCAAACTTGTTTCGCGAGTGGGCAAATTTAAAAATATGAATTCAGATTTTGAATTATCCGACACGGAAACTGAGACGTCTTGTAACGTAAATTACCTACTATTGTTGCCATCGCTGTCACTAAATTTCTTTAAATTCGGACGTACGATTAACTTCGGTTCCTTAACAGTGCCGCTATTGAGGGGGGGGGGGGGGGGTAATTATTTCCCCCTGCACTTTTCAAAAATGTGCAACGTTTTAAAGATAGCCGAATGACACATTCTATTTCGAGAAATGCAACAGAAATTATTAAGGCTTTAAAATGAAAAAAAAGTAGTAACATGTTTTATTTAGCAAAAAGCTACAATTAAATATTTTTTAATAAATTTTTATAAATTAGTAGAAGATTTTGCAGCAATTAAATCACGACGACTTAAAACCCTTAAAATAATAAATAACGTACTCAAATTATTAGTTTGTTAAGTAGGGGAGACCGGGGCAAGAAGATCCCCCTAATAGTTTTGGCCTTAGATGTCACATCCACTGAGAGTTAGGAATTTGTATTTCTGCAAGCATATGGTTTCATAATATGTTGTTTATATTTTCTGTAGTAGTCGTAGTTTTTTTGCCTAAGTTGATTTTGAGATTTAAGCCAGGATGTAGACATATTACGAAAAGTATGTAATCGTTTTGCCTAGCTACTGAAGGCAAAATGGTTCCCTATGTAAAGTATATGGAATTTTCGTTTTTTTTTCTAACGCTAAATTATGCATATATAAATAACATAAAACTAGCAAGGCATTTTCTAAGCATTTTTTAGAGAAAAAAACTAGATGAAACGCTAACAATATATAAAATGAAAAGCCTAAAAGTAAACATTTTGTCCCCAGGTTCGCCTTACATAATTTCTGACAAAAGTATGGTAATTTTTTTTTATGTATAAATTATTTTTCTAATTCGGAAAAATAATAATAAAATTACTTATTGCATACTAGTTTTCGATAAAACTGTGAGGTAAAAAGATCCCTTTAATCATTATGCCCCATTGTTTAGGGACTTTAGGGGATCCTTTTGCCCCATTTGTAAGCTTCACAATAAAGTTAACCTAACTTTTTTAAACGAACTATAATTTGCAAAACTATCGACCAGTTTGTTCATTACACTACATCTTCTCTACTATCGAATATTTATAAATTACCTACCTATTTTTTATTGATAAGCATGAATAAAATAAAAATGCTTACCTTATATCAAGTCGGCTAAAATTACAAAATTCACTCATTGTAGTGAACACTGAACCGCCGCCGTTTAAAAAGACACATGCCTGCCAAGTCTACGGATGCGCTTTCGCATACAGTGGCGTCAAATTGCCGTGGGATTTTTTCACCCCCTCTCTTCGGTTCAATTTTCATTCTACGACTTTTTGGCTCATCCTGTATACTTAATTTTTCTTAATTCTAATAGATTTTAAAAACGCCTAAAACTTTTGTTTTTAACATTTTTCGCTAACTATATACCGTGCGAGCAAAAATTATTTGCATCAAAGAGGGCTTGGATTAAAAAACGTAGGGCTTGGTTTAGATGGGGACGATATATTAAACCAAATCTAGGTTAAAATTTTGTCAAATTCGTATTATGACATGATATGCCAAACTAATGAGTAATAAAATAAGTAGAAAAATACAAATTTATTTTTGTTGTTTACAAAATTAACAAAGTGAGAATATACAGAAAGAAAAAGAACAATAATTACATAAATTACATGTTCCAGAAGATCTTCCCACTTCTCGGGACAGGCGTCTTATAGAATTTGTTGGCGTATTTTGCATTATTTCACGAACGTTTGCAACAAGTTCTTCTGTTCTTACAGATGGTCTTCCTGCTCCTTTTTTGTGTTGTATGGAACCTGTTTCCCTAAACATAGCCACGGTTCTTTTCAGGCAATGATAAAAATCTCCAGCAATAAAAGCAACGTTAGGAAAATGTTCGTGAAAATCGTCCATGTACAAACCCGGATTGTATTGCCACTCACAATTTACTCTAACCCCGTTTCGAAAATACTCTTTAACCATGAATGTTCTGTGCTGTTCCGTAAAGCCCATTGTGTGAATTGTTCGAGAAATTAGCGATGAATCAAATTACTTGTAACGACTGTCAAAGATGACGGACTAACTGATTGATTGTTAATTCAGGTAGTTACTGACACCCAACAGGTATTAAGCTCTACGGCTAAGCATTACGTTCTTGGATGCAAGGCCCTCTTTGATGCAAATAATTTTTGCTCGCACGGTACTTTAAGAAATAATCGACCGTTTCGATATCAGCGACCCTGTATATTAGTTATAGATAACCATATTATAACCAAAACCAATTTCACGCGCTCAGTACCGCAGCTACGTTCTTAAGGTACTATGGATCATGGGTAAAAGCAGAAAATAGTAAGACGAAATGATGAACACGAACAGTAAAATTGCTTTAAAAAACATTACTTCGTAGTATAATTTGTTAGTACCCCAGCGCATATAAAAGAGTAAAACACCTGCGAATTTCATGACAATGAAGGGATAATATTAACGAGTAGGACTATAAAACAGGACATAAAACAACGCTGCAGTCCGTTTGCAATTATATTTTATTTCTTCTCTTGAATTAAAGCTATAAATTTCGTGACAGTTACAGTCATTGCATTAAAATCGACTTTATTCTGACGGCGAAGCTGAATAGCCGGAAAGTATATTATTGGAAAATTTTTAAATCTAATGATCAACAGGATTAAAGCATGATAGGTGCGGGCGTATTGGAATATTTCCAGAATGAATATAAATAAATTAGGGGTGTTACAGTGGAACTGGACCTGTTCTTTTGGAATAGGTATCATCTGCCTATTCCGCGTACCTATTACCTATTACCAGGTACCTATTCCAGGTCCGTTGGCACTGTCACATGTTTGATTCTCTGGTTTCATTGTTATTCCTTTTTCAAGTTGTCAGGTACAGGTACGATATAAGGAATGGAACGGCTACAGGTTTTGCTTTAAATTAATATAATATGTTTATAATATGGCGAATTTGCAGTTAAGAATTTTAAACGTTGCCGTTACAAGCACATTGCAATAATTAAAATAATCTTACTAAATAAAGATAAAGGGAAATAGTAAAAAATAATAAATATTTCTAAAAATATATATTTCTAAAAATATTGTAATAATTTATTGGGCAACAAAATATAGCGTATTTAATGTAGGATATGCAACCAGCAATAAGAAATTAATTAAAAAGGCAACATATATGGTGGATGTACCTGCCTATTATTCATGTTTCTTTAAATAATAGGCCTCCGTTGCAATCAAATCTTCCAAAAATGTCTGGTGCGAAAAATATTAATCTGTTACAAAAATTTATAACGAAATTTAATTCGAACAATCGGAAACTGCTGGCCACGCTGGAGTTCTAGCGGCCTTCTTTAAAAACTCGTGTTGGCCATGCAGCCGGAATAGCGCCAATCGGCGGAGCGGCGTTTAAGTTTGACCTGGAATAGTTTGGACCTGTAATAGGTATTTGGAATAGGTTCGGGTTTGGAACACACAACAGGTCCAACTAGGTACGAGAAAAAGCTATTCCGTAACATCCCTAAAATAAATCAACTCTCACTTAAGAGGACTCGGTACGAATAGAAAACGATTTCTCACCCGTTTAAATCGATTAAAAGAAAAATGTTGTGTATACAAGGTTTTAGAAATGAACGAAAGAAGATTGGAAAGTACTTTTTGTCATATACAGTATGTCTCCGTAAGTTCGCACCATATGGAAAACTTTTTTATTATTCATTTTACGAAAAAAAAGTTATTCTTCATAAAAAGCTCAGCATGGTCTAAAACCTAAAATGCAACCATCAAATATGCACTGATCAAAATGTCATGATATCGAGGAAACGAATGAATTTAGGCATAACGTATGGTTAATAAAAAAGGTTCTAAATTAACTAAACGACGAAAATAAGTAATAATATGGGTGGGGTATTCTATTTAAAAAAATATACCTTTAATTCTCCGCAACATTTTGGGCGAACCTGTACATTTTTCAATTTTTTACAGATATGTAGATTTTTAAAAGCCTTACAACTTTTATATAAGACATTTTTTGCTAACTCCCGTATCTTTTGAAATAATCGACCGTTCTGGTAATTTATCCTATTCCTGTATATTTTTAAAGAATTTATTTTTTAATTTAGCAACAATATAATTACTTTCTAATATTTTGTAATTAATTCTAAACAACTTTAATCAAACGATTTTTTTTTAAATTACAGTTTCGTTCAAAAGCATTTATATTTGCCGATGATTTTATAATGTTTATGGAGGAAGTTATTGAGGATGACTGTGATCACTCTGAGGAGGAACTGAACAGAGTAACTGGATAACGTGAAACGAATGGATTTCATTTGAAGACAAAAAGTGTGCTTGCATGTCATTTACCTTAAAGAAAAATGTTTTAAAAATGGATTACATCATTGTTGATAATAATTTAAAAAGGGTGGCGACTTATAAGGATTTATGTGTTACTTTTGATGAACCGTTAAGTTTCAATGACGATATCGCGTTTAGAATTGCTGCCGCATAAGACCATGGGCTTCATAATTAGGTCGACCCGACAATTTAATACTGATGTATGGTTTCGATTATTTGATGTATTGGTATTACCAAAGCTGGAGTATTGTATTATTATTTGATCACCTCAATAGATTATTTGGAGTAGGTCCTTGAAAGGGACACATTGTAAGTTTTTAAAGTATAATAATATGTTCTTCAAAAGATTTGGATTTTACTCGAGAAAAGGCTATAACCATCAGGCATTACTAAATATCTTCAATATATCGAATGTCTTTAGAGTTTAGAGGATAAAAGAACTATGACATGTCTGGAGTAGCTACCTGTATAAAGTTTTGTCTCAAAGGGTAGATAATCCAGAATTGCTTGCGAACAAACCTCGCTTGCAGTCAATAACAATGAGCCTAATGAATAAAAATTAAGCAATTACTTTTTAGTAAAATCAACTGCTTGACGAGCAAATGCTATAAGTAAAAGCTATCGCTAGATCTGGATATAATGTTGAAGCAATTGCTGCTTTTCTTACACCTCTGTAGCAAATACTTATTCAACACAAGTTCAGACGCGGCTTATCCACTTGTTCAGATTATATATTTCATGTTCAGTTTGGTGAATAATTTACAAAAGTGTTGACGTAAATACAACAACGTTGGTCTATTTATTTAGTACAATAGTAATCTGTTACGTTTTTCTGGAAAATATGAAACTTATATTTGTGATATGGCAGATTTCAGTGAAAATGAGGAAAGTGATAGTAGTGATGAAGAAATTAAAGACAAGCAATTGATATTCGTTCACAAATTGAAGGAACATAAATAAATCTCTCTGACCACATCCGTTTAGCTTCCATAACAGCTTCAGCACTTGTAGGAAATTTAATAAAAATATTGGCCTTCTCCAAAACTGCATCCATTACAGAAGTGTATGTCTGACAGACAGTAGTTTGGTGAACACCGAGTTCTTCACCTACAGAATTTTGAAAGCTCGGATCCGACAATTTCCGCAGAAAGACTTTAATCTTACTTAAAGGCGACAGTGCACCCCCTCGCCTTTTACCATTATCAGTCAAAAAATAATTTGCCAACCACTCAACATTTTCGCAGTCAAATCGACATAACTTTCTAAAATCATCATATTATCTGCAATTTTTACGTACACTGTAGATTTTTCTTTTACGGACGTTCATATATTGAGCCATAATAATTGAAAACACAAATTAAGAGCAACGCACGTGTATGCCGCGGAAAACTAAAGTTGACTGTTACCAAGCAAATGATGCAGGGTTCGACCTACCTTAAAAAGTTGAAAGCTATTGCTACACTAGAAAAAGCAATTCCTTAATTTATTCCACACATTTTAAGCAAACGATAGCACTTGCTTCTATTTTTTAAGAAAAAGCCTTGACTAGAAGCAATTCCTGCACTTTTAAGCAATGCTGGACGCAAAAGCAATTACTTTAGTTTTTATTCATTGGCTTTCAAGAAATTACTTCGATTAAGAAAAAGCAATCGCTACATTTTTATTCATTAGGCTTAATATTCGCCGAACTTTGTATCATTTGGCTGATTTCGTTTTTTCCCAACCAGCCAAAAGACTATTTTTACTTTACCTAAGTACTTACTATCTACTTGTACATACCAAATGTTATGGACAAAGTATGTCTTGATTTATTCTAAGGAATTAACATAATAAAATTAATTGTCACCACTTTTCTGATGGACTCTAGTAAAGTAAACCAAGATGAAATAGTATAATAATAGATGTAAAATACAAAATGGATGTTAGGCTTTAATAGGAATTTTGGCTGTAAAATGGAAATCAGATAAGCGATAAGTATATACACTAACTTATTTAACAACTTAATGAAATTTAAGAGTATTTCAGTCATTAAAAAATATTCATAGTTAATATAACAAGGCGTTTTGAAGATTTCCTAGAACCTCTAACGGTTCCAGCATTCGTATTTCTATATTATTACTAAATTATTACTAGGTGCTTTCTCTGTTTTAAGTTAAACATAAATAAATACTTTCATATTATGACTTTACCGTTAAAGGTTCTATACTAAATTAGGTACCGTGTCTTAACAGGCCGTATTTACTTAGTAGCTGCATTTAGTTGTAATAATATGTTATAAAATAGAGGCTTTTGAAACCTCTTGACCAGTTAGGGTTATTATTTAACTAATAGAAAGATTTGTAAAGATGTTTATGCTAGTAAACGTCACAAAGGCAAAGAAATCATTTTAGTCGCCTTTAATAGTGGCTCAGTATTTTTATTCACATTTATTTTATCATTTTGTCAATACAAATTTGTAATTAATAAAATTCCTTATCTGGTGACCTTCCACGACAAAATAATTATAGTATTAAATGTTAAAGGTGTGACTAGGACATTAATTGTTAAGCTATGAATTCTAGTTGATTAATAATTATATTTTTAATAGTTTGAATAATATATATGGCATACAAGGCACTATAAAAAATTTAATATAGAAAATTATGAAATTCTTTAATAAACAATTAATCATCATTAAATATGAAATTTAAAATAGTTAGACTATGCAGCTTTGGATTATCCATATGTCGTTTTCAGTAGCTATATGTTGATATTATTCCTTATAACTTATTAAGTATGCCTAATACAGTTCTATTAATAAAAAAAGGGTACACGAATTAAAATAAGAGGAAACCTTAACCATATTTCCGTAAAACCGGATTATTGCATGATAAAGGTCATTAAAAATGCAAAGCATTGGCGTTAGGCGTTAGTTCAATAGAATAACAAAAATTATTTTTTTTATTTTATAATACATCTTAACAGTTTTATAAAAATTACAATAGAAACAAAACACGTTTCAGTAATATCTTCTTGGCATTGAGGAGATTAGCATATTTGTATACTGTGGAGTTAGCTTCTTCCAAATATGTACTACTTTTTACTATAAGTCAGGAACACCAAGGCAGAGAGGTAATGCCATTTTGCTCAAACGCGTTTCTTACAATTCTAGCTGTAGGCACAGAGCAATTATTGTCTTGTTAAAATGCAAAGATATTTGTAACGAACATTTGACAAGCGATTGGAAGCATTACGTTGTTTAAAATTTCCAGACATGATGCTGTTTAATAATCCATCAAGTTAGCATTTTCTTTGTTGGTAGTTTTTCTGTTAGCAACACCTGTTCCTCTAGCTAGGCCTTACCACTCTCCGCTGTTGTCGCCATTACTCTATAATTCCTTGACTTGACTTTTTTTTAAAGACCTTCCTTCCTCCACTAATGTAACTATTTTTGTTTATTATACCCAATGAAGCATTGTTAATTGACACTTTGAAATAAAAAAAAATTTAAGAAAGTACCTGAGAAGGTAAATTGTCATTAATAAAGGTATTAATGAAGTAAAAAGTAATATTTACATTAAAGTACAAAGGCCCGGGCCTTACGAATTTATTTGTCCTCCACTGTACTTATGGACAATGGAAAAAGCAATACCATATTTTAAAATTATTTTAAACAATATTACTTGTCCAAACTACCAGCAGTATAAAATGGTTTGCAATAATTTCCAATTTTATTATTTCTTGCCTTGGTAATATCGCATATTAATGATCAATGTTGACACATTCGTTTTTACCTTGATCTATATTTTCCCATAAATAAAACACTAATTAGTTTTATCTAATTGCTTTTCTCTGCAACGAAAAAAAAAATCTTGTCCGAAACAAGATGTCAAGACAGATAATATTAAGTCACGCTTAGAAACTAATTGAAATATGGCGAACTAATGGACCGAGAAATATTTTTAATTTATTTGACCTAGAATTTTTTTTGTTTATTAAAAATAGGATATAGTAATTGATTGTTGCATTTTTATATTTGACATAGAGCCAAATTTTAAGGCGTGGATCAGGTACCTTAAATATAAGGTTTGTTTAGATGTAATGAAGCAAGGTATTATACAGATCTGGCAAAACCATCCTTTAGATTCGTGTTGCCGTGAGACGAGACGAGTTAAAGTGTGTCTCTTGTCAGTGGCGGATTTACAAATTTGCCGCTAGTAGGCTATTCAATTTTTGCCGCCCCTCAGTGGCGGCTCGTGACTTGTTAACTTGGAGGTGCACCAAAAGCGCGCTGCAAGCCTAATGCGCTGCAGGCGAAATTTTTTTAAGACCACACTCAAATTTGGTCAATAATTTTTAGTAAATATTTTTAAAATTTATGATTACCTACTTATTTTATTGAAAATATTGAATGAAATAAGATAAAAAAAATAAAAAAGGCCAATTTATTTTTCATTAGTGGGTACATTGTTTAAAAGTAAAGTCCAATATTCTGTTTTTATTTGCACCAAACTTATCAATAACAATAAAGTTCCTAGATCTACACTTTGTGGTCTGTGTCAAGTTAATTTCGGGTTTAGGTATTCCCTCAATTTTAATTTCAATTCGTCACTCTTTTGTTTGTGTATATAATAATGTTTTTTTTTATTTCTGTAAGATAAAAAAAAATTTTGGGCCAAATTTGCCGCCCTAGGCTCCAGCCTACTCAGCCTACTGGTAAATCCATCACTGTCTCTCGTCTTGACGAGAGGATGCTTCTATCGCTCGAGAGAACAATTTCTCTCGTCTCGTGTCGCTTCTCTCGTGATTTAAACCAAATATCAAATTTGATAAAAACACGCCGCAAATTGCAAGCCTGTTTTATATAAAAAATTATATGTCTAAACTTAATAGTTTACGAGATTGATTGACATTTAAAGAAAAAATACCTTTTGAACTTTGACAGTCTATTGCGTTCTAATGGTACGTCATAGAGAGAAACGGCTTACATATCCCTAACCTCGTTTTTAATTTTTTTTTAAGTTCACCAGTTCAGTTCCGGTTATACCGGAAGTGGGCATTTGTAAACAAAATATGAGGAACTAGGATAAGGACATGTGGGCCGTTTTTCTCTATGAGATACCGTTGGAACGCCGACAGACTATCAAAGTTCAAAAATGTCATTATCCCGTAAACTATACAGTTTAAACGTATAATTTTTCCATAGAATACAAAAATTAAATAATTTACAGGATGTTCCATTTAAAAAAATATAGTTAAAATCGGCCCAGTTGTCTTGAAGAACCCTGTATATTCTTCAGAAATATGCAAGAAAATAAAATATATTTTTTTTTCCATTTACTTTTTTTTACATGATAACTTTTTTGTATCTAAGTAACAGTAGGTATTATAGTTTTTAGTTCATTAGTATTTTTATGTTACATGTTGCAATTATTTTTTCTGTCTTCAGACTCTTCAGAATATAAATTATTAACATCTATTAACTTTTGCACATTATTTGCAATTATACTTGTAAAATATGTATTTTATTAATTTCATGATTCCAATAATATGAGACTTAACAGTAAGTTTGGCAACGGCTATTATTTTGTTGCATGTGTTAAGTATAGTGGACCAACCAACCAACCAGACCAATTGCGAACCCTGGAATCTTTGATTGTTTTAAAATGTAAACAAGCTGGTCTATGTATACGAGGTCTTTGGTTTTGAAATGCAAGGTTAAAAAAGAATTATATTTAAAATGATAATAATTATTACTAACATTTTCATAACCGCTTTGAAAAATCACTTCTATAAAACCTGTTACAATATTTCTAATTTCAAAAGCCTATAAAATGTGAAATTCCATTTCAGTTTCCTTTACGTCAGCTTAACCTCAGCGTTAATACCTGTTTAATAATTGGCATCTAGTCATAAAGTGCCATTTATACGAGGCAGTCAGGTAATGATCGATCTTTATCGACGGTACAATTACGTGAGGGTGTTGCCAAATCTACGTTCGATTAAAATTTTAGATTCAAGCACTTCGCAGACAACGGATGTTGGTGTAACGGATACAGCACTGTGACGTCAAGTTGTTTAAGTCATTGAATATTGGGAATGACTATCGTCTATGATTAGTCGACTGAAACATCATGAAAATATTTTGGACACGGTTTTCATACACTTATTTATAGGCTATTATTCGTCGCCAATTAAAAAGTAAACATGTCTACCTAAAAACTCTTGGGTGTCATATTTCTAATAAATTAGTATAGTAATTACCGTCATTTTTTAAAATCCGACAACGTTGTAAAACATTTTGCCATCTTACATTTACCTTTAGGTCAAAACTGTGACCAAAGAATTACTTTTTTCCAAGATTCATTTATGTGGAGTTAATCCTCTTGTCATGAATAATTCTTGACTTGTTGAATATTGTCGGATTTCAATCGATCGAGCCAAGAAACACGTTTATTATTATAGACATTTCTATAAACTAAGTGCTTCACATGTTAAAATAGCAAAACGAGCCAAAGGCGAATTATATTATTCAACGAGCGTAATAAAGACGATTTTATATCATTTTCATGTCGATATAAAGACAGTGCCGGTTTCTCAATAAGTCCACAAGTGCACGTGCATCCCCAAATTTAAATCTCTCTTCTAACCCCAAATCAATAAATCATCTAGCTGTTTCAACCAGTTAAAATATAATTAACGGAAATTTATCTCGACACTGGGCCTGTAGGGGTAAAGCCTGTAGCAAGACCGTTATTGAAAATGACAAGCCAATACCTTCACAATTGCAATACCTTCGTTCTTCGTACATTCTCTGGCCTGCGACGCCTTGTTCCTTTATATTACCTAACAAATACACATGCGCCAATAAAACCGAATTGAAACGAAAACGATCGATTATCGTCAATCCTAATCAAAATCTTAAGATTTTGCGAGATTTCTCGTTCTCGCATATTTTTGTCTCGTCTTACGATATCTCGCAGAACAACTATCGTCTCGTCTCGCAGGGACCGGGCCACTCGACGACGGACCACGAGACGAAAAAAAGCGAGACGAGAGTGAGACACTAGGTAGGTTAGCATTTTTTCCCAAAATTTTATAATTCTTGTACTTAATGTAAAAGGTTTTTGAAGAACAAGAACTAAAAATTTTAAGATGTATTGCTTTTCATGAGGCCCTCTTTTGGACGAACGACTGACTAGAATTAATAGTATTATAAATGCATTTCTCCTGTGGGCGGCTTGTTGTGCACCCTTAAGTTAAAAAGTCACGCACCGCCACTGTATAAAGCTATTATCTTACCTTACAGCAATTAAAATATTTACCGATCATAAACACTGAGTTGTGCGAATAAGAAAGCGAATGAGATGTACGTACATCTCATACATGCTGCATTATGCAATTAGTGGTTTTATGTGATCATAATTATCGGTATATAACATTAAGGTAACGTGTTAGTGACTAAACAAAAGTATAGTTCCGTAAAATATATTTTTTTTCTTCCGAGGGTCCCTCCATTTGCCCTATGTACGACGGCCAGAATTGGCCCATTGTGCTAACCCTTGTTAGTTTTACACCCACTCATTAATTCCAGTTATCCTTGCACTAGTTTGTGTAGGTCAACTGGGGAGAGTGTCGGTATATCCTCTGGTTCTAGTCTTGGTTGCCACAGTATTTAGTGCCATTTTCGATTCAGTGCCTCGCCTCGCATTAGCAGATTATGTGCTGTACAGTTTCCTTATCGTGTCTGCAGAGCCTGCAGCTTAGATCTCCGTTGTACAGTTGTATACGATGCAGGTGTTTCTTGACAGCCACATGTCCTATCAGAATTCCTGTGATGGTTCTTAGCTGGTTTCTGCTTATCAGAAGTAGCTGTCTCGATAATTTCGGGTCAGGATCCCCAATAAAAGGTTTGCTATGGTTCAATCCCTGTCTATTTTTCCAGTTGATTCTGTGAGCATTCATTGTCCATCGTTATATAGCGTCTTAGATTGTGCACCTGGACCTATAAATGTATTTTCATTTTCCAAACCCTCTTCTGCAAGTTCGTCGACCTTTTCATTTCCTGCAATACCTTCATATCCTGGCACCCATTGTAGTATTACTTTGTTAGTTTTGCCAAGGATACAAAGTTCTTCTTGGCATTCTCAGACCAGTCATAATGTCACCTTGTTGCATATAAGCGCTCTAAGGGCTGCCTGACTGTGAGAGTATAATATATGAATTCGCTTATTGGAATAAATTGTCCTATTGTTTTCGTACGCACACTGCAAGATACATTATATATTTCTGCTTGGAATACCGTGGGAGACTCGCCCAGGGAGAAGTAGGCATATTTTCTCGATCTTACTTCGTACTTCTCCATTACCCTCCTTGGTGTTTGAGCCATCTGTGCACCAGATTATTGCGCCAGGAGGGTCTGGTGTTTTATTGTTCCACACATCCCGTTCGTCAATTACGCTGTCTTGAATGGTATATTGTGGTAGCGATACCTGGGATTTATGTAATCTGATCTCAAAAATACATGTTATTACCGAACGATTATAATACTGCTACTGACAACAGTAATGCTGATCTAATGCAACACCTGTATATACAATACATGTATTTTAGGAGGTGTTGTGTAATGCTGAAAATTCCATGCACCAGTACTTTTTAATTATATGATGTATAATAATTATAATATTCGAAACAAATTTTCTTTCTTCAAATGGCAAGAGCAATATTCTATTAGTTTGGCCAAATATGACATAGTACGATGATTGATCGTAACGTGGGACAAACAGCATCATTTTCAAAACGATTCATTTTAACAATAAAAAAGCAATATATTTTTTTTACTGCAAAATATACCATTGAACAATAGAATGGATTCGGCTTTTACTTGGTGAAAATCCGTTATTAATTGTGTTAAATAAATGGTAAAAAAATTAAAAAATTATAATTTTATACTTTCCACAGATTTGAATTAATAATATTAAATTTTAAGTGTAAAATTATAATTTTTTTATTTTTTTACCATTTATTCAACACAATTAAATATACTATTTACTACAAAACACGAATTTATACTGGCAGTTTGTACTGTCAAAATATGATGTACATGACCGGTTTGCATGTCGCTGATTATGCAAGCCATCAAAGGTACTTATAAAAAAATTAAATAAAAATTAAAAAAGCAATTTTCTACCACTTGTAGAAACTCAAAATTTTTGTAAAATTAAAGAATATACTACGTTAAGTCTTAAAATTGTATTTCATTGTAACTACAATAAGTAGAAATCAATATAATGTTATTGATACCGAAAGCTAATCGAAGCTGCGGAGCAAACTAAATCTCTTCATGCCCCTACCGATATGCAAAACCAATAAATTTTTAATTTTCTACCAATTGTAGTAAAACAAATCTTACATAATATAAAATACCTAATGAGCTTTGTTAAATATTGAAATAATATTTTTGCGCAACTACAATCGATATTAAAAATTAAGGCTCTCCTTAATTTATAACTTATTATGATACAACAATTTAGTGGCACTTTAAAAAAATTGAAGAAAAAAAACTTTCTTCCAAATGTTCTAAATCAAAATTACGTAAAACGAAAAAAATATACTATGCTTAGACCTAAAATTTTATTTACGTGTAACTATAACTAGTAGAAATCGTATAGGTAGTATAATAGAAAATTTCACAGCAAATTGAGTTTAAAATAAAATATTTTTTTTGGTGTGGAATTTTCTTACCGAATACCGCACGAGGTTAAATTAAACGGAAAGTTTTTCTGGCTCATGAATATTTTTAGAAAATTAATCCTCGTCTTCGACTCGGCATTTTCAAAATATTCATAAGCTCAAATAAATTTCCAGAAATAATGTAACCTCTTATCATCTTACTAGTAAGAATCCCATGGCCGCAGGAATGACATTTTTGTTTTGGTTTAGTACATATAGTTTAAGAAATAGGGCGGTAACGTAACCAATGTCATAGCATTATAGGAAATTAGTGTACTAATACAGTGCGAGCAAAAATTATTTGCATCAAAGAGGGCCTTGCATCTAAGGACGTAATGCTTAGCCGTAGAGCTTAATACATGTTGGGTGTCAGGAACTACCTAAATTAACAATCAATCAGTTATTCCGTCATCTTTGAAAGTCGTTACAAATAATTTGATTCATCGCTAATTTTTCCAATTTCTTGAACAATTCACACAATGGGCTTTTATTTACGGAACAACACAAAACATTCATGGTTGAAGCGTATTTTCGAAACGAGGTTAGAGTAAATGGCGAGTGGCAATACAATCCGGGTTTGTGCATGGACGATTTTCACGAACATTTTCCTAACGTTGCTTTTATTGCTGGGGATTTTTATCATTGCCTGAAAAGAATAGTAGCTGTGTTTAGGAAAACAAGTTCTATACAACACAAAAAAGGAGCAGGAAGACAATCTGTAAGAACAGAAGAACTTGTTGCAAACGTTCGTGAAATAATGCAAAATACGCCAACAAATTGTATAAGACGCCTGTCCCAAGAAGTGGGAAGATCTTATGGAACATGCAGGACTACTCTTAAGAAGCAGTTAAATTTATTTCCTTATAAGGTGCAAGTATTCCAAGAAATACAAGCAGCAGATTTTGAAAGACGCAGGAATTACTCTTTACCCAAAATTTATTGGAAATAAATGATTTATTAGACCTGACATTTTTTTCCGATGAAGCCTGGTTCCAGCTCTCCGGTTATGTGAATTCTCAGAATACACGCATGTGGAGTAGTGAAAATCCCCATTTTTTTGTAGAGTCCACATTGCACCCTCAAAAAATTGTTGTCTGGTTAGCTGTTTCCCGAAGAAGAATTGTTGGTCCTATTTTTTTCCATGACACAGTTACAGCACAGCGGTATAGAGACAATATTTTGAATCCATTTGTGGAGCAATTACTTGACGACGAACTACGTTTTGGATATTTTCAACAGGACGGTGCAACCGCCCATACAGTCGCCGAAACTATTAACTACTTACGCAAGTTTTTCGACAACAGATTGATCAGTTTTCGATCAGACATTGAATTCCCACCTAGGTCACCTTGTTTAACGGTTATGGATTACTTCGTTTTTCCTCATTTAAAGAACACTATTTTTAGAACACTAGTTGCAAATTTAGAACAATTACAAGAAAGGATTATCCAAGAATGTGGTAACATTTCTCCAGAGATGCTGGTCAACACTTTCGAAAGACTGAAGAGACGTGTGAATTTATGCTTGGAGCATGGCGGTAGCCAATTTCAGCAATTTATGTAATTATTTTTCTTTTTCTTTCTGTATATTCTTACTTTGTTAATTTTGTAGACATACAAATTTTATGTCTACTTATTTTATTACTCATTAGTTTGGCATATCATGTCATAATATGAATTTGACAAAATTTTAACCTCGGTTTGGTTAGATATATCGTCTCCATATCATTGATGCGTATAATTTTTGCTCGTAAGGTAGTAAGAATCCCATGGCCGCAGGAATGACATTTTTGCTTTGGTTTAGTACATATAGTTTAAGAAATAGGGCGGTAACGTAACCAATGTCATACCATTATAGGAAACTATTGTACTAATATAAATATTATCGCTCTATTAAGGTAAGGCCTTACTACTAATTGAAAAGGGAGTGCGATAAAGTACAGATTATCGAATGACTGTAACACATACACAGATAAATTACTTTCTTTGACTGTTGACTACATATTATAACTGTTAATACTTTTGCAATAACATTTGACCCGATGTAGTACCGAGAATCCCGTGGTCGCAGGACTGCAGGAACGATGTTCGCGGAGCCATGCACCGTGCCGCCGGTGGTTTTGGACTTCCTGCAGCCCGCTGTGGTTCGTGTCACCAGAAGATCATATGCGGAGATACCGGGCGGGACACGTTGTTATGAACGGTTCCTGCTGACAAAAGTCAGGGCCGGAAGAAGGAAACTTCTTGAGAAAATAGCTTTACTTTTATTGGTAGGGTGGAAAACGAACACAGGAAATATTCGGTCTTTTTCACGAAAGTGCGAGGCGACTTCGCCAGTATAAATCAGTAACTGTTTGGTTTATTGCCTGAGAGTTCTGTGGGCTTTTTCAATGAGAGTAATGTTTGGCAAGGTATTGTACAGTAATTAAAATGAATAAACTAATAATTTTAAATTTATAATAGCAAATGATGATAAATGAAACGTTTATAATTGATTAAATAGGTAAATAGGTTAATTAACCTAAACTGGTTTCTTCTACCCACCATTCAACTTAAATAATAAATACCAAGAAAATGTAGTGTCTGAAACTTGACGCGTGAGCTGGCTATGGCTCACTACTGAACTGCAAAATCTGCTTTTATTAATTAATAAATCCAACCCTTTTTAACGTAAAACTGTAGGTAATTGTAATCCAAAGATGGGTGTTTGGTCGATTTTTGGACAAAACGAAGAAGAAATGAAATATTGATCAAGAAACGAAATAGCGAATGCGCCACTAATGTTTGCACTTAATATTAAAAACTCATCCACTTCACCACAAAAACCATTTTCAAAAAATTTTCAGTGGGAACCCAGCCTTCCTGTCTTTTGTATCTTACTCCGACACTGGACTATGTTAACTCGTTCTTCTCAGAGAAAACCACGGTGGTGGACGTAGGTTTCTACTAGCTACTGCGTCATAACAGTCGCAATTTTTGGCTATGCCAAGTTGTATTATAAATAGTTAATTATTTATAAAATGTAATAATATTACCATATAATGTATTTGTTTTCACAATTTTTCTACAGGGTCTCTCAAAGGTAAGAAACATCGCAAATATACCATTAATACGAGGCTTATCGTTAAAAAACTCGGATACATCGACTTTGTTGTCTTTTTACACATATTTTAATATTATGTAATTGTAATGTGTACTTATTTGGAAGTATACAAGGTAACTCACAAAAACGATACAAATGTCGACTTCATTTCTTTAAATGAAACACCTCATATATTATTACATTTTTGCATGGATTCCACAAATAATTCCAAGCATTTTTTATTTAAGGTACCATGGCTCTGTTTTTTATTGCTAGGCGTAGGATAATTTAATAATTATTTTTGACAATGCTTTATTCCAGACACATTTTTTTTTTAAATTTCTTGAAAATATTAAATGTGTGTTTTTCTACAAAATCCAAATATGGGTAATAAAATTTGGTCACTTGTGTTGCAAAGTTTACTTGTTCTTCACACTGTATAAGGTTACTTTATAAAATAAGTAGATATTTTTGAAAATGTAGTTTGTGTCTGGAAGTAAAACACCTTAATATTATGAGACAAACAAGTACACAGTGTCGATCAGTAAAGTGTTCATTAAGTGGAAAATAAATTTTCGTTTAACTCAATGTAAAGTTTATCTATTTTTTATTATTTGATTTAAAACCCCTTTACTAAAATTTATTATAAAGCTATGTAATAAAGAAGGTAAAAATAGTCTTTCATTATTTAAGTGTAGTTTCCAAAAAATTAATTGGTATTGTACCTTACGATGATGCACCAAAAACAAGTTGGCCGTAAAACAAGTGATAAAAAATATCAACAGGCCCTTTGGCCCTTTTTTAATGAGGACAGTTTCAATCACTGTCTGTTTGTCATAGTGCCTTTTAATTAGTATTGCATATTAAATAAAAAAACGTTAACTGTACAGGAAAAAATTGAAATTGTATTAATATGTGGTGAAAATACAACTCATTGTGTAGCAGCTAGTATCCAACCGAAACAAAATTTTCAGTTTCGGCTGAAACCGAAACTTATTTATACATGTTAAAAATTTTATTGTATACTGAAATTTAATGTATTTTATATAGGACGAGATCGATCTTGGAAACGGATTGAACTCCACCCACTTAAAAAAAAAGGCCTACAGAGAAATAAATGTATTTATATAGACAACACTGCCTACGAACCCACTCAAAGTTAGCCGAACGGTGCGCGACAATTCACGAACCCTGAGTTTCGGCAAGGCCGAAGGTTCGGCCGGTTTTTGGCCGAAATCGAAACTAGATTTTCTGGCCGAAACCGAACCATCGGCCAGTCTCTATGTTATTATGTCATATAAGTTTACCTAAAGTACCAGTTCAGTTCTTTCTGAAAGAACAGTTCACTGAACAGGCTACCTCTAACCTGTTCTCATAAACCTGTTCCGTTCTTTTCTTAAGGTGGGAGTATCAACATGCTTGCCAACCTATAACCTATTTTACGCAAAATTTATTTATTTTTCTAGCTTTTACACAAAATTTAAATAAAATCAATATCGATTGCATATTCTATAGGTAATAATTGACATATTAAATAAATATCAAGAAATTTCATAAATTATTTTAGAAGAATTGTGTAACGAAAAATATTAAGTAAAATTTTTTTAAATATTATTATGTCATTGTCATGTCATATTCTTTCACTATACAATTCTCCCAATATTAGCAATGAAATAAATTGATACTTTTGTAATATATCAGATATTACCTAAATAATAGGCGGACGATATTGATTTTATTTAAAAGTTAGTAAATAAAATAATAAACTAAAAAAACAACGCGAAATAGGTTATAAGTTGGCAATAGATTGAATGACATTGATAATTCCACGTTAATAACTCTACGTAAAACTGAAGGCGTAATAACAGCGGAGCTGGCAACGTAGCATAGCTCCATCGCATGCCGGTATCATTTGTGACAGCCATGCCCTAGACGATAATGCGAATTTTTAATATGTTTCCACGTAGTCCGCCCTGGGGCAACAGAAAGCCAAATAGGTCCATACAGAGAGCCCGCCTTTCACAACTTTTGTCTAAGAATTTAGCTTTTTGTGTTTTTTTTGTTGCAACAGTGTTATTAAATGTTTAAAATAACTCTGAAAAGATTGGCTTAGGTAGGTATAGCAATACTAGATTCCAACATATTTTTTATAAGGCAAGGAGCTATTCTTGCCTTTTGTGTTACTAATAGGTATAATGTTTCTTAGATAAACATTTATATATATATATATATCTGAAGTAGAGAGTGGTTGTTACATTTATGTATATATTTTTTTAGTAAATTTTATAGTAAATGGAAGAGTATTATTGTAAAATTTTCATATTTAAAAAAAAATTGATTTGGGTCGTATCAAAACCCAGTAGAAATATTATTACTAGCATGATTTTGTTATGTTGAATAAATATTTTTTCGAGATTGTAAGCGTTTATCCAAATATTAAATTTAAACAAATTTAATGATATTGATGTTCTATTAACACTTAATAGTAATATTATAATTTCAGGTTAATGTGTGTAGAGCTAGTTGATAGATGAAACTGTATTTCCATATTGTAAAAAGAAGAAGAAGTAAATACCCTCATTCAAACAATTAATTACTTATTTTTCTTTTTATAATATGAATATTATAATTTATTAATTATTTCTTTAGATTTCATAGATGTCCAATTTAAAACTACAATCTCTAACATTTTTTCGGTCACCAGAATGCAGGGTAGCATATGGTTTTAAATGAACATCACTCATGTTCACGTTAAACATGTATCTTTCTCTTATACCGTATGATTCGACAGCGAGTATAGGAATTATCAAAAATCACTTCGTTCTTCTGGTTTTTCTTATTCTCTTTTCATCCAACAACCTATCTTTCTTTTCTCACTTTTCTTTGCTTGCAGACTTTTTGTTTTTTATTTGAATTTTAATGCAATAGCATATTATAACTTATCTACAGTTTTGCTGTCTCTAATTTTAGTGATGGATAGTACGCGTTGCCTATTTCATTTTTTCATGTCTTTTAAATTTTTTATTACATATTCCTATGTTATTATTCTAATGCCTAGTCTTAATTATTTTATGGATTTAAGTATACAAAGGCCGCAACAGCCCCCCAACAACCTGTTGGAAAAGCTGACACAACTATTAGTCCGTATAATCTAAAGTTGTTATAACTGTTAAATTTTTTTTGTTATTATCGTTATTTATCAACTTCTGTGTAATATTAAAAGGACTAATAAACGTATTATTATTATTATTATTATTAATATTAAAAATTAACTTTCGGAAATATCCATGAGAGGGGGAGGCAGTCTTAGCTTTTGCACGCGGGCGAATAACACCCTTGGATCGCCAATAATTTTACCCCTATTTAATGAATAACTAAATTTTAAAAAAAGAGTTCGATGGTCAGTAAGGCGTGTAACCCTTAGGTACCACTTTGCCGAGTAGCTTTCTTTGATATCATTTATTTGGTATATTTGGGATTCTTGTTGGTAAGTACTTATAAGTAAGTATCCCTTTAATATTCCGATTGGGTAATGTTTAAGTTAGCATGATAGGTAGGTAAAGCTACCTACTATGATTGGCATTAATATATATTTAAATTAAAATATGTTTATAAGTGGAATGTACTTAAAAGCCTATTGCCGTGCTGAGGGTATAGGTACTACAGGTAGGTATAGGTTGTTGGCTATATTTGCATAGAACCTATTCAATATTTTCTGTGAGCCTCATCACAGCAGATTAGCGGCGAAAAGTTCGCGCGAAGGCATTCACGCTTCCGATTTGATAGCATCTGCGTTTTACGTTACCCACGTTGCACGCCGTGCTGTTGAGAAATGTGCATTCAACCGAACAAAGCTGACTCGCTCCTCATTAGAGATGTCTTATTAGGTCTTTAAAATATAAAACAATTTTATTTATTTATTTGCATACGGAAAAACTCTATTTTTACAATAAAGGTACAAAATTAAATTTAAAAAAAATTAACAAATATAACACTGTATGGCATTAACAAATCCAAGACGCTAGCATCAATGGTAAACTCCTTTTGGATTCTGGAATCATTGATTCCATAGGTTTTCTGGTGGAAAGGAGGTTTAAATGGGTCACGGTTACGTGTTTGGCGAATTGATAATTTTATAGAGACAATGCCTATGCGCCTCTAAAGTATGAAAACCCAATGGCCCGCACCTTTTAAGATATCCCATGTCAGAGACAATTGTTCCAGTTCTAAATGCAATGCACAATAGAGTAGATATGTTTTGTCATATACCAAACGATCGATTCATACTCCAAACATGGACGGACGTAACTGCAATACAAGAGTTTTATGGTGTGTATGATCTGTATAAATACTATCGACACAGACAACGAATTGGTCAGAGCTCACCCACCGTGCAAGCAAAAATTAATTGCATCAGCAAAAATTATTTGCATCAAAGAGGGCCTTGCATCTAAGGACGTAATGCTTAGCCGCAGAGCTTAATACATGTTGGGTGTCAGTAACTACCTGAATTAACAATCAATCAGTTATTCCGTCATCTTTGACAGTCGTTACAAGTAATTTGATTTATCTCCAATTTCTTAAACAATTCACACAATGGGCTTTACGGAACAGCACAAAACATTCATGGTTGAAGCGTATTTTCGAAACGGGGTTAGAGTAAATGGTGAGTGGCAATACAATCCGGGTTTGTGCATGGACGATTTTCACGAAAATTTTCTAAACGTTGCTTTTATTGCTGGGGATTTTTATCATTGCCTGAAAAGAACCGTGGCTGTGTTTAGAGAAACAGGTTCTATACAACACAAAAAAGAAGCAGGAAGACCATCTGTAAGAACAGAAGAACTTGTTGCAAACGTTCGTGAAATAATGCAAAATACGCCAACAAATTGTATAAGACGCCTGTCCCAAGAAGTGGGAAGATCTTATGAAACATACAGGACTATTCTTAAGAAGCAGCTATTTTTAAAACACCAGTTGCAAATTTAGAACAATTACAAGAAAGGATTATCCAAGAATGTGGTAAAATTTCTCCAGAGATGCTGGTCAACACGAAAATATGAAGACGTGTAAATTTATGCTTGGAGCAGGGCGGTAGCCAATTTCAGCAATTTATGTAATTAGTTTTCGTTCTGTACTTATAGGTATTCTTACTTTTGTAAACAACAAAAATAAATTTGTATTTGTCTACTTATTTTATTACTCATTAGTTTGGCATATCATGTCATAATATGAATTTGACAAAATTTTAACCTAGATTTGGTTAGATATATCGTCCCCATATCATTATGATCTAAACCAAGCCCTACGTTTTTTAATCCAAGCCCTCTTTGATGCAAATAATTTTTGCTCGCACGGTATTTGTAATAGCTAGCAGTAGGTAGGCTACCCAACGAAACATAGAACTATGAAATTATCACCTTATTTATATTTCATCGACGAAATTTTTGGATCCACAAGAATGTAGTTAACGATACGTCAGCAGGTCGTCGTGTCGCGTCGCATCGTCGATTCGTGGGGCGGGCATATCACGAAGACCTGCGTATAATTATTATCGGCGAAACTTAAACAAACAAGCGCTCGTTGACTCGATGACCCGACCTTCTGAAAATCAGACCCACTATAATACGTTGCTACTTCGAAAACTGTGTTCAAAAATATCATATTGATTGATATAGAACATGATACGTTTTTCAAAAATATTAATTAGACGAGATTTTTTTTTTTCAGAGGGTTCGTCCTTATGCCGGATGCACGTCGGCTAGGTTTGGCCCATTGTGCTCACCCTAGTTGCTCTTACCCCCACTCATTAATCCCAGTCCCTTGCACTAGTTTGTGTAGGTCAACTGGGGATAGTGTAGGTATATCATCTGGTTCTAGTATTGGTTGCTCGAGTATTTGGTACCATTTTCGATCCAGTCCCTCGCATTGGCAGATTATGTGCTGTAACAGTTTCCCTCGTTCTCGTTCGCGCAGCCTGCAGCCTAGATCTCCGTTATACAGTTGCATACGGTGCAGGTGCTTAACAGCCACGTGTCCTTTCAGAATTCTTGTGGCCAGCTGGATTTTGCTTATCAGAAGTAGCTGTTTATCTAGTTTCGGGTCTGGGTCCCCGAATTTGCTGTGGATTAATCCCTTTAATCTGTTTTTTTTATAGATTCTCTGAGAGCATTCTTTGTTCATCGTTTTATGGCTTCTCGGACTGCGTACCTTGGAACCTAAAAATGTCTTTTCTGAACCCTTTTTTGCAAGTTCGTCAACCCCTTCATCTCCTGCAATACCTTCATGTAATAATAAATAATAAATCTATTTGAAAAGAAGTTAAAATTATTATACTCCTCATAATTGTTTTGTCTAAATCTAATTATGTCCCATATCCACTTACCATAAGCCTACCATATCCCAAGATCTATAAATTAACTAGGTTCTCATTCGTTGCCGACCTACCTCAATACGGTGACCGACCCGCAACGACGAGTCTCATTTCTACGCGTGTGTAACCTCCTGTCCATTTTATCTTGAGAAAGCTGATAGAAACCCATTTTACACCGGTCAATTTTTACGCGTTGTTTTATGACGTTAGAAAGTAAGGTTAGAAGTAAATTTCAAAAAGTGACAAACTTATCAGATAATAATAAATAATACATTTCCTGAGGCTATGTTACGACAGAAAAGAAAATAGTTGGTCTGCAGTTGCACAGAGAAATAATAGGTAAAAGATGAAAGCGTTTTAAATTATTTTTAAGGAATTTTGGCACAAATGTGATCTCACCACCTTGGATGTTTCAATAGCAATTATTAATGAAAATTCAAAATTGTTTTATTGTTTTAACCGATTTTTTTAGCTTCACTGTTCTTCAAAGACAGACAACCAATAATACACTTGCTTTAACAAAACATTAACATGCCTAGGGTTTAAAAACGATATTGTACCTTTTTTCTCAATAAATATATTGCCTTTATCGATGAAATGCCGCATGTGACAAGGATGGAGATAAATCTTCTTTCTTTAATGTGAACTGTAATTAAAAGGAATGTCTAATGTCCCAAGTTTGGTCCCGCGGATCGACCAATGTAGTGAATTTCTGTTCAGATGTTTTTTTTGTCATTTTTCTCAAGATACGTCACATCTTCTACCCTATTCGCCCGTGTATCCTTCACCTGAATGCTGCTCCATTAGACAATCTCCTAGTCAGAGCCCCAACCCCATTTGGGTTGTATCACCGTTAAACCTTCAACTTCTCGGGCAGGTGGCTGGCTTAGTTCAAAGCTATGCACTATTGAGGTTATTGTATAATACGCAAATAATTCCTGATTACTCCGTGGAATTAGAACCTTTTCTCCAATAGACTGAGGAGTTGCACTTTATCTCTCACAATATAGAGTGTAGAAATGACTTATACACCCGCAAATCCTGATGAAAAAAAACGTTTAACAATATTGGGGACCGTACTAACGACGGGTTAGTCAAACAATTTTATGCCACAACGGCAAAAATATTTGACGCATAGAAAGAATGAAATATTTTTACTTCAAACTCTACTGACTAGTGCATGTCGTGTTATTTATATAGTAATCTTCGAATGCAGCTGATGCAAATCCCTTTGGGGCCAGAATGAGACAACCTTCTTAAAACCACGACTAACTGCTAATTTGAGCCGATTTCGTGATTTGGCCAAATGATGGGTTTACGCGCACTGGCCTAGTTGCTGCCATGATAAACACATGCTTTCCTGCTTTGAACAGGATTTCGTAAATAAGATGTTGAATTTTCGAAGATCGACTTAAGGATAAGAAAAGAATCGTGTCTCCAAAGTAGCAATCATAATCCCAGTCATAATCGGACTTAAAGGTCTTTCGTGAAATGTTTATGCAAATGAGGAATGGAATGCATAATTTTTGTGACAATCTTAATTTTTAAAGTACCTTACTTATGTAAAATACATGTTTCTGGTACGTTCCTCCTTTTTTATAACATACAAAAACCAAAAAAAATATATAATTTCAGGACAGAAAATTATGGTTTATGGTGTATGTACAGTAGTAGTAACATAATATTCACATACGTGGGGACAAAAATCTACTGCTACTATTATATTAAAATAAGTATATATGGGATGTTATGGGAATTACTATATTTAATAAGCGAGGAAAAACAGCATTTGTCTTTTGAAATTTATACGCCGCTACTGGTTCCATTATCAACACAGCCGCATGGGATGAAATGATAATAAACCATGGACCTTTAGAAACATACAACATACCCTGGCTAACCTCAGCGCTGGTAATGAAACACTTCGGTAGGTAATATACTGTATAAGTGTCCTTAGGGCGAGAACCAAATGTCGTCTGATAGCTTAGCAACAATGCCAAATTTTAAAATTGGATAACATTTTACATAATGACATTATTTGGCATAAGGGGTTAGTCATTTATATAACAGCTTTAACGGCTGAAATATATACATTATCAACTGTTTATTTATTTGCACCCAAACAGCTGAACATAAAAACAAACAAGTGAGAGTACCAAAATGCATGCAACTGTTTTGGAGATCGTATTCACGATCATTTGGACAGACACAAGCAGAGTTCCAGCATTTAACTTTATTTTGCAATTTTTGTAATGGTTTTAAGTTTGATAAACAAGCAGATCCCCATACAGAAGCTAAGTATTGTATTTTGAACATATTAATGAAAAATATATTTTTTAAGTATTTTAAAGGAATGAAATATGTACAAAACAGATACCAAAGAAGATATCGAGTTGATAATATACTGAATATGACCTATCCAATTTAAATTTTCGTCTAAAACTAATTCTAAAAATGTTGTCGTTTTTGAATATTGAATATTTTCATTAATAAATGTTAAGGGGTTAATGATAAAATTTATTTTATTTTTAGTTATAAACTTAAAGAATGTTTTGTAAAATTTAATTTAAGTTTATTTGATTGAAGCCAAGAAAGAAGTATTTTTAAATCAATATTAATATCAAAATACATTTCTGCAAAAAAATTCAGCAAAATAAATAATTCTTGTGTCATCTGCAAATAGCTTTGTATTAGCCTTTAAGTTCAATTTGGAAACGGAATTAATGTAAATTAAGAAAATAATGCACAAAGCAAAGCAAAGCAAACCCAACGGCTAAGTTGAGCGTTTCTTTTGAAAATTTAACTTAGCACAGCAAAGATTTTTTCCTCTACACTTGCTGCGGTTAAGCTTCTCTATTTCCCATACGGACTATACGACGTTTTTGCGAAGCGTTCCTTTAACAACTTAGATAAGCAAAATTTTTACTTTGCTTTGCTGTTTAAAAGAAGCAAAAGGAAAGTACCATTGTCTTGATAAGGGAATGACAGTAATGCTGATCGTGTAAAGGCCGAAACAAAATTAAAAAATAAGCATTAGGCGATAAGCAATAAGATTTGATACGAAGAAACAAATCAATCGCGATACAAATAAGTTTTAAGTACCTACAGCAAATGGATTTTCTGTTGCAGGTTTCTTATTGCTGGCCAATAAAAAGCTATATAGAATATTCCACGCCCCCCAATAAATATTTTGACATTTGTCGGTTTGATTTGCAGGTTAGAGAGGTATTTTTAATTTGTGTTCAACGCAAGGACATAAACGTCTTTGCGATAAAACCAATGAGCTTACAAAATTAATCATATATTTTGAATCGACAAAACACCAAAATAACCTGTTCTATTGACAAAAATAATACTACAATACTGTTAGATCAATAGTTTATATTTCTTTTTAGTTATTTCTTATTGCATATTGTTTATTTTTTAATTGTGTCTTGGCCTTAACACAACTTTCAAGGATTGTTGGTCAGACTAATGTGAATTTTGATTTTCGCATCATTTTTGGCGGGTAGGAGAAATATGTCTGTTTGACAGGATCACTCCTGCTTCGGTATTTTTGTCTGACAGTATCAGTATTACCGACAGTAATATAATGATCGTGGGTAAACGCAAGTAAACGTTCTTTTTTACTTTACCATTCCAATTTTTTTTGGTAGCAAAAATGTGTTTATAAGAAATACATTTTTATTGTTCAATTAATTCACGCAAGCGAAGACGCAGATACTTGCTTCCTGGTATTTAATAGAAAATAGTAAAATTGCTAAGACGACTCTAATTATATAGAATAGTTTTCAAGGTTGCCTGATAAATTTCTACATGAGTTTTGCGCATTATACTTAATAGAAAATTGTTAATCGGTAATCAAGAAAACGTTGTTTCTTGTACAGTGTACGCACTTTAATGTAACAAATTCTTTAATCGATATTCTACATATTTTTACTTAATTCTTGAAATTTTATCTTAATAATATTAGACTAGCTAAAATGTAGATAATATAATTCTGAATAGAATCGGCTTCGGCAGGACTGCAGGTATCAGATTCTCCCATAGAGGGTGGAATTTTTGACTGGAATAAATTCAGTATTAGAAAGCCTCTTTATTTGCTGAAAAAATAGAGGACTACGGCTGCGTTTATTTTTAGTTTGACATACTTTTTCGTGTAACCCCTAAAAGAAGTACATAGGGGTAAGATCAGGCGATTTTGGCGGCCAGTCAATTGTCCCTCTTCTGTCAGTCCACTAGTTTGGATAATTTTGGTCCACCCACTCTCTCGCCACAGCAGCATAGTGTCGGGATGCATCCCCATGCTGGAAGTGAAGAAGTTCTTTGCTCAAATTTAGATTGCCTTGTAGGTGTCGAAGAAGAGCTCAATAGCTTCGTTAAGCATTTCAGCATAAACTCGTTAAATCCTTTACTAAGAAAAATACCTATGATATTGGCTCCCAGTATTCTCGCCCAAACATTGATTTTTGTTGGGATATTTAGTGTTCTCCTCTGTAAAAGGATGTGGGTTAACGTCACTCCAATAGCGACAGTTCTGTTTATTCACATGATCGTGTGGAAAAAAAGATAATTCATCACTGAAGCAAATGTTTTTTTATAAATATGGGTGTTGACGTTGTTCTTCCTGTAATGGTTTAACAAAACTGAATTCTTTTGTTCGGGTTATCGTCGCCAAGTTGTTGCAAAATTTTTATTTTGTAAGGCTTAAACTTATGCATTTACAATATTTTCCAGAATGAAATCTTTGGATATACCGATTACTGTTTCTAAATGACGCATTCGATTTATAGAAACTCGTCCAATAACCTCAATCGGCATATCTTCATTCAAAACTCTATGTTAGTGTCTTTCTTTCCTACGGATCCAGTTTCTTGAAATTTTGAAACCAAATCTCTTATGTAGACGTGACTCATATTTTTGTCAGGATGCCCTTCAGTAAAAATAATGGCAGTTCACAAATAGTCACATACGCTGAGCAACGTAAAGAAAAACTATTTTCACTCGTTCTTCCATAGAAAACACCATTTCCGAAATTGGAAGAAAAAATACAAGACACAAGTGGCAAAGGAAAGAACGCTAAATTTTATATGATTTAAAAGATGCAAATTGTATTGATCATTTTTCAAAACAGAGCAAAAAACAAGAACCTATTTGCGTCATTGCATAAGAAAATAGAGTTTTAGCACAACAATAGTGTTTTAATTTAGGCGTGGGATTATTTTTTAATCCAGTTTAAACCAATTTCTAATGAGGTTTATGGATAGTGAAGGTAAGTAAATTCCGCTCATCTAATAAGAAGAGCCATGCAATTCAGTTAAAAAGTACGGTTCTCGCGTTTCGAACGTCCATTAAACGAAACAGGAAGCAATCATTGATTGAGCGTATTCAGTTGGCGATCGGATCGCGTTTTTATTAATCTTAACGGTGTCGGATTTAATTACGAAATAACAGTACAAGTGGCATCGCAAAAGAGCTGCATTCAGATGAACCTATGAATGCACCGATTGATTGATTAGATTATTTTTCTAAAGAGATAATTAGTGGTGGCGGTCTATGCACAAACACAAAAACTGTAAGAAACCGCAGTTTTTAATGCAAAATTATGTAGAAAGGGATGCATATAACTATCTGTAATCTGTATACACAAATAACACAATACGGAGTGTAAAGGAAATTTTCCGTAACAATTTTTGTTATTAGACACGAGCGCGACGTATTTTTGTGGTTAGTTTTTATTTAAAATTATCGAAATTTATTCCGTTTCATGCGTATATACAGGGTGTCCCGAAATTAGCGTGCAATATTTCTAGGGCGTAAACTATATCCAAAAATATGAAAAAAATGTCCTATAAACATACCCCGAGAAATGCTCCTTTAGGGGGCTAGAGCCCCTCAAAGATGGTCCGGAAGGAAGTCTTTTTTTATAATAGTATGGAAACCCTTAAAGATAATGACATGAAAATTGGTACGTGCCTTCCAACCGATAAACTGTACATAACAGTTAGTTTAGAATGAAAATATTTCTTCCAGTGGCGTCGCACGGAGTGGGGCTGAGGGTAAATATTATCCTATATTTTTTATTTCTAGGATTTTTTAATTTTAAGTACAATATTTTAAGAACCTCGAGTTTTTTCTTTAAAAAAGTACCCCTTGTTTTATTTCAATAGGAGGCACCGTTTTCAAGTAAAATTAATTTTAAAATAAAACGTATTTTTCAAAAGAAAGGTTAGTCCATATGAGTTTAGGTAAATCCAAAAGTTAGCGTGCAATATTCCTAGGGCGTAAAGTACATCCAAAAATGTTCTATAAACATACCCTCAGAAATGCTCCTTTAGGGGACTAGAGCCTCTCAAAAGGGGGCAACAGAGAACTCACAGATATTCATTTTGTGTATGGATTTTGTAATGGTAGTTCTACTGCCGCTGTAATGGAGTACAGGAGGCGATTTCCGCATAGAAGAATACCTAGCCGTAGAAGATTTGCTACGGTCCATCGAAATTTAATAGAAAATGGATCATTTCAAAGACTTCATGCTATTACGAAAAAAAAATTTGCCCCCCTTTGAGAGGCTCTAGTCCCCTAAAGGAGCATTTCTGAGGGTATGTTTATAGAACATTTTTGTAATATTTTTTTATGTACTTTACGCTCTAGGAATATTGCACGCTAACTTTCGGATTTACCTGAACTCATATGGACTAACCTTTCTTTTGAAAAATACGATTAACTTTAAAATTAATTTTACTTGAAAACGGTGCCTCCTATCGAAATAAAACAAGGGGTACTCTTTTAAAGAAAAAACTCGAGGTTCTTAAAATATTGTACTTAAAATTAAAAAATCCTAGAAATAAAAAATATAGGATAATATTTACACTCAGCCCCACTCCGTGCGACGCCACTGGGAGAAATATTTTCACTCTAAACTAACTGTTATGTACAACTTATCGGTTGTAAGGCACGTACCAATTTTCATGTCATTATCTTTAAGGGTTTCCATACTATTATAAAAAAAAGGCTTCCTTCCCGACCCTCTTTGAGGGGCTCTAGCCCCCTAAAGGAGCATTTCTGAGGGTATGTTTATTGAACATTTTTGTAATATTTTTGGACGTACTTTACGCCCTAGGAATATTGCACGCTAACTTTCGGATTAACCTGAACTCATATGGACTAACCTTTCTTTTGAAAAATACGTTTTATTTTAAAATTAATTTTACTTGAAAACGGTACCTCCTATCGAAATAAAACAGGAGGTACTTTTTTAAAGAAAAAACTCGAGGTTCTTAAAATATTGTACTTAAAATTAAAAAGTCCTAGAAATAAAAAATATAGGATAATATTTACACTCAGCCCCACTCCGTGCGACGCCACTGGAAGAAATATTTTCACTCTAAACTAACTGTTATGTACAACGTATCGGTTGTAAGGCACGTACCAATTTTCATGTCATTATCTTTAAGGGTTTCCATACTATTATAAAAAAAAGGCTTCCTTCCCGACCCTCTTTGAGGGGCCCTAGCCCCCTAAAGGAGCATTTCTCGGGGTATGTTTATAGGACATTTTTGTCATATTTTTGGATATAGTTTACGCCCTAGAAATATTGCACGCTAATTTCGGGACACCCTGTATACAGGTTGCCCCAATTGGTGCTGACAGTATTGCCACATTACCACCTTGAAAACAAGCCGTGAAACAGAAACATCAACAACACTGCTTGAAAATCCGTGTGTCACGTGACTTTTTTGAGGTTAGCCATGAACTAGGTGTAGGTGTCGTATTAATTTGTATTTTTATCCGGTTTTCGATTGATATCTAATAGAAAATTTAAGTGACATGATTGCTAAGAACCTCGACAAAATACTGATGAAAATTTTTGGTGCGGGTTCGCTCTAATAGCATTAATAAACTGAAAAATCCAACAGCCTGGCCGGCCCTGCGCGGCGGTTTGTTTGTGTTTTTTGAATTCTAGTTAGCTCTTTGGGATAAACTTTATTGTTTTGTGGCTACAGTTAATTTATTAAATGTTGAAGTGTTTATTTAACTTGAAGGTATATGTGAATTAGTTTAAAAATATCGATAGCTCATAAGTAGATAGGATACCTCTAGATACCTAGGTACTTAGGTAAGTACTATTTTTTTCTTTTAGTTTATTTATTTATCAACATGCCAAGCCCCTGCTGTGTTCTTGGGTGTAACTATAACTATAAAAGTGTTTTAAAAGCAGGTGAAGAGAGTGTGATATATTTTTATAGTTTAGATTTGACCAATGACTGTATAAATATTGTTAATCAGGTTTCAGTGGACATTGATATGAAGGTAAAGGTTTTTTTTAAAGATAATGAATTGGCTTACAATGATTTAAAATGGATTTTACCCTTTGAAATTAAACTAAGCAGGTGGTCTAAGCTTGAAAACTTATTGTCTCGGTACCAATTCATACATTGTGAAAGTAACGAAGTTACCCAGATAATAGGTGACTTTCTTAAGCCAAGCGTAGATTTCTTAAACAAAGCGTTAAGCTTACTTTTGAGACTTCAGAAGTCGATAGTCAATCCTGTAATTTAAACGCAGAAGATAATAATTTGTATAATAGAATATTACTTTTGATCGATCAAACAAATCTACTCGTAGTGAAACAAAAACAGCTTCTCAACGCAATATTACTATTATTTAATAATTAGGTAAGTTGTTCTTGTTATCCAAAACTATTTATTACTTTTTTGTACATTTTTCAATATCCATATAGTGGCAACAGAGCCAAAAAGACACAAAAAACATCAGAAAGAATAAAAAACTCGCCCGTTGCCGCTTGTCAAAATAATAGCTTGTGGATCCGCAACTCCCAGCTGATGCGGCGTTGCCTGATGTCACTTCAGGGCTTCTTTTTAAGGTGTTGTGGTATGGCGATCTCGGAAACTATTAGAGATAGGAAGACTGTTAAATGCGCGATAAGTTTTAGGCAATTATATTAGTAGTTTATTGGTGCTTGCGAATCGATTCTGGTTCGTATGATTTTTGAATTATTTTGAATACACTAAAATGCTATATTTTCTAGATCGGTTGTCACTTTGATTCCTAATTTAAAAACACAAAGGCTTCAGGTTTTTGGTAAATACTTGCTTTCTGAGTTTTGTCCTTCTAAATACGTAACAGAGTCGATAAAAACCGCTGAGTTAACAAAAATAATGTTCCAGTACTCTATAGAAAACCCAAACTGAAAATAAACAAACAACAATAGCCACATAAGGAATAAAAGTAAATTTGCGTAAATTTCCAATGATCCGGCAATGTATGAGGCTAGAACCGCCTGTCCCGTGTGACGCAATGCGCAGAGGTATCTAAGAAAGAGCAATGTTGGATAAATTTTAACTATTTTTAAAAAGGTAAACCTACTAATTGTTCTAATTCGGTATTTTTTAATAGTATTTTTATGTATTTTTTAAATTTACGCCGCCCATCAATTAAAATCATGTTTTCATATAATTAAAAAATGTTCCCCTAGCTTTATAGTTTTTAATTTAATTTTTATTAGTCATAAAACGTACCGTTATGGCGTTTTATTTTAGCCTAGATATGGAATGATACCTCACTTTTTGGCTAATTTATGTAAGTCGTAAACGTTCGAATGCATTCTATAGAAACATAAAATTCTTAATTTTTTTAAAAATATTAGCGGCAACCTATAGATAAACCGTAATATAAATATATATGTATATGTACCAAATAGGTTTCAATTAAGCAGTATCGAATACTCTGAGGGACAGCATATTATGCGTTTGCTAAGTATTTTGGCTCCGAGTGATTTAAGTGATTTTGAACCTTCTAATGATTGTAAAAACCTTAGTGAAGTTGTGACCTTGAATTGTGTTGATTATGATGATGTATGTGATGCCATAAAGTCTCAAATTAAACAAGTCTCTTGGACCTGATAAAATACCTCCTTTATCATTTTGCTTTTCCTATAAAAAACAACTTTTAATCTATCCCTTCAACTTGTTGTCTTTCCAGAGATGTGGAAGGAGGTTAAAACCCCAAACTTTTGATCTGTTCTTAGGACTAAATTGTTTGTCAACCTAGAATAAAATAGGAAAATCCATCGTTTATACCACCCTTTACAATAAAGTTTCTTTTGTTATTATGAAGGCATCTATAGCGTATCTTTAAAATTAAATGTACATTACCTGACGAAGCTGCAGTGCAGTGAAACATGTCGAATTGTCAATAAAAAGTGCAATTTAAGTAAAAAGTGTTTTACTTAGGCATGGATTTCCACCAAGTAACGACCACTTATATTAAAGTAATATAAAGGTAATAAAGTCAAATTTACAAACCCGAACCATACATGATTGTACATACATAATCTGCGGATTTTAATCATTGAAAATTTTGAAAGAGGCGCCTCTGTTTTTACTATGAATGTAACGTCCTTTCATCTTAAAAAATAAATTATAACCGTATAAACTATGCACTCAAGACAAAACTAATAAAACTATAATTACCATCGTTAACATCTCATAATGAGGCTTAATGGGCGACAAGTTTCTTAAAATTGGGCATCCGGAAATCAAAATATCAGTAGCGTAACAACCAGTCACGCGTAATCGGTTAATAACTTAATTAACTTTCATTATATGATTTATATTATCGTGTATTAATACTTCAAAGTGAACTGGTATTTATTGAACTCTTGAACTAGTTCATCTTTCTAGCTACAGATTGTCATGAACTTCACGGATCTAGTAATACGAGTCTTTTATACGCCACTGAATTGTGCGTAAACATTTTTCTTCGTTTAAATCTCTTGTACTTGTATAAATATTTGTAGAAGCTTCTATTTAAGAAGCTTATATAAAGAGAAAAGGCCATTATTTTGGATTAAAACATGAATTTTAAGATTCCTTACTTATACGGAAGCCATGTGCTATGGCTAAGTTTATTTCGTCTGTGTGTTTGCTAAATTGGAATATTTTTTAAGAGGGCATTATCGCATGTAAAATAAACCCAATTTTTGCCCTCCGCTGTCACCGAATTTCTTCGAAACTGCACCAAATTAAAAATATCCTTAAACTATGTATCCGATTATCCTTTCGTTTTTAAAATATACGCTAATTTATGTTAGTATAAATAGGCCTAGTTTAAAAATTATTTTCTCCGAACGAAGGGCCTAAATAAAAGATATATTACAAGACAGACAACCATTAAACATTTAGCTGTCCTGTGATACCAAATTTATTTCTGTTTAATTTAATTTAACTGGTGATATTTGGTGACAGCCGAACACCTGCAACTAAATATTTATCTTAGCTTTCATTAATAGTACTAAAGTCAAATGTACAAAAATTACTTTAATATTTCAAAATAAGCAAAAATACCTTGAAATAAATTCGAAAAAAGTTTAGTGGGTTCCTATCGAGTAAATGGTATACCTAAATACCTGAAAGAGTTTTGGACTTCCATTGTCTTTATTTGTTTTAAATCACAACGTTTCAACTGGTAAGTATCTCCAGTCGTTTTCAGGTGAATACTAAATAAGTAAAGTAACTACAGGACTATTTATACTAGCTAGGTGCACTAAAGCATAACTGAGGTGGGTGCAGTCATGCGTTCAGTTGGCACGCGATCTTATCCTAAGATTACATCTATCTAACAAAGGTTTCCAGATATTTCTTATGTCTAAGGATGGTTTACTAAAGCAGCCTGGGTTCTGGTGAATAGCAGCAGCTTCCTTGAAATTTCTTTTCCTCCAGTGTGGTTCCTTATGTAGGATTTCAGCTTCCGACCACATGATATGGTGACCATGTTTCCAGGCATGGTTAGCTGCACCTGACTTTTCGGTCTCTCCTTTTAACGTATTGTTTTTGTGTTCTTTAATCCTCGTTTCTAATGGTCTTAATGTCTCACCTATATAAAATTGGCCGCATTCGCAGGGGATCTGGTAGGCGCAGTTTTTCCTATCTTTTTGACTTGTGGGCTTTGTCTTCGTCAGGTGGCTTCTTAGGGTGTCCCTCGAGTTGAATACGGGTTTGATGTTATATCGTTGTCCTAGTTTTCTTATTTTCTCAGATACTCCTTTGACATACGGAATATTGAGTGTTGGTTGTGCTTCTCTGTTTGCTTCTTGCGCGTTGGGTCGATTCTTACGATTTTCCAATATTGTGTCGACTAATCTTGTGGGGTAGCCATTTTTGTTGAGGTCGGTCTTGATGTGGTCAGTTTCTTTTTTAAGTGCTTCTTCCGAGTTACAGATTGTAATTGCTCTATCCACGAGGGTTTTAACTATGCCATGTTTCGTACTGTTTGAGTGATTTGATGTAAAATTGAGATACTGACGTATGCGTAGGTTTTTTGTATACTGAAGTTTGGATGCTGTTGTCATTTTTCTTCACGTTGACATCTAGGAACGGTAATTGGTTATTTTCTTCTTTCTCCATGGTGAATTTGATTGTTGGTGTTAAGCTATTAAGGTGATTTAGAAAATCTTTTAGTTCCTCATCGGTTCCATTCCAAATAATGAAGGTGTCATCCACATATCTCAGCCACATTTTTGGTTTCTTCTTGCCTGTTCTATTGCTTTGGATTCAAACCATTCCATGTAAATGTTGGCGATTGTCTCCAACCTTCAAACAGTCAGTATAAATACCTGCTGCCACAGAAGATAAAGTGGTCGTAACAAAGTTCGACCAATTGCTTTTTTTAACACCTCTATAAGGTCTGTAGTTCGGAAACGACATCACGGATTGTATTGCGGTTTGTAGAGTTTAAAAGATTGTTTCTTGTAGATTAATAGTATGGTACGCCTATAATGTAATTAATGCACTTAAATATTAAACTGACACATCTTAGCTTATTAGAACTTAAAAATCAGAATTTTTATTTATTATATAAAGGGAAAAAATGTTAAATTTCAGTTGGCAAGTCTTTATGCAGTTGCATTTACGACCAACCATAATTTCGTTTTATGTTAGCTATTGATATTTTATATTAAATCTCGAATTTGTCTCGAAATTGATCCGTGTTCGTTCATATATTTTAAATTATTTCGGGGATCCTTACTAAGAATATTAAAGACTATATTTTACCAAAATAATAGTAACATGTTTTATTTAGCAAAAAGCTACAATTAAATATTTTTTAATACATTTTTTTTAAATCTGTTATAGATTTATTTTTCACTTTTAAAACGCAACCTTCTTTTGACAAAAAAGTTTAATCAAATATTACATATCATTTTGTTTTTTAGCTAATAGTAATTTTAACTTTTTTTTTAAGTTTTAATGATTTAATAGAATTTTCCAAATTATTATATTCTATCAAACCTTTATGAAAAATAGACTTATAGGCTAATGTTTTAGACACTCTATCCACAAAAAGTTTTTGATTCGTTCTTGTTTTATAATTATGACGGTCATAATTAAAAGAACAAAATTTTTTCAAACAATCAGGCAAAAAATTATTTTTAATTTCATGTATAAATTTTATAAATAATTTTTTTTATTTCTGACATTTAACCAATCTACATTTTTTAACATAAAATTTACTTTTGTCACAATTTAAAATTATCCGCATAGCCTTATTTTGTAAAATTTGTAATTTATCAAATATTTCCTCACTAGCACAATAAAAAATGGAAGAACAATAAAGAAAATGTGGTAATAAAATAGTATTAAAAACAAACTTAAATTAGAACCGATTCTTTTAAAATAATTATGACCGTCATAATTATAAAACAAGAACTAATCAAAAACTTTTTGTGGATAGAGTGTCTAAAACATTAGCCTATAAGTCTATTTTTCATAAAGGTTTGATAGAATATAATAATTTGGAAAATTCTATTAAATCATTAAAACTTAAAAAAAAAGTTAAAATTACTATTAGCTAAAAAACAAAATGATATGTAATATTTGATTAAACTTTTTTGTCAAAAGAAGGTTGCGTTTTAAAAGTGAAAAATAAATCTATAACAGATTTAAAAAAAATGTATTAAAAAATATTTAATTGTAGCTTTTTGCTAAATAAAACATGTTACTATTATTTTGGTAAAATATAGTCTAAGATATTTATGCAATAAAACGATAGTGCATTTTCGTAAAAACATCGTTGTGATGCTTTAGTTGATATCTTACGATGATTTTGGCAATTTTTTATTTCAAGTCCTAGAACTGAATTTATTTATTTATTTATTTATTTACTTATAAATACATTGATACATATTAAATTTATATTCTAAACACTAGATTTATAAGTCAAATAGTTATCTTAATTATTAATTCAATTTAAATGCATATATATTATAAGTAGCACCTAAGTGATTAAACACTTGTGTTGTGCTATACCTAAGTAAGAAGGCAATTACTAAACTAAATCTAAGAGTGAAATAATAAACTAACTAAAAGAAAATTATAAAGATATTATTATATACCTACATATCTAATAAATGAAACGGTCAATTTTCTATTATTTTCACAAATTCACGGTAATTTTCAAAGATAAATTTTTTTGACAGTCTTGAGAATACTTTTAGGTTATTTATCTGTTTAATATATAATGGTAAGATATTGCAGGATTTAGGTAAAGTGTAATTTATAAATCTATGGCTAATATTCCTGTTAAATCTAAGAGTAGGTAAAAGCCTAAGTTTATTACTACGTGTGTCGTATGAGGATAGTGTATAATTTTGGAAACAATTGTTTTTAAAGGCATATATACAAATGCTATGAAAGTACAATGTTCTTATATTACAAATTTCTTCTGTATACAGTAGGTTAGTAGGGAACAGCCTAGTCTTTTTATATATTATTTTTAATATGTAATTTTGCGTAATATTTAATTTTTGTAGTGAGTTCTTATACATTCCCCCCCATATTAGAATACCATAGCGGAAGAGTGATTCGGCTAGAGTTTTGTATATAGTTACTAATAATTTTCGAGACAGTGTTTCACGCAGTTGATAAAATTTGTAAATAAGTTTTCGTACTTTCTTTGTTAAATAATTTATATGATTACTCCATTTTAAGTTTTCGTCAATAATTACGCCCAGGTATTTTATTTCATTTGTTTCTTTGATTTCATCAACCATATTATTTATTTTAATACTAGAAAAGTTAGGTTTGTTAATTCCTGTAAGGGTAAAGGCTATATAATGAGTTTTACTTGCATTCAAGGAGAGCTGATTCATATCTAGCCAATTTTTTATCTTTTCCATACCCTGTTGGCAGGCAATTTTTGTTTCATTCCAGGAGTTTTCGCAAAATATAGCTACTGTATCATCAGCATATGACACAATTTTCGCCCGGGCCTTTATAGATAAAAGTGAATTTATATAAGCTAGAAAAAGTATCGGGCCAAGGACAGTTCCTTGAGGAACCCCGATTTTTACTAATCTGGGTTCGCTGAGTGTACCATTGATTTTTACCCGTTGTTCCCTATTTGCTAAGTAGCTTTCAAAGATATCTAAAACCCTACCACGAACTCCACACCGTTCCAAGACGGCAAGGAGCTTTTTGTGGTTAACAGTATCGAACGCCTTGGCAAGGTCTAAGAAAACTGCAAGGCATTTATTGTTTGAATCCAAGCCTTCCGTAATATTCTTAATTACTGTATACATGGCATCAGTTGTCGCCTTACCAGCCCGGAAACCAAATTGGTACTCGTGTAAAATATTATTTTGATTAAAAAATTCAACTAGTCGAGTTTTTAAGCATTTTTCGAATATCTTTCCGAAGTTATTAATAACACTGATTGGTCTATAATTGTGTATTTTTGATTTATCCCCAGCTTTATAAATTGGCGTGACAATGGACGTTTTAAACTGAGAAGGAATACGTTTCTTTTCAAAAATTAAATTAATTATGTGCTTTAGAGGTTTTAGAAGGTGCAAGTGACTTTGTTTTATCATTTGGGCAGATATTCCGTCTATGCCGGGAGAACTATTATTTTTTAATGTAGATATGTGCTCTATCAATTCGTTTTCTGTTACATCATTAATATACATAGAATTAGAATTTATAGGCATATTTTCACTAAATGGTACTGCGGTATTTATACCTTTAACCATATTTAATCCCACTTTAGTAAAGTAAGCGTTGCAAAAGTTAGACATTTCCTTATTATCATTAAATAGATTTCCTTCATCATCAGCAATCTTAAACTTGTCGTTGAAATTGGTTTGTTCATTGGTAGCTTCGGAGATTAACTGATATACTTTTTTTAAATTATTTTTGTTTTCTTCAATTTGTGTTAGATAGTAATTGTTTTTTGATTTATTTAATAATTTGTTAAGTCTATTTCTATAATCCTTGTATTCTCGTTCAGATTCTGGTGTGAAGTGTTTATTTAACCTTTTTTAAAGTTTATCCCTATATTTTATTGATGTAATTAGACCTTGTGTTATCCAAGGTTTTATTTTTTGGACTTTTTCTATAATTGTCTTATATGTCTTCGATTTTTCCAGACAGCTGTTGAAAATATTCATAAAAAGATCTGTGGCAGCCTGAGGCTCGTCTAAATATAAAACACAGTCCCAGTATTGAGATTCAATGCAGCTTTTTAATTTTTTGAAATTGATTTTAGGAATAGTATGTTCAGCGATGTATTCGATTTTTTTGACAAGCAGCTGTTTTTAATACATAAATTAAAATCTAGACACCTAAAGCGAACTAAGTATGTATTCATATTAAATTTTTCTTCTAATCGGGAGCTATAATAATTATTACTGTATAGCAAATTAGTTTAAATAAAATACATTTACCCTTATACCGGGTCTCCCAAATAATGTAGAAAGTTACACAGTACAGTACATTCCGGCAACGTCGCAGCAATATACTGCTTCAAAATGTCTTCCTCTAACATTTGTAAATTTTGTAATAAAAGTGCTAAAACAAATATTGTGCAATGTGGTAACTGTGAACTATGGATGCACAAATTCTGCTGTGAAAAAAATAAAGTACCAATTGTGGCTGGATTAAGCAAATGTTGTCAAGACAATTATGTTGATGCCATTGACGAAGTGGACGATTCCATTGCAGAAACTCTAGAGGGACGACTGCGTAAGGAAATATCTTACTTAAAGTTGCTGCTTAAAGAAAAAAATAAAATTATCGCCGACAAGTGTGTGATAATTAGCGACAAGGAAGCTATTATAGGGCTTTTACAAAATAACCAGTTTTGCACAGACTTAAATAAAATTAATAGTATTTCTAGCAGTAGTTCCTTTGCTACACCAAACAATCCGACAACGCCGCAATCGAACATGAAACTCAACACGAAGAACGATGATCATCTTGAAAAAAAACAAACTAACCAACACGGTAAACACTTAAATTTACCTGCGACACAGTCAAAAATCGACGGGAATGCTGAGAACGGTGTTAAAAATACGTGGTCGGTTGTAAAACCAAAAAGGTTCGGTAAACGAAAACAAACGGGAATTATTGGCACAAGTGATACGTTAAACAATATTACGGTAGCCCCAAAAAAATCGCTCTTATTTGTTTCTCGAATAAAGGCTAAAACAGCTCCGGGATTGTTGGAAACCTATATAAGGGCTCGCTTTCCTGAGGCTGAGTGTAGTGCTCTGGAGGTAAAACATCCAAATCACTATAGTTCTTTTAAAGTGTGCTTAAACTCTACAAATCTGGAAGCAGCTATGAATCCAGATATCTGGCCAACAGGTGCCTATGTGGCTAGGTTTTTTCAGAAAAGGAGCATAGCAGTGAGAAAAGGATAACTAACAATCTAATTACTAAGAGGTATGGAGTCCTTTTTTTAAATTGTCAAGCGTTAGGGCAGGAGAAAGCTGACGTGATTGCAGAAAATTATCTGCAATCTGACAACATTAAGGTTTTGTGTTTCTGTGAAACGTGGTGTAAACCAGAGAATGTTTCTGTTTTACACTTCGAAAATTTTTTAAATGTTACAAATTTTTGTTTCAGGGAGAAAGTCGTTTGCATCGGGCACGACCGACGTTGGTCTGGGGGTCCCGCAGGGATCTGTGTTGGGACCGATATTGTTTATTTGTTATATTAATGATCTTTTGGAGGATATAGATCCTAAGTGGGCAGCGGCCTTGTTCGCGGACGACTCTACATTTATAGTTTCGTCTTCAAACCAAGAAGAACTCGAAAACTTGTGCAACAGTGGTATGAAGCTGCTGCTTGAATGGTTTAACAAAAATTCCTTGTACCTGAACAGTTCGAAAACCACCTATATTAGATTTCATACCGCCCAGATGAGGCGAAATCTTGATATTGACCTCAATTTAAAAGTTGGTAATGAAGATATTACCAGATCGGATTACTCAAAATTTTTGGGTCTGACCATCGACCAGAATCTTAACTGGAGGAACATTGTTCTTTGTTGTGTTCTCAGCTTAACAGTCTGTGTTACATGATTAGAAATTTAAGAATCGTTCTTCCTATTGGGGAGCTTCTTTCTGTTTATAACGCTTATGTTGGATCTCGGCTGCATTATGGTATTTGTTTTTGGGGAGCCTCCTCTACGTCAAGAGAGGTGTTTATAATACAGAAAAGGGTATTGAGGTGCATTCTTGGCTTTCCACCGGGCACGACCTGTAGGTCACAGTTTACAGGGCTGGGAATCCTTACTCTTACAGGCGTTTTTATCTACGAATTGTGTAAATTTATTTTTCTGAATAAATCAACATTCTTAGAAAATCGAGATATTCACCAATACCTTACTCGTGGCAGACATAATCTGCATACGACAGTGAGTAGATTGAATATTGGTAAAAGTTCGCCACATAATTTAGGGCCAGTTGTCTTTAACAAGCTTCCACAGAATATAAGGGATGTCAAAAATGTTAGTGTGTTTAAAAAACAACTTAAGAAATTTTTAGTAGATCGTGAGTTCTATAATATGAACGATTATTGGACACAAGCATGGTAGAGTGGTATTACCTACCTATATATCTATAAAGCTTTATTGTTTGTTTATCAGTTATGTTATGTTATATACACTTTATGTATTTGACGGCTTCCATACATTATCATATGTCACTTTGGAAATAAAAATATTTATTATTATTATTATTATTATTATTAAGATCAAACTTTTTAACAATGAATAACTTAATTATCCCAATTTTATTATACACTTTCTAATTTGGGGCACCCGGTACATATCTTATGGTCATTTATTATTTGTGACCCACGGCTTAATCTACCACGCTGTATAGAACAGTAAATTAGGGTATTTTTTATTTGTTCGTGGTGTAAACCTAGTCGATAAGAAAGAACGTACTTATAATAATTTATACTATGATGATTCTCTTTTTTCAACGCATCAACTGCATTATTTTCATGTTGTTAACTTAATAAGCAATCTATTGAGTTTTCAATAATCGCCTTATTTAAGAGAAAAAGGGGAATTTCCGCTCTTTGAATAACATGCTTGTTTGAATTTAATTGATTTATTCTATTGTAATTATTAATTTCCATGAGGTTTTACAATTGCATATTTGGATGTGATGCATTTTCATGTAATACACAACTGTAAAAAAAGGTACCGTACTGTTTCAAATTGTATCATATTTTATTCTGTAATCTTGTTAATTTATTTGCTATTGTAAGTCGCAAATTATATAGGAAATATTACAGCTTGTATTATTTTATCTATTATACAGGGTGGCATTTTTAACTGGAATAAATTCAGTATTAGAAAGCCCCTTTATTGCTAAAAAATACAGAACTACGGCTGCGTTTATTTTTAGTTTGTCTTCATGAAATTTGCCCCTCTTTTAGGGGTAGAAACGCCCCCAACTTTTTTTTTAAAATGTAAAGGTGTGGAAATGTCATTAAAGTTAATACGACCCACTTTTGCATTACGGTAATGTAGACGAAATTTGTTTTATTATAAAAATGTTGGCCATTTTTTTTTGATAAATCCCTAATCTAAAGTGAAATTCATTTCTCTAAATTTTCTGCTTTTGTTTCGTAAACTTTGGTTTTAGGTGACCCCAAAGGAAATAATCCAAAGGATTAAAGACCGGCGCATGCAAATACTGAGGTCGTATAGACTCCCTGACTAGACAGTCAAGCAGCCATAAAGACAATTTGCTCCAGTAGTATTAAATCAAAATTAGTAAGGCGCTGACGCAACAATCTCTGCACACTTGGTGCTCACCATCGAGTCACCTTGTCCTTGTGTTAAGTTCCTGACCATAGCCATATATAAATGGCAACGAAACTGCTGATCCGCTCGCCAGGGAGGGCGCATGTCTGTCGAAGTAACAGAGAATACTGTGTATATATGTATATTATGTATATATACTATAATCACCTTTTTTGGATCTCTGTAATTTACGTAAGTCAAATTATAATTACTATTATTATTGTTTATATGGCAATAAAATAAAGTAATTAACATTATGTTAGTCTACATACAAGTTTAAGAAGGTAACTGTATAGGTAAATAAATTGCATCATAACGAACAAATTCTATAAACAGCATATTTGAGTCTAAGTAACTTATGTAAGAAAATAACTAGAGACCGACCGAAGGTTCGGTTTCGGTTTTGGCTAGTTTCGGCCCAAAAATCTAGTTTCGGTGACAGTTTCAGTTTCGGCCAAAAACCGGCCGAACCTTCGGCCATGCCGAAACTCAGTGTTCGTAAATTGTCGCGCACCGTTCGGCTAACTTTGGGTCGGTTCGTAGGCAGTGTTGTCTATATAAATATATTTTTTCTTTTTTTTTTTAATGGGAAGAGTTCAATCCGTTTTAAAGATCGATCTCGTCCTATATAAAATAAATTAAATTTCAGTAATACATACAATAAATCTTTTTGGTTACGTTTTCGGCCGAAACTGAGACCAATGCCGAAGATTCGGTTTCGGTTTCGGTTTTGGCTAAAAAATCTTGTTTCGGTCGGACACTAAAAATAACTGTTAAAGTAGGGTTTTCATTAACCGAAAAAATTTAATCTCTGGCTGAATTGAAGTTTTTAACAATATGCTAGCCTATACATTTGGGTTAGAAAGGTGACCGTATCAATGTAAGACCAAATCCATTAGTAGATATAGGTAGTCTTCTTTTTCGGTCTGTGTAGGAATAGGCCAAAAATCGATAATATGGTGATTTCCTTGACAGTAAATGTAATATCTGACTGAATTCAATTAGTTTATGTTGAACTGTAGATATAGTGATCTATAGGTATAACCTGAAAATATGAAAAAAAAAATCTGTCTGCTGTAAATATGATTGACAGAGTATAGTATAGTATAGTAAGTATATATAGTTTTTAACTCTATTTTGACACTTTAAACCATATAAAAACTAATATGTCCCTTAAAATATAACTATACATTATTATTTATTATTATAATTTATACAATAAATATTATATTATTATTTAACTTTAAATTTATATTTAACTTATTATTATATTTAACTCAATACAAGTATTTACTTCTGAGTTTCGGAATTAAGTTTATACAAAAAAATATATATTAACATTAAATGTAAAAAAAATGTTGAATAAACTTTTTATTATTATTATTATTATTATTATTATTATTATTATTATTATTATTATTATTATTATTATTATTATTATTATTATTATTATAATTGTTTGGCAATAGTAAGCGGTAGAACCGATGAGACTATTGCATAAATTGTTTTAGAAGGTATCACATGTATAATTTTCAAGTCCGGTCCTGGAATTCATACCAACTTATCAAAATTCAATAGACAAGAATTGCCAGAGTGTCAGGTGACTTGGACTTCATCTTGTGAAAGAAATTAAAATTGTTACTATACCCGTTGCTTTGCTACAATAGCGAATTCATAACAATTGAATTGGGCCAGCGAAGCTGATGATACCCGCTAGTTACGTAATATATATAAAACCAAATCTTTAAAAACTATTTTAATGCACACATATCTTTTAACGATTTTACAGCGCATCCTATAAAACTAAAAAGGATGCCCTAAATTGTAAAATGATACCGACTTAAACTGCCATAAACGCTAGAATCAAAAAATGCTTTTATAAATAATGACTCCCGTTTATTATATTTAAATGACTATGACATTGTGGGCAACCAGCTATTATATAAAGGTTTTATTGTAACAAGACTTTCTGTCGTTTACTGCTGTTTTTATTTATGATCATGGTGTGTTCATAACGCTTATAGCACCGAAAAATGTCGTAAAAGGTTAAGAAGTTTGTCTAGTTGGTCAGTAGCGCGCCCAAATAAACAGCACCAACTTCCGCTTGTAAAAAAGAGGGAAATTTAAATTCTAGCTAAAAAAGATTGGTTATAAAAGGTGGAAAATGACCAACACCAATGAAGGATCCTTAAATAAATTACTTATGGGGCATTTAACCCAGATACGCCTAAAACTAAAATTATTGTTCTATTTTATTGAAAATTTTTGATGATGTTTCTCAGGTACTTTAAGACACTTTTTATAAAGAATATTTTGATTTTCAATTAATAGGTTTTAAGATAATAGGTGTAAATTTAAACGGACGGTAGCAATTTAAACTACATACATTTATTTTTTTTTAAATATATTACATTTCTTTTGGTTTAAAAAAAAAAAGGAAATGGATGAGCAAACTACATTATTAACATTAATTAGTCTTTAATATAATATTTAATAAAACACACTTTTGGGTAAAGAGCAACGTCACATTTTTGGCCCATGAATGCTGCTTGTTTATGACACACTGCACATCTGGTCTGGTTTTTCTTGGTAAAGCACAAGATGATCTAATCTGCCATACCTTGATTCCAAATGAAGTTTTTTTACTTTTTTAGAAGGGCCCCGCTTCGTTGTTTTTTATAGGTTTCCAGTCACCCCTGGGCAATGCATCTTCTAAATGCGATTTGATCCATTTTTTCCCACCAGTATATTTATCTAATTACCAAGCATTCTACTCTGCCATGTCCAGACAATGAGAAAATAAACAGAAGTACCATTTCCTATAATTGAGACGCGATACAAACTTATGTTTTGATCTGCCCGATCTACGCCTCCCTTATTTTCATTATAACTTTTAATTAAATAAGGTTGTGAAACACTTATCATCTTTTTTTCTTTTTGAAAAAATCTTTTAACCTGAAGATTGGAAAATGGTGAACTTACATTTGATGCTACCGTAACTATATTATTATCATTCCACTTACAAACCAGGATGTTTTTTTTTCTATAAGAGAATAATCGTAAGTACTTCTCGGTTCCTTCTTTAGTATACATTGAATGCGACAGTTGGAAAGTCTGTTTTCACGAAAAGTGCCAGTGCATTTTATTCCTCTTGTAGTAAGCTGATTTATCAAAGACAGAGGAGTGAAAAAGTTATCAAAAAATAAATGGAAAGGTGTGTCATAGTATACTAATTGTAGGACATCTGCAAATCGAAGAAAAACACTAGCTCCTAATGCGAGAACATGGTATTTGTATTGCACTTTGATAGGGTTCAAACCATTCAATATATGGTATTTTTGTACTTCCTGCCCATATTTTGTATCCCCATCGAATGGGTTTCCTCCATAATAAGGGGCCATTAACTAACCTACACTGAGGTGTTCTTCAGAAGGTGCAAACATATTAATTTTTTTTATTTAAAGCTTCAAATAACGTTCGCATTTTGGAGAATTTATCTGCTTGATTTAGTTGGTTGTTATCATTGAGATGAATAATTTGATAAAATTCAATCGGTCTCTTAATATAGTTGAAAAGACAAGTTTACAGCAGACATCGTCGCCGTTTTCCCAATACATTGCTCTCTAATAAAACATCAGATCTCATCTGTAGATATATCTGCTACCCGATTATGCTATGATGCATATAAACTATTAAAATTAGTGATCAAATCAATAAACTCGTCGTCTATAAACAAAAAAAAAATTGTTCCAACGGTGTTAGTGAGTTCTTAGGTCCAGAAAAATGTCTGTCCAATTGGTTAAATCCGATTTTATATCTCTTTTTTTCCAAGAATATGCTGATATAGGAAGATTATCCTCACTGTCAAAACCAATATGATTACTCTCCAATGACTTAGGCACACCATTGTCATCATTAAAAGGATATTGATCAAAAATAACTTCAACCTCAGCGTTGAGTGGGTTACCTGGAAGATTATTTATATCGATAGTATCTTCAACTCCGGAGTCTTCATCAGTGTTATAATTATTAGCATCAATAGGTGGAAGAAAAGCAATGCCATCTGGAATTGGATTTCGTCAATTAGTTCGTGTAATTTTAATGATTTCTTCCAATAACTGAAAAAATAAAACTTATAATACTGTATTATGCTACTGATTGTTATAACAGACAGCTAATTTTAAGGTTATGTTTTTCAAAAGAATAATTTATTTTGCTAATTATATTACATGATATAACATTATACACATTACCTATCATTCATATCAGCTATATACAGTGGGACCAGTAAAGTCCGCATCATATGGCATTTTTTTTTATTAATAGCTTTATTCACTTTTTTCGATATTTTCAGAAATAACCTCACTTTTGAATTATTTTTTGGAAATAATTAAAATTTGACAGATAATGCGAATCACGTGACTACTATTTTTTTGCTTACTTTTCATCTCGATCGAAGCAGAACTTGATGCCAAAGTCAAATTTCGAATAAAGCTATTTATAAAAAAGATCCCATATGATGCGGACTTTACTGGTCACACTGTATACAATACTCTAGGTTCTCCAGTTCTTGTTTAAATACCTAATTAATTTTAACTAAGCACTTTTTGACAACTAAGCTTGCTTTAAAATTCTGAACTATTTGCAATCTGTTAAAGAATGTAGGTATTATTTAGGGTGGAATGGGTGGCGCCATTTTTATAACAGTAGCCAATTTTTATCTTTTTGAAATAAGGTGTATGTTTTAACGGACAGTAGGGCGTACCTATATGGGTTAAGGCTATTTTTAATCAAAAAATTTAATTTCTTTGGCTATGAAATAAAACTTTTCGTCGAATTCTTAATCTCTTGTTATTTGTAATGGATGGTCGCTTGTTTAACATATTCAATTTCCTTCTGGCTTTATTAACCATTTTAAACTTATAGAATAGCTTATTTTAATTTATTCATTGATTTTCGTTTGCTTGCTGACGTAGCCTTTAGTAATCGTCTGCAATATTTTTTGTTTTAGCCTATGTTGGGAAAGCCCCAAGTATCAGTACCTCTAATCCACTATTTTATGAGTTTCTAGAGTTTAGTTTAACACACGGTCGAAGGACAGAAAATACGGTTTTATTTTTATTTGACGGTGAAACTGATTTCGTCGGTCTCCCATTGTCTTTATTTTCTTTTAAACACAGCGTCTCGATCAGGTTAGATCTCCAACCGAATTTCAAATATAAAACTGAAATATTTTAGCAAAATAACACCAGAAAAATAACTATTTATCACAAGAGCTATCGGAAATACAATGGTTAAACGTGTTATAATCGATATGTGTGCCCTCTAGCAACCTGTCCAAGTAAGGTTTGCTGGAATGATTAATAGCGGCCAATTAAAAAAAAAAATTGTGAATTTACAAAAGTGAGGTTACGTGATTAGATACCAAAAAAAAAATTTGAAAACGTTGTTTCGCGTTCTCAGTTCTCACCTCTAGTCAGGGAAAAACTGTCTTTCAAGAAAAAAAAAACTAAGTTTTTCCCGAAAGATTATAATTCATATTTCTTTGAGAGAAAAATGGACGACTTCTTACAATTTAATTTTAGGTCCATATGCAAAATTTCAAGATTTTATTGCAAAAAATTTTGTAATGCAATTAAACAAAATTAGTTCTTAATTTTTTATGAACTAAACTTCTTATACATTTCCTTTACATAATTAAGATATTTTTGCTATTCTTCTGTCGCCTCCTTTGTTCTTAAGGACGAAAAAACTGAACTTGAAATCAAACATAGGTATCGCTTTATTAATTTATGAGTGATAAAATATATATAATATTAGACACCATATTATTTATCATCTCTCAATTTAGTAGTTTCACCGTTTAAATTTTGAATAATTTAAAGGAACTATTCATAAACAATTCGAAATAAACTTTCTTTCTTCAAATGGCAACCGCAATATGCTATTAGTTTGGCCACATATGACATAGTATGACGATTGATCGTAACGTCGGACAATTTTTTGCATAAAGTGCATACAACATGATTCAAAACGATTTATTTTAAAGATAATAAAGTATTGTTTGTTTTTGACTGCAAAATATTCTGTTTACTACAAGTCACGGTCACTGACAGTTTGTGCTGTCAGAATATGACCTATGACCGGTGCTGCCGCTAATTTTGCAAGCCAAAAATTGTACGAGTGAAAAAATTAAATAAAAACAAAAAAAAGCAATTTTTTACCACTGGTAGTAATTTAAAATTTATGTTAAATTACAGAATATACTATGTTAAGTCTTAAAATTGTATTTCATTGTAACTACAATAAGTAAAAATCAATATAATGTTATTGATACCGAAAGCTAATCGAAGCTGCGGAGCTAACTAAAACTCTTCATGTACCTACCTATAAATATGAAAAACCAATAAAATTTTAATTTTCTACCAATTGTAGTAAAATAAATCTTACATAATATGAAATAATGAGCAATATTGAAATAATATTTTTGCACAACTACAATCGATATTAAAAAAATATATGGCTCCCAATTTTAACTTATTATTATTATTATAGCCTCAGAATGCGTTTAGTTTCACTTTAGAAAAATTGAAAAAAAAACTTTCTACCAAAGTTGTATACCAAAATTACGTAAAATGAAAAAAATATACTACGCTAAGACCTAAAATTGTATTTACGTGTAACTACAATTAGTAGAAATTGTATAGGTAGTATAATAGAAAATTCCACACCAAATTGTGTTTATATCGGGGGAGTTAAGTTAAATCCGGAATTATTTTCTGAGGGATAATTTTTAAAATATTTATGAGCTCGAATAAATTTCCGGAAATAATTTAACCTCTTGTGGTATAACTAGTGAAAGTAAACGAATGTAGCAGGTTTTTCTTTAGTTGACAGGACAAAATCATAAGAAGAAAGATATATTTTCTGTATGAAGAACAGGTTGTCCCTACTTTGGATAAACTTAAAATGAAGCTAGAACAAGAAGAAACAAATACCGCAAGACAAAAAAGAAGGGATAATGGAATCACAAAGACTGTGGACTTGGAGATTTGATTAACTGCAGCAAATTAAGAAATATAGATTAAGAAACAGGTCTATATTTTACCTGAATGAAACATGGATTTACACACACGACAATGGACGGGTCGATTTAGTTCAAAGTGACAGACAAACACCTTTAAATAAAGGAAAAAGAATTACAATAACTCACGTTGTATCACATGCTATTAGTATGGTTTTAAGACTCTGTGAATTAAAATTAGAAATACATTTTTTTAATCCCTGATTTCTTCTTCTAAAATACCTGTTAGCCTGCTGTAAATAATAAATTTTGGCTGGAAATTTGCATTTTGTTAATTGATGTCAAAAAGGCCAGACAATATACTTTGAGATATATTTTAAATCGTGGAAATAACTTGTAGTAGTCGTTTCTCTATTATTACTATTTTAAAATTAGAATTTTGCTGCCGTGTATTATTCTCTTTTCTCATTGTTAAGAAGACGGAAGATATGGTTTTATATTCCCCATTTCTTATCTTCATTTTGAGCCTGGGATCATGCTCAGGCTCCGCTGGTTCGTTGGTTATGAATTTTCTTGCCTTTGCAACCGTCTTGTCACGACATGCTCTTACAATGCAATTTTTTTTTATTAAGATGCATACTATGCATCGTGGACTATGGCGAATGTTTAATGTATTTATTCAATTGGAAAGAAGATATTGTTTGTGTACAATAAAAATGATAAAATCGAGGTAGAGAACGGTTTCATGGTGTGTATAAGGGGGTAACAATGTGCACTTAGCATTATTAAGGGTCTACCGTCACTTTAGGACACTTTCCGATCAGTGGCGGCTCGTTAATGAAGGGCTCTGGGGCGCCGCCCTCCCTGCAATTATTTCAAACAGAATCCAAAAATACTTTACTTAAAAAAACAATAAAGCAATGTATGTAAGCAATCCATTAAAATAATTCAAACCAAACATAGCCCTATTCCAGCGGGTAGGTTATACTAAGCGCGGGCATAATTCAAACCAAACATAGCCCTATTCCAACGGGCAGGTTATACTCATAGACAAGAGAGTTGCGCGCTCTCAAGCGGGCGACCGATTATTCGTATGAGTTGCCATGACGATGGAGGCGTGACGTCACCTACACATCGCACAACGAGCGGCCACGAAAGAGCTCCAATTTTCCGCGCCCAACAGCTCTTCGCGAATCGCGATGCCACGGTAGAATAATCGATATAATATATTCACAGTAATATGAAGGTCAGTGATTTACAGAAGCTTGTGTTTAGTTATCTAATGCTTAAGTGAAAAACTTGATTTAAAAAATGCAGGGGGGCCACCACCAATATTGAACATAGTACAAGTGCAATCAAAATGTAAAAGTAAGGCATAGTTTACGCGTAAGTTTGACAAAGAAATATATAATAAAAATCTTGGATATGCGGTTGTGACTGTTGTGAAGACAAAAATTCTTTTTTTTTTGTTTCGTGTGTCTTCTTTTCGACGGGGATGATAATTGGACTATAAATGGGGTGCAGGACTTAAAACATCTTTCAGAGAAAATAAAAAAACATGAAAATAGTGCAAAACATCGTCATAATGTGGTAAGTTTTGAGATGTTAGGACAAACTAATATTTTAAATTAGTGCTTATGCTGATGAAATTAAAATTTATAACGAGAAAGTTAAAAAAAACAGACACGTACTTTCGAGAACAATAGACATTTTAAATTTTTTTTATTTAAAGCCAGCGCCCCTCCTGACTCGATAGTCACGAGCCGCCACTGTTTCCAATTCTTTAACGTCTATTGGGTACCGATTATGAAATATATTTCAAGATACGTTTGCTGATTAAGAGTTACGTAATTAGTTCTTCAGCATTTGATTTTTGTGATAAATATTCCGAAAATAAACTACTCATCCCTAAAGTCCGGCTAGAAAGGAATATAATTCCTCGAGTCCTATTCAAAAAATCGCGTACAGTATGTTGAGATTCGCGGATATGAATCCTTTAAATTCAAAGCCACTATAGTGGTGCTCCTCAGGGTAGCAATCTAGCCCCCTTAATATTTTTAATTTTTATCAATGACATAAGTAATAATATGTCCAGCAATGTACTGCTTTTTGCAGACGAGTTAAAACTATTCAGAGTAATAAGTAATTCATTTGACTGCCTGTTATTGCAGAGGGGCCTAAACACTCTGGAAAAGTGATGCAAAATTAACAACTTGCCCCTTAACGTAAGAAAATGCTTCTCCATGACATTTATAAATAACGTAGACTTTATTCGCTTCAACTATAGCATTGATAACACAGTCATTAAGCAGTGTGACACTTTTAGAGACCTTGGTGTGGTTTTCGACCCAAAGCTTTCCTTTATTTTTCACATCAGTAATACCTACAGCAGTGCAATGAAGATGCTTGGATACATTATAAGGAATTTGGCTGATTTTACAAATACTCAAACATTGAAAACCCTTTATTATAGTTTCGTGCGATCCAAACTAGAATATGGTGCTATTATTATGGCACCCCATTTTCCACTAATACATTAATCTCCTAGAAAACGTCCGAAGAAAGTTTGTCAAATACCTTTCCTTTAAGGAAGATGGTAGATACATATCCCCCTAGAGGCGCTCTGATCAAAATGCTCTTTTATTAATATTTCAGATACTATCGCTTCTTAATCGCAGATATTACTTGTTCGTGCAGTTCTAGTTCAAAGTGTGCAGGTCGCTCATCGATTGCCCTATGCTACTATCCTGTATAAACTTCCATGTTCCCTCATGCACTGTCAGATCCTCTCCCGTCTTCCATCTGCCTACTCCCTCAACAAACTTTTTAATTAAAACACCAATTTATCAATCAATGTTTATTTTTAATAATACTTGCAATGACATTGATGTATTCGGCCTATCCTCCACTCAGCTTACAAATGCAACAAAACTCAAACTATTACAAAAACGTTAAATTACTGAATTTCACCATTTTCTATTTCTTTCAAAATGATTTATTAATCTTTTTTAACCTATTTTTCTTTTCTTTTTTATGTCACATTGTCTTGTAATTGGAACCTGTTCTGTTAGACAAGAAAGATTATTATTATTATTATTATTATTATTATTATTATTATAATCCAGAGTCGCCAGAGGCTACCCCTTTTTCCCTCCGGGGGGAGCTGCCCCTAATGTAATGTCATCAAAAAACGATAAGGCCCAGGAAGCTGAAATTTTGCAGACACTTTTATGTTGCATTGCAACGAGGTGTTTAGGAATAATTAACTAACTAGACAACTTTGACTGTGACGGTAATGACCAAAGAGCGGAAACCTAATGACACTGACGTTTCGGTGCCGGAAATGACGATGACAAATTTTAAGGGATGATTCTACATAAAATTATATGAAAAAAGTTCGTATTTACATAGGTCCGAAAATGCTTCATTACGGAGCTACAGACCCACGAATATGGTGTATGGAAGTGTTTTTTTTTAAGTTTATTAGTATCTATACAGATACCGTGCAAGTAAAAATTATTTGTATCAAAGAGGGCTTGGATCAAAAAACGTAGGGCTTGGTTTAGATCACAATGATATGGGGACGATATATGTAACCAAATCTAGGTTAAAATTTTGTCAAATTCATATTATGACATGATATGCCAAACTAATGAGTAATAAAATAAGCAGACAAATACAAATTTATTTTTGTTGTTTACAAAATTAACAAAGTAAGAATATACAGAAAGAAAAATAATTACTTGAACTTTATAAGGAAATAAATTTAGCTGCTTCTTAAGAATAGTCCTGCATGTTCCATAAGATCTTCCCACTTCTTGGGACATGTGTCTTATACAATTTGTTGGCGTATTTTGCATTATTTCACAAACGTTTGCAGCAAGTTCTTCTGTTCTTACAGATGGTCTTTCTGCTCCTTTTTTGTGTTGTATAGAACCTTCCCTAAACACAGCCACGGTTGTTTTCAGGCGATGATAAAAATCCCCAGCAATAAAAGCAACGTTAGGAAAATGTTCGTGAAAATCGTCCATGCACAAACCGGGATTGTATTGCCACTCACAATTTACTCTAACCCCGTTTCGAAAATACGCTTCAACCATGAATGTTTTGTGCTGTTCAGTAAAGCCCATTGTGTGAATTGTTCAAGAAATTAAAAAAATTAGCGATGAATCAAATTACTTGTAACGACTATCAAAGATGACGGAATAACTGATTGATTGTTAATTCAGGTAGTTACTGACACCCAACAGGTATTAAGCTCTGCGGCTAAGCATTACGTCCTTAGATGCAAGGCCCTCTTTGATGCAAATAATTTTTGCTCGCACGGTACAATACAAAAATGAACTTTTGGGGATAAGTTAGTGTTATTAGATTTCACTTTTTGAAAATATCAGAATCAGTCGCGTGGGAACAAGAGGGTGGTGGGTATTATATTTTCTTTGCTTATTACGATAAATACTACGTTGTTTTTGTTCAAATAGAATGTTCGTCAACCAAAGCAGCCAGTAAAGTCGTAGTTTGTGGCCTCGTACGCATTAATTTGGTTTATTTCTTGTACAAAACCATAGTGCAACTTCATCGTATCCCCCCCTAAAAAAATGTCTATAGTTGACAAAGTGTACAGTAGTTTTGCACAGTAAAAAAATATCTACAGCGATAACAAAAAAACAGGTGTATTTTTACAAGCGGAAAACAATACGAGTCATGTATAGATGAGAATCGGTGGCTCGTTATTACTTCGGAATGCACGATTTTGCGTTCGACCAAGCCGACCAGCCATTATGGTCTAGGACATGACAACCACAAATTATACGGCCATTTAAAAGCTACGCGACGTTGCCAGCTCTGCTGCTAATAACCATGGTACATTTAAAGGAATTGTTTATCTTTTTATCCAATATCATCAACATTATGAGTCGGTTATCCGGAGTTGGCCCTTCCCAAATTTCTTCTATTTTATCAAATAACTCTATTTAATTCTGTGGTTTAAAATTTATTTTGTAAATTTTTTTTACCATCAACCCCAAACATTTTCAATTGGATTTAAATTTGGAGTTCTTAAGCACCAAGGCAGACATGTTACGTTGTTTTGTCTAAACCAGTTTCCTATATTTCTTGCAGTATGCACAGGGCAGTTATCCTGCTGAAATATAAAGTTTTTTCCTTCAAGAACTACCGCGGAAGAAAAAGAAAAACATTTTCCAAAATCTGAAGATTAATATTACTGTTTAGTGTTTTACCAATATTCTAGCATACACCTGCATCGTAAACACTTATCCATGCCCACACATAATGGAGAAACATCCACTGGTTTGCTTTACTACAAGTATACTTCTTATCATATCGGGAATTTGGTGGTCTATATACTCAAATCCTTCGATTATATGTAGACTGAAAAATTTTCTCATCGGAAAAGATAACATTAACATTTTGCCAGACAAATCATTTTTGGTAAATAGTGCATAGCAAATCCAATTCTTTGTTCCTTATCACTATTTTTTAAAAACGGTTTTAATGCTGCTGCTGCTGCTGCTGCTCGATTTTTTAATTCGGAACATTGTCTTACTCGGCGTTGTGCAGCTCTAGATGAAGCAGAAAATCCTATTATGTGCATAGCGGATACTGCAGTTTCAAATGGATTTTGCCATAAATACTCCACCAAATTTCGCTCTTCTTCATTTGATGATTACCTATTATTTAAACCAGACCCAACATACCTTTCAAGTGTTTGATGATAGCGCCATTTTTTTACAATTCCTTGAACAGTACTTCTAGGTACTCTAAAATGATCAGCTATTTTTCCATAAGACCACCCTATTTCTACTAAACATATTATTCTTGCTTTTTCAATAATACTTAAATGAGGCATTTTTAAATCAAATAAAATAATGACAATAGTTTGACATAATATATCATGATAACAATTAACAAATTACAAAGGTAATAATAAAACAGTTGCATTTACAGTGTCACAGTTTAGTGTACGAAATTATCTGTCGTCAACTGCACATCTTCTTTTTGGGCCTGTGTAGGAATAAGCCAAAAACTGATATTAATGGGGATATCCTCGACAGTAAATTTAATATCTAACTGAGCTTAATTAAATTATATTGAAATGTAGGTATATTGTTTTACATAAAGGTATAGGTAAGCTGAACGCATAAAACAAAAATAAGTCTGCTGTAAATATGAGTGACATAGAACTTAAAATTGCGTTTCAGGTAATTGGTATTTTCGAGGTTTGGGTAATTATAATAAATAGGTTTTAACTCTATTTTGACATTTATCTTTAAACCATAACTATAAAAACTCATGTTTATTATTACCCTTAAAATAAAATATTTATAAAACAAAATTTCCAAATAAATTATTATTTTTATTATCATTGTTTTGTAATAGTGAGCGGTAGAACCATAGACAATTTACCTTTAGATAAGCAAACAATAATCAGGAAAGTGGCAGTTTTATGGCCTCGCGCATGTAAACAAAGCTAGACACTATTAGACATGCGCACTGCAACATTATCGTTTGACGAATGGGAAAATAGACAGTTCCGGGCTTCAAAATTTAAATTCTTGCCAAAGAATTGGAATTTCTTCTCAATTTTTGATCAAGTTGGGAAAAAGGTAGTGATTTCTGGCATTTTTAGTAGTAGCAAACCAGATCAGATTTTAAGGAGAGAAATTTGTTTTTAAGGTTTTGTTTTTAAAATTTGTTCAAAAGAGAACAAGTCAATTAAACTACAAAACTTATAAAATCGAATATAAAAAAACAAACAAAACCAGCAAAATAACCAATCTTTGATGTTATGATCGCGAACGTAACCTTAAGTTAAATATTAGTTGGAATATAACTTGTATTGATTTTTACAATTAGTCAAAAACTTGGGTACAAGTGTAAAACATTTTCAAGCACAATTTCTTGTTCAAGAATTATTTGAAAAAGTTTTTGCTCAAGAACTTGACCCGTGGAGTAATATGAACTACCTAAGTATTTAAATTTTTTTCTTTTATATAATATTAGTATAGAGAAAAGTATCTTTTAAACTTTTTGAAGATTGCAGGGCTGCAAATAAAATGTACCAAAACATGCATCGCGATAATCTGTCTTGGTGTGGGTTTCCCTTTATTTTCATACCTTGTTTGTGTAGCCTAGGCCTAGTTTGATGTGTTTAAATTAATCATAATAAAATAAAGTTATATATCAAGATACATCACTACTCCATACTTACTGAAAATACGAAATACCAGGTATTGTACCCCTATTTAGGCATAATAAAATCATACAACGGCTGTTACTACACTAATCATTGTTTATATTCCAATCCTAGTCACTAAAAGAACAAACACAATTTACTAAACTACATAACAACTAGAAATCCGTAAATTTTAAAAACCCACAATCCACGATACCTAAGAAAACTACAAGGAATCCACAGAGAAACCTTAAAACACAACAACAAAAATGGCCAGCGAGCCGGTTCTGCACAGTATCTTGAGCATATCGATTATTGTCGATAAAGTAGGAGAGGCCGATAACACGAGGTTTGTGCGCATGCACGAAGGTGTCCAGAAGAAAGCCAGCTGACCGGCGAGTCATGCGCTCGGACGTATTTTTTCACCCATAAAACGTAACTTTTGTTTGCGCAGGAGATAAGCTGTACGTTTCTAAAGGTAAATTGTCTATGGGTAGAACCGATTATTGCACCCATTGTTTTAAAATCACATGTATAATTTTCATGTCCGGTCCTAAAATTCATACCAACTTATAAAAATGCAATAGACCAGAATTTACAGTCACGTGATTTGGTGAATCCATCTTACGAGAGAAATTAAAATTCTTACTATAAAGAGTAGTGTAAGCGCAAATGAACAAGTATCGAGAGAAAAAGTAATAATTAGGAGTACGAATAAATAATTTGATGTACAGGTAGGTAGCTAGGTGGCACTGTTGCACTACTGTACGAGTCGCCGCTGTTTCGTATGCCTATAACAAAATTTCTAAATTACTGCTAGGGCAGTATTTTAACACAACTTGGCAACCGCGCGAAATTGTGTCGGTACTCACGCAAATAGTGAACTGGCCGGGTCGTTGTCAATATCGCAACCACACGGGAAAGAATACTACGCTTAAATAAACTAAAAATTATCAGATTCATAATTTACAACATGTCTGAGAACAAAACGTTTTGTTCGGGAAGCAATTTTACATGATAAAGGACACATACTTAAAATAAATTTATTTTTACAATGTAGTAAAGCATTTTTGTTTAAAATGGAATAGGATTCCATTAATTCCAAACAACACTATGCTTTAGACAAGAAAATTGGTACTAGTACAAAATTTAAATATGATCAAGGTTCCCTAGAGTTGTTACAAATTCATAAAGGTGTACCTTATATTGTACACAAAATATTTTTCTGGTGTTTTCAAATACCAGGATAAATGCAAAATCATATCAACTCTCCACAAGGGTCTGTAATAAGAAATAAAGTATATCCTTCACCTTCTTTATCAAGTAAAACTAAATAACTACTGCCTACGCGTTTCGATTAAAAACCATCATCATTCATTTTTAATCCTGCTACCCCTGACGATGGCTTTAACCGATACGCGTAGACAGTGGTTATTTATTTTTATATAGTAAAGAAGGCGATGGACACACTTGTTTTCTCATTCAGGATAAATGCACTGCTGCAACATCCCTACAATCCTGTGGGGAACTGGAATTAAATTTACGGCCAAGAATTAGTTATGCAAGCACAAAAACTAGAGTTTCGCCATACATACAAAGAAAAAAAAGTATCTAAGAAAGCTAAAATGGCGATTTAGAAGACGCGAAATGGCAAGTCAGCAGTAACTGCAAAAATAAACTTTTATTTATTTTAGAAAAGTAGCTATAATGTAATAGTGCTGTGGCTGCATTCACCTAGATTCTTTAGTAGTAATCATTTAGCGACAAATATTTTTTTATTTTTTTATCAACCTGATTGGACACATTTCTTCTACGTAATGGAACTGATAGCATATTGCAAAAGTGACCGGGGTACCACCAGCCTAGAGCAGTATATTCTGCAAGAAGGCAGCACGACAACCCATTGTCGTGTCCTGTGTCGCAGATGGGTTCTCACACTGGAATACAACTGACATGTGGTCAGTAATAATGGGTAAAATGGTAAAATGTTCGTTTTTCTGGGTAATAAAAAGAATTTTATGATAAAACTAGCGGGTACCAGCAGCTTCGCTCGCGAAATGTAATTGTTATCAGGTTATCACCTCGTTATGAGAACAAAGCCGCGTATTACCATACATTCTCCCAATAGAATGTTTAATACACATATTAGGAATTTTTATAAATACATCTCTTTGGTGCTTCCTTACACTTCATTTCTCTCTCTTCCAAAATGTAACTTTTATAACGATGCCGACTTTCGGGTGACTACAATGTTAAGACAGTTCCCCACCCTCCCCCGCGGAGGTGAGAGTTAATCTTTGATATTATTGGATTATACTAATTTAATAAAAGCAAGTACTTAAAACGAAATAATGACAACTTTATTTATTCCAACATTTGGTGACAAGAGAAGAAAAAAAAACTTTTAGTTTAAAAAATACCTGATAATATAACTAATTTATATCGTTATAAGTTAATGTTTTTTAATCAGATGCTCAAATAATCGTCCGGACTTCCAAATAGTATCCTAAACGGTCATAAAATTCCGTTCTTGGATTATAATTGATACGTAAAGATTCGATTGTATACTAATGCATACCCCTGAAATTGCAATCTTTATTTCTTCCAAATTTTGATAACGCAAATTTACACTTTTATTGTGACCCCACAGGAAAAAGTCATTTGGTGAAAGATCAGGAGACCTAGCCAATTTATGGTGTAGTTTAACCCTTCGGGGATACATCAAAAACTTTATGGACATAATCGTTTACTTCTCGCGCATTGTGAACAGGGCAACCGTCTATTTGAAACCATATATCTTCCTTTTCAGGAGCAATTCCTTCTATGCAGGTACAAACTGATTTTGTAAAAGTTCTAAAAAAATTGACTTTTCCCAAATTTCGTTAAAAATAGAAGGTACAATAATTCGACGTCCAAATTTGCCCGCCCCCAACATTTACTTACCTTTTGAGGGTATTGAGTCCTTGTTTGTAGAAATTTGTATCCATTTTCTGTACTTCAATATCCACAATTTTATTACATTAACAATCATTGCGTGAGAATTCCCGATCGTTGCTTACCATTTCCATCAAAACAAAAGTTTGCTCTTCGCATCTCATCACCTTCCCTCAATTTATGATCTTTTTTATGATTGATGTACTTACATATTATGTAATTTGCGCAATACTGTGGAGTGATGCTTTTTTGCAGTTTTGCCAAGAAACCTGTTGCTAATTCCATAATTTTCTTCTACCGGGTGTTTCTTAAAAGATGTTCACCCCTATAACTTTTCTGTATTTATAGATATTAAAATGAAATATTGAGATTATGCATAGGAGATGAGTCTGCATTTATTGGCATAATTTTCAATTTGTTAGCACTTCCGGTTTAACCGGAAGTAACCGTGACTTTGGTATTTTAAATGGGACAACTTGTATATTTTTACTTATTGGGATTCAGCATAAGATTCTGAGTGAAATTACACCTTACTTGTCATTTTTTGACGTGTTATAACATTTTTATGTTCATTTTTTATTTTCAATCTAGAGTGCTACAAATTAATTAAATCAGTTAAATTATAGTCAAGTAGTGTATGAAAGTTTCACAAGCGTTTAAAAAATGAAATTTTGTTTTCTTGATGTTTACGCCATTTTTCCAAATGGAACGATGCTAGTTCACTAGAATATTTAAAACGAGCATTTTTTTTTTCGAACAATTTGATACCATACACTCCTATGCTTTTTTAAAATTAACACTGAAAAATTTGCCTTAAATCCCAATCGCAAATTTAAAAGCGTTATGCATTATTGCCGCCCTCTCTTTTCTAAAGGAATATGAAGGCGGGTTTAAAAAACAATGGAATGGTTTTGAAAACCAATATGGTTTTAAATTAAAATTGTAATGTAATTCATTTATTAAACTTACATTGTAAATCAGATAAAATGGTTAGTTTTACTAGAAATGAAAACATTGATATGCTCCTAATTTTGGAGTGACCAGAAAAATTCTACTGAAGCTGCAAGATTGTATGTATTGTATGTTATAGAAACTAATGACATTACAACTTTAAATTAAAGCCATATTGCTTTTCAAAACCATTCCATTGTTTTTCAAAGCCGCCCTTATATTTCTTTAGAAAAGAGAGGGCGGCGATAATGCATAACGCTTTTAAATTTGCGATTGGGGCAAATTTTGAAGTGTCAATTTTAAAATAGCATAGGACTGTATGGTTTCAAATTGTTGGAAAAAAGTGCACACTAATCTCTTATGCATAATCTCAAAATTTCATTTTAATATATATAAATATAAAAAAGTTATAGGGGTGAACGTCTTTTGAGAAACACCCGGTATATGGAGTAGAACTTCTAAATCTGCATTATTCTCTTTTGCTTTACCATCGAGTACATCATTATTTAATTTTAATAATTCATTATTTATTTCATTCATTAATAATCTATAATCATAAATTATGAGATACACTTATCGATATGACCAAAACACAGTCATTGTCAAGTCATTACACCTTGTTTCTCATTTCGAAAACATCTCGGGTCCTACTTCTTTACTTTAGCTACATCTAATTTCGCGATAATGTCATCAAATGGCACCTCTGCCTGGTAATTTACTTTTTTAATTAAACTCTTGACATCTATTATCTTCAGGAACGTTATTCTTACCTGTCCAGCTTCATCAATATCACTTTGGCATACACCTACATAGCGATTACCATCAATATTGCTTTTTAAAAAATATACGATATTTATAAACTTTCTGAACATTTTATGAGTTGACTTTTGAAAAATCGCTTTTTAGCGACACTCTACATTATAAAATAAAACTGATGACAAAATTTCATAGCTTTAGTGATTTCGACTCATGAACGACATGACATGATAAACGAAAAATTATATACCACAGAAATATTTCAAGTGAAAATTATTTGTAGAGAACAGTTTTTAATAATGTTAAGTTATTGTCATAGTCTTGATTATAGAAAATATTTCAATTAAGAAAACATTTTTACTGCCAAAGAAATTCATAATTATTCTTCCTCTATTATCTTAATACATTGTTCTTGATTAGAAGATACATAAATATCTCAGAAACATTACATTTGACCATCCAAGGTCTCAAGAAAGCGGTTTGTTTATAAGATCATTAAAATATTTCATTAATCCTGGTTAGAGTGAAACATCCATTTAAATACGTAATGAAATCCATTAAGGGTCATATACGCTGAAAATGCATGCGCTTTAGATCAATTGGATGACATACCGGTCAAAACTAGCCAATAAACGCTGCTTCTTGATGAATAGCTTACTAAGCATGTTGAAACACAGTATCCTATAACTCCAGAAGGTAAGCTATAATTTCTGCAGCAAAAAAATGTTTATTCCTGATCAGCTAAAGAGGGATTTCCTTAAATGTATATTTATAAACCGCACAAACACTCTTAAAAATATTATAATTAAATCCTTTAAGGCTAAGGTTAAAAAATACCGAAAGATTGTAAAAAAGGAGCACTGCTAACAGCCCTCGGGGTTAATTGTTTTGAATGAGTAATTGCGTATTTACATTCATCTGGCTCTCAAAAAATAGTTTCTAACGATTTTTATTAACATTCTTACTAATTTAAACATCAACTTGAAGTATTTATACTCTTAAATTCTTCTTTTATTTATGGTTAAGAGCGTCAAGCATTGGGGCTTTCAATTTACTTGTCGGAATCATGTTTCGTCTGTTCATAGACCTCGGATCGAAATACAAAAATTGCATCCAAATTAGCAAGATTCAAATCGCATTACTTTCCGGCATATTCTACTGGATGATTACTGTACCGTGCGAGCAAAAATTATTTGCATCAAAGAGGGCTTGGATTAAAAAACGTAGGGCTTGGTTTAGATCACAATGATGTGGGGAAGATATATCTAACCAAATCTAGGTTAAAATTTTGTCAAATTCATATTATGTCATGATTATTTGCCAAACTAATGAGTAATAAAATAAGTAGACAAATACAAATTTACTTTTGTTGTTTACAAAATTAACAAAGTAAGAATATACAGAAAGAAAAAGAAAAATAATTACATAATTTGCTGAAATTGGCCACCGCCATGCTCCCAAGCATAAATTCACACGTCTGTTCATATTTTCGAAAGTGTTGAACAGCATCACTGGAGAAATGTTACCACATTCTTGGACAATCCTTTTTTGTAATTGTTCTAAATTTGCAACTGGTGTTTTAAAAATAGTGTTCTTTAAATGAGGAAAAACGAAGTAATCCATAACCGTTAAACAAGGTGATCTAGGTGGGAATTCAATGTCTGATCGAAAACTGATCAATCTGTCGTCGAAAAAATTGCGTAAGTAGTTAATAGTTTCGGCGGCCGTATGGGCGGTTGCACCGCCCTGTTGAAAATATCCAAAACGTAGTTCGTCGTCAAGTAATTGCTCCACAAATGGATTCAACATATTGTCTCTATACCGCTGTGCTGTAACTGTGTCATGGAAAAAAATAGGACCAACAATTCTTCTACGGGAAACAGCTAACCAGACACCAATTTTTTGAGGGTGCAATGTGGACTCTACAAAAAATGGGGATTTTTACTACTCCACATGCGTGTATTCTGAGAATTCACATAACCGGAGAGGTGGAACCAGGCTTTATCCGAAAAAAATGTCAGGTCTAATAAATCATTTCTTTCCAATACACTTTGGGTAAACCATTAAGAGTAATTCTCGTGTGTTTCAAAATCTGCGGCTTGTATTTCTTGGAATACTTGCACTTTATAAGGAAATAAATTTAGCTGCTTCCTAAGAATAGTCCTGCATGTTCCATAAGATCTTTCTTCTTCTTGGGACAGGCGTCTTATACAATTTGTTGGCGTATTTTTCATTACTTCACGAACGTTTGCAACAAGTTCTTCTGTTCTTACAGATAGTTTTCCTGCTTCTGTGTTGTATAGAACCTGTTTTCCTAAACACAGCCACGGTTATTTTCAGGCAATGATAAAAATCCCCAGCAATAAATAAATGCGAATTCTTCCATACATGTTCTTATAAATGTTAAAGTTAATTTTTAATTCGTAATTAGGATTAATAATAACAACTATACCAAACAAGTAACACTGCATAATTATGCGTCTAGTTTTCTGATTAATGCATTTTAGCATTAATCTGTTGGAGGACTAATGAATGTCAACAGAATGGACATAATTAATATAAGATTATATTAAACCAGATCCAGATATGCAAATTTGCGGTTCTGATTCAGACCTGTTAACTTAAGTTTATGACAAATTATCTTTACACGTCAGATTAAATATACAGACTAATACAGAGTTCTAATGAAAAACACGGTCAGAGAAAATATTGTTAATACTTGTTATAAAAAGGTATGCAAGGTAGAGTGAATATAGAGCGTTTATATAAATTGTACACATCACAATTCTTTCATTTAAAGCTGTTTTTTGGCAGTAGTTTTTCAACAAAATGAATTTTTAAGATATGTTAAATCAACTACAATACTCTCAGAAAAGTGTACCCTGCTGAGTAAATATCCTAGTGGCCTTTTACTTTTAAAATCACTGCTTGGAATAGACCCGCAGAACCATTGAGAACACGGCAAGGAAACCTAGGGCCTCTGCCACGTTTTTCACCCATTTGTAAATTTGGAACAAATTTGATATTTTCCTTTTCAATTGGGTACCTAATAATATATTAACTATTCTTATAAGTTTAAATTCCTGCAAATAAATACCAGCTTTATCAGTAGGTCATAATAAAACACGAGTATGTAAATATGGTAAACATGGTGACCAGGAAAACCATAATATTCAGATTTGTTGGAATGGCGTCCTGCACAGAGTTCCTGCAATTATAATAACAAGCGCGCTAGATATGCCGATAAGACGGAACTCTGCATTACCTTCCATTGTTTCTATTATCACAAAAGCAGGGAATTTATGGGATTATGCGTCAGGATCTATGCAATATTCAATATTACTTCAAACGTATTTAACATCGATGTGGTTCTTTTTAGTAACAATAGTTTATTGTCTTCTTTAGAATATTTATTTGTTCCATTTGAGTTACGGACGTTTGGACTGCTTTCTTATTTATGTACAGGGGCATACCGTAACTACATAAATTTTTATTATTATCTATATCGGCAGTAATAGAAGGAAAATATGTGTCCTATTTTTGAAATATGCCAAGGATAGGCTTGCAATAATATCGAATTTCAGAGTTGTGTGAAAGCTTTTAACTACCCAATATAAGTTGTATTTGCCTATGAAATGCAAACAGTCTATGACAAAAATTTTATTATCCATAAACATTATATAACTACCATGTAAAAATATTTGAAATTTTGGTTATTGTCATTATGTTGGTAATACAAATACAGTACGCCAATTAATTATCGAATATTAAAAAAATGCACTTCCAAATAAATAAGCTGTTATTTCTTTAACTTAGAACCAATTTTAATAATTTTTATCTTAACTAATAGAAATAATATAATAATAAGATTCTAGTTTTCGCGCGGAGAAATTTGTATAGCCAAGAAGCAAACCAAAATGATAGTTGATTTTTTGATATTATGACGTCTTGTCATGATTTAGCTAACAAACTTACCTAAAAATACACCGATGTCAACGTCATAATTTGACAAGCCAAACTAACCTCAAATTATTTAGTTGAACTTCGTACCGCTGTCTTTAAGGCTCCACCTCTCGGAGACGCCCTTCCTGAATCCGTCAAAGTGCCTTTGTGAATAGGCTAGTATATTATGCTGTTCCAGTCACTTCTTTAAAATCGGCTATTTGTTATAACCACAACAAACATTAATGAAAACAATGACAGCTCCCAAGAAATACGAATCAGAATCGAACACGCCAGAAGAACATTTACAAGAATAAAGAGACTTTTCTGCTCCCGAGATCTAAACCTTGAATTAAAAATACGACTGATGAGATGCTATGTGCTGTCTGTATTATATTATGAGATGGAGTCGTGGACACTGAGGGTGACTGCTATGAGAAGGCTAGAGGCATTTGAGATGTGGATATACCGGAGAATACTGAGGATTTCATGGGTGGAGAGAGTACCCAACGTTGAAGTAATGAGGCGTATGCACAAAGAGAGAGAGAAGTAATTCCAACAATTAAGAGAAGAAAACTACTGTATATGGGACATATCATGAGGGGAGAAAAATATGTTGCAAATCATTATGCAGGGAAAAATCCAAGGAAAGAGATCTATAGGAAGGAGACGAAACTCATGGCTGAAGAATCTCAGGGAATGGTTTGGATGTAGTAACAATGAACTATTTAGAGCTGCGGTCTCAAAAATAAGAATCGCCCCGATGATTGCCAACCTTCGTAGCGGAGACGGCACCTAGAGAAGAAGAAGATGTGTTATAAAAACCCAAGATAAAGAAATGTCATATATGATTGTTAAATTGGCATGCATAAAAAATTATCTGAATAGGTATATTATTATTTTCGATGCATTCGATTTTTCCAACGCTTGTAGAAAAAAATGTAATCCAACTCATGCGGAAAGTCACTTTTCCGCATTTGTTAAAATAATAGATATATGAAGATAAATCTAATATACCCTTAACATTCTTCGTTGATTTTTATTTGAAGACATTTCTTCATTCACCGGAAACATCACATCGACCACTTACTGAGATGAAATCCGTACATTACTAGAGTGCACTATTCATATTCACACAAGACGTTTAAAAAATCTTATTATAAATTGCATTCATTCGGGCCCTCTTTTAACCTATAGCCACATATGATATATAAATTCTTAAAATGTTTTGCGATATTTCATTTAAGCGGAAATTATACAATGTGCATAGTTTTAAAGTGTAAGGTGGTGCACAACGATACCAAAAAGAAAAACGCTCTTAATTTAACTTAACCGCCACATTTTAAAAGTTTTAATGGTCCTAGTGTGAATATCAAGTGTGCTTGTCCACTATTGGAATCGTGGAAATGTTTGCGTTTGCTTTAATAATACCTTATTGCAGGTAAAAAAAGATTTTACCAAAGTATGTAGTAAATATTGTGTTGTAATTTAATAGTTCGTTAATTTACAAATATTGCTAGGGTAAGGAGTATACGACTAGGAGGAGGGTAGGTAATGACCTTTTGCCAACATTGTTTACACACCACTGCTTTTACAGTATGCCTTAGAAGTTTGGTCCACTTTTGTTCCGTCTTACTCCAGTATACTTAATACTTTAAACAGTTGAATATCTATGCGTCTCCTCTGTAATTTGTTAAATAAAGGCAAAACTGTATAACTGCAATTACCGCTATAAATCAACCGATCGATATTTTTACCGAAAGATGCATAATTTATTTGTCTGTATGAAGTATACTATATGCTATGCACTGCAATACCTTAAATTAATCATTTTAGAATTACTTGTATATAAACTGAGTAAGCAGAAATAAAAATTGTTACATGTATAAGGTACTCGCACTAAATAAGGTAACCTAAAGCTACAATTAAGTATGTTTTGCTTGATTTCTGATTAAAAGAGTTTAGTAATTCGCGTATAAATTGGTTATTATAAAAAAAATATCGCGTTATGCAATAAAATAACGTCACTGAGGTAAAATTCCTATATGTCTAGAATGGCCCTTAACATTTTATGCATTATGAGCAGGAGCCCCGTCCTGCTGCAGCCTCATATTCATTATGTACTCAAATGGTACCTCTTCTAACTGTTCTGCAAGTGTAACTTGAGGAAAATGTAAATAACGTTCTCTAGTTAACGTAACGTAAACCACACCAAACTTTATTTGGAAAAACGCGTTGATTTCCTTATTCATTAATCCAACAAGAATGATTAACGACCAATAGCGATAATTAAGGTGGAAAAAACATATTCACCTCACGTGAGTTCACATCCGATCACGCCAAAAATAAAATGCATGAATTTCAAGCAGAATCACATTATTATTATTATTTCACGTAAAGTCGTATCGACTGCTTACTACCAATACATCCTAAGTGTAAAAACTAAAAATGTTCAGGAGGGACAAAAAACTATTTAACTTTTATCTTAATAGATAATTTCACTTCTATAGAACTTCCGTTCTCCTATATACAATAGAATTTTGATTTACTCATTTTAACAAATAAATCAGCATGTTCGCATTAAAACTATTAGATTACAGGCCACAAGAGACGTAAATTACTACTTTATAACGGAAAAACAAAAAAAAACTACATAAAACAACAAGTAATCAAATGAAACCTACCAGCTGGTAACACAACACCGTTCACAACAAAATGGGAGATAGTAGGTATTGCTTACACTGTATGAGACTTGTGTAGTTTGGTCATATTTCCATTTGAAAACTGGCGCGAAAATATGAATTTTAGTAACTAGGAGGTATTTCTATTCCAAAGATTTAACAAAGATCTACCTATTGGTGTAACTAACTCATTTTTGACCAAAAGTGTAGATAGGAGGTATTGGTAGTAAACAGTCGATATCATTCATTTTATATAAAAACAAGCTGTAGGGTGCTTCGCTAATCATAATCAGAAACTGTGGAAACTAAATAATATGGAGAAAAAAAAAGTCATCTCCACAAATATATATAACGGTCGACATTTAAAGTTTAACTTTATTATACAATTTTAATATGTAGTTTATTTAGTCCTTATATTATTGTAAATTGGTTTGAACTCCAAGCCACCTACTCAATGTCTTCCTCATCAATTAAGAACTGCATGAACAATCTCACTTAAGTGTAAGTAATATTAAAATACAACGCCAACACATGTTGCATAGAATTTTTTCTTAATTTATTGTAGTATCCCTGAGGATGGAAATAAACATTTCCGAAAGCTTGGACCAACTTAAAAGAGTACTCTTTCATTTGCTGCTAAACCCAATATTTCCCTAGTTTCTTATAATAATATATATTATAAATAATATAATATATTTGTGGAGACGACTGTGTGTTTTTTCCCCATATCTCAACAGCTCCACTCTGAGATAATGGACTACTTTCGTAAAACTAAATAATAGTTCATCTTCAGAGTTTGAAGAAGATTTAGAAAGAGCGTGTGCAGTCGCGACGGAAAAACTTAAAACTAGGCAATGGATACATGACATTAATTGAAAAAGAAGGGAGAAAAGTGAATTTCAAATTTTATTCCAAGAGTTATTGCAAGGTGATATGAAGATCGTTTTAACATGTACTGTCGTTAAAAATTCCTCCATTTTTCTAAAGTCGCTTCACGAAATTGATGTTTAAACAGAAAATCTGAGCGTGTAAAGACCTGCAAAGTCATGTGCTTTCACGCGAACACACCGTATGACAATAGTGTGTCTCTTGTTAATCTGTACCTATGGAAAACAGGGTCTCATCAAATTTACAGCTCATTTGTCTTAACGTAAACTGACGTGACGTGATAGTAATGTGTTTCTGCCTTTTATGTCGGTTTACAATTCCATTACTATGAAAACGACTCTCAATAAAATGTTGAACACGATATTTTGTATTTTGGCCATACAATCCGGAAAATCTTCCTAAGAATTCCAGTCTTCAAATCCAGGGGCTCCAATCTATGGATTAATCTGTTTTTTTTTTTAAAGAAACGAAGTTGTTTTATAGAATTCTACATGAAGAGCTTATGAAAACACCAGTATTTTTTTTAATTATCATCAAACTGCTGTAAAACTTGGATTGTATTTTGATCATTTGTAGCAATTTTCCTTTTATCTCTTTTCAGACACAAACCATACAGAGCTGCAAAAGTTGTGTCATCAGGAATTCCACTATAAGGATAACGATGCCGATACGCTCATTGTGCGTCCTTAGCATTTGATCTGCTTTTTCGTAAATCATATAATCTACTTTTTCTTGGTAAGTCTATCGTAAAATACTATCAACTGAAATAAATAACGTCACCCAGTTACAAGTACGATGAATCCAATGTCATAATTATATAAAGAGGTGATTGACTCACCTTAGAAAGGTAAATTACTTATTTTTGCGAGACAGAGGTAGGTACCTATTAAAATTAATAGAAATTAGGTACTTAACAACGAGGGAAAGCAATAAAATTAGGGTAAATGACAAAAAGTCATAAATTCAACACTTTTAAATGTAAGTAAGTACCTACTTTCAAAGTCCCTGCAATCGATTTATGTTAATGTTATCTTTATGAATTGATCCTACCCAACGACGTCTTTTGCGACATCAAAACCTAAACATTGGTTTTCGAGATATTATAGTAGGTCCTATGAGTTTTAAATGAAAAACCCTGCATGAATGATGTATGTTAGGGCACCAAGTGACATCGAGTAGTAGATATATTGTTTTTCATCCAGATCCCTCGATTATTTTAGGGACTATGTAACAAAGTTAATTTGATAATAACATGTGAACTAACCAATTAGGAGTCAAGTAGAAATGTATATAAATGTTGTGGTAGTTCTGTTACTAGAACAATTTAAATTTATAATGGTAGTTTAACGCTTCCTAAAGTGAGAAAAATTAAGAACTATCTTCTGAAGCAATTAAAATAATAGTTCCACTGATATACAGTTAGTCAATAAAGCTATTATTGAAGCCATTATCAATATATTCTCATGCGCTGAGTTGCATAAAATTATTTATATCTAAATGACGGCTTAACGTATCTGAAGTTGCGCGTTTCTACCGTGGTCATTAACATACTGATGATACAAAGAAGCATTAGGTTTTAAGAGACCCTCACTAAACCAATAAAATTTTTAGATATGTTCTTCCAAACACGTAGAACCGTGCTTGCTGACACCTTGTATATCTGAAATATTTTTAACCCTATTAGTCAACGATTGTGTTTTACAAATGACCCCTCACATTATGGTAAATAGCTTTCGGCTATTTTTTCTGAATTTTTAGTATTTTGCAGATATTGACGCCCTGAGTAAAAGTAGCCCTGGCTGTAATGCAATCCCATGAGCAGTTTTTGAGGTATGGTCTTTAAAAGTTGGCAATTTCTTATTTGGATATTTTCTGCATTGCCCGGAGTTTTCAATTGTGTCTGAAAATTATTAACTTTTTTCTTTGTTGGAAAATTAGGATTCTAGGAATTTCTGTTTGGATCAACCAACATCATATATGCAGTGGTCAGAAGTCAAGGGTTTGGGCAAGGAACAGCACTGGGGAAAACGCAAATTCAAAAAAGCAGCTTTTATGAAGAATCCCTTGCGAGTGTGGCGAATCGTACATTGGAGAAAAAAAAAGATCCATTTCCGTACGAGTTTGAAAACATCTGAAACATACCCAAAGAGATGAAACTTTGAGATCACATATAGCGGAAGATGTTTGGATCAACCAACATCATATGCAGTCATCAGAAGCCAATGTTTTGGATAATGTACAGCACTGGCGAAATCGCAAATTCAAAGAAGCAGCTTTTATGAACCAAAAAACGTTTACTACATTTAGTAAACCAAGTATGGTTATCCCCAATATCTGGAACCCTCCCTTCTCCAAAACAAACAGCTCAAACTTTACACTTCAGTAAAAGCACTTAGGCATATGGATAGAATATAAGACTGATATATATATACTAACCGCAACGTTGTGTTAGTAAAAAAATAAATACAATGGAAGTCCGACAAAACAATTATTTCGATAATAATACTACATTGCCTAGAACGTTCAAACAAATATCTTTTTTTAATGTTTAACAAATTTTTATAATTAGTATGTCTTGGATTTTATTTTAAAAATTCAAAACGATATCCAAACCGTGTAAAAATTAACCCAGTGTTTTTTCAAAGGCATATCTTAGGTCGCATTTCGAGTATTTACGGTTTTTATCTCAAATCTTATCTCTGGCGTAATGTCATACGATACTTTCAAATCTTTTAAACACTATTCCATTGTCGGCGACTCTTTATAATATTTTTTTAATTCTTAAATCTCACTTTAATTTATCAAATACCTTTCTAGAATTAAATACCACCTTTAATCTGAGGAATTTATAAAATTTTCATCTTTCCTTAGGTCGCTTAATAAATATGTTGGCCGAAGCGATGTGTTTCATGACGGCCGTATTTTTTTAAAAATTATTTTATATTAAAAATATTTCAGAATGTTTTACTTAACATTCTTTGGAAATAATTCTTGATAAACTGGTCATAATAATTATGTTCCCAGTGGTGTGTAGCTGTATCGGCCCCCGCCCCTCCCCAATTGAAGGAGACACTTTACAAGAAAGCTAGGAAAAAAGTCAGCGTTCTATTACTTCTTCTATTTTTTCTTATGTGCTTAATTATTATTAAAAAACTATAATTAAACAAAGTGTTTTCACTTTGCACCTGCCTTGCATGGTTATTATCGTTTCAAACGCACTAACTATGTGATAATTCACATTGAAATACCCTAAAAGGTATAATAACCGTATATAATTAATAATCTTCTGGGTAATTTAAATTATTCATACAAGAGGAATTATTCATTTTTAAAAAAGCAATTTTATTGTGAAATATAATTTCTGTGTGATATTTTTTGTTAATCTAAGAAAATCAGTTTAACTGTGTTATTTCGGCGTTAACATACAGGGTGTACTAGCTTAAATAAACATGTTGTCAAATAAATAATTTTTTGAATTTAATTTTACGTTAAAGTACAAGAGTTTTAGGAAAAAAGCTACACACGAAAAAGTATTCTCATAATGGAAGATCCAATTAAAAACCATGCATGTGCAGAGAAAAAGTGGAAAAGGGTTGACAATTTGCTTGTATGAACAAAGCTAGAAAGTAACATTTTTTTTTTAAAAGCATTGTTTTAAAAAATTCTAGTACAAGTACAAGTTTCCAACGCAACCGCTAGAGAACACGATATAATTAAGAAATTTTAGACAAATTCATCACTTGGAACAAATAAACATGTATTCAACTTGAAGAAATAGTCTAAAACTACTATTACTACTACTCATAAACAAGGATGTCTACATGACATATAAAAAAACCTTTAAATCATCGTCTATGCCAATTTTAAATACTCTTTTCTCCTCACACTTAAGTTGCTGATCCACTAATTTGTGACTTTTCGTTACTCTTCATTTTATAATAAAAAACTTTTTACAACTTCTGCTATTCGAATTTTAAATATTCTTCTCTCATCACACTTACGTTACTGGTGAAACTAATATGTGACTTTTTAGTTACTCCTCATAAAACCTTTTACAACATCTACCATTCCAATTCCTCACACTTATGGTGCTGTCTCACTAATATAACACATAGCTTACTGCTATGATAGTTTTATAACTTAGTTTCTACCAATACTTCACGAATGGCCTCTCGTTAAGTCTATCATTAGGTTGGACGTTTCTTCAAATACTTGTTCTTTCCATCATCCTGTAGCTCCGTTTGGACTATTCGCACCTATTGTATTTCTTATATTCCTTATTCTATTCTCGTGATGATGAATGTATATACATTCAAAACATGTAGAGAATTTACCATTCAGTAAAACTTAAAACTTATTTCTGGAAATTCAGCTCTCTAATATACAATTAACAAAACACGTATTTCCTATTTATCAAATAGGTGAAAAAGGGGTATAAAAGTTTATACTATATAGCAATTGTCAACCGATTTCCATGTTTTCTCTGCGCATGCGTGGTTTTTAACTGTGATCATGTCATACGGTTTTTGCGCGAATGCCCTTTAGAGCTGTTGTGAATTTTGTAACGTTTGAATATAATCATCGAATAATAATCGAATGTATGCGGGGCTTGTTCGGTCCGGGAATATGCTCGGATACCGACCGTGTGTCTGCGGCCAGCCTAGAAGGCAACAGTCAGACAGACGGGTAACCCTTACAAAAGACGCTTTTTCAATATCGTTCGGACGCTCTTACAGCGTGCAGCGATGGAATTAGTTAAAATAGAGGTACTTATATTTGACGGGATTTTTCAGTTTTAGTAAGTAGTAGGGCTTGTAAAGCCCAAATATTGCCGGTTTTTTAATAAGTACTATTCAAAAAAAAATTTGTATTACATATACATTACATTACAATTGTCAAAAGCGTTAAAAAAATGTAAATTCTAATAGTAGATTAGTTTTATAACGATGTGTATGTTTCTTAGTGTGTACATTTTGTGCCAATTTTGGATTTTTGAGGTAGGTTTAATTTGTTGTTACTAGTCTACTGGGCAATGCAGCTGTGTTTACAAATTCACCAGTAGCGCCGTCATTCCTATAACCCTCTGTAGGTATACATGAGTGTGTATTTTTGACTTGGCCAAAAAAAGTTATACCTATAACCAACGTTAGATGAAATAATGCGATTATTTACTGGCATACATTCTGTTAATATATTGCAAACATAAAAAAACAAATAAAATACGGTAAATTAGACATTAAGTGGTTATCTACCAGATAATTACTACATATCGACGAAGCTACGGCAAACCTGAACAAATAAATAATATTTAAAACATACTTTTCCTTAAACAATAATGCAACGTAATCAAGAGGGTATTACAAGGTATGTGCAAAACGTCATAAACTGCAAATCTATTAAAACATCGCGTCGCCATTATGTGATTATATTCAATTAAATCCGAACTCGGTAAATTAATTCTGTTCTCCAGAGGGAAATTTACCGGTTTTTGCTAAAACAAACACCGTATTAATTAAAAGCACCTTATTCTTTACCGTTAGGTACAACCTAGTTAATACTATACACATTAGGTGGGATACAGATAAGAGCACTAGAGGGCTATTGCGGTAGAACGGTAAAAACAATCATATCATCGGAATGCCATACGATATATCAATTCAAATAAAATAACCTTTATATATACTTAAGAGGGCATCATCGCATTTACTTGCGACGTGCATTGATACCATTTACTCGAAACCCTCTAAACTTATCGAATTTATTTCAAGATATATTTGTTTATTTGGAAATATTAAAGTAATTTTTGTACATTTGACTCCTATATTAGTAACGATAGCTAAAGGTAAATATTTCAAAAATAGTTGCAGGTGTTCGGCTGTCACCAAACATTACGAGTTAAATTTAATTAAACAGGGATAAATTTGGTATCACAGGATAGCTAAAGGTTCAATCATTATCTTTCGGAGAAAATAATTTTTAAAGTTGGCCTGTTTATGCTAACACAAATTATAATATATTTTAAAAACGAAAGGATAATCGGAAAATTTGCTATATGAAAGTCATTGTTTATTTCAATATTTTTAATTTAAAGTAAATCGTGGTGCAGTTTCGGAGATTTTTACCTGAACGGAATACATTGCATACTTGACCTTATCGTAAATTTTTAATCACACTTACCAATGTTAATACACATAAGGTTTTACCCGTACACTATTCGTTATCGCAAGTCTTCCAAAGAATTGGGTTGGGTTGCATAAATTTTAGACTTTAAAATAAATGTCCTCACAAAAAAAAGTCCAGTGGCGTCAAATCAGGAGATTTTGCAGGCCATTCAATAGGACCTCTTCTTTCAATCCATTTCCTGAAAAATTTTCATCCAGAAACTGTCTAACAGGGAACGCATAATGCGGGGGTGCTCCGTTTTTTTTAGGGACCGTATTAGTGGGCCGTATTTTATAACTGGAAATTTAACAGGTAAAATTTACCTGAACCTGTTGGAAACTACTATTAACCCTGCTTTTAACGAATGCCATAGAAGAAAATGACCGTTATCAGCCAGAAAATATTTACTTTCAGCAAGACGGAGCACCCCCGCATTATGCGTTCCTTGTTAGACAGTTTTGAAATGAAAATTTTCCAGGAAAATGGATTGGAAGAAGAGGTCCTATTGAATGGCCTACAAGATCTTCTGATTTGACGCAACTGGACTTTTTTTGTGGGGACATTTAAAGTCTAAAATTAATGCAATCCAACCCAATTCTTTGGAAGACTTGCGACAACGAATAGTGTACGAGTGCCGACAAATAACTCCCGCAATGCTCCATAATGTTCGCGAACATTTTGAACAGTGTGTTTACAATTGCATGGAGGTTGGAGGTGGACATTTTCAACATTTACTTGATTGATACAAGCGGTAATAAATTTTATTACTTTTAAATTTTCTTTTCTTTTTAACCCTATTTCTCAGAAACTATTCACTCGATTTAAATGAGCAAGGTCGCGCGTTTGGAAGGCAATTCAATTCTCTTTAAAATACCGTAATTGTAATTAAGACTAGAACTAGAAAATACCGTATCACTCGACCCCCCTTTCCATTTAAGATTTTAAGGGTGGAAGTCACCCCGTCGTAGGGATTCCAGCAGGGGGGGAGCGGGGCAGTGAAAACAGCAAAAAAATATGTCCCCCTGAGAACTAAGGTTCCCGTGTTCGAGCGAATTTTGATTTATTTATTAACAAGAAAATAAACCTGGGTGGAAAGTTTTCGGTGCGCCACCCTGTATAATAATGGCTTAATGGCTATGTGCTATTTATTAACCATTGCATGCAGGTTAAGTTTAATATTTTTATACCTCGTGGTAACTGTCTATCAGTAATTAAAACGTCATATATGTACACAAAATAAATAAATAAATTCCCCAGTGTGCAATAAATAAGGCAAAATGTACTACTTAATTCATTAGAACTGTAGGAATAATAGCATAATTAAAATAATTACAGACCTCGATGATTTTATATAGCCAAATAGATTTTAAGGTGATACAGATATTAGGGAGCTGTTGCTAAATATGGACATGGCGCAAGTTGCCATAAATGTCATATCAGTGGAGTAATAAAAGGACGGCCCGAGAAACCAGTTTATTTCAGATTCTGAATCTTTAACAAAAAAAGTATATTGTGAAAAAAAAAGAACACAAAGTCTGGGCCTTAGATTAAAACTATTTTTATGTGTTTATTTAATTTGGTAACGTGTTTCGCCCTTAACTAGCATCATCAGACTTAAGCAAGTAAAATAAATAGTAACTAAAAAAGGTTGATTTACTTATGCTCTGTAGAGCAAATTTACTATTAAATTTGTTCCTTTTAAAAAACCTTAGAGTTAACGTGTATATATTGTTTGGGTTTGGGAAATTGGGTAGTACCGCCCTATTAGCAATTCACCTCTAATTGAAATATCCATCAATGTTTTTGGTTTATTTTAAAGAGATTTAAATGCATATATAAAATACTTCCGCAATCAAGAAATTATACTAGGCCGTCCATTATAATGTAGAGATTTCATTATTGTGATATCGTGCCTCTAACTCTTATACGATTCCCGATATTTCAATAGCCTTTGCAATTTGGAAATTGAGAACTTATTTGGTTATACTGAATTTTTTTATGACGCCATATTGCGAGAACAAGAAATTACGAGACTCTCGCGAGACGAGAAAACATCTTGCGAGATGTTAACGAGGCGAGATTTGGAAAAAATATTTTCTCGATTTGCGAGACAAGACGAGTTTTTTAAAAAGTGCGCGATTTCTCGTCTCGTCGAACACTAGTTTTTATAATTCGCAAAATGCCAGAAACCCCGTTTATGAAATAGTTACCATTTTTTAGGAACTTTAACAAAACAAGAATAATATAGGTATCGATTAAATGTTCCTGCATAATTTTCCTATATAAGCAACCCCTTTTTATTTATTACTATTACACTGAGAGAAATGCATTATAACCCTTATGAGCATGAACATCATAAGAATATTTAATACTATTTGGGGCAGCAATACGTGCTAATAGCATATATACACCAGATATAGTTAAGACCAGTGCATAAGAGTAAATAGCTATGTTATATTGTTTATATGACATGATTTGTAACCCTAAAGGTTTGTTCCATAGCGAATACAAAACGTGCTTATACACATTATACATTAGTTGAAAATGAGTATAATCCAGTTTTATAATGGGTATAAAACTGTTTAGTTGCTAATACAAAACAGTTTATGTCAACTAAACAGTTTTATACCTATTATAAAATTGTTTAGTGCTAATGCAAAACGGTTTTATACTATTTTTTGGTTTTAAAAATTTTGCCCTCTAGGGGTAGTATATATTTGAAAGGATTAAAAAAAAATAGGTAAACATTACAAAGGTCTTTATTAAACTTGAACAAAAACAACACAAGGCCATTTCTCCTTAACGCTTACAAATACTAAGGTACAACAAAAAATCTGAAATCATAAATACAGCTTTTAGGTTACCAAAAATACTAAAATTATTTACACTTTATTATGTCGCTTACAAATTGCTAAATACAGACGTTACAAAACTAAGACCCAAACCAAATAATATAAGTGAGTTAGGATTATTATTATGAGCTAGTTTATCTCAAAATTCACAAAAATTAACTAAGGCATACGTATGGAATTATTCCGTTTAGTCCAATTTTATTTTAGTTGTATTCATATTATATATTTTGCAAAGAAAAATAAAATAATATAGCTACTGATTTGGAATTGTAGGATTAGAATTGTAAGTTATTATAATTGGTAATCTAAATTATTTTATTGTTTACGGCATTTTATTATAAAAAATAGTAAAAATGAATCGACAGTTATAGATTTTTCAAATCATTAAAACTCAGTTATTTGAGACTTAAAAATGCATATATATAAACATTTAGGTTAACAATTTTACAAAATGAAAAGTTATTTTGATTAATCGTTATAAACTATTATATTTATAAAACTGGCAATCTAATTTTCTATTTATCAGTCATCAGTCATATTATACGAAAGCAATGCCAAAGCTAATGTTTGTGAATTACCACACATACGTAATAATAGGTACTTACCCCCTTAAAATGGGTTGGGTTTGAGTTTTGCAAACTATAACATGATTATGTACAGTTGAATATGTTATTCATATTTTATTATTTTATACAATACATACAGAAAAAGTTCAGCCACTAAACACACAATCCGCGAAACCCGGGGAACAAAGCAAATGGCCACCATGTCCCGTGTAAATGTTTAAAGTTTCCCCCACTCATCGCGAAATAGAAGTGTGTTGCATACCCGTTAATAAATGTTTAATATGAACCACTATTTTAAATAATACCCCAAATAAAGCGTTTTCTCGTTGGTATAATCCTAAAAACAATTTTTTATTTCCAATAAGAATATTTTACTGAAACACATTCTTACAATAATTGGCTTATAATAGTATTATTCTGTCTTATTGTACGTATTAATAACGAGTTAGCAATTCTATATGTTGTTTGTTAGTTAATTTTTTTGTTGTAGTTAAAGATTGTTTAATAGTAATTATTAAAAATGTTGCTACTGATATAAGATAATTCTTAACAATTCTGTTTAATTAGTCGATTTCCCTCTGTGTATTGTCTACATGACTGCAAACATAATAATATGTCTCTACCTGTTCTATCTCTAAAAAATAATAATGATTAGTATAAAATATAATAAAGCGTATTGTTATTGCGGTAAAAATATATTTTCTGTTTCTTACCTACTTATCCTGCAGTACCAATGTCAAAAAGATATAAATTCTCCAACCTTATGGCTATGAATCAAAATGCCGTGCCAAAGACAAAGCCAATCGAAGAAATAGAGACGGTGATGAATTTTCGCAAGTTTATTACAGTCCGTAAAATAAACTACAGCATTAGAGACCCTCTTTCAATACCGAAAAATAAAGTCTTTTAAACCTCAAGGATCGCATTTGGCTTCCTTCCAACAAGCCATAAAGGTTATTTTAGCAGTTATAAATTTTCTCCTCTATTTCTCTCCCCTCTGCGACAAAACATCCTCTATAGGCTGGAATTTCTAGGCGAGGCAATTTAAATTTATTTAGGAATAACTCTTAGTAAGATTCCTAAAAATTAAATAATGCTGTAATACGTACCTCAATGAAACCAGGAGTAATACTTATAATAAATATCAAGTGTTACTAAACGTTATAATTTTTATAAGTTTCAACATATCTTACAGTATTCACGAACAACTTTTTCCTGTGGGTCACATTAAAACTGTTATTGATAGCGGGTATGCTATTGAATCTCTCCGTACTAACTTAATAATGCAACAAGGCGACATCTAGACTGATATGGGAATGCCAAGAAGAACTTGTGTCAAAACTAACAAAGTAATACTACATTTGGTGCCAGGATATGAAGGTATTGCAGGAAATGAAAAGGCCGACGAACTTGCGCAAAAAAGGGTTGGAAAACACATTTGTAGGTCCAGAGCCGGCACTTGGTGTCCCAACGATGGACAATGCTCACAAAATCTACTGAAAAAATAGACAGTGATTGAACCATAACAAATCTTTCATCGGGGACCCTGACCGAACACTAGCGAGGTAGCTACTTCTGATTAGCAGAAACCAGCTGAGAACCATCACAGGAATTCTGGACATGTGGCTGTCAAGAAACACCTGCATCGTATATAACTGTACAACAGAGATCTGGAGACACGATGGGGAAACTCTACAGCACATAATCTGCTAATGCGAGGATCAAAAATGGCATCAAATACTCTGGCAACCAAGACTACACCCAGAGGATATACCGACACTCTACCCAGTTGACCTACACAAACTATAATATAGTGCAAGGAACTGGAATTAATGAGTAGATGTAAAACTAAAAAGGGTAAACACAATGGGCCAATCCTGGCCGACGTGTATCGGGCAAATGGAGGGACCCTCGGAAAAAAACATTAACTTAATAATGTAAGAACTGAATTTTATTACCCTTTAGGATACTTGGTAGTAAAAGGAGGACTGTTTATTAAGCATCTGATTAAAAAATATTAAGTTTCCATTTAAATTAGGTGTTGTTTTTCCACTTGTCTCCAAATGTGGCAATTAATAAAGTTCTCATAATTTCGTTTTGAGTACTTGGGATTAAGAAATTAGTACAATCATTATTTTTCTTGAATACTGTAAATCATGTTGAAACTAATAAAAAGTGAAACGTCTATCGTAACATTTGATATTTTCATAATGACTATTACTGGTGGTTTCATTGAGGGATGTATCAGAACCTTATTGAATTTTGTACGAATTTTACAGTTTTCTCTAAATAACTTAACTTAATTGGCTTAATAAAAAATAATAAAATTTGGTGGGCTACTCCACCATACCTGGACCTTCAAAAAAGCCTTATACAATTTTGATGTAAAGTCAATAAGGGAGGCAATATTTGAGGTTAGCAAAATTTACGTGGGATTTCTCATGGTCAGTCTGGCGGTGCAACGCCCGGTATATACCTATAATAAAGTATTTTAATAAATTGATTGTACCTGTAATAAATATGCATCCGCAAAACTCCCTATATTAACGGTTCAAAGGTCATCGGAAATAAATAACGTTCCGCTATTGCCCGATAAATAAACACGTAGGGCCGCGGGCAGTTTATTTTATGAGAACACTCCTTTTCTGTGTTATAAAACACACTTATTGTGAAATTGGCTTCAAAAAGTTGATCCTGGAGACATAAGCTTCGTTCGTACATACAAGCAATTGTGAACCGATTTCCAATTTTTCTCTGCGCATGCGTAGTTTTAGTTGGTTGCGTACTGTTGGGATTTTTTTTTGCGTTTACGTTACAATTTGGCTTTTGCGAATGCCGGATTTTTTGCAAATAGTCGGTGACGATTACACATGTGTACCTTGTTTCTATGCCGCTAAAAAAACGTCTGTTCTCTCGTGATCGCTTATCTTTATAAAAATATTTAACTTGAGCAGACAACTCAAAGTATAAAATTTTTTGGCATTTTAACCTCTAGAAAATTCACAAGAACGTTTGTTATTTTCCCGAACTACACTTAAACAAGCATCCTTATTAAAGGCATGCTGAAAAGAAGTTGTCGAGTGCAGTGACGTATTGTAGGGGGGTAGAAATATAATTTTAACATAAAGATAACACGTACTAATCGAAAAAACTTGCAAATTGCCCATTGCTTTGCGAACAACTTAAATTGGTTCTTTTGACTACACATTGCAACAATACTTTTTATAATTTAAATTTATCAAGGGTAAATTTTAATTCTTATTACAGACATCTTTACTCCTTAGACGATGCTTATCTTGTAAGATAGTTGTCTACCTTAATGCTCAAAACGATCTGCATAAATAACCCTTAAAATCAATTACAAAATTGAACTAAGGACATCTTCAACACAAAATCAAATTTGAATACCACCTTCTCGTAATCCAATATACTCTTTCTTCCTTACAAAATATCCTGTATCATTACATGAATTATTACATTACCACGATGCCAAGAAATGTTTGTTTTCCGCAAAACCACGTTTAGGCTACGCCACTGTTCGAAGGAAAAAGTGGGCAATATAACCGAAAACGCGTTGCTTTGGTGCCGCAGCCTGAGCCACTTTTTCCTTGCATTTTTCGGAAGCGAGTTTTTCTCGGGTCCGGTTGTTATTTCGATTCGCGCAATGGGCAGTCGGAGAATATTCGCTACAAATCAATTTCGGGGGACAATTTTTGTCTCTTTTCTCAAGGTCAATGGACTCAAGGAAATGTTTTGGGGCGAGAATACATACACATATAGCTTTGTGGTTTTGATCCATTATTTTAAGAAAGTTACTTATTTTTCTATAATTCTAATCATTAAAACACTGCGTAGAGTAAACTTTTTCTAAAAACGAAGAGTTTCGACAGTTGACACCATAGACAATTTACCTTTAGATACGTACAGTTTATCTGCTGCGCAAACAAAAGTTACGTTTTATGGGTGGAAAAATACGTCCGAGCGCATGACTCGCCGGTCAGCTGCCTTCCCTCTCGGCACCTTCGGGCATGCGCACAAACCCGGCCGTGTTATCGGCCTGTTCTACTTTAGCGACATGCTCAAAATACACTGCAGAACCGGCTCGGCCGCCATTTTTGTTGTTGTGTTTTAAGGTTTCTCTGTGGATTCCTTGTAGTTTTCTTATCCATTGTGGATTGTGGGTGCATGTTTAATATTTACGGATTTCTAGTTTTTGTGTAGTTTAGTGAATTGTGCCTGATTGTGAGAAAATTAATTCTGTTAAAGTTGCTGGTTGGTTAAAATTTGTATACCCGACATTAAGCTTTTAATAAAGCCAGTATTCCACGGGTCAAGTTCTCGGGCAAACACTTTTTAAATTCTTGAACAAGAAATTTTGCTTAAAATGTTTTACATGTACCGAAGTTTTTGCCAAACTTTAAGTTATATACCAACTAATATTTGACTTGGTGTTTTGCTGGTTTTGTTTGTTTTTATATTCGATTTTATAAGACTAGTTTAATTCACTTGTTTTTGTTCTCTTCGCGTCTTTATCTATAACAGTATTGAATGTGCTAGTTCTCGGATCTCGTGCAACTTCATGAATAAAAGTTGGGGACTGGGCCGTCTTGGCTACACTGGTTATAGCTGGTGAACTCTTATTTGATGCATTAAATTATAAAATTTAGGATTATCGACACCCCGTAGACGGGTTGTAAATTATATGATTATTGCATCCCTCGTAGTAAGATAAACATACATGAAATACGCAATTATCTACGGGTTTTCTTTACCTTTCATTTTCCTGTCATTACTCTTTATAGATTATAATTTATCCAACAATTTTAATAATCAAATCACTCTATTCTAAGAAGCTCGCAGCCATTGTGGACGTAATTTGTTTAGCAAATAGTACAAAAAGCCTCCTTATTACGTTATACAAAAATATTAAATGATGACTTGGCTTGTTTATGTATGCAAAAGGCTTTTACCTTAATTATAATTAATTATTGTCTCGTTTAACAACTTTTTTTTAATTATTAAAACTGGCTAAAACCAAAAGGATTTATTTTTATTTGTTTCTTAAGAAATTGTAGCCGTTTTACCGGACCAACATAAATGCTTTCTGTGCGCTGGTAGTTGTCGCCTTAACCCCTTGAGCGACTACAGTCTGCAATGCTACAGATGCGAGGTACTCGATAGATGCAATTTTTGTGTTTTCATTACTGCGAAGTTTTACTTTTGTAAGAAAGCTTGTAAGCGTATTTTCGGATTTAAAAGCTCTATTGATGTTATAGTTTTTGATTATCCTTCTAATCTTTTCAGAAATCCCCTTAACATAGGGTATTGTAAGAAATCCTAGCTTCGTTCGTTTCTGTACTAGTTTTGACTTCGCGATTGCGCGGACGAGTTAAGGAACGTCTGAAACATACCCAAAGAGGTGAAACTTTGAGATCCGGTATAGCGGAACATGTTTGATTGATCAGAAGCCAAGGTTTTGGACAAGAAACAGCACTGGAAAAGAGACAAAGCAAATTCAAAGAAGCAGCTTTTATGAACCAAAACACTCGTATATTTAGTAAATCAAATATAGATATATATCTCCACCATCTAGAAGTCTGGAAGTAGAAAACAAACAACTCAAACTTCACGCTCCAGTAAGCACGTAGACGAAGTCATTGAGCTTCATTGCACATGGATAGTATTTAAGACAGTAGCCCTGGAATTATAATTTAGTTTGCTATGGCAAGAATAATCCTGTTACGCGTATGTTGAATAGGGCTTAATCAACTTAATGACAATATTACTATTGTTGTTTGACCAAGAAAGCTGAAAATTGTCATTCACGCAGCAATGTGTCGAGAATTCGGTTTTTTTTTTATACATCAAAGCTATCGTGTCAGATATAAAATAAAAGAAATACTATGGACGTAGAGTGTTTTGTTGGTTATTTTCTTGTCCATTTACGGTTTTATTTCTTAATACCAGATTAAGACGGCCTATCTTATTTTGTACACATCAATTAAAATCACAAAATTAATATTTTTATTGCGGTGTCAGTTGGAAATGGTTTGCTGCTCTCTTTAGATATCGATCGGATCGGATGAGAAGAACTTTTTGCCAAAGACCGGAGAGAGATCAATCACTTTCAGATCACCGACAGAGATTAAGTTATGCAAGCAGATATTGAAAGTTCGCTTTTCTAATGGTTTTGACGGTTTCATCTGTATTATTAGTTTTTTTTCTTGTAAAGTAGGCTAGTTTTTAATGTTTAGACAATAATAATATATAAAAATATATTATATAAAAAAGAACAATATCTTAAAATAAAACCGTTCAACTAAGCAAGACATGTAAAAATATTGCTGGAAGAAAGTTTATTGTTGATTTTGATAAACAACTTATCTACGGTGAATGAAGGGCCGTCGCCAGAAGGGGGGTGGGGGTGGGGAGGAGGGGCAGGCAGAACGGCGCCATCTCTGGAAAAGATATCGCCCTTTATGACAGATAGAAAATGATTCACCCTCCCAAAATATTTTAAAAATTGGAAAATTAAAAATTCTTTTAGTAGTAGTAGTAGTAGTAGTAGTAGTAGTAGTAGTAACATGTTTTATTTAGCAAAAAGCTACGATTAAATATTTTTTAATACATTTTTTAACACATTTTTATAGATTTATTTTTAAAATTTAAAACGCAACCTTCTTTTAACAAAAACAGACAGAAAAGTTAAACATTTTGCAAATTGTATCAAATTTTACGTATCATTTTGTTTTTTAATTAAATGTAATTTTAAAGTTTTTTTAAACAGTTTTAATGATTTTTGAGATTTAATAGAATTTTCCAAATTATTATATTCTATCAAACCTTTATAAAAATAGATTTATAAGCTAATGTTTTAGGCACTCTATCCACATAAACATTTTGATTAGTTCTTGTTTTATAATTATGATCATAATTAAAAGAACAAACATTTTTTAAACAATCAGGCAATAAATAATTTTTAATTTTATGTATAAAGATATATACTAAATAAAAAATTAAATTTCTTACATTCAACCAATCTAAATTTTTTAACATAAAATTAATTTTTGTATATTTGTCACAATTTAAAATAATCCGCATTGCCTTATTTTGTAAAATTTGTAATTTATCAAATATTTCCTCACTAGCACAATATAAAATGGAAGAACAATAAAGAAAATGTGGTAATATTATAATAGTATTAAATACGTATTTTTTATAAAACAAACTTAAATTAGAACTGATTCTTTTAAAATAACCTACTTTTCCGACAATCTTCGATATAATACTTTCAAAATAATTAAAAAATTTTAATTTTGAATCAATGATTATCCCTAAATATTTAAAACTGTTCACTAATTCCAATTTTTCACCATCAATTACAACATTTATATTTTGACAATTTAAATTATAACCCATAACCATATTTAGTTTTTGAAATATTTAATTTTAATTTATTTACTTTTAGCCAATTTAATAATATATTTATTTCAGAATTTAGAGTATTTAAACCATCAAAAATATTCAAAACATTAATGTAAATTAAGGTGTCATCAGCAAATATTTGTAACTTATACATTTTTAAAACTAAAGGCATATCGTTGATGTAAAAAAAATAATATTGGACCCAGCATACTTCCTTGAGGAACTCCTATGTTATTTATTTTTTTATTTGAATATGTTTTTGATATTTTTGTTTTTTGTGGCCTGTTACTTAAATAATTTTTAAACCAACATTTTTGTATAATAACCACTTACAAACGAAGTTAATTGTTGCAATTTTTTTGTTACGCACGTTATATCCAATAAATTACAAATTTGGCCTTTTACTAAATGAAGTAAAATATTACCATGAGGTCCCTCTAGAACCCAACGGTACCCAACCAACCAACTTGACACCAAACGCGCAAAACGAACGTTTAAACTGAAAGAACTGCACCGCCGTTACTCATAAATCAATCTATACCCATCGATCACCCGTGGGTTTCTGGAACCCAACGGAGGCGCGACGGCAACCCGCCATGCCACGAACCATTGATTTTTAACATTTCATGAATACATAGGAACAGTTCCGGCATATCGGTGGTACGGGATATGTTGGAACCTATGACCTGGTACTCTTAAATTATCAGGAGATGTCATGTAAATTATGTTGTGTAACTTTAGAGATAGCGGTGATGTTGGAATAAATTATGGAATTTTTCGCTTATAATATTCAGCACTGCTATCCTGAATTAAAACTTATTGATAATACACCAGTGGCGGCTCGTGCAGTAGGGCTACAGTGACATGGCCCTTCCTACCGACCTACCTACCCATACATTAAACTATTTTATTCATACTCGTAATTATTATTTTGTCTCCCAATGCATAATTCTTTCTGTGAATAATATAAAATTTAAGACATTGATGCCTAACGGCTAAATGTGCAAATACTCCTTGGTGCCGCGAAAACTCCCTGGCGTTTCGCCGTGCCAAACAAATTTCATACACCTATGCTAGTAGGTTTACTGGCCAGGCTGTCGCATCAAATACAGAGAGAGATAATTATATAAATATGTCTCCCTCTCTTACTGCCTCATAGGGATTTTTTGCCTGGCGAGATCCTTAAATTAGGCTGCGATTGGTGTATTTTCACGTGCTTCTTTGGATAAAATGCGGGTGAAAGAACTGGATCGTCCCTTGCCCGATTTGTTAATAACAAACGATCAAAATGGGCAAAAATTAGGGATTCAAAAAAGGAATGTTTATTCTATCTATACTGTTCTTTGGAATATCGAAAAATACATTTGTTATGGGAGCCAATCAAGCGGTGCGCTTGCGCATATTTCGCGTTCAATGCTGCGTTGCCATAATAAAATTTACGCTCGCGGCGTAGTACAAAGCCGCCAAAATGCCATTTGTTTTTAAATACCAACAACTGGATTAGTTCTTAATGAGCGCAAGCCTGGGGAACCTTGTACAGTATTTAAAATGGATAAATTAATAATATTAAATTTATAACAGCAAACGCTGATAAATGAAATGTTTGTTATTGGAAAAAGGAGAGTCAATTAACGTAAACTGGTTTATTCTACTCACCGTTTAACTTGAATAATAGACACCAAGAATCCAAGAAAATTAAGTCTCTGAAACCTGACGCGTGAGCTTGCTATGGCCCACTACTAAACTTAGAACCTTTAGGAAGAAACCAGCATCAGCTGTTAATATCACATATAAGTGTCAACTGGGGCACCTTTTTTAATTTAACATATTTTCCTTTTGGATTTCCCTTCTTCCAGGAATGGACAATTTTTTTTCTTTTCCCTGTTATCGAATTTCTTTCAATCAAAAGATTCACCCTGTATAGACAAGACACCAACGAAATAAGCTATAAAACAAAGTAAGTAAAGAAAGTTTAAAATACCGACCTGACACCGATTTGAACCTATCACGATCGTGGAAAATATATTGCACGAAATTCACCTAAAATAGGTGAAAACCAAAATGGCAAAATACTATGTATATCTAGAGAAATTAGGACTGGGGGACATGTATTTACACAAATTTCGTGATCAAATGACATTTAATGACAAATGGAATATAGAGGTTTCACACAGAAAGTTATTACACTTAAAGTACAGTTCCGTTTATAAAAAAAACAGTCTTCAAATTAGTATTTGTATTATTTAAGCTTTATAGAATAGGCTTATGTTTTCCCACCATGCATTTTAAAAAATATATGCCAAAAATAAAAAAGAACGACTTACATCATGATAAATTAGGCGTATGGTTTTTTAATGAACCAATCTGTACCTAGTTCGTAGGTCATGGCATTCCCAATTTTAAAGGCACTAAATAATTTGAAGTTACTTTTGCTTGTCTAAACATGACAAGACGTTGACATTCGTTTTTTATTAATTTAATATTTTGAGGTTATCTTCATGAAAGGACGTTGACATCGGTGTATTATGAAGTTAGTTTTGATTGTGAAATCATGACAAGGCGTCAAAATATCGAAAAAAGAAACTGTCTTTTTGGTTTGCTTTTCGGCCATACAGTTGGTTTGTATGTTTACTAACCTGGTAGTTGAAGGCTATGACCTACAAACCCAAGTCGTCCACGGGGTAGACGTCAAAATTTCACTTGTTTTTTTTAATAAACAGACCAGTGTTCTATATCACTCACTTCTGCTTAAATCCCGAAGCCGCTACTATTGAGCATCGTAATGCTTTGAAGACGAAACATAATTATTTTTGAAATCTCCTTTTTTGCAAAAAAGGATCGTTCATCCGACGTTGAAACCATACTTTTGCTAAAGCAGTATAATATATATATATATTTTTTTAAATTCTATTTTCAAATAAAATCATAAATAATGTTCCAAATAGGGTAACAATCTTTTTATTGTAATAAATCATAACATTCGCCTCGGGCCAACAAATGGAATATTTAACTTTTACAACCATGTGGTGGACTACTTTGCTCATAACATTAACAATATCCTTACATAACGAATTAACACCTGTTAATTTACCATAAATAATATGAGCTTATGAATTTTCCTGCTAAAATTAAAAACAAAACGGAAAGGTATTTTTCAACGACTAAGTTGAGCGTTTCTTTTAAAATTCTAGCTCAGCTCGGCAAAGATTACACGAAGTTGTTCGCGAAGCGTTCCTTGAACAACTTAGCTAAGCAAATATTTTTATAGCAGAAGGAAAGTACATATTGATTAATAAAAATACGGTTTTTCGTAAAATTACATACATTCAGGGATTGTGGCGTCAAATAACTACACTGAGAAAAAGCCTTTTATTCCTTATCAGAATTCCCATACTCTTTATTACAACTACTGTTTAATCCTATATGGGACAGCAACGCGCTTTCCTACCGTAAGACAACGAAAATTGCTAGACTGTTGTGTAGTGATAATATCACGGTAATTTAGCCAATAGGAAATAGGAGTTGTTGCTACCATAGAATGGTTCATAGCCATTATTGCTCCGAACACTAAGAGTAATTATCAAGTTCTATTGTGGGTGTAATATTTTTTTTTTTTTTTTTTTTTTTTTTTTTATGATCGAGCACAAGCACTATAGGAAAATCCTTTAAGGCGCTCTGGGAGCGGTGCGTGTGCGAAGAAAGCGATTCACGTTTTTCTTGAATCGTTGGAGGTTATATTCGGTTGGAAACACGGTCTCAGAAAGGCCGTTCCACAAAGATGACGTCCTCCAAATGAAAGAGTTCTGAAACAATGATGTTCGGGGTGTACTAAGTTGAACCACATAGGGATGGGCGGCAGTGGTTCCTCGTGTGTTTCTGCTATGCATTACTCTAGGTGGAATCAAGCGGGCAATATCTGTCGAACACTTGCCATGAAAATATCTGTAGAAGAGAGTCAAATCACCAACCTGTCTTCGATGTTCTAAGCTGTCGAGGTTCTTAGTCAGCTCGTGGTCGCCGATTAGACGAACGGCTCTCCTTTGGATGGAATCCAACAACCGAAGGGTATGCTTCGGTGCAGAACTCCAGATATGAGAGCAGTATTCCAGTGATGGTCGAATCTGGGCTTTATAGAGTGTCAAAAGTTGTTGAGGTGTATACAACTTTTTGATAGGTTGACACCCAGCAAATTAATAGACGAAGTCAGTGGAATTGCGTGTCCTGCCATAACGATATCGGGTTCTGCAATGTTGACCTTCTTAGAGAAAACTGCAGCCTGGGTTTTTTGAGCGTTAAATTCGACTTGGTTACTGTCACCCCAAGACAAAATTTCTTCCAGGTCTTTATTGAGGCGTGATACCTTATGTTGTCTGCGAAGATGTGCGTCAGTAGCCGATGTTTGAGGTTTCAAAGTAAAAGATGAGATAAGTGTGCTGTCGTCAGCAAAGCAATATAATGGATTTTCTGTTTTCGCTAGAAGGTCGTTAATGTACAGTAAGAAGAGAGTGGGAGATAATATGGACCCTTGAGGAACACCAGCATTGATGGTGAAGGTGTCTGAGAGAAACCCGTCAATCGCCACTTGCAGAGAGCGGTCCTTGAGGAAGCTAGACAACCATGAACAAAATCGACCGGGCATACCAATATGGTTTTATATACTGCATTAACTCCGACTGGCAGTTGTAATGAAACTTAACATTAATCACAATAATATTTGCTTCCTACGGTTAATAAAGCATATACTTACCACTATAAATCTGTACTGTAGTTCTCAAAAATTTAAATAGCTTCTAGTGTGATATTGTTCTTGTTGTAACATTGCATATGATTATCTCTTATGCAACATGGTTTACAAAGATGGTAAAATGCGTCCATAGATTATAAAGTCAATTACTAATGACGGGTTGTGCGAAATAAGAATTTTCTATTGCTTTATCTGACATGCAAAGTTTAAAAAACCTTAATACAAAGTAAAAATTAATTCATTGAAACAGGTATTATTGGTCCGATCAATAAAACTCAAATTCAGACAGGACAGCTAGAAGACTACGAACAACAATGTGATATGCGCAATAAATACGTTAAAACTAATACTACGACGTGCGGCGATTGACGATCGCTACGAACCCCCACCAACGTCGTGGATTATAGGTTCTAACGAATACAATTTGTTTTTGGGGACGCTGTTCTGCTTTTTTAATTGTAGAGAAAGCTCTTTACTGGGAACAAAATGCGTCGCATTGAGAAGATACAATTGATTTCTTAACCAAACTGCTGTAATAAAAGTAGTTCATTATTCAACAAGACTGTGCTGCTAAAGGAACTGATTACTACCAATAAAAACACTGTTTTAGCAAATCTGGAATGGATATAACACTAAAGCGGGTTTGATACACTAGCAAATTATTTAATATGGGTAGTGATGTAAAATTCTCGGTAATAATCTTTTGGAGAATATTCTCGAGAATATTCTCAAGAATATTCTCAAGTTAGAGAATTTTCTGAGAATGGTAAGAAAACCGTTAGAAATAGCAATAAAAAGAAATTAAAAATTACCTATTCTGCTTATTTTCGGCAAATGTCAAACGGCGTTAATCAAACAAAACGTAAAGAAATAAAATTTTTATTTAAAAAACATAACATACCTTCCCAAGAATAACTAAAAACAAAACAAAAAAACAGTCAAATAAAGAAAGATCACAATTAACTATTAAAAACATACGAGTATACGTTCGCGCTTCTATAGGGGATTTCCCTGAATCACTGTTGCCAGACGTAAAATACTGTTGCCAGAGTTACAGAAAAGGTTAGGGAAACTCAAAATTTTAAAAATCATTGCAAAAGTTTTCAGTGTAAATCGAGGCGGTGTAAATTATGTAGAAAAACTTCTCTAGAGAATTTTCTTACAGAGAATATTCTCGAGAATATTCTCTCAAGAATATTCTCCTCTCACATCACAAAATATGGGTAAATAAAAAATAATATATCAATACAAACTATGACTTAGCAAACAAACCTGTTGTATTAGATCATTTTCCTCAGTGTAAGCATGAAATGTCAGCATAAAATATCTAATGAGTTAAAATAAGATATCTAAAAACTGGATGAGGGGTTGGGCCCTTTTGTTTTAAATTAAATTTAAATAACAACCAATCCCCATATACCATCGATGTATCATGTGATTTTATTGTAGCACTATAGCAGAACGAAACGATATTTTAAACAAAAGAAACTTTTAACCCATTCACATTTAAATTCCCTATCGTAGCAGGCATGGCACATTTGTCACGTAATTTTTCTTGTTTCCAACGCTTTCTATGACATTTAGCAGATATGTTAAACAGATCAAGTTGTTATAGCAATGCGACTGTTATTTATAAGATTATATAATAATTTTAACCTGATTGCTTTTGTTTGGTGAAAGTATGTTAAGACTAGGTAAAACATTGCAAATTGATTAAAAGTTGTGACATTCGTTGATTTTAACATAAAACTAAACTTGAAGAAGTAGTCCATACTCAAAGTGGAGATGAATAATATAGGGAAAAGAAAAGCATAAAGTCTTTCTTCACAATTTTAATTCAGTAGCTAGGCTAGAATCGACATGTTTCGAGTGTAGAAACACTCATCATCAGGAAATTGAAGCAAAATAATTAACAGCTGATGTTGTTAGCAAAAGAGAAAATATAGTAAAATTAAAGGTGGAACTAATCCATAATGGAGCTTTCAAAGGCACGCATGGGGAGTGAAAAACTTTTGCAGTCAAAAGGCGGAAAATATATCAGCACGCTGAAAGGTTAGGGACCAGTAAAAAGCCATTGTGGACGGGAAATGAAGAGAAAAACAGGACATATCAAATGAAGGACTTTGTAGAAAACAGTTCAAGTTTGTGTGATAAAAACATTTTAGTTTGATTCAGCTATGTCGAAGAGGTGTGAAAGATGTTAGATATGAGGTGGAGAGAAAGAAAAAATGTGTTTTTTATATTAAAGTAGTGTAGATGCTTTCATTTAGCTTGAAGTAAAATGCTGTTGGGGCACCAAGCTTGTTACGGCCCAATTACCCCAGCAGGAGTCAAAACTGACACATATGATTTAGAATCGAAATAAAAAAGTTTACGGCATTTTCAGAGAAAATTTTTGATAATTTTTTTTATAAAAAAACTGTTTAGAAAATTTTTATTCGTTTTTCATGAACATCTTAAAAAGAAGTTCGCTGCGACCAGCACGTGTCTAACCCAAACGGGAAAAATATTTTCTCTTTTGCTAACAACATCAGCTGTTAATTATTTTTGCTTCAATTTCCTGATAATGAGTGTTTCTACACTCGAAACATGTCGATTCTAGCCTAGCTACTGAATTAAAATTGTGGAGAAAGACTTTATGCTTTTCTTTTCCCTATATAAAACTAAACGGAAAGAAAACATGCACAAATTGGTTTTACTCAGTAGCGGCTCTTCCGTAAGGTCATTTGGTCAGTCACATCAATTATTCTCTTCCTATTTAACTCAATCTTTATTAGGTTTAAAAAAACAGTAAAGTTCACATCATATGGGATTTTTTTTATTAATAGCTTTATTCTAAATTTGACTTTGGCATCAAGCTCTGCTTTGATCGAGATGAAAATTATGCAAAAGAATAGTAGTCACGTGATTCACATTATCTGTCAAATTTTAATTTTTTCCAAAAAATAATTCAAAAGTGGGGTTATTTCTGAAATTATCGAAAAAAGTTATTAGAAAAAGTTTTTTTAAATGCAGTTTCTAGCACACATGCAAAATTTCAGCTGCATGCATAAGATAATTTTGATCATAGAGATAAAATTAGTCATTTGTGGAAGTAATGTGAAAATATTCCAATGAAAGTACTGTCTAACAGCTGGTTTGTGTTACCCCTCAGTACCCCAACTGTTAGACAGTATTTTCATTGTGATATCTTCACATTACTTCCACAAATGACTAATTTAAAAAACATAAAACAGATCAACGCCGGCACCCACTAGAATTGATCTGTTTTCTGGTCTGCAAAATGGCAGATGATTTCGGTAAACACGCAAATAGCGTTCCCTATACTGGATTGTGATGCACTTCGCGGTTTATTTAGTTGTCTACCTTTCAATTATTACCAGTGTGACTGCCTTTTAGATTGGAGTTAATTCCGCTGGGATGGCGCTACGATGGCCGCTTAGCTTTTGCAAAAAGGCTTTTATTACATCGTACCTCTGTTGTCGGAATTGCTTGGGTTATGGCTGCCCGTAGAGTCCTAACAAGGACGAAACGGCCGTCGTGGTCTACCCGCCCCAGAGTATCCATTGTGCTTGGATCCCTGTGTATTCCAATATAACAAACAGTTACACACTTGTCCGATATGCCACAATGTTCGCTTTTAATTAAAATGTTAATATCCGTGCTTAAGCATTTTTCCAAAAAAAAAAACCTGTACTTGATTTAATCCATTTATTCCAAGTTATAAACTCGCACTGTATACAGAAGCTGATGATGGTAATTCTGAATTAAAACATGCATTATTTACTAGAACTGGGCCAAATGTCAGCTCCTATCTCATCAAAAAACAGATTGTGAGAATCCCACTGACGGACAAACAGAACAAAACAAGTGATAAATTGACGTGTTCAAAAAGCACCTACTATAATATGTAACTTTCTGCGTTTAAAACGTACAGTTTTATATTTAATGTATCCACCTACCGCAAGATTTTACTTTTCGATCAGACAGTAGTTCAGTGGGGTTTTCAAGGTCTACCAGAATTTTTTCGCATATAACTTTGAGACTTTACGACACTCGCGGTGTAACAATGTGTCGCTAATTTCAAATCAGGACTATAAATCCCACAAAGGGCAGGCCCGAATTTCGTTTATTTCTTGACAAATGTTATTTTGTAAAATTTTATTATTATTGATTTGAATATTTATACCATTAAAAATTACCATTCTATTTAAGTACATTTTTGACTGAATAAGGAACCTGTGCCAAATAAGGCCATGTTATTCATAGACACATCACTTAACAACCAAATTCTACACAGTGATTTAAAGCTTACAATACAAAAACCCAACTATTACAAGATTGGGCTATTCGAAAAGGGATGGGGCGAAGACATCATCAACATTGGAGAAATTGTTTTCCCGCAAAAAAAATAAGCGGAAGTGTTTATTTAGTGCTTTTAATTTCACAAAAAAACACACTAGAAAGGTATATTTCTGAAAGAAAATTTTACAAACTACTTTTTGTTTCATGATCAAATTACGTTTTGTTTCTACAAACTAACGATGAATTACCAAACTCTTTTAATCAAATGTCAAGTATTTTTATTTTAATTGAACCTTATTTGATACCAATTTGTTATATTAAAAGCTGCAAATTAAATTTATCCACGGCCAAAACTATATACGATTTAAAATCTACAGTTCCGAAACTATTCGTGTAATTTGAAGTCCGACTCTGCCCTAACCAGATACCATAAACTGACGACGCTATCCAGACTGTCGCGGCTTAACCTACTCCTCTACAAACTATAACAGAATCCGCGACAATCTTGCAACATTGCAATAAAAAAACAGGATGGCATCGCTGCATCTTATAAAAAATCAGCTGCATTACTAAGGTCGTTTCTACAGTCATTACCGAGATGGTACTCAGATTGTTCGTATATCTATTGGGGGATTTAGATAAGGATAATGTTATAAATGGACGGATTAAAGAAATTTTGCGTTTTTTGCCTTTTATTGGCCTCATCTTGATTGTAGCTAAAAGCAGTTATGTGTAAAGGTTGCTTAAAATGTTGAGAGCATTATGCGAAATCAAATCGAATCGATATTTTTGGCGTCGTAAAAACTACAGGAATTTAACTACAAACTAAGTAAACCTAGACATTCCGCTTAACGGGGCGAAAGCGAGGCGCAAACTCGCGATGTAAATGCCGAGAAGCGAAGTAGTCTAGACGTTCAGTTAATGTATATCACAGGCAACGTTTGCCGTAATTCGTTACAGATTTCTACGTCGTACACAATTATGAGCGGAGATGGTTTCTCTTGGTTTTATTTATCTATGATGTAACTAAGGCCGTTTCTGCAAACATTAACCAGATTAAATTTATATTGGCGTAATCTATTGGGCTACGAAAAGTTTATCCACGTGCTTCTTTTTCTCAATACTTAATCCATTTTATTCGTCTTCTTACGTCAAGAAATATACACAAAAACTAAACCTCAGTTTAATTCGTTTCCCATCTCAACGACAAACCAGTAATTCGTTTTTTCTATCTCTCTTCTCATCGCTTGGCTCTGACAGGTATAATAATTCTGGCATAATTATTATATCTTGGCTAGGTTTTTCATTCCTAATCCTTGTATTTTTATTATTATTCTATTATTTTAAACAATGCCACAGACAATGCGCCGGCGACATACCTGAATGGTCATTTTGTCTGAAATATGGCTGCCGTACTTCGTATTTACATCTAAGAAATAATAAACGATTAAAAGGAAAACAAGGTTTGATATTTAGAGCTGACGTGCAAAAATATTTGCCAAATGCGAGGGTCAAAAGCCACGTATTTACTTCAAATACTAGAAGAAAAACTAGTTATTTAAATCTACGTAAAAGTCAAAAATCCAATTACTCACAATCACCGTTTGGGACCAAGCAGGAAGTATTTGTCTTGAAGACATCCCACAGGACACTAATGAATACTTATACCAGAAAGAAGACAAACAAGAGGGTTTATTGGTCGAAGCAAATAATACATAAAAGATGTTAAAAACATTGCGTCAAGCAAGTCACATTCAAATGCTCATCGTTTTGTAATTTTTAATGAGCGCAAAATTTAAATTATGACAAATATGCCAGGACAAAAATCAGCGTCCTTAGTAATCATGTTCACTTTCTAGAAATAACTATTTAAGTAGGTCGGATATTGACACATAAACGATAGGGGTAAATGTAGGTCCTAACTTCAATGAATAGTCTGGAGCTCTGACGCCACATGCATCAGTCTGGCTTTAGCTCTGTCTGGCTTCTTTCCTGCTATTCAGAAATTTGAAAGAGCACCTCGAGGCTCCTAATGTTGGTTCTACAATTTTTAATTTATCGGAACGTTCTCCTCGAAAAAAAATTGTCACGCGTTCTTTGGTTTCAGTGAAGCGGGACGCAGCTCGGTTTGCCTATCTTTACAGCTTGCGGAAGTTCGTAATAACTTCTCAACTTTGCCTACAGTTTTTTTAGAACCTGAAGTGAAACAATATTATCAATTTCTTTAATTCTTGATCAACAACAGTTTTTGCTTCAAGTTGTTGGTTGGAACACCGTTTACGTTCTTGTCGAATAATTACTCTTCTGAGATAATAGTTTTGTTATAAAAACTTCCATGAATTTAGATACACATGTTCGAAAGCAGGTAATATAGAGGTAACATACATAGGTGAACAGTAGGGAATAAATTTGGTTAGAAAGAATCCATTTATTCCTTAACCAAATTCAAAAATCAGTTTTTTTGGCATTTCCTTGAATTTCCCTTTATCCAAAGATACTAAATTTTTATTTAATTGCATGTGTTCTGATACTCATAAATAAATACAGCTATAAATACTTAGGCCATGAGATTAAATTGGGAAGAGACAATCACGGAATTAAACAGGAGGATAGGATTGACATGGGCAGCCTACGGAAAACTGAGGGATGTTTTTAAATCAAGTATTTCCATATGCTTTAAAAGGAAGGTCTTTGTTCAGTGCATGCTTGCGGTGCTAACATATAGAGCAGAAACATTGACTCTTACCAGAAAGGTCATAAACAAAATCCAAATAGCACAGAGAGCAATGGAGAGATCAATGCTGAGTATATCCCTCAGAAACAGAATTCCAAACCATACCATCCGCGAAAGAACCGGTGTTACGGACGCAGTAGAAAGAATCACAACGCTGAAATGGAACTGGGCATGCCATGTTGCCAGAGCCAGAGATGGACCAAGAAAATCCAAGAATACACAAGAAGCATATCGTAACCAAGGACTTCCCGCAACAAGATGGTCGGACGATATTAAGCGCACCCAGCACAACTGAATGCAGAGTGCCCAAGACTGGAAGAAATGGAATGATTTACGGGAGGCCTATATCCAGCAGTAGACGCAGAACGGCTATTGATGATGATGTTCTGATACTTGCTGAACAGGGCATAAAAATGAAATAGATCACAATGGAGTGCCTTTACGACCTGAAAAATGTAGCAGCGAGGAATAACGGGATTAAACTCCTATCAGTCTGGTCACTCACGGATATAAGGCAATAAAAAAGTAGATGAAACTGGCGAAAAATTAATCTGCATAAAATTTCAGGGGCCCTGAATCCACTCTCGGAGTATACAAACAGACAACTTAAACAAGATTAGATAGATAGGCGCAAAAAATATCTATCTTTATGAAACTGTGTGCAAACCAATCTGCTGGAGAACATTCGATCATGAATATTTCCATCTGCATGTGATCCATGGTTTCTAACTTACCATCACGGTTTTAAAATTTGTAGGACACTTTATGTTATACTGAATACCATTTCTGTAGCCAAGAAATTTCAAACTATTTTCTCCGGAAAGAATGCCATCAATGGGATATCAATTTTCCTGCGAGACGTTTGAGAATGGTCCGGTGTAATTCTGATGTTCAATTAGCTTTGCTCGAGCGGTAACTTAATGTAACCGATTTTGAATTTTCTATACACTGACTACATTTGTAGCTAACGTCGTTTCTTTAGGTTAAAGATTTATCCTTCTAAGAGAATTCAGTAGCGGAGCAAAGGAAACTTAATCAGACTCAAGAAATAGCACAGGAAATACCCATATCTGTAAAACATGCAGAAAATACCGCGAAGGAATATTTGGGACAAATTGGCAACGCAACAAGGTTTTATTACGACATGTAAGAGTGAAGACATGCATTGGAATTTACGGTTTTCGAAACTGAAAGTATGAAAATCCATTACATTATGATTTAACATTTGTCGATTAAAGTTAATCTTACGTACCATTCTGAGAAAGTGTGACAGAGAAGAGCATAAATGATGTCCGTTGATGAACTGTTAATTATAGAATTACTCATAAATTAAAACACATGTCTTTCAGGATCAATAATAATGAAATACTAATATGGAATTTACATTTATTATTGATTAGATATGCAGAAATGTAAATGTATTTCTAATTATATTTTAGATGTTACCGATTGTTCGAGGTATGTCAACGATATAAAAATAAGCGTTTCCAAGAAACAGTGGTGGCTAAACCTCCGACACTGAATAAGTCCAGCGTGGGTAATAAAAACACACTAAAATGTGTTTTGTATTTTAATGTATAGCAGATTGTATGTATAATATAGCTTCAGGTTCGTACGGGCAGAAAAAATCGCCCTGTATAATGCGACAATTCCGATTTATAATGGTTAAACTATTTGCTATTGTTCCGAAAGTATTTTTGAGGCGAGTAAGAATTTTTGTACTTGTTCGATCAAACAATGAACAATTAGGAAAGAAAAAATGTGTATAGGGAAGAGTTGGGAAAAACCAGCCTTTAGAAGACTTTCATTAGCATTTTTACATAGACAAAAAATTGTTAGTAATTATGGGAACAATTCGTAGATCGGGTGTAATAATATATCTTATTGGGCAAAATACCAAATCTTTTTTTATTAAATAGATACTAGCTAAAATCAATGAATGAAATACTTTAGGTATAACGCCTTATGTCTATTCTAAAATAATATTATATTTTTAATTAGAATATAACATTATAACGACAGAGAAACCATGTTGTTCTTCCTCTTTGTTGCCAATTTCCCAAACCCTTCTCCGCCCACCCTCAGAACATATTCCTGGCTGTGCCACAGGTCTCTTGTTGGGAAATTATACCTAATCAATAATTAAGAGCAGTGGCGTAACTAGCCCTCTGACCTGGGGGTGGGCCTGTTATTGTGACTTGCAGTGGGGGCCCGTGTAGATGCGGGCCAGCGGAGAGCCTGCTGCAGGCAAAATGCGCCGCAGGCGAAATTTTTTTAGGACCACGCCCAAATTTTAACAAATTTGGTCAATAATCAACAGTACTATCACAAGACTTCGTTTTTTTATCGGTTAGCCCAAAGTTCAACGAGTATTGCCAAAAAAGTTTGAGTGAAAAATGGAAAATTTAACCAATAAAAAAATGATGGTCGATTGATATTTGGAGGTTATATGTAAGAATAGCCATTCAGGGCTAAATATCGCCTCCATCTGGCTGCCTTTTAAGGAAATTCATTTTATTTGAAGTTATTATATTTATTATATTTTCCAAGGCGGAAATGCCTGATATGCTTTGTATTATTTATGCAGAAGAAAATTTTAACGGTCGGAGTGCAGGGCGCAGGTAAATGTATTGAGGTCAATGGTGGCCATTTTGAACAATTGCTATCACGGCGTTACCATTTTTTTTCTATTTTGTTACTTTTAAATGTTATTAAACTAAGTATTAAATAAAATTTTTGATTGGGGAAAAATTTGTAATTCCGTAGGTATACGAAAAAACGTTTTTATTAGAAGAAAATTGTCAACCTTAAGCAAATGTAGCTGATTTACAATAATTTTAAGTTAGAAGTTCATCGTCGCTTGATTTTCCGCTACTTTTGGACCACGTACTTAGTTGCATAGCACATATGAAATGCGATTATCTCGAAAATGGTTGCTCCTAGCGACTTCAATAAGTTATACGTTTTTAATGTAAAAGAAGTAAAGTAACTTATTTTTTTTTAAAGTCGAATCGATATAAGAATCCTAATCAAAGTTATGCCAGATAAAAGGAATGGGCCATGCCGTAGGCAGCGCCCTCTACTGGTTACACAAAAACTATGGATAATTTTGAATTCCTCACTTCAAAAATCACAAAATCCTTCATTTTGTGCTGCTATGTCATTTCGTTAAGAAATAATCGCAAAAAAACGAAAACAAAATTAAAACTTTGACACCCTGTATCTTGGTTGTTATCAATTTTGGGATAAGGCAAGTTTAAGTAAATCGCATTATTTCGGCATAAGAAGTCTGCTGTTGCTCTGTGTCCCATTACTTTTGGGACACCCTGTATATATATTTATTAACCATAGCCAGCATATGATTATAAATAATGTTAAGTTTTATTACAACTGCCAGTCGAAACTAGTATTAAACAGTTGTATAAAGAGTATGTGAATTCTTATAAGGAATATATGGATTTTTTCTCAGTGTAATATAGAGAAAATAATAACGTTTCTAGATGAAACGACAAAAGGTAATTAAACGGGGGAACAAGTCTCCCCGCTCTCCCCCCAACGTGAATTTTAAACGGTTCGTGTTGGTGTTTAACTTTGTATATTTTAGTAATTGTGGGGAAAACCCTCATTATTACAAACACGTTGGCGGGTAACGAAAAAAGGTTATTGTTTTAAATATGCCAGCATAAAAATTCATGTCACAATAATAGATAGTGACTAGCGTATGGTCGGTGGTATAGTAATTATAGACTTTAAAACTTTTTAACGCCTAAAATTAATGCCAGTAACAAGTACTAAATTGATTATAGTTAATCATATGTTCCGTTCTGAAAAATGTGGGTACAGTGAAGGGCATGGTTTTGCGGAACTTTAAAATATCCTTATAATGTCCGATAAAAATTAAACATAACATTTAAAAAAATATCCAATTGACTCTATATTAGAGCCGATTATTTGCTTATTTGTAACTTCTTTATTCAAATACAGATTGCATTGTAGGAATCTCAGACCAGTGCATGGTCTGAGGTAGGAATACAGTAGGAATTTTTCTGCAGCAACATTTGATTGTATCCTGCTGGTAATTAATTAAACTGAGCTCGTCCATCAGTCATAAAAATAATCAATCAAACTAGTTTATCAATCCTTTAACGAGAATCCGTTGTTTATGACGTATAACGGGCTTCTGCAAGGCCTCATTATCAAAGTGACATGCTCATTAGTGCAGCAAAAATACGCATTTCATTATTTTTACGCAAAAAGTGATTACAGAGGGATTAGGGTACTTGTTTGTAAAACAGATGGGAGTTAACAGATACACTCATCATTATTAAAAACTCCTTACTTATATATGGTTGAACACAATTAATCGCGTCGTATAATAATTAAAAACCAGTAGCCATCAGAAGCAAAAATATACATTTACCTTTAGATAGGTACAGCTTATCTCGTGAGCAAACAAAAGTTAAGTTTTATGGGTGAAAAAATACGTCTATACGCACGGGTCGCCGGTCAGATGCCTTCCCTCCCAGTAGAAAGGTATGCGCATAAATCGGCCTATCTTTCTTTAGCGTCATGCTCAAAATACACCCCGGAACCGGCTCGGCGCCATTTTTGTTGTTGTGTTTTAAGTTTTCTCTGTCGATTCCTTGTTGTTTTCTTTGCTATTGTGGATTGTGTGTGTTTAATATTTACGGATTTCTAGTTTTTGTGTAGTTTAGCGTATTGTGCTTTTAGTGACTCGGATACTCGGATTGAAATATAAACAACGACTAGTAAAAACCGTTGTATGATTTTATTATGCTTAAATAGGGGTAAAATACTGGGTATTTCGTATTTTCAGTTAGTATGGAGTAGTGACGTATCTTGATATTATATAACTTTATTTTATTATGATCTATTTAAACACATCAAACTAGGCCTAGGCTACACAAACAAAGTATGTAAATAAAGAGAAACATACACCAAGACAGATTATCCCGATGCATGTTTTGGTATTTTTATTTGCGCAGGGCTGCAATCTAATTAGGTACATCTATTTTTCGGGCAATATATGGCTTCAAAAAGTTTAAGACACTTTTTTCTATACTTATATTACATACATAGATATGTTTATATTAATCCAAGGGTGAAAGTATGCCACGGGTCAAGTTCTTGAGCAAAAACTTTTTCAAATTCTTGAACAAGAAATTGTGCTTAAAAATGTTTTACATGTACTTAAGTTTTTGCCAAATTGTAAAAATCAATACAAGTTATATACCCACTAATGTTTGATAGTTTTATTGACTTGATCTCTTCTTAATAGTGGAGTGTAGATTTGTGAAATTATTTGGTTTGAAAAGTTTAGTAACTAATCCAGAGTAACTTAAAAAATAATAAAAAAATTATTTATTATGATATTTTATTAGTTATTTATAGGATAGGATGTCCTAAAAATTGCACATTTTGTGGATGAACTTAAAAATAAATTCGGTGGCGGTACCACGGAACTAATTGAAATATCGTAATTGTTAAAGTACATCTTTTTTAAATATGAAATACCCCTTTTTGTCAATTTGAGATGAAGCGACCAGAAATGTAAGAGACAAGGAATATATTATTATGTGAGAATATAGCAAACTCATATTGTGTAACTAACATCCTCTTGCAAGCATTTTAAAACTAATTATGAGTCGAACGTCTACAGTTTAAAGCACACGAATATGTTTGTGGAACAAATCTATTTAAATAATAAAGTAAAAAAGTTAAGTAAAAATTACTTCACATAATAATCAATCACGAAAAAACAAAATTGCCAACTGGTCACTTAAATAGGCCAAATTGTGACTCGCACTGTCAAACGTTTTTAAAAAATGCCGTCAAAAGAGAGAAAGCTATATAGCGTGAAAGACATTTAAAATTATAAACAAATAACAATTTTTACTTCTTTTTTACATTTGACACACTTGAATGTGAAATTGCCCCAAAGCCATTTTTAGCAAACCAACCTAATAAAAATTTAACAGTACAACGATCGTTTACGAAACCGGCTTATGTCTGTCATGTAAACGTACGATTTTAATTTTATACGCCTCACTTGTTTAAACACTTTTTATATAAAAAATAATTTTTTAATTGGTAGACCATAATTAGTAGATAATTAATTTGCCTTAGTAAAAAAACTTTAGACCAAATTCTTTGCAACGCTTATTAGAAGCCAAATAAGAAAAGGCGCCTAAAATAACAGGACTAAAATAAGCGTATTCATTTTTTTGCTTTTTTTACAGGTTGTACTGAAGTTTAATGAAAGTTTACACGCAGAAATATGATTTTATCTTTTCAAAATTTCCAAGAAATATTAAAATCTAAATCCTTTTTGACAGTGACATTTTTAATCAACATTATTTCGAAAATGTCACGATTTTGTGAAAAAGAATAAGCATTAATTTTAAAATTATTTGATTACTTTCAAAGAGAAAGTGATGCCGGAAAGACTTATTTACCTTTTAAAGCAGTTTACGAGGTAAGTAGATATAATAAAGTAGGAATTGTGAAAACATGAAAAATATATGGCAATGTTTTTATAAATACCTATCTGTTTTAGAGAGTTTTCTGATGCTTTGGGAGTTTCGTGTTCAACAATCCAACGAATTAATGGAAGGGGGATAAAGAAGGATGTAGAGTTTAAGAATCACAATAATGTAGTTATTTTGTCATCCCGTGGTCGATAACTTCACGAATTTCATGAACATACCATAAGAGAGCGTATTTATGGGATGTATAGAGCAGGGGAACACGTTACCATTCGCTCAATGCATCTAAACCTTAGAATCATTGATGGTGTTCAAATATCCACAGGCTCATTAGCAGTGTTTAAAAAAAATTTAATTTAAATGACGTGAATGTACTGTATCAAACAGACGTTTCTAATAGAGCCACCCCAGATAGCCCAAAAACGAGTAGAATTTTAAAGATTATTTAAGAAAAACAGCTCAATTTTCCTTACAACCTGTTTTTCTGGATGAAGCCTGGATATACAGTAAGATGCCACCGGCGTATACAAGGGGGGGGGGGGTAATGGGGGTAATTACCCCCCCCCCAAGATTACTTAAGCGTTGTTTAATTTTAGTCCTTACTCCTTCAAGCTGCTATTATCTGGTATCCTAGCCAGGCACGTAGCTAGGGGGGAGGGTACAGGGGACCTGAACCCCCTCCGAAACTCGAGCTCTAATTTCGGCAACATAGGCAATACATTAAACATTTCCTACACTATTACATTTTCTTCACCTCAATTATTACCAGGTTTGTTTTTGAGATTTTCTTGAGGATTTTGTGTTGTGTTTTTTATTTTTCCCACTTGAAAACCAAGCACCATGATTCAAAAAAGGGCGTGGCACCCAAAAAATTTTCGCCCGCAATCCCGATAGCCCCCCCCCAAAAGAAATCCTGGCTACGTGCCTGATCCTAGCCGATCGATTACCCCCCCCCCCCCCAGACGCATGAGCTGCATACGCCGGTGGTAAGATGGCTTTTAGGAGTTGGCAAGAGGATAATCCTACAATTAAAAAAAAATCGTCAGAGGGTGTACGGTATATTATTCTACATGCTGGTTCAGAAAATGGATTTGTGAATAATATAAGTTTGATATTCAAGTCTGGCCTGAAATCTGGTGATTATCATAATTCGATGAATAGGGAAAACTTTGAAAAATGGTTTAAAGAAAAATTGTTACCAAACTTGGAAGAACCGTCGCTTATTAACATGGATCTGGACTGATTGAAAAAATTACAAAATAATAGTTGGTCAAAAAGATTACTTATTGCATGGTTAGAACAAAGACAAATTTCGGTTTCACCATAGTAAAGGATTAGATCTGGATAATAGTGAAGCAGCATATCCCACCCAAACGTTGCAAGTAATCTGGAAAGCGCTATTTATTTTATTTTATAATTATTTTTATTTTATTTTAATACGTTGGACGAACTAGTATTGCAACATGGATATCGAATTTTAAGACTTCCTTCATACTATTGCCAGTTTAATCCTATTGAAATGGTTTGGTCGAAATGTAAGCGCTATTATGATGCAAAAATAAGTTCTATGCATCCTATAACTGTAAAAGACGTAGTTTTGGGTCTGTGGAATGAAGCCATAGAAAATGTAATAGTGGAAAAATTATGTAACACTCACTAATAAAATTATAAATGTTGTGTGGGAACGGGAAAGATTTATGGATGCTTCAGATTTTCCGCTTATTATAACTTGTACAAATCTGATGATGATGATCCGTGCAGAGATGATTTATTTTAATTATTAAAAAACTGTATTTTGTTGTGTTGTAATTTTTTATTATATTTTCTTCTTTATGATTTTATAAATAAGATGAAAATATTTGAAACACTATTTAAATTTCTCAAAATCTATAATGGTACATATTATATCAGCCAAATACTAACGTCTAAATTAAAAATCACTTATATGAAACATAATAATGGAATGCATAACAATTTTTTTTGTAAATAAAAATGCTCATATCATACAGTTTACGGAGGGCTATGTACCCGTATGCCGGCCAGCATTTTTGTATGTATCGCATTTTTATCTTGATAGACTCTCTTGACAATGATAATATTATGTATAAGAAAATAGACATAAAATGATCATTATCTGCGAATATACTGTTATTGCCTTTTAAAATGTAAATGGCATACTCGAAATGGAATAAAAAAACATATGTTTTAATTAAAAACCATGGTATAGGTATGCTGGCGCCGCCGCCGGTAAATAAAGTACGTAGAGGTAAGTAAGGCAAATATTTTTAACATATTGTTCTGTTTAACCGAATTTAAAAAAGGATGTTGTTCAACTTTGGTTCTCATTTCGCCTCGAATAGTTTTTAAAATGTAAGTATAAGGTATTAAATACAAATTTCAAATCACCGCATATAAAAAAGTTTTGGCGTTACGGCTCTTTCGTAGTAAAACTACATCTTCATGGCACTAACATAGATTAACTAAACTAAGGGTATATATAGGTATACAGAGTAATAAATCATCAAATACCCTATCAAAACTAATATTCAACGTAAAAGATAAGTGTGAAAAATATAAAAGATCAGGAGCTTATAAATTAAAGTGTAATGAATGTCATATAGGACAAACAGGACGAAACTTCAAAACCAGGTTTAAAGAACATAATGCATGCTTTAGGCTAAAAAAAAGGTCATCCAATTTTGCAAATCATTTTTAACACGCTTTTATTAGCTTCACCTGTATGTTTGTATGTATGTTTGTATGTATGTTTGTATGAATGTTTGTATGTATGTTTGTATGTATGTTTGTATGTATGTTTGTATGTATGTTTGTATGTATGTTTGTATGTATGTTTGTATGTATGTTTGTATGTATGTTTGTATGTATGTTTGTATGTATGTTTGTATGTATGTTTGTATGTATGTTTGTATGTATGTTTGTATGTATGTTTGTATGTATGTTTGTATGTATGTATGTTTGTATGTATGCTTGTATGTATGTTTGTATGTATGTATGTATGATTGTAACCGACTTCTTTAAACCCGATTTTGACCCATTTTAAACGGTCATATTTAATTTAAATGTTGTAGACTTATCAAGAACCGCTGACAATACAATAATATACACGCAAAAAATGCTCCTGTCAAATTTTGACAGCTGTCAAGTATAAAACGAAGAAGCGATTTTGACGAAACAAATTATGGTGTCGTATAGTATTCGATGCGGAGACTTCGGGAAAAATAAGCAAAAATTCGCCTGTCAAAATTTGACAGCTGTCAATATGTCAAATCGTTTAAAAAAAATTATATTAATGAAAAAACTATAAGGCTGTCTGTATATTGACGGTGGAAAGTTGAAAAAAATACGCAAAAAATTCTCTTGTCCAAATTTGACACCTGTCAATATGTCAGAATTATTAGAATAACCGATAGTAATAAAACAAACGTGGGGTCGGGTCGTACAGATATTGTCGCTAAGAATAGTGAAAAATTTAAAAAAAAAATCTACCCGTCTAAATATATTTTTTTTTTTTATTTTGATAATTTTTGTCGTTTGTTCGGGTTTGTATGTATGTTTGTTTGTAACCGACTTTTTTGAACCCGATTTTGACCCACTTTAAACGGTCAGATTTAATTTAAATTTTGTAGATTTATCAAGAACCGCTGACAATACAATAATCTACTAATCTAGCTCAATCTACTAAAAAAATTATTTTTTCTTAACAATAACTCAAACTAAAAAATGAAAAATAAATATACTTAGGTAGTTTAAAAAAACTAAAAAACACGCTTTACTAATTAGTCAAACTAAAAAGCGGAAAATAAATATAGTAAAAAAAAAATTCTTGAAATTCTTAATATAGGCAGAAAATAATAAGGAACGATAAACATTAGTATTATAGGGGGAAAAAAAAGCGCGAGGCGCTTTGTGCTATATTTTTTTAGTATATCGAGCACCCCACGCTTTTTTCACAATAATAATAATGTTTTTTTATTTGACGTTCATAATAAGTTCATTATGAACTTGAAATAAGGTTCATAATGAAGCTATTTCGATACGCGTTTTTTCTTTATTTGATGTTGGTAACATTGAAATTGAAAAATTGACGTAAAATAACGTCTTGTGAAATTCAAAAATAATTAGCAAAATCGCCCGAATTTCCTAACGCTCTGTATATGTACCGAATGTACAAGGATCACACAACGTATTCCGTCCAATTTCAAGTCTCATATCGCTAAAATAACTTTAGAATCTCGTGGTGAAAATGGGTCAATAAATCAAAAAATGACAGTTCGCAAAATAATTTTTGTTGTCCAGAGGTTACTATGATAAAAAATTGTATTACCAACATAAAATTTAGACATAAAAATTTGAAGGATTTATTTTCTTTTTAAATATGTATTTTTTATTGAAAAAACTACAAATAGAAAAAATAGTATAAAGCACTTGGTTCATAAGGCGTTTTAGCGCACGTGTCAATTAAAAAACTCGCCACTTCGTGGCTCGATTTTTAAAATAGACGCGTGCGCTAAAACCGCTTCTTATGAAACGTGTACTTTAATATACTATTATCGTTCATTATTATTTTCTGCCTATATTAAGAATTTCAAGAAATATTTTAAATTATATAATTTATTTTCCGCTTTTTAGTTTGATTAATTATTAAAGCGTGTTTTTTTAGTTTTTTAAACTATACTTATTTAGACACAAACCTCAGTTTTCCAGACATTAACAACTTACAAATCTTACATTCTGAACAAAAAGGTCATAAATCAGATATTAGAAAACATCGAAATTTACAAACATAAAAATGATCACAATGTGAACCTGAATTAGATTTCGGAAATTCCCCATTATTAAAATTATTAAAAACTCCATCTGTTTACCCTTAGATTTTATGAATAATGACCCGCTCGCTTACCTATAACACCACATATAAAATAAACTCTTTTTTACCTTCCGCTTGACACTGAATTTCTCCATATTAGTGTTTCGCATCGTCTCGTTCTCGTAAAACTAAAGGAGACGAGAATGAGACGACAGTGTTTCGGTTACCTGCGAGACGAGACGAGAGTATTTTCTCCGAGAATCTCGTGAATCGAGACCAAAATATGCGAGAAATCTTACGATTTTGATTGGGATTTGCGATAAACTTCAAAAATAATCCAGTTATAGTATCACTCGATAAAAAGATATCTTTATTACCGATATTGCAAGGTGGCCAGGGAAAATTCGGGGCACCTTGCCGAAAAACAATAGAAAAAAGGATCAAAAGAGAAAATTAACCTTTTTTTAAAAACGTTAGTAGTTTTTGTCGAAATGTTTGATACATAGAACCGTTTTGATAAACGATAATCGTCTGCGCGAAATAAGTATAATATTATGGCACTTTCAGCAAAATGTAGGAAGTAAACTACATTCCTACTATTTTGAAGGTGTCGAATTGTATGAGAATTGCTTCTAATAATTTTTTTTCTATAAATCATAACTAGTCGGAAATTTTAAAGTAGATAAAGTTTCCTTGTAAATTATTAAAAGCAGCTTTTATTAATTTATCAATTAATTCGTTTTTAACATAAATATGTAGGGAATTGATAACCGACGACGGGTATTCGGCCGCTTTTTTGGAAAAAAACGAAAAATAGGCGTCACTAGTTTTTACGTTTAACATAGTGTTTCTCACTTAGGCCCTTTTTCGACCCAGCGACAGATATTAGGCCTGTTGTCTATATTATGTTCGTTTCGCTGGACAAGATTTCGCATTATTATTATTATGGCGGCCGGCTTCCGATGACCCCGTATAAATAAACGATTTTATTAAACCTCTTTGACGTTTCTAGTAATTGAAAACAAATTTACAAGCACATTTAGTATGACAACTCTTTGGAATCTTGCCTACGCGAATGTACTGGAATGTCTTTTAAAAAATTTAAGGAGATGTAATTTGCATGATGTACGGCAACAACTTACGATGTTTTCATACAGTTGTAGTAATATTAAACTGTAAAATGTATAAAATTGTTTAGTATGAAGAACATATGAGCGGGTCAGAACTGTCAGAAGCCTATTTTAAAACCCACTGAATAAGCTAGTTAAATTACATTGTATCCTTCGATACATTTCTTTGATATATGTACACCTTTTTACGATATACCGCGTTGACGCATAGACATAATATACCTTTAAACCCACCCGTACAGCTTGTTTCGTGTGCAAAAAAAAAGTTAAGTTTTATGGGTGAAAAAATACGTTTGTACGCACGGCTCGCCGGTCAGACCCCTTGGCGCCCAACAGGGGTGGGCATGCACGCAACCCTCTTGTTACAAGGTTTTCCTTCTTAATCGACATCATATAAATACACTCCAGAACCGGCTCTGCGCCATTTTGGTTGTTACGTTTTCTCTGTGGATTTATTTGCTATTAGGTACTTTCCTTTTGATTCTTTTAAACAGCATAGCAAAGTAAAAATCGTCACTCTACTAAGTTGTTAAAGGAACGCTTTGCCAATAAATCGTATAATCGTGTATGAGAAATACAGATGGGCATACTTAACCGCGGCAAGGGAGGAGTAAGAAATATTGGCTTTGCTATTTAAAAGCAACTAAAAGGAACTCGGTTATTGTGAATTGTGAGTGTTTAATATTTTGGTTTTCTAGTTTTTGTGTACTTGTGTTAAATTGTGTTTGTGCTATAAACAATGACTCGTACCGAAAACTTCTTCAAATTCTTGATCAAGAAATTGTGCTTGAAAGTGTTTTTAGTTCCAAAGTTTCTGGCGAATTGTTAAATGTCACCAACTAATATTTTACTTAAACGCGATAACATCGAAAATTGCCGTTCTGTGTGTTTTTAATTTTCAATTTGACCTGGTAAGTTCATTAATTGACTTGTTCTCTTGCTTTTCGAACTAAAAACACGACGGCGAATCATTTTTAAATAAATTTTAGAAACAAACCATTAAAAACCATTTTCTAACCTCAAAATCTGATAGGTTGGCAGCCACTTAAAACACCAGAAATCACTATCTTTCCCCCAACTTGGTAAAAAAAAAGAAGAAATTTTAGTTTTTTGACAATAAATTGTGGCAAGAATTTGGGGCAAATTTTGGCTTTTTACACGTAAAATAAATTGGAGGTCTACTTTTACAATTTTTTAACCAAGAATTTGGCTTGTGGAATACAGGCTTAAAATGTGTGCACCACAAGTAAGACATTTTAAAACCCGGACCTGTATATTTTCCCATTTGGTAAATGATAATTTTGCAGTGCGCTAGTCAATTATTCCTGTGTATATTATTATTAAATATAATATTTGAAACAAGTTAACTTACAATGGGTATATTTTCTACACTAAAGTATTTATCAAAAAACCAAAAATACCATTTCTACAAAAACGCAGGAGAATAAAAATAAAGTATTTTGCGGACACTACTCACACACCCCTGAACCATTTTAAAATCTTAAACACTACCCCACTGTGTACACCTGTCTGAAAAGCAGCTATTCAGCTATAACAAAATTAAGATGATTAAAGTACAAAATGTTAACAAAATTTTGATAAAATGTTTTTAAACTAGCTTTTTCAAAATTTGGCAGGAAAATTACAAAATAAACGTAAATGGCCTGTCTGTCATACCTGCTTACCTGCAGAATTTTAAAGAAATTTAATTTGATTACCGTAGTTAGGATTAAATTTAAAAAATAGTTAAAATCAAAAAACAGGCTGAAGATGCATAGCTTATTTGATTGAACGAAAGAATCGTTTTATAAATTAATTGTCTTTTTTTATGACACAGTATTGTTCTCTGTTAATCTGGTCGTAAAAAAATGTGGGCAAAAACCAATTTAATTGTAAATTAGTAATTTAAGTAAATTTTTGTCGAAACTTTATATATTTTACAAATAAAATTGGAATATGAATTGTATAACTAGCGCATTCGATATTCTTAAGAGTTAGGCCTATATAATATAGTGCCCAGTGACGCATCATCGCCTTCAAGAATTTGAGGGACTATACTGTAATTGCTTCTGCGATCTTTGTATGCAAGTTGTTAACATTGCGTTATTACTTCCTATTAATCACCCTGTAAAAAACGAACACGCATATTAATACATCGTGTTTCTAAGCAATACATTCGACCATTATTTTAAGAGAAATAAATCAAATACCAGAACGTTAATATATTTCACTTTATGACATGCTTTGTCCCATGTTGTCTGACAATTTAGACCTACTTGTTGCAAAGAAACGAATTTATTACGAAACGTATGTGTTCCAGTTGTTTGCATAGGCAATTAAAAAAATTATTGCATATTTAAATCAACTGGTATTACGCGGAGCACACCCCTCAATAAATTATTAGTTTTGATGGATTTATGATGTAATGGTGATAAAGAAATGTGCATAATAAATGAAGTAGGAGGGTTGGTTATTTATTTCGACATACCTTTAACGCACTTAGGCTCAGATAAAAATGATTTTTGTAACCTTAACCTCACAGTCCAACAGTGCAGTAACGTAAAAATTACTTGCCCCTAACCCCCCCCCCCCCCCTCCGCCCTCAACATCAACTTCATGCCATAATTTCTTTGAAAAATGCAATATTATAGAAAATTCAGGTAATCGTTTTGCAAAATCATTTATTAGTTTGCTCATCCATCTCCAATTTTCAATTTTCTTGTCATAGGCCAGTTGGTTGTTTGGGTCCCTAAAATAGCTACCATGATATAAAGAAAACAAGATATGCTAGATCGCATTCACAATCTCGTCTGCCTGGCGCATGATGTCACGTGGCGCAAAGAATTTAAGTTTGAACTGGATTCATCAACTAAATTTACCAAAATTTAGGCGTGGTCCAAAAAATTTGTTTGTCTTTGATAAATCGAGGTCGGTATAGTCATTGTTCGCCCCAAGCTACCCTACAGACGGTACTGTATTAAGAGACATGAAAGTGCCGAATAATTTATAAATTAATACATCACATTATTTACCGTGTTAAGTTAAAAACGACAAAACAGAAAATAGCAAAGCCAAGCCAAGAAATATGTAAAAAGTTGTACATGGTACTACACGTGCAATGTACTCGTGTGTACGGTCCAGTGCACACTCGCCAGAACGCCATATCGGTAGGGAAGATGCACGTTTTGACGAACCCATAGCAAATGCGATTTCATCGTTTTGAATATTTTTTATCAATTATAATTACGCACGACCTGCAATAAAGACGAGCAAATAAGTACGCGCGAAACCTATATTAAATAAATATAAAATTAAAAAAAAAAATTTTTCGTTTATTTAAGGCTTTGAATTTCAATCTCTATAAGAAAGAAGTATAGATAGGGATAAATTAAAATATTTCTTGTAATAAGAAATAATTATTGTGTCCGCGAAAACAATTAAGAGCAACAAAGTAGTGGCACATCGAACAAGTGTGTAACTGTTTTTTATATTGGAATACACAGGGATCCAAGCACAATAGTTACCCAGGGGCGGGCAGCCAACGACGGCCGTTTCGTCCTTATTAGGACTCCAGGGGCAGCTATAACCCAACCAAAGCAACTCCACAGAAAACGATGCAATAAAAGTCACCTTGCAAAAGTCCAGCACAATACACCGTACCGCCATCCCAGCACAATCAACTCCAATACAAAAGACATTTTCATTGGTAACAAATCTAAATGATAAAAAATTAGTGAAGTATATGCATAAGGTCCAAATCATTAATGTCCTGCTTGAACTATACCAAACAATAATAATTGTTCCAATAATGCTATCCTAATACGAGCATTCCGATGTCTAACCACGCAAAAACAAATACTACGATTACTCACAGAAAAAATAAGGTATAGCGATTACTACAGCTGTTTTTATTGCTACCCATGAATGGCCGACGCGTGAAAAGGTAAAGCGAGGTTGCCGCTATCATTCAAGATTTTGTCGCCATGAAACTAAAATAAGTAGGCACTAAATACAAAGACCTGAAATAATCATATTTATTTTATTTAGTATCAATAGTATCTTATTAACGTTTGTAATTTATCTGAAGTATACTTGCAAAACGTGTATTTTTTTTTTTTTTTTTAATCTAATATGTGACTTAACAGTAAGTTTGATAACAGCACTTCTTTTGATGCATGTGTTAAGTATAGTGGAGGACAGTATACAACTAACCAGACACATTGTGATTGCTGGAATATTTGATTTCTTCATCATAAATTGTTAACGAAGTGATTTTAATCGACTCTGTTACTTATTTGGCAGGATGAAAATAAGGAAATAGAAAAAAGTCGGTGCCTCTATGTTTTAAAATTAGGGATCAGTTTTTTTACAATAATAAAACAGTACTATTGCATTTATATAACAATAAAATTATGATATCCAATAAAACATTTTATTACAATTATATTTATTTCTCAAACTGGGAATGTTATTTATTCACATTAATAACTTATTAAAAATACAATAAAATTTGTTGCTTTATTTTTACGTCATTTAAAGGGCATTCTTGAGATATAATGTTCCCTAATCGTAATTATATTCTAAAACAATGCATTTACCATATTTATGGACTGTTTGTTTATTAAACTGCTTCGATATTTAAATAATAGTCTTATACCGCGCTGGATTCCCTCACATGACGTCACAATGTAAGGAAGATTCTGCATCTTCTATAGTTATTTAGGAAAAACATTTTTTTTAAATATTTCTACACCCTGTATAATAAAAACAAAGCCATTTAAGACCTTTATTTATATAAACGTTTAGTTTTAAAATTAAGTAAGCAATAACACCCTCAAGTTTGGCCACATACTTAATTATCACCCTGTATAATAAATAAATAAAAAAAAGTTATTCAAAAATCGCTGTCACAACTGTTATAACAGCTTAAGTTTAAATGTTTTCGGATTGAACCGCGATACCAGCCACACAACAAGGGACTTATGTTTATATACACTTTTTGTCTTAAAATTGAGTAAGGAATAATATCTTTAAGTTTGGACACATACTTAAATAACACCCTGTATACATAAAATGTATTCCGAATATATCAACTTAACTTGCAGCACTCATAAATCCAAAATTACGTTTTCATTCTAGTTTTACTTTTGTAAAGAGCAACAAGCCGTATTAAGGTTAGTACAGACAGAGAACACCGTCAAAAACATAAAAGCTACAGGGGCCTGGTATCATATGGCGAGAAAGATCATATTCGGTTTGCCGACTCATTTAAACACAATAACCAACGGTTCGTGTAGTAAATATTTTTTGCTTAACAAAAAGATTAAAAATGTTAACAGTATTTATATTAAAAATCGATGTAGGACTTCGCTTCTTCTGGATCAATAGATTTGAAAAAAAAATACTTTTTTCCCAATTAGGAAACATATTTACCATATTATGATCCCAAATTTCGGCCTAACGGATAGAGTAGTTTAAAAAAAATAATGAGTTTATTCTCACCAAGATAACAATAACGTTACAGTTAAAGACGTCACCTTTTTCTGGATATAATTTCGGTCGAGTTTTTGTTTTTTCGTTCACAAAGCGTAACTCCTTCATTTAGCATTGTGGAATCTGTCTAGAACTTTACTTTTACAACGAGGTAGGTGGCCCACTTAGACACTTCGCCCAAATTACATACACAATTACATCACTCAACGGTGTTAACTTTTTAACTGGGGCATTTTTGCATACCTTCCTTACATCCATTGTATTTATAGAGCCGCAAGAACAAAAAAATTTCGTTGAACAAGAATTTTTTTATAAATTATTATAAAAAATTATTAAATTTGCTATGTATAGATAGTAGTTTTAAACCTAATTGAAATGCATAAACAACTAATTATCCAGGCGGGTAGCCTGAAAGACCCGTTGGTAGATGTCGACATTTCGGCATTTACGAAAACTCTATAGTCACGCCGACACATTTTCACTCAAGATTTATGGGTGTGTTCGTATCAACGATCAACATGACATATTATTAAATATTATAAGTGATAAAAAAAGACAGAATAGTATCCGGGACAACTTAGCGGACGACGTGGACAAGCCCGATACCGTGAATATAGCTGGGTTGCCAGATTTAACAAAATGATCGGTTTTATCAAGATTTCTTTAAATTTACCATTAGGTCTATCGCTTCGTGAATTAAATTAAACTATTGGTATTATTTTATATGTGAAAAAATATAAACAGGGTATGTTACAGGTAGAGGAGTACCTATATCAGTGAATAAACTATTTATAATTTGAAGAAGCAGTCCATGCTTAAAGATGAGTTCACAGTATGGGAAAGAAAGAAAAAGTAAAAGTCTTCCTCCACAATATTTAATAGAATAAAATTCTTCAAGGGTCTCTACATGTTTCGAACGTAGAAACGTTCATCATCAGGAGACAAAAAATATATTTGGTGCTGATAGTTTTAGCAGAAGAGAAAGTGGTGTAGAACAATAATGGAGCTTGTATGGAATTAAAACTTAAAGTGTAGAAGAGACATAATATGAAGGAAATTGAGAAAAATTAAAACATACTGAGTGTTTGAGAAGTCAGTAAAGGGGTCTAAACTAACCAAATAAACTAGGGAAGAAGAAAAAACCTTTCTAAAAAGTAGGTGTCGAAGATAATATAAAAAAAAATTTTAAAAACTTTTTATAAAACATTTTTAGGTGTATGTCTATAAGACATTATTAGAGTAAAATTAGTCAAAATGATGAAGATATCACAATAGAATTGAATTCCAACAAAAGTGTTTTGTGGGGTATTGAGGGTTAAAGCTATTTATAATTGCTGATGATGATATAGAAATTTTGAACTGAGCACTAGGCCAACAATGTATATTCTTTGCTCGCATTCCTTCGGCAGCTCAAAATCGGTGACGCGAAATTCACTAACCTAGAGGTTAAAGGTTAACTGATTTATTTTTTTTTTGACAATAGCAGTTGTTAAAATATAACCGAAAATTTTCAATCTTCGTAACTTCTGCCTGTAGCACGAAATATTAAAATTGCTGCAAGTCGTTCAAGTGGTGTAATAGTTTGTCTTAACTGCGTGTCTTGTTTCATGATAGGAGGGGTTGCTCATTTTAAAAGACTAGTAATTTTTTTTGTTTAATTGTTTAGTAATACATTCGTAAATAAATAAACTAATCTCCCGAATCCGGTTTCAGTTCTTTTAATAGGTTAATATGAGAAAACTGGATTCTCTTCAAAAGCTATTCCTTCGCCCACTTTGTCCTTGCCTAATTATAGTCCGCCTTAAGAGTATGTGGCTACGACGCCTAAGGAGACGGGGTGATACGTTTCTTAGTCACAGTCCGCAGGAGTGCCGATTAGCCATATGTCCCCTAGTTTAAACCCGCACACTGTGGGCCACTACACTACTGCCACCTATACTATAAAACGCTGGTACGTCGTTCTTAGTAATCAGTTAGGTATGATATTTATATATACGTGCTCCTGCGCGGAATTTTACAGCGATAGTAACCGATAGGCGGAACAGCTAAAACTCCCTAACGCCCGCGGCTATTCACAAACGCAACCGGCATGAATAGGCACAGCCATTGTTTTGGTACCAGAAAGACGAGAAAAAGCACCGACGTATGTTTCCGGGCTTCAAACGCGGAACCCTGTAATTAACTATGTTGGAAATTAAATATCGGAACCCTATCTAGAAGTCAGATCTAGCTCTAGCATTAGCCAAAACATGGGGAAAATAGCATAGAAAAAAACTATACAACAATTTGTCATTATAAAAGTTGTATAGATATGCATTTCCTTTTTTATAACACGACAGGATTACTATAGATTTGTGTTGAAGATTTAGTAACTAACGGCATAAATTACGTTGACACAGCAACAATTTTCTCACTATCAAAGGTCCCATATCCGGTTAGCTTAATTCCCTGGTTTACTAACTAGCCAACATCGTAGATAAACCATTTCTGCCAATAATATTGTTTATCGTCAACCGTCAGTAAAGACGTACATTATCAGAGTGATTTCCGGAAGTAAACGCTTTATTTTATTGTAAAATAAAATACTTTTTCTCCAAATGACATTAAAAGCGGTCTTTTAATGACACCTGACAGGCTCAAAAGGTGTATTTTTTTGCCTAGTCAGAAAAAGTGGACTTTTTAGGCCTAGGCAGAAAAAATACACCTTTTGAGCCTGTCAGGTGTCATTAAAAATTAAAATTTAAAATGACAAGTAAACACAACAATTCAATAAATGTCATAAATAACATACATAAATATAAAAAATACGATTTTGCGTGAAATTGGAACAAATTTGGAGAAAAAATTATATGTTTTACTAGGCAGAAAAGCAGATTTAATGCCTTGGCTGGTTTCCTAGCCTCGGCTGCGCCTCGTCTATGAAACACCAGCCGCGGCATTAAATCTTGTGCTTTTCTGCCTAGTGAAACAAATAACTATTACCTGCCGCAAATGCGGCAGATAAATACTTTTACCCTCCGCAAATTAGTGACTTTGACATTTATTAATCAAAAATCGTCTGTCACTGTCGCCTTTCCCTATGACAGCTCGATAATAGTTTTCTCGCGATTTATTGCGATGAGTTATACCTCAATTTTTTATATTATAAATTCTGAACGGTTGGCGATAAAATTTTGTATGCACCACGTCAGTAAAGTGTCTTTATCAACTCGCCTGTTATTCGCTCATCTCATAATTTTAAACTCGTCCGATAAAGAATCACTTTACTGCCTTGGTACATAAATAACTATTAAAATATTTCTGCGACCCAAACAAAGCTTCCCATAACAAAACGGAAAAGATATTGTGACATGTTAAGTTAAATAATGAAAAAAAAGCAACAGTCAGAAAGAGAAGTAACCCGATACATTATTTTAAGAGTATTGGTAACGACTCCTTCAAAAGACATGACAAACCTATATACCACAGACTTCCCCTATATGTTAACAACCCCCCAAAATTAAAAATAAATAAAAACCAAAATAATTTAAAAAATAGTAAAATATCCAAAAAGCCCCAACTGCCATTTTTCTTCAAATGGTGCCTTGACCTACGTGCACAAAAAATATCAGGTTGTTGGTGTCAGAAAATCATCAATCCATTTAATAGTGTTCTATTAGAAGCCTCCTGTAAAATTTAGTTTTTTTTTTTAATTTTTTTTATTTGCACACATTACCACACAAAGCCTCTTCTAAAAACTTTTCCAGCCATTGCAACACCATTGTCGCTACTCTGTACCTGAGCCAAATTAGGCTGGTTCTTTTCGCCCGCTGTTTCAGCAAGAATACTTTTTCAAAAAAACAAGAAATTAAAAAAAACCGTTAAAGCTCTTAAAAGCAAAAATTCCCCTTACAGCAGGAACTGGACGAAATATATTGTAAAAATTAAAGTCAACTAGTCTTACCAAGGGACACCAACAGTTCCCCCCCTTCCAGATCAGCCTGGGGCGTGTCCTAGGTATTAAATATCCATAGAGAGAAAAGCAGTATGTAATGCAACCTACATTATAATATATGTAAAACACATAAAATTGAACAATACTAAAACGTAACCTTTTCGAAATGAACAAAGTTTTTGGGTATGCTTGTAGATCCTACACTATCATTTGAAGATCTTATGTATGTTCTAAATTATTGATCTCGGCATATTTTGCCATTTTGAACTTCAAAAAGCTGTGTGTCAAAAGAAGATAATGATGTTCATATTTGATCTCAAACCTTAAAACAACTTTTTTGTATATTTCATTTTAGATGTGTGCTTTTTGGTGAATTGAGATCAGCACTTAGCCTTAACACTATAGAGCAAATAATGTGCTGCTCGTACCGCCTCATAGAACATATATGTACAAAAGTTCACTAATGTACAAATGTGGTAGATTTTACAATATATTGCCGGATGAAGTAAGTAAGAGCTTTGCGTGGTAACTAAGCTTATCAACGAAGCCAGAAGCTTACTTTTCGATAAGGCTTTTTATTTCGTTTAAGAAGCGCGACGCGATGATAAAATCCCATCAGGATGGAATCACTTAAAATAATATACTTTTTTTAGCCACGACATGGACATTGACCCTTTTTGCTAAGGTATTGTATACATCAGATACCTATACCCATCTCAGTAATTAAATATGTTCAATAGGAAAAAAAATCACTTAAATTGACCAAATTTTCCAGATTTGCAACGCCTGATTTTGGTTAGACCTAGTAGTGGAATTTAAATTTTTTTGATATACCGGCACCGTCTTTATTACGTAATAGAATCAAAACCACAAATTGTCCAAATGCGTGCTAGTCAACAAACTTGTTCTACATTTAATTTAGCCCCAAGATAATTTTGTATGGGTAATTGCTGGAACATGTCTAATAACGCAACAATTTTTTGGAGGCATCTTTAAACTGTTGCATGTTCTATTCATGTGGCAGGATGTTATTTAGGTATTCGGTTTCCTAATTAGATGTACAATTATTTTGACAAGAATCTGTAGATGTGGGAGCTGCCAAGGTAAAAGAATATTCTTACATAATATATGAGTTTTACTAATATTAAACATCAAATATTTATTTTATTTATTTATTTTACACCATTTCACAGTTACAATGAACCAATTAACAAATGGGTATATGGGCTGTTTAAAATAAAATAGGTAATATTATAACAATTTTATTCAAAAAAATTATGTGATAACAAGAAATTTATTTAGAAATAAATTATGATATTGAAACGGAATAATTATGCCTAAAAAAACACGCTAATTTAGATTTATACTGGATAAATCACACCTAAAAATTTCAAATCTATTTTGATGCAGATTGTATGTTGTGCACAATCGATAAATAGGGGAGTATTTACAGAAGTGTTGGAATGACGTGTTCTAGGGACGAGGAATTGCAGGTTTTCTAATATATCGCTGCATTCAACTCTATTATGCAAGATATTATGGAGAAATTTAAGTTGAGAAACTGTACGTGGAGCTTCTTCTAGAATACCGATTTCAGGATACTGACCATCAATTTTAAAACCTAGATATTTTAGAAAACGTCGTTGGACCCTTTCAATGCGATTAAGGTGCACTTGATAATATGGAGACAATACAACCGAGGCGTAATCCAATTTAGATCTTACAAATGCATAAAAAAGTATCTTTAGTGTGTGACAATTTAAAAAAAATCACGAGAATGTCTTATTATAAAACCTAGAGATCTATGACAGGCCGCAACAAGGTCATTTATGTGGGGAACAAAAGATAGTTTACTGTTAAATAATACACCTAAATCAGTCTCAGCTCTGTCCACTGTAATGTTTTAATTTTGTAATCATGCACAAGGGTATATCGTTTTAATGAAAAATTACACTTACTGATATTTAACGGCAATTTATTTTAAACACATCATCTATATATCATGTCAATGGACAATTAAAAATTTTCAGTCTGCCAGGTTACAAATACGAGCATGGATTTTCTTGCATCGGCATAAAGAAGACCATCATTGTCAATATTATTAACTATATCATTAATAAATATTATAAACATTAAAGGACCCAAAATGGACCTCGGTGGTACTCCCGATGTAGCATCCAATTGCACAGATGATTGGCCACCGCACTCCACTATTTTTTGTTGTCGTTCATTTAAATAAGAATGGAAAAACTTTATAATAAATATCGTAATTAATACCACACAATTTCAATTTAAGTATATAAATGCACTCGGTTAACTTTTAAAACTGAATAATTTTTCTGGTTACGCTAACTAACATGTTGATAAAAACTACTTAAAACCGATGGTAACAAATAAAGAAAGGTTAGGTACTATAGCAAAGTTCTCTTCAGTTACTTTTAAATAGCATAGCAAAGTTAAGTTGAGCGTTCCTTTGAAAAATTGAACTCAGCTCAGCAAAGATCCCCCCCCCCCCCTTGCCCTTGCCGCGGTTAAGTATGCCCCTCACAATGCGAATTGCCCATAAATCGACTGTTCCATTTAAAACGTAGCTACATTGCTAGGCTGTTTAAGAGAAGCAAAAGGAAAGTACCTTATGACATGCGTGATTGGCACACAGCTAAAATATTTTGGTGCCCTGAGACTCTTGTTTTCGAATGGGCGATATTAAGAATCGAATATCGACATTTAAAGATACCGTTCGGTTATAATTCAATATTATTTTTTTTTTAATTTGTTTTATTTTTTAAATGTGATATATCGATAAAAATGTAGTGATATTTATTTATTTTAAATTTGTACCCACGCCTTCTTTAGAGGCGTTTAAGCAAATTACCAACAATAAGAGGGTAATTTTTTTTGTATTAATAAGCGAAGCAACATTTTTAATTTTTTTTTCTCCAAAAAGGTTTTTTATGCAAAGAAAAATATTAATTTGAGTCCGTATCAGTCTGAGCAACAATGCACATAATCTATATTACTACCAACAGTACCAACACGTTAAAACAGTGCGGTAAACCTCAAATTATTGCACGCTGGTACATTTCACATCTAACACGTGCAGCTAATGGGTCTTTACCGCGCACGAGTAATTGCAAAACAGACCTTCGGCCATTTTGTAAATTCTACAAGCGTACCGTAAAGGCGTACTTTGCAAGCTCGTTAAGTAATATACTATTATCTCTAGTTTGGCATTTTACAGTTGGTGTTTAGCTGTTAACCTGTGCGGTGTTTACACATTTGTTAGTGAGTTTTTGTTAGTCATACTCCTATAAATTTTAAAAATAGAGTTTTCGGTTTTTTTTTTACATAAAAAATGATTTTATTATTATTTTGAACATATAATATATTTCAAGACGACTGCGTGTGATCTTTCAATTCGACTATTCCCAAAATACCGGCGAAATAACAAATAGGTTCCAATAAATTTTAGACAGAAAACATACACCTGTAAGAGGACAATGCTGCCGTTTTTTTCTTTATGCGGGTACCACGGGTTCCAGCGGAGGCTGATCGCCCACTATACGGACGCCACGAAATAACGGACCTTTGCCGTATAGTTTACGGCCTTTCCGTCCGACCAAATATCGAACATATACACGGTGAAACAAATTGTTAATATTTCATATATTTTAATAATACTACTGAAAAATTAGGATTCCTTGTACATTGCATTTATTAAAAAGTTCCGTCAATTTCACACCCGATCAAGCGATGCAAACTAATCCAATTTTTTTTTTCAAATAAAAAAGAGCATGTAAATTTACTCTTAAATTTCTGGCTTTTGATAAACAAGAAAAAATTGCATAATCCAAGGTCGAAATCATATCTTTGAATTAACATGAATATCTGCAGCTGCATGATGAGGAAATGAAGCAGCAATAGCTGGAATAAGGTCCGTAATAATTGGTAAACTTTCGAAGAATCTATCAACTGGAATACTACTTTTAACGCGAACCCAGTTAAAAAAAGTGACCGTCTTGCTAACAGGCCACTGTCACTTAAGAAAATACCTTCAATATGAGTATGGGAATAGGAATTTACAATGGACGTTGAATGCAGACTTTGCGCTGAAGAGGACGGAACCGCCTCACATGTCATATACAGCTGCGAAGCAAAAGATTCAAAATCTTCGGGAATATTTAACGCGGCGACAACCTACCGCATGACACACTTGGTACCGTGCGAGCAAAAATTATTTGCATCAAAGAGGGCTTGGATTAAAAAACGTAGGGCTTGGTTTAGATCAAAATGATATGGCGACGATATATCTAACCAAATCTAGGTTAAAATTTTGTCAAATTCATATTATGACATGATATGCCAAACTAATGAGTAATAAAATAAGTAGACAAATACAAATTTATTTTTGTTGTTTATACGAAATTAACAAAGTAAGAATATACAGAAAGAAAAACAAATAAATTGCTGAAATTGGCCACCGCCATGCTCCAAGCATAAATTCACACGTCTCTTCATAATTTCGAAAGTGTTGACCAGCATCTCTGGAGAAATGTTACCACATTCTTGGATAATCCTTTCTTGTAATTGTTCTAAATTTGCAACTGGTGTTTTAAAAATAGTGTCACGGTTCTTTTCAGGCAATGATAAAAATCCCCAGCAGTAAAAGCAACGTTAGGAAAATGTTCGTGAAAATCGTCCATGCACAAACCCGGATTGTATTGCCACTCACCATTTACTCTAACCCCGGTTCGAAAATACGCTTCAACCATGAATGTTTTGTGCTGTTCCGTAAAGCCCATTGTGTGAATTGTTCAAGAAATTGGAAAAATTAGCGATAAATCAAATTACTTGTAACGACTGTCAAAGATGACGGAATAACTGATTGATAGTTAATTCAGGTAGTTACTGACACCCAACAGGTATTAAGCTCTACGGCTAAGCATTAAGTCCTTAGATGCAAGGCCCTCTTTGATGCAAATAATTTTTGCTCGCAAGGTAGAAAACTGTTGGACCTTATAGAAGGAACAAATCTTTTGTATAAAAAGACTGGGGTGCACATTGCACAATAAGCCATTAGAAGGTTGCAGTGCAACACACCCGACTTTTGCCATCAACATGTCTAATTGTGTCTTCCTTCATTACACGAGGTTGTGGTTGTCTAGGTACAGGGTTATCCAACCAAGACTAGACAAGGCGATTTTTTGACTTTTCCTGTACTTTTATAAAAAAAAACTGAAATAGCCATCTTAAGTCATTTTCTCCCGCGAATTCGAATATCTTCAGCAAAAAACAATTGAACATCAAACAAAAGTACTAGGGGTCACTTTGATATTTTTTTTAAATGGAACACCCTGTATATTTTTACATTTTTAAATTCCACATAAAATTATAATTATTTTTTATTAAATGCACTATTAGTCTATACTTCATAGTTTCCGAGATATTGACTCTCGAAAAGTGAGATTTTTGAACTTTAACAGCTTATAACTTTCTAACAGTACCTACGTCTTAGAGCAAAACGGCTTACATGTCCCTATTTTCAATTTTTATTATCTTCCCAAAAAAATCAACTTAAAGTTAAACCGGAACAACTATATTTCCTTCTTTCGAGTTACATCCGGTTTAACCGGAAGTTGATTTTTTTGGGAAGATAATAAAATTTAAAGATAGGGACATGTAAGCCGTTTTGCTCTAAGACGTACTGTTAGAAAGTTATAAGCTGTCAAAGTTCAAAAATGTCACTTTTCGAGAGTCAATATCTCGGAAACTATGAAGTATAGACTAATAGTGCATTTAATAAAAAATAATTATAATTTTATGTGGAATTTAAAAATGTAAAAATATACAGGGTGTTCCATTTAAAAAAATATCAAAGACCCCTAGTACTTTTGTTTGATGTTCAATTGTTTTTTGCTGAAGATATTCGAATTCGCGGGAGAAAATGACTTAAGATGGCTATTTCAGTTTTTTTATAAAAGTACAGGAAAAGTCAAAAAATCGCCTTGTCTAGTCTTGGTTGGATAACCCTGTACATAGCTTACATGGCCCAATTCGCGATAACGTGCTTCAATTTTGCTAATGTCGCCTTGTCAAATGGTGGTAAATCAGGGTGCTGCACACGGACTCTGATGAACAGAAAAGTAATTATCGAATCGCAAAGTAATGTTATTTTAGAAATGTGGTACTCCGATTGCTTGTTCTCTTTCTTTTCTATTGTTTTCGTCCTTCCCCTCCAGCCCCAATAGAATCGAATTGAAACGAAAATAAATTGCAGCAGAATTACACTCCGCATAATGTAAAGAAAAAAGACAACCGACTAGACAAAGATGCCCTCCGTCAGTCGCCCCGTCGCGTATTGACAAAATTGACAGTGTGATTGACAGTATTGTACCTTAACCTTAAAAAAGAAAACAATGTTTCAAACTTGTTGACGTTAGATTTTTGCGATTTATAGGTTAATAACTATTAAAGTTGACATTGGCACCAATAAAAATCAAAAATCCCTAGTGTTATTAGAAAAAAGCCGAGGACTTCCGACCTCTAATTCTATTATTAGAATCGAAATATGGGAGTAGCGAAATGCGATTTCTAACGAACTTTTTCGAAACGCTTTCAAGCGAATCGAAATTAAAAATTCTACTATCAGAGTCTTGCTGCTTGTTCTTGAAACTAACGAGCTACTTATGCCCTTTGGATTAATTTTATGTTACACCTTGTATACACGATGGAATATCTTACGAGCCTCGTTTCCGAAATCGAATTTATGGGAAGCAGAAGATTCTTTATAAGCCTCGTGTCGACCACCGTTCGTCGATACATTATTGAGGGCCGCTATGCCGGTTTCTGAGATATTTACTGAGGTATACCCAGCTTCTTTTTGTTTGGCTCCTGCAATGTATTTTGATTTGGCACGAAAAAAATTGAATTTTACTATAAGCTACGCATAGTTAATTGAAAGAAAAGAAATCAGACACTTTAACTCTTCCTACACTGGTAAAGTTTACACCATTCTACTTAAAGTAGGTACAAATTATTTGCGTTGATATGTTTGTCCTATAAAATAGTATATTACATAACAAGTGTTGAAAGTGGTACTTTTCAAACGAGGAGGTATTTAGCACGAGGCGTCAGCCGAGTGCGGAAATTCTCCGAGTGTGAGAAAATCACTTTCACACGAGTAATGTACACAATTTTTCCTACGACCATACAATATAATCAAAAAGAGTTTGATTTGTTTTTAATAGTTTGTAGGTATCACATTAATCAAATTTTTTTAACACTAGAGTTGAAAAATTAATTTCAACTCTAGAGTTGAAAAAAATAAAAACAATGCCCACTTTTACACATTTTAACTTACCTAGATTTAAATAAAAATAATAACTTTTTCTCCTATTTGCTTACGCACATCATACCTACTATCTATGTACAGTAAATAAATTTCGTTTCTGAACTTTTAGCTGCTTGCATTCTTTTAATAAAACAATAATATAGGTACCTACGAAAACAACGTAACACAAAACTACAACATAACCTCAACATTTGCTCAACATTATAGAAAGATAGAGATGGAGTTAAATATCGATAGCTTGTTAATTATAAAAGTTCTATCTATATTCGATTTGTTTTGAATATTGCTAAAATAAATTTATTTACATAAAGCGTATTCCCTTGTCCCATATCCTTAAACATTGTATGGATATTTTTATCCGAGATAATGGCAAAATTATAAATCGGTATTTCCTAGGGTATTCTATTTCTGCTCTATAGCTGCCACTTTGTTTTTCTGTGGTTCAACTCAGTTGACATGTAAACATGACAGTTGGTGGGTTGCCTGACATATTATTTTCCATTTTTGATAATATTATTTTTATCATAAATACTTTTAGGTTCCCAAAAATAACGAAAAAAAGGATTTTTTTTAATTTGCAGTAATGCCCTAGTGACTAGTGTACTTTACCCCACCCAGCACCCCAATTCACTCCACGTGTCCCGTAAGTTTGTTATTTTTAATAAATAGTTTTGTTATCAAATTGACACCTGTTTAAATTAAATATAGTGTGCTTTGTATTTCCACAGTCGTGTTGAAATATTTTTTTTCAACACGCGTGTGATATTTAGCACTTTCTAGCCAAGTTAACTGTGCGGTTATAGTCATTTTCGTAGGTGGTCGTAGGAAAATATGTATTCAATCAATTTTAACATAAGGAAAGAAACTATTCTTACATTGATAGCTGATAAAATGGTGAAAATGTTATTGTGCACTGTTCGAGTTCGTTCATTTAATTTCATACTTTTGACAAAACCATTTGTTAGCAATCTCTAATTGTAAAGCCTTTCAATTCGCGATAAAAAATAAATTTAGTTTCTTCACAACCCAAGTTCGTTTTTTTTCGTACCGAGGATTGTCGCTGTAAGAATTTCAGTACCTAAATAACGAAATATTAATAAAATAAAAAGACGCGCCTGGAATTGAACCCGGGATCATCGTGACCACAAGTCGTAACCTATTATATTACACCACTAGGCCACCGATCACTGTGAAAATAAATTATAATATAGAATATTATTGCCGTATTAAAGATGAAGAATCAAAAAAAACACTTTTTATTTTAGTTTGACGAGGTCTTTCGGCTAAGGTATATAACATTTTAATCAAAAGTTGTTTTTTGTACGAAAACCAATAAAACCCGTAAAAGAATCGTGTCTAAAATAGTAATTTTTACTTTCTTACAATTTTCGACCATTTCTATGCTGTTTAGGTATAGAACAGTATATTGAAAAGAAATAGTATTTGAGATGGCCTAAACGAATATCCAAACCAAAAGTGTGTCCGATGCACCCAATTCGAATTATCAATAATTGATAAACTAATTATTAGTTAATTGTTTCTACCATAGATAGATGCTTCCCTTTGTATTATACATTGGTTTAAAAAAAAACAGATCGTTTCAAGTAAATCAAAGTTCATATTAAGAAATATTTTGTTGCGCAGTATCTTTCTCAAGTGCTTTTTAGAAACCTATAATAACGTATTTAACGAGACCGTGCCGTGGTGTAAGTGCTCGTTAATAAAGTAATAATAGTATTGCGCAAAAGGTTCGATAGGTATCAATTATTTTCATTAACTGGAGAGATATTTATGTTATAAGAAGACTTATGAAATGAAGGCGAAGATACTATTACTACATTGGTAACAAACGGTGTGAAAGCGTTTTATACGTGTATTTAAACTATAGCAAGCAGTCGTTAGGACTGAACCATTCTTTTATAGAGAGGAACAGTGTAATCAGTAAAGACAGCCTACTTGGAAGCAACATTATCCGAACTATAAGAAGAATATCTTTGCTTACTGCGTAATTTTTTTTACCAAGTCAGCTTGCTCTAGCGCGGTTATCAGGGTTTGTTCTATGTTTGGGTTGTAGCCTATCTCCAAAATAAAACCATGAAATAAAACACATTTTTTTCCACAACTTTCTATTGGAAATCATAGGGAAGGGTCATTGGTAGTTTAAATCCAGAATTACGATCATACATATCCGAAGACTATATTTAATATAAATTATGCGATACCGTTGGTAACATCCGCTAGAAATTTTGGTATCATTATTGATCAATATGTGAGCTTTCAAGCTCATATGAAAAACAATAAAAATGCTTATTAACTTAAAATTTTATAGAATTTTAAATTGTACTTAAACACTGATACAAAATTAAGGTGTAATAAGGTGTGGGTAATGTAGGAGACGTCATTAAAGAAACTAGTTCTTAGTTTCATGTATAAACTAAATCCATTTTTCCAATCACCAATATTACGTGTAACGTGTAATCCGTTCATTTTGCTACGTTAACACTTGGGCTATATTCAGCACACAACATTATTTAAAATAGATCATAATAATAGTAGTTTACAATTTTCTTAACTATACTTATATTAAAAAGGCCGGTAAATTCTATTACTTTAAGTGGTTTAGATTATGGTGATGTTATAATATCATAAAAATATAAATTATAAAAACAAACAAAAGTTACAAATTAATTGTATAGGATTTTTAGAGTTGCCTTCAAAAATTCGACCATGTTACGAGGCGAGTTACTTAGAAAAAACGAAATTCTCCTTTAAACTCACGATAGTGGTCGACGCACAGGCACAATGGTATCGGAATTCTGAATTTAGACTATCAATGCAACTACTATTGCAAATAGAAAATTGTGGAAAGAAAATGTTTAGATGTATAATGTTCATTCTGACTGTAGTGGTATAAGTATGATCCCGATATTGTTCGCCATAGATGGATTATTGATATTTTCCTACGACCACCTACGAAAATGACAATAACAACACGGTTAACTTGGCTAGAAAGTGCCAAATATCACACGCGTGTTGTAAAAAAATATTTCAACACGAGTGTGGAAATACCAAGCACACTAAGATATTAAATTTAAACAGGTGTCAATTTAACGACAAAACTATTTATTAAACATAACAAACTTACGGGACACGTGGAGTGAATTGGGGTGCTGGGTGGGGTAAAGTACACTAGGGCATTACTGCAAATTTTTCGTTATTTTTGGGAACCGAAGAGTACTTATTTATGATAAAAATAATATTATCAAAAAGGGAAAATAATAATAATATGTCAGGCAACCCACCAACTGTCATGTTTCATGTTTACATGTCCACTCACAGAAAAGTTCTGTTCTGTTCTGTTCGAGGATTGCGATGGCCTCTAGCTTTTCAGCCTCCAGCCAATTTTTATACTCACACAAAAATAAAGCGTTTATGTCAACTGAGTTGAACCACAGAAAAAAAAGGGGCAGCTATAGAGCAGAAATAAAATACCCTAGGAAATACCGATTTATAATTTTGCCATTATCTCGGATGTTTAATTATATTGGTGTAAGTGAAAGTGCTTTATGTACGTAAAATTATTTTAGCAATATTCAAAACAAATCGAATATAGACAGAACTTTTATAATTAGCAAGCTATCGATATTTAACTCCATCTCTATCTTTCAATAATGTTGAGGTTTAATAATGCGGTACATTAATTATCATAAAATAAAACTATAATAAAAAAAAAATAAATAAGTTAGTGAAGTGTCTAGTTAGGTTCTACTCAGTAAATGATTGTACTGTCTACTAACCCCTAAATCCCTTCCTTTTAGTAAATGTCACTCCTATCCTATGTTGTAATTGTCAATACTAAACCCTTGACCCTTAAAATAGCAGCTAAGAAAAGGTCAAATACACAAATCCAGAGACTCATATTAAGCAGTCCAAACCGCATTGTACGCAAAGAAGAAAAGTCAGTGGTCGTGATATGGTACAGACCAGACAACATCACGATCACCCCTAATGTGCTGGCAAATTGCCCACAGGGAGCAGAGCCATTAAGAACAAGACAATGTTGAGGTTATGTTTTGTGTTTGTGTTTTGTTTTTGTATGTATATTTAGGTATATTATTGTTTTATTTTTAAAGAATGCAAGCAGCTAAAAAATCAGAAACGAAATTTATTCACTGTACATAGATACTAGGTATGATGTGCGTAAGCAAATAGGAGAAAAAGTTATTATTTTTATTTAAATCTAGGTAAGTTAAAATTTGTAAGTAGGCATTGTTTTTATTTTGTTTTAATATAGACGCTTCTGTTGGAATCCGCCTTGAAATTTGTTTTGCACTTATTGCGTTTGTACTTTGTCAATTTTTTTTAACACAATGGTGTACAAACTATTAAAAACCAAACAAACTCTTTTTGATTATTTTGTATGGTCGTAGGAAAAATTGTGTACATTACTCGTGTGAAAGTGATTTTCTCACACTCGGAGAATTTCCGCACTCGGTTGGCGCCTCGTGCTAAATATCTCCTCGTTTGAAAATTGCCACTTTCAACACTTGTTATGTAATATACTATTATCTCTCTCTCTACTGTTACTTGAATGATGGCGCGACGTCTGGATTACAAAGAAATATAATACTAATAACTAATATACCGAAATAAACGCTATAGTAAGCCGGGTTAGCCCAAGAATTTGTAATTTTACGCTATAGTAAGGATGAAACAGCAAAGTAAGGTTATCCCTACTCTAATCTTGTTACTACTAAAATATTTACAGCATCAATGGCTCAGTGGTTAACGCGGCAGTCACTGAAAACTCTAGGACGAGAGTTTGTGGGTTCGTATCGCACTTCCGGCAAACTGGTTCGAGCCTGGTGGATTTTAATGGTATAAGTCTTGACGTGGATCCAGCGTTGTGCAAAAATTAGGAAAGGGAAAAATTGTGTCATCCTACAAACCCACCCCATTCACGCCGGATATCTCGTGGGGTGCGGGGGAAGGAACACAATCCCCAATCGGTGAGTCACAGAAAGCGCCAAGACGGAGGATCGTGGTTCGGAGCCCACGTTAAACCGTAGGTCTCCTCCAGAATGGTCCTGGCAGCGAATGAAGAGGAAAAAATCCGAAAATAACAACAAAAACCAAAATATTTATTACCTGTGTATTTAAATCAAGTTTTATTATTAATGTATCGTAGAACTAATGTTCTTTAACTTAAGGTTTTGACCCCATTAAATATATTTAAAAATGGACACTTCTATGACATCCGTGCGCGCCTTAAAACTTGTCTTTGGCTGGATACGGTCTTCTTAAACTTTTCTAGGGCGGTACAAAAATAATGCAAATCTTTTACTTGTTGTCGATAAGTGATTTTGCACTTATCAAAACGTTCTTTACATCATCTATTACCGCAGGCTTTATAATTGTATTTTTCCAATACAATGCAGTACAATACAATACAATACAATAATAAGTATTTTAATAACTAAAATAATTGCAATTTATCGTATAACATTAGCGACGACTAGCGAGTTACTCTAAAAAGTTGTTACTATAATACCACGGGACATAAATATTCAGTTTTTAAGTATTCCTGTTCTAAAATCAACAACAGCGATCGTGATCCATAAAAAAATAGCGTACTGGCAAACTCTAAGTCACAATGGCATTTTATGTGAGTATGAGAGAGTAAATAATATGTTTAGATGTCCGCAATAAGGACAACAGGTCAATCAGTGTTTCCGGCGTGCGGAGTGAATAACGCATTTCGTTTGGGTTGTACGTTGTACCGCACATTTTCGAATTATTTTGTTACCTAACACAATGTTTCGGTTAGTTAGTATCTTTAACCGAAACGTTGTGTTAAGTATTAATAGAGGAAAAAAATGTACACTTGTTTCTCTAGATCTTTGCAAAGCTTTTGATACAGGAAAATTTTCTATTCTTTTAAGAAAACTTGATATGATGGGTATTTCGGGTGTAGTTTTTGACTTGTTCAGAAACTATTTGAATCAGCGGAAAAAAAAAGTTTGTATGAAAAATAAATATAGCAATTTTTTTAATATTAATTGTGGTGTTCCGCAAGGTTCGATTTTGACCCCTTTATTTTTCCTTATTTATATTAATTCTATATTTAAATTAACATTGAAAGGGAAAATTAGATTGTTTGCTGATGATACAACTATTTTATACATCGCTGATTCACATGAAATTATACAAAATTTTATAAATCATGATGTGAAAATCATTGAATTATGGGTGTGCAGTCATAAATTAACATTAAATTTGAAAAAATCCTCTTTCTTATGTATAGAAAAGAATCCCAATTTATACAGAAGTGATTTAAAATTAAAAGTCGGGCATTTAAAACAATCAAATTAAATTAAATTTTTGGGGTTGATAATAGATAAAGCTGAAGATGAAGATGAATTGGAGTGAACACATTGAATATATTAAACAGAAAATAGTTGCGCCAGTGGGGATTTTATATTTCGTCCCAAAAGATCGCTGGAAAGATTTAAAAATGCCCCAAAATTCAAATTATTCCAAGCGGGTAAAAACGCGCTACTAGTAGTCGTGACGTCAAGGGGTATCATTTGTCAGATTTGTGTGTGACATCCACGAAATAGGTTATAGGTTTTCAATAAATTTGATGATTTATCAGATTTGACATCCACGCGTCAAGCGACATGACGTTTAAACAACACTACAATAACAATAACATACGGCAATCCAAATGCAAATTGGGTCGCTCGGCACCTGTCAGGAGTGTCAGGATGATGGATAACCAAAAGTCATACCCCCTGACGTCATCGGGCTTCGCGCGCTTTAGAGATCGTTTGAAATGCTTTCGACACGCGCGAAACTTTAAAGAATTTTTACCAAGTTATTACTGATTTTTAAGGAGTAATAATTGGGGAATACTTTTTTCAGACCTAACTAAATCATATTATCGAAAAAAAAAAATTAGGTTTCCTATTTGAGTTAATTATTTTATATAGAAAAGATATGTCAAAAAATTTTCTGCTGTCAGAGAGAGGTATAAATTTATATTTTTATCTACAACCATTTAATAATAGGTACATAATACTTCTGATAATAAAAGCATTATGCTATCCATAATACAACAAGTGTAATTATCATAAAACAACAAGTGTAATTGTTATATTTCCCATATGAACTCAACTTTTTTTCTGATAATAAGAGCATTATGCTATCCATAATACAACAAGTGGAATTATCATAAAACAACAAGTGTAATTATTATATTTCCCATATGAACTCAACTTTTTTTCAGGCACTGTATAAATGGATGGTTTTAGATAAAGTATAGTATTTGACCCGCGTCTAATGAACCATAATACACTCGGATGATTTACAACACTCGCCTTTGGCTCGTGCCGTAAACTTCATCCTCGTTTTATTATGGCCTACATTATACGCTCGTTAAATAATATATTATTATTTTACAAGATCTATTATGCAATGCGCTTTAAATGCAATGGTTTTGAGAAACCTGATTTGTACTGCTTCCAGCCTATTCACATTCAGGTAATGCATTTTTAACCTATTGCCCAAGTCTCGCGCCGTCCCTGTCGCACATTTACTTTTCGCTTTCGGTTTAAAGACCTTTTATAACCGTCTTATTTACACCTTTTCTAGACGGAACGAAAACGACATAAAACAAATAATACGCTATTTTAAAACAAATTGAACTATTATTAAAATATCCTTAAAAGGATATAAAAGTAAGCGTGTCTATGGTTGACTTTTCTTACACAACATAATAAATCTTAAGATTATTATTGAGTTAACATTTATGTTAGTGGAAAGTAATTATGTCTTGGAATTTAAATATATAATATTATGGGTGAATGTATATTTTATGCTATAATAAGTGTTGAAGGGTTACCCGTCTTACTGACTGTTCAGTATATCACAAATTAAAAAGTGCACTTTTCAAAGGACCTAGGCAAACTTTATAAAACGCTATTTTTAAAATTTTATAAACGGTTGATTTGCATTCATGAAATTTTTGGTAATAGGTATTAATATCGCAGGTCTCGTGGTTCCGATTTTGAGCGAGAATCATTTACTAAAAAAGATCTTTCAAGTTGGAGCTAGAGCAGTTGAAACCACAATATTATTCTAATGTTAAGATTTTCTTTAATAAAGAGAACTTGCATAATCAAAAAATTGGAGGTGATATCAAGCAATTGCTTTAGACTATTATTTTTTATTTTTGTTTGTTTTTTGTTACTAACGTATTCATAATTTTATGAAAATAGTTTGTTTTGAATACTTATTATCTTGTTATGGTGTATCAAATTTATTTAATAAGTAATAGTAGCTTATTATATTACTGTTATGTGAAGAAGATTAGCAATAGTAATTTCTTAGTAGGGCAATAAAATTATTTTATTTAACTGGTTTACTTCAACAGGTTTTTATCTGTACGCCACTGTATTTGCATTATTTTTGGCTAGTCCATTGCTTTCGGTATTTTCACTTATTACAAAGTTTCACTTAACTATATCTTGTATCCATGGTATTGCCACAACGGCTGAATTGATTTAGCATTTGAAAATTATGAGTTTACCCTGCGTTGGCATCAGTCAAGGACCCATACTTTTCAAATTATCTCCAAAACGCATCATTTTATCGAAATTCTTTAAAAGTAAAAAATAATCAAAAACAAATGATTTCATGAAAAATTACAGTTTGGAAGTTACTGGCGTACTAAAAAATAGGGGGGGGGGGGGGGTCAGAGGGTACTTAACCCGCCTGTAACTTCATTGTTTTTATTTTATTTTTCTCAAAAATGTAACTCTTTATGGTGAAGTAATGTTTGAAATATGAAATTTATATCTTATTAAATACCTACTCAAATTATCCAAAAAAATCAGTTTTTAACTTTTAAACTTTGTATATGAGGGTCAAAAATGAAAAAGGCATTATAAAATTCATATTATTTTTGCTTAAGGAATATATTATGGTTAACGGATTGACCTTTTTTTTTTCGGACACTCTGTATTTCTAAACGTAAAAAAAAGCAATTTCCAATTAGATATATCTGTTTTATATCTACTGATTCTAAACGTTTGTACACTAGCACGGCATTCGAAACAATTGACAGGGCTAGATTATTGAGTAAATTGTATCAGCATGGTATTCGCGGAAACGTTTATAAATAAAGTAGCGTGTACCCGGCCTGCGTTGCAATGCCAGGCATTATACGCCTCTGAGATAATAATAAGGCGAGTTCACCATTACGTCAAGATTTATAAATACAAACCCGAACAAACCTCTAAATTTATCAGTGTATCTCCACAATATTATGCATGTATTATACATAAAAACCTTCCTCTTGAATCACTCTATCTATTAAAAAAAACCGCTTCAAAATCCGTTGCGTAGTTTTAAAGATTTAATCACATATAGCTGGGGAGAGACGCGACAGCGACTTTGTTTTATACTATGTTAAGATAATATAGGAGTTCCTCAAGGAAGTATACTAGGTCCAATATTATTTATTTTATACATCAACGATATGCCTTTAGTTTTAAAAATGTGTAAGTTACAAATGTTTGCTGATGATACCTTAATTTACATTAATGTTTTAAATATTTTTGATGGTCTAAATACTCAAAATTCTGAGATAAATATATTATTAAATTGGATAAAAGTAAATAAATTAAAATTAAATATTTCAAAAACTAAATGTATGGTTATGGGTTATAATTTTAATTGTCAAAATATAAATGTTGTAATTGATGGTGAAAAATTGGAATTAGTAAACAGTTTTAAATATTTAGGGATAATCAATGATTCAAAATCAAAATTTTTTAATTAGTTTGAAAGTATCATAATATCGAAGATTGCCGGAAAAGTAGGTTATTTTAAAAGAATCAGTTCTAATTTAAGTTTGTTTTCTAAAAAAACTGTATTTAATACTATTATATTACCACATTTTCTTTATTGTTCTTCCATTTTGCTAGTGAGGAAATATTTGATAAATTACAAATTTTACAAAATAAGGCAACGCGGATTATTTTAAATTGTGACAAATATACAAAAATTAATTTTATGTTAAAAAATTTAGATTGGTTGAATGTCAGAAATTTAATTTGTTTTTAGTATGTAATATTTATAAATAAAATTCAAAATAACTTATAGTATGATTGTCTAAAAAAAATGTTGTTCCTTTAATTATGACCATCATAAATAGACAACAAGAACTAATCAAAATTTTTATGTGGATAGAGTGTCTAAAACATTAGCTTATCATCAAGGTTTGATAGAATCTATTAATTTGGAAAATTCTATTAAATCTCAAATATCATTAAAACTATTTAAAAAATTTTAAAATTACATTTAATTAAAAAACAAAATGATACGTAATATTTGATACAATTTCCAAAATGTTTAACTTTTCTGTCTGTTTTTGTGAAAGGAAGGTTGCGTTTTGAAATTTATCTATAAAAATGTGTTAAAAAAATGTATTAAAAATAATTTAATTGTAGCTTTTTGCTAAATAAAACATGTTACTACTACTATATTTAAAATGTGTAAAGCTGCAACATTATAAAGTTGAATTGAAAATACACTGTAATGATTTGGTATTTCGCTGTTTTAAACGTATTTTTAAAGTACGGGTATTTACTGGGAATCATCTACGAAGAACTTAATATTTATAAAGCAAGTATTAAATTTACTTATTATTATGAAATCATAAGAGGTAATACCTACTTTATTTTCTAGGTCATTTAACAAATTAAAGTAAAAGTTGGGGGCGTAAAGAAGAGTCGTCCTCTTTGGTGTAATTGAAAGTTTGATCTTTTGTGACGTTACTTAATAAAATCGTAACTAGATTTAACAATAGTTTTAAAAGCCGTACCTTTAATTTGATTTTTTATTGTTCAGTTAACGAGGCAAGGTTGCTGATTTACGCAAGCCAAATAACTTTTGCTTTTTCAACAGGTTAGTTTACCTTCCTTTATTGACATTAAAATTTCGATGAAATAGTCGGATATTCTCGAATAGTTTTTTTGGTACATTTATATTTTTATTGGTAATTGTAGATGAAACTAATAGAAGAGACCGGGGCAAGAAGATCCGACGGGGTCAAAAGATCCCACGTATGCGCGAGAGCAACCGTAGACTTGGCACCATCCATGTGCCTTTCAAAATGGCGGTTCAGTATAATAAGTGACAGCGACCAGTGCGTAAGTGTTTAGTCGGTGTGAAGAAATTTGCGAATTTTAGCTACGTGATATAAGGTAAGCATTTCATTTTATTCATGCTTTACACTAAAAAATGTTTAGGTATTTAAATATTTGATAGTAGCTATGAAAAGGAATAGTTTAGTGAACAAACTGGTCAAGTGGGGCAAAAGGATTCCCTAAAATATGGGGCAAAATGATTACGGGGATCGTTTTACCCCACATTTGTCTCAAAAACTAATATGCAACATGTCATTTTATTCTTAAGCGGACCGCTTTAGGAAAATAATTATACATAAAACTAATTTGCCCTAATTTTGTTTCAGATAACAACAATGGTCAGGAATTATGTAAGGAACCAACAGACAGTCCTGGGAGCAAAAGGATTACTGTCAGGGTTTTCATTTTATATATTGAGCGTTTCATCTAGTTGTTTACTCACATAAAATGTTTAGAAAATGAATTGCTAGTTTTATGTTTTATATAGCGCTGAAAAAATATTATTATTTACTTATAAAGGAAACCATTGTGCCTTGAGAAGCGGGGCACAACTTAACCAGACAGAAAATGTGATCATATTGCAAAAATACAAACTCCTACTCTCAGTGGATGTGGCATCTAAGCCCAAAATTATTAGGGGGATCTTCTTGCCCCGGTCTCCCCTAATCATAGAGCATCTGGGTATTTTTTTTTAAATAAAAATGCTGGAAATTATTTTCTCCACGACCATTACTGAATGCAATAATTCCAAATTTGCCGCTAGTAGGCTATTTAATTTTTGCCGTCCCTACCGGTGACGGCTCGTGAGTTGTGAAACAGGTGAAGTGTTCGCGAAAGAAATAGCCTGTTGCAGGTGACATGCGCCGCAGACGAAAATTTTTTAGGACGCCCACATTTGGTCAATAATTTTTAGGAAATATTTTAAAAATTTATGATAACCTACTTATTTTATTGAAAATGAAATTTCTTTCTGCAAAGCCAGTAAAGTTCCAACTACCTTTTTTTTATCCCCATTAACAAACACAGCCAACAATAAAGTTTATTTAAAAAAATACTACCCGTCAGCCATGAATAAAGATTGTAATTGTACCATTTATTTCTGTAAGATAAAAAAAAATTTTAGGCCAAATTTGCCGCCCCCTAAAATCTACCGCCCTAGGCTCCAGCCTACTCAGCCTACTTGTAAATCCAGCACTGGGTGGGAAATTTTAAAAAACGTGGCTTTGTTTAAGAGAGCTTTATTTAACCTTCAAAGCTCTTGTTTTTGTATTCGCGAGTTTGGCTGTATCCGCTAGATGGCGTTAACTAAAATATAAGCTAATATTATACTTTTCCTCATAAAAAATGTTAAATACATCAATGGTAGGTTCGATTTAGCGCGGTATAATGGAGAAATAAACCTCAATATTTCGGTAAAAAACTCAAGTTTATATTTATTTTAAGTTGACCAAAACAAATTACATATAAGGAATATTCAGTTGTAGGGGCGTTTTTTAATTTTTAATTTTTGAAAATTGTCCCGTAAAGGTAAGAAATTTTATATTGGGAAAAATATATTTTAAAATACTTTCTTGAGGTATTTCAATAAATTTTACCCCTTAACGAAATTCTCCATGGAAAGGTTCTGTGAGCGCTTATAAAGATCTGTTATGCAATAGATTTTTTTTTAATAATCCGTATTATTTTCACGAACAAAGCTAGCGATGACATTTTTATTGAAAGAGAAATAAAGAATGTCAGAAAGCACCAAAAAAATTACTTTTAAAAAATAATATTGCTTAGTTTCGATAGTGAATTAATAACAAGCTAGTTTGAATTTGTTTAATGTGTAAAAATGACCAAAGTTCCATTTTAAAAACTGATTGTTTTTAATATAGAATTCAAGTGCTTACGTTTCTTTCCTTCGCATGTTTTCTTTCTTGTCGACGACGCAGTGGTGACAACAGTGATTATGCAGCGAGAAAATCTTTAACCGATGATTAAATTAAAAATGGGACGATTAAAAAAAAGGAACGCGCGCCAACGAAATTTGCCGCCCGGGTGCACGATCTTATTTGCCGCCCCTATGTATGTCGACAATAAAACACAATAAAATTTTATATGTATGTATTTAAATACACTGCGCGGCATATTTAACGCATAACGAAAAAATTGCCTCAATTTTGATGTTATATATTTTCCAAATTTGTGGTTCGTTTATATTTTGTTTTTTCATGAAATATTCAATTTTTAGTTCAACGTGATTTTCATAAAAAAATGTTTAGTTAAAAAATACAAAATAAACGAAATGCTTTGATTAATGCAACAGCAAGAAAAAACAAATTATAAAGTAAATAAGGAATCAATATCTCTGGTATTAATTAATTTTATTAAATCCACAAAACAGAGCAAAAAAATACAGGGAAAAAAATTGTAATTTCTAAAGGTATTCAAAAAAATTAAATATGAATAATTACTAGTAGCTGCTTCGCATCTTCTTGGCATACTTAAAATCAGATTTCTGATTTCATCTTGTTTAATCTGATTCCATGTTTCCATAAGCCTTAATGACAGATCATTTAAGTTTCTAGGAGGAGAAAACACATGGCTCTAAGATGTCGTCCCATGTTATCCCATAAATGCTCACTAGGATTAATGTCAGGGCTTCTTGCTGGCCAAGGCAAAGTTAAAATTTCTGTTTCTTGAAGATAATTTTATACCACCCTTTTTAATTTTTTTGAATACCTTTAGAAATTACAATTTTTTTCCCTGTATTTTTTTGCCCTGTTTTGTGGATTCAATAAAATTAATTAATACCAGATATTGATTCTTCATTTACTTTATAATTTTTTTTTCTTGCTGGTGCATTAATCAAAGCATTTCGATTATTTTGTATTTTTTAACTAAACATTTTTTTATAAAAATCACGTTGAACTAAAAATTGAATATTTCATGAAAAAACAGAGATAAACCAATGAATCAAAAAAGAAAATATAAAGGAAACACGGGACTTTCATTTGGCGGTAATTGTGATAACTTGCAATGGCTAGTAAATCCCACAGGGTGTTTTGAATTTCCGTAAAAAAAAACATAACAGTTTTATAACACCCGGTATAATACCAAAATTACTTTTTTAAGCAAAACAACAAAGGTAGTGATATGCTTAAGGAAAAAAACCTACAATTAGAAAGAAAAGTTATTAAAAACGAACCACAAATTTGGAAAATATATGACATCAAAATTGAGGCAATTTTTTCGTTATGCGTTAAATATGCCGCGCAGTGTATAATGTAATTTTTTTAAATACATTTGAAAATTATTATTAGATTGCAAAAAATTAAAAAAAAAGAAAAACACATTTTAAATAAATGTATTTTATTAAATAATACTATAGTAAACATTTATATACGACAACACAAATACATAGTAATTATACAATAACATACTATAATACTGAATAACGCTTTTATAACTTCGCATCGTTTCTTAAGGAATCACCAATTTTTTGGAACTCCGGGGGGGGGGACTCACCGAATCGCCGGGGAAGAACTCAATAACAATATTTCAAGAACCGTGTTTTCTAGCAGTGATTAATTTATTGTAGTTACTCGTTAGTGATGTGATGCGCGAAATATCATGCACTGTGATTTTTTCACTGATACCAAAACATGTTATGATTATTATTATAATGAAGGCGGCTTTTTGCCGCCCCAGAAATTTGCCGCCCGTGTGCGGTGCACTCCTTGCACCCTCGGCTTGGCGCGCCCCTGCTTGAGAGTATTTTTTCTATTATGATAATCACATAACAAAAATAAGTCGTTTTGTGAATCTAATTTTTACATTTTTAATTACTAACAGTAATTATATTCTGCATTTTAAATGTAATTAAAATCTTACAAACGTCACACATTGCGGTAAGAAAATGAAATTGTATTGTTGAATGTAATTCGATTATACGCCGATTTTCAACGATGTTAGAACCTATATTGCAAAACAACAAGACACGTCTTGCTTGCTGAATATACAATCAGGTGTCTGTTTATTTTTCGTTCACGGTCTAAACACACTAAATATAAAAAGGCATGTACGTACAGTACTGGCCAGCTTGAAGTTACAGGGGCGGCTTTCAATGAAAAGAAATGAATACAGAATTGACTTGGCCCGAGTTAAAAAGAGAAGAGAACTTCTGTTGGAGGTTCGAGAACGATTCACATTTCGCTCTCGCTGAAATCCCCCTCCATAACAGCGAATACGGTCGGACTAAATTTTTCAGCTAAGCGTACGGTAAAATGTCTGCTGAAGTAGGGGTTTTATATTTTGTATCCTGACCGATCCCGCCCTTCCCTGGAAAAACATCGTGACCTTCATAACGAGATCGGGAAGGTTCGGTGAGGGCTGAGGACACACGTAGTTAGGGTACAGTTGAGGGAAGATTCACGGTTACAGGAAAAAAGGATTGCCTTGATCTACCTGCCAGGTTGATAAGCATACCGATCGGAAAAGAAATGCAGTTTAAATTATCCAGACTGTCCGCGGATAGGGTTTACAATAGCACAAATAGATGAAAAATTTCATGTTTCGGGAAAAAGTCATTCTCGATAAAAAGTTTTGTTTGTAAAAAAAAATGCAATTCACGAAGAGAAAATTTTGATTTTTTATACAGAGTTCGCAAAAACTTCAAAAACATGATTTTTCTCCAAGAGTAAACTAACTTTATTTTTCATTTTGGACCAAAATGCCAATTATAAAACTTATTTAGAATAACGTTTGCAATTTAAATCCGAGATTTAAAATAAATCTTCGATTTTAAAAATTTTTAGATATAAAAGATTTTTTTTTTGGATAGCAGCATTAGCGGTCGAAATACATACATTATCAATAACAGATGGGTATCAAAAAGTTTCAAAAACTAATTTTGGGTGTTACCAGAAATATGTATTTTTAATTCGACAAATGAAATGACACCGGAAATAACAAAAAAAAAATCCTAAAATAACAACAAATAATAATTTCATAATTTGCTATTCAGACGGGGAGTGTCAATATTCAACACATTTTTCCAGCTGTAAACGAATGTGGTCAAAACTTCTTCGAATTTCTTCAATGGAAATTGTTTGAGCAGGTTCAACAATTAGTTGTTTTAGAAGCTGTACGTCGTTCTTAATTGGACGGGAGTACACTAATTGTTTGAGGCCCCCAAAGATAGGCATCTGAAATAGTTAAACCGGGACTTCTTGGGGGCCAGAGAACCGGACCATTCCGACCAATTCATCTGTGGCCAAATGTATTATTAAGCCATTCCCTCACTTCAATTGCGAAATGCGCAGGGCATCCATCTTGTTGAAAGTACATTTCGTTCCTAAATTGAAAAGGCAATTCTTCTAGTTTGTCGGAAAGGAATGTTTTCAACATTTCAAGGTAACTCCTACGGTTACACGTGTTTTCGAAAAAGTATGGGCCAATAATGCCATAATAAGAAATTGCACACCAGACATTTACTTTTTTGTAGTATTGTGTTCTTGCAGGAATTCTAAAACGGGGATTATTTTCGCTCCAGTATCTAATATGCGCAGAAGACAGTTTCTCGCTTGTTGCAAATGTCGATTCATCGGAGAACATGATAAATTTATGAAAATTCCTGTTTTCACTTACAATTTTGTTTCCGACCCAAAGACAAAAATCCAAACATTTGGCTTTATCTCTTTCTTCCAACGTTTGATTAAAAGGTGGCTTAAATGGGAATATTTTGTTTGCCTTTAAAATATACTGAATATGAGTTTTTTTATTACATCTCGGTTTCTTAATAAAAGGGTAGGATTGTCAGCAACAGACTGCAATACGATTAGGGAAGCTGCGTCATTCTGATCATAGTTTTATTTTAAATTGGAAACTGAACCAGTTCGCTGAAATTTTCTTAATAATTTATGAAGCCCTATTTTTGAGTTGTAAACGTAAAGCAAAGTAATAAAAAGGTAAAAAAATTTCTTGTTTTTACAAAAGATGGTAGGAATGCATTTAAAATTTTAAAATAAGATACACATTATGAAAATAGAGTCTATAATAAAATTTTATATTAATATTTTTATTGAGCAGCAAAATTTCCATTTACCTCGAAAAATTAAAAAAACTAAAAAATCGAAGATTAATTTTAAATCTGGGATTTAAATTACAAACGTCATTCTAAATAAGTTTTATAATTGGCATTTTGGTCGAAAATAAAAAGTAAAGGTAGTTTACTCTTGGAGAAAAATCATGTTTTTGAAATTTTTGCGAACCCTGTATAAAAAATCAAAATGTTCTCTTCGTGAATTGCATTTTTTTACAAGCAAAACTTTTTTATCAGGAATGACTTTTTCCCGAAAAATGATTTTTTCATTTTTTGGGCTATTGTAAACCCTATCCGCGGACAGTCTGTATATTTATATAGTCATGAACGCAGCGGCGGATTTAGGGGGGGGGGGGCTGTAAGGGCTGTAGCCCAGGGCGGCAAACATTAGGGGGCGGCATTTACAACATTAAAATTAAAACAGACCAAACACGCAGACCTTTTAAAAAATCGTTGTAAGATAATTAGGTTATTAGATACTACTGTCACATCGTAGTGTAGTTTTGAAGCCTCTGCCACTTCTACCATGATGGCAGTGCCATCGATGCTAAAACATCGAACATCGAAGCCAATAACATCGATATTAACGGTACATCGATGTTTGGGTCCCATCAGTATCTCTTGACACTTGACACTGCGCGCGTTTGATTTTCAGTGGAACCAGCGCCACGTTTGTAATTCATTGGGCTCTAAAACTTTTTTAACGATTCCTGCATCAAACTGCACGGCGGAGCGATCATTTTCAATATTAAAAAGGTTAAAAAGCTACATAAGATCAACTATGTCTCAAACACGTTTGAAAGATGTGGCTGTTTTGAATATAGAGTCTGAGATGACAAAAAAATTGAACTTTGACGATATAATAAATGAATTTTCCGAGTCCAGTTCTAGAAGAAATATATTTTAATTGCCATATCATAATCAATAAGTTGTAAAGGCGTTAATATAATAAGGATTTTGTAAAATAAATAAAAGTGTTTTATTTATTTCAATGTACCTAAGTGAATACGTTTTGGTTACAAAATTATTAGTAGGTACTTTAATCTCTTTAATTAAAATAAAACAAAATAATAGTAGCTCTAAAAATTAATATTTCTCTTACGATAAGAGACAGGTAGTAAGTAGGGGTAAGAATTGCCGAACAGGGGCGGCAGATTCTTGTAAGCCCCTGGGCGGCAAAAGCCTAAATACGCCGCTGAATGAACGGGAATGTTCCTCTGTACTTTTTAAAGCTCTTTTTGCTAATAGTAACGTTCGTAAACACCCTGTATAAAACGTCCTTAGCCAACGCGACATAAATCAATGGAGTAATATTGAAGATCATTAATCAGTTTGAGTAACGGGCAGGATTACAGCGGCCGAGGATTGTAAATATTTTCACGGGCCGCCCTAATCGTGTTCTGGCCGGTCCCACCGAAGCGGCCTTGACGCAGCGATTTTCGTCGCGGCCTCTTTGCCCGAGAAGGCCTTGGACGGAGCCGGCCGCGGGTCATGTGGTGTCGGAACCATTAAAACTAACAATAACAAATAAAAAGTAATTGTGTATATTCATTTCATTGCCTTGTTTGGTGCAAACGGAAAAAATGTCTTTTCTCGAAAACTCTATCGGTGATTAATATTTTTGATTTTTTTTCTAATACACTGTGAAACCTAGCTGAGCTGCTTTTGCATTCTCCGTCAAACAGTTTTTAGGCGTTCGAGTCAACAGACGGAAATTGGAAATGTGGTTATCGTGATCTAGAAAACGTCGACGTCATGATAAAAAAAATATTTTTTGGGCAACCGTCCGGGAAGTGGGTACTTTCCGGACGCTTTTCCTTTGAGAAAGTAGCATTTCTTCGGTCTAGTCCGGGAAGTACGTGCCTAGTCCGGGAACTACATACTTCCCGGACTAGGCCAAGAAGAATCACATCAATATTAGCGATTGCTCGAATTTTAATATAAATATTAATATAAATAAGAATTAGAATGTTTCTGTTAGTACCTATCTTCTGTTCGAATTTCAATATTTAATACAATAAGAATTAAAATGTTGGAAATTTTGTTCTACAAAGAAATATATTAAAGAAATGTGTCTGATTGATTTGTTATTTTACACGGTTGCCGAAAAAATAGTGTACGCGACACGTCCGAAAACAGTTTTTTTGGACTCGCAGACTTCCAGGAGTCCAGGACTCGCCTACGGCTCGTCCTAGAATTTTGTCGACTCGTCCAAAAAAACAGTATTTTCCGGACTTATAACGTAAATTACTATTCTCGCTATTATAATATTTTTCTGATAGTAAAATATTGAGAAAAACGAACTGGGGAATCCGTCTGCACTAGCCCTAACTATTCACAACAGAGAATAGCTAGGTAAACGAACCAGACTGGAAGAATAACCCGTCTCTCAGCGCTAATCAAATTTAAACACAATAGGAGTCGAATTAGCTTTTTATGTGTAGTGTTGAATTGATGAATGATCGAGTTAGTTTCGTATTTGAAAAATGAAAATGGTTCTAACGCTTTAACAGATTTTTTGTGCCGTTGCGGCTCGAATGCCGTCCGACCGTGGAATATCAGAAATGACTAGCCGAAAAGAGTTTTTTTAATTTAATTGTTTTCGGAAATTTACAAGTTCTCCGCACCGCATTCTGCCTCGTGAACCATTAAGGACTCGGAAAACAATACTGACAAAGAAAAAAGTCCGTACAATACAAAAACACACTTGTAACATCTTTTAATAAATTCACTTGTTCATATCCGGTATTTTTGGTTGGTAGTTCTAGTAAATCAGTTAGAAAAATAATTGAAACATAATATATAGGTATATGCATGCGACCAAGAACGCTGATCTATTATGTCTCCCTCAAATATTCTAACCATCAGTAACGACTCAACCATTAAGTAAAATGGTCATTATTCCCAAACATACTTTACTTATCTCCTAATTTAAAAGCACAATTTAACGTAAACCAAAAGGCCGCGTGTATTAGCAGGGACCCATGCACAATTTTGTGTTTAGGTTGCGCTTCTCACTCTGTCTTCCATAAATCATTAGCTGATAGTTATTTAATAAGAGAAAAAAAAACCTAAGCTTGCCACTTAAAACATAGCCCTTCCACCATGATAATATGCCAACGCATAGATTTTATCAAACTCAACATTCAGGCATCAACGTCTTGCGTCATCCTCCGTAGAGTGCCGATCTTACGCCATATGACCTTGTTCCTTTCTTCTTCTTCAAGTGCCATCTCCTCTTAGAAGGTTGGCTATCATCATAGCTATTCTTACTTTCGATGCTGCAGCTCTAAACAACTCAACGGAACTACAGTTGAACCATTTTTTCAGGTTATTTAACTAGGAAATGCGTCTTCTTCCTCTACTTCTTTTTCCCTATATCTTTCCCTACATAATATCATGCAACAATACATATTTCTCTCCCCTCACCACGTGGCCCAGATATTGCAGCTTCATTATTTTAATTGGGTTCAATATTTTCTTTTTCCTTTCTCATTCTTCCCAGTACCTCCTCACTTGTTACCATGTCTACCCAACTTATTCTCAATATCCTTCTATATGACCACATCTCAAATGCTTCCAGTCGATCACTTACATCTTTTTTTAATGTCCAGGACTCCATCCCATACAGCAACACCGAGAAAACATAGCATCTCAATATTCTGACTCTGAGGTGTAAGTTGTTAAGATCTCTACTGCATAACACATTTCTCATTCTGTTAAATAATATGGTTCTGGCTTGTCCAATTCTTGAATTAATTTCTTCAGTGTATTCATTACCCTCATTGACAGTTGTTCCTAAGTATTTGTACTTACTGACTTTCTCCACCAGCTCTCCGTTGATCCATAGGTTTTCCTGCTGTTGAACTGATTTTGTAATGGTCATAAATTTTGTCTTTTTGATTCCCTTTTGTTCCTTTGGAATGGCCCAAAACGGACCTGAATTACCTAAAGTGATCAGTACCTACCGCTCTATCCTAACATCAAAATGAACACCCTGTATACTATAGATATATATATTGGTCCGTTTATTATATAAAACTAAGATTAATTAATTCAGCAGTCGCTACATGTTAATATAACCCGGTTAAAAAACCGGGCTGGTAGCCTCCTTAGGCGCAACAAAGCGAGAACGAAAGTGTTTGTAATTCCCTTTTTGTTTCTCCACCGCATCGATGGACGGTGAAACGACCCGAGATTGTTTTACACTTTAGCGATGCACTTTTTGCCAACATCACTTTTAAAATGGCGTAAATTGATTTCTTATTCAGGGATTTTTATCGCCGTTTTTAAACAAAGCTCATTAAGTCGGAAATTCATCTGTAACCTGACCGCAACTTTGGCCAAAAAACTATAATCTAGAATCGTTCGAAATTGCTGATTGATACTTAATTGTTTAAATTTCCATATTATTTACACCTCTGAAATACGTGCCGTTGTAAATATGTTGATTGTGATAAATTATCTTACTTGGGTTACTCATACAGGGGGTACCCCCTAAGCATTTAAGAAGGATACTATTCGCAGGTGAGGATGGATTTACCCGAAATATTTAATCGGAGCAATACCCATATTATATGGAGCTTGGAAAACCCACATGTCAAACATAATTAAAATGTGTTGACAATATATGTAGTTTGTAGGAGAGAGGTGGTGAAGAGCTGGGTGGGGCCGGGAATAGGGATTGCGGTGGATTTATCTTTGAATGTGACCTTGCTACTAAAGGGTTTTCCAATAAGAACGATATGATTTTGAAACGATATGGTAACCATGGTAATAAAGTTATACCTGTCGCCAGTTGTCAGTTATTGTCAGTAAACTATAACAATTTCAAGAACGTTTGGTTATTATCCAAAAATTCTACGAAAATAGACGATCTTTTGTGTACACTTATCGCGCACTTCGCGAAAACTTTGGTGTAAATAATCGTCCTCCTTTGCTTGCCATACGTCGCATCGTTGAGAAATTTGAAAATAATTTTACTCTTTACGATGTAAAAACACCAAGAAGACATCGAAACGCAAGAACTGTTGAGAATATTGCTGCTGTAAGAACTAGTGTTGCAATGGATCCAAATTTATCAATTCCTCGTCGTGCTCAAGAGTTAAGGATTTAAAAAACGACAACTTGGCGTATTTTGAAAGAAGACTTGAATTTACACCCGTATAAGATTGTTTTGACCCAAGAACTTAAGCCACTGGACCGGCGCAGAGAATTTTCTGCTTGGAGTTTAGAACAACTTGAAAGGGATCCTAATTTTGCCAAAAAAATGATCTTTTCAGATGAAGCTCATTTTTGGTTAAGTGGATACGTTAAGAAGCAAAATTGCCGTTTTTGGTGTGAAAACAATCCACAACAGATTCATGAGAAGCCTTTGTATCCGCTAAAGGTAACTGTATGGTGTGGTTTATGGTATGGTGGCATCATCGGACCATTTTTTTTCCAAAATGAGGCAGGAGATGCAGTTACAGTGAATGGTGAACGATATCGACAGATGTTAAGACATTTTTTGTGGCCAAATGTAGATGCACTTGATTTGGAGGATATGTGGTTCCAGCAAGACGGTGCCACATGTCACACTGCTCATGAAACTATCGATATACTGCAAGAAAAGTTTGACGAAAGGATAATTTCAAGGAATGCTACTGTTCAGTGGCCTCCAAGAAGCTGTGATTTAACTCCTTTAGATTACTTCTTGTGGGGCTATTTGAAATCTAAGGTTTATAAAAACAGACCACAAACACGTGATGCATTAAGGTTGAACATTGAACCCTGCATTCGTCAGATCACGCCCGATTTATTGCATAAAGTCATCGAAAATTGGGTTCGTCGAATTCGCTCGTGTACACGAAGTCGCGGAGGACAATTAAACGATGTGTTATTCAAAACATAAATGTTATCGACTATAATTTACGATAATATAAAACGTTTTGTTGTATCTGAAATTATTTTAATTTTATTTCATTTTGAAATTATATCGCTCTTATTGGAAAACTTTTAAAATAAACCTAACCTACAAATAACCCAACTTTCTATTTACGCACCCATGAAAAGTAACTGCAGAATTATTATTTTCCGAATTCTCGCATACTTCATACTTGCAACTCATCTTAATTAGCCTCCAAAAAATACCACAAAACACTAAAAACACAGCAATTATTACATAAAACCGATAAACTGATGAAAATTTCAGACCGCTGTACCTAATCCCACCTTAGAATTTAAAATATAATACATCATTCCTTTCTATAATAAATTATGTTAACATAGTAGAAGCTGTAGGTTTAAACACTAGATACACAAATAAATAAAGTAACAAATAAATCATAAATCACTTGGCTACATTATGTAAAACCTTTAGAACATTGTATGTCTTGTCTATTTCGCCCAAATATCCCAAGACTTAGTTCTGTGGTTAAATAAGACAACAGTATATCCTGTCTTCCAACGGAATGAACTCTTTAACAGTTTTATCAAAATAGCTTTTATTTAAATTAATTTTAAAAATACTTTTTTTTTACATTCTGGCATAACCTGTGTTTTTAAAGTAGTATAGTAGGGAAATTTTCTAAATTCCAGGATAATAACGGGAACATTGTCCGTAATTAGAATATCTGGTGATCCACAACGAGCAAATACTTGATTTACTTATTCTATGACAAAACTAGCGGATTTGTTTTTAATTGGTATTAACTATAACCAATTCGAATAGGCATCAAACATTACCACACATGATATTTTTACCATAAGTAAACACATCTATTTCCAAATGCTTTCATCCCTTATTAGGCTATAAAAGATGCATCAAGGTTTCTTTTATATTTTTTCGACAATATTTTTACAAGACTTAACAAAATTTTCGACATCGGCATAGTCTTAGTCTTTTCAATATCAAAATGACTTTCGTGTAATACACTCAGCATTTCAAATCTTCATGATGATGGAACAACAAGATTATTTATAAAAAAAGATCATCTGATAGGACAAGTTGATCTTTAAAGTTATGATAATGTCTTAAATTTTCAGGCAGTTTCGATTTGTTTAGACACTGTTGTATAGTTTTAATGCCTTTAATTTAAAAATAAATGTTTTTCTTCCCTGTTTTTTTATTAGATCTGCCTGTGTTAAAAACAAGTTAAATTTATTTTTAAATCTAATCCAATTATCTGATGTTCCTCCATACAAAACTAGTGATAAATACTAGAGTTAATTTATTTTACTTGACATACAAATGACAACTAACAAAAATGCTATTTTCTAACAACTGGTAACTAATCGCAGCATACTATTTAAAATATATAATAAAAGTGAACCCAGGGCACCTAATTAGTAATTCCATACACAACACTCTGTGTTTGAAATTTCCTTTATGATTATTATTGACCTATTTTATATAACGACCTTACAAAAGAAACCGAACCAACCCGAACAAGATTATTTATAAAAAAGATCATCTGATAGGACAAGTTGATCTTTAAGGTTATGATAATGTCTTAAATTTTCAGGCAGTTTCGATTTGTTTAGACTTTGTTGAATAGTTTTGATGCCTTAAATTTAAAAATAAGACAATTTTTTTCTGCCCTGTTTTTTTATGAGATCTGCCTGTGTTAAAAACAAGTTAAATTTATTTTTAAATCTAATCCAATTATCTGATATTCCTCCATACAAAACTAGTGATAAATACTAGAGTTAATTTATTTTACTTGACACACAAATGACAACTAACAAAAATGCTATTTTCTAACAACTGGTAACTAATCGCAGCATACTATTTAAAATATATAATAAAAGTGAACCCAGGGCACCTAATTAGTAATTCCATACACAACACTCTGTGTTTGAAATTTCCTTTATGATTATTATTGACCTATTTTATATAACGACCTTACAAAACAAATTGCAAAATAGTTTCCATTTAAATAATACATTTTCCGTTTTGCCTCTTTTATTGGAAAAGACAATTAAATGCAATGAAATCAATGTCGAACAACTTGCACGCAAAAAAAATTGACATGTTTTGATTTTCATAGATATTATGTTCTCGGAATAATGTGATTGCAATATTTATTGCCATCAGTTTTACTCAGTTTAGTATTAACTTCGGCCTATAAACTGGTGTAACATAATGTTCTTATATTTTTTAATATTAAGCCTGATGGTAATACTTTACTTCTTAGGTAAGTAAACGAAAATATCAATACCTTTTTTTAACTCTTATACTAATTTTGCTAGTAATTATATAGGTAGTGGCTTCTGTTTATTATCAATAGAATTTTATTTCTTTTTCGTTTTTATGTTAGGTTGTGTTGTTGGTATCAGCGGTGTCACGCCTACAGGCGACACCTACATTTGCCTTCCGAACGGAACACCCTGCCCGACAGTTGGTTTCGGCGGCCAAAATTCCATTGATCCAAGAATAGTCACCCCAGTAAGTCGACAATTATTCGTACGTTAATTTTTTTTTAATTAGTATTTAACTAATTAATATATTATTATATTTATTATAGTTTCAGTAAAAATATTCACTTAAAATGTTAAATTCTCGAGTTGAGTGTTTTCTACCCACAGACATTAACTTAACTACAGTGGCGGCTTGTGCATAAGAGCACATGAGCACGTGCCCCCCTAGTTAAAATTTAAATTGTTAAAATTCAAAATAAAAAAAATCTATAGGTACTAGTTACCGTTTTGTGAATTATCATCACCCTATCTTTTACGTAACGTTAAATTGCGATATCTTTACTTTCCCTATTGTTAGATGTTGCGTCGAACAAAAAATTTCGCTTAAACCGCGGTGACTCATGCGCTTGAACGGCATAACGACCGGCAGAATACGGTGCCGCCGCATGATACAATAAATTCTTTCTTTGTATCATTGTGCCGCCGGTGCCAGAAGTTTTTAATGTTCAGAACGGCCGCAATCTTTTCACGAGTCGAGGAGCACGATAGCTCTATCTTTGTTTTATAGCTAGTTTTATTTTCGATCTCATTCTATCTTTATGGCACAAATTTCTGGTGATCATGAGGTTTAGGCACGTTATGATTAGTCAACTTTAAGCGAAAGTGCTCGTTTGTTCTGAATTATGTTTTCTAATTCGATTTTTACTCTGCTGTTGTGCTGCGCCAGCCCTTAGTTGGTGTTTTGTGGCGCCAGCTGGCTGAGCCTTTTAGTGATTTATGTAATAGTATGTCCGCGGTTTTATTTTACGGCTTCTTTAAAAAATAATAAATAATATAAAAATGACGGCAACGGTCTCGGTGCAATATTTAAATAATTGCAAAAATACAGTGAGTTTTTAAAAAAAGTCATTCTCAGGGTTAAGTTTCGATGATAAGATTATTGTAAAGAATGCGGGAAAACCAGTGCCTAACCTCCAAATAACGCAACTAAATAAAGGTCAAAAACGGGACTTTAAAAGAGTTTTTAAGACTTTAGGAGTGCATTGTATGAAAAACATGAGTGGCTGTGCGGATGTGAAAAGCAGAATAGTCTATTTTGTTTCCCGTCTTTGTTATTTGCCGGCGAAAAGGCAGAACCGTGTTGGGTTAAAAGTGGTGTTAATCGTATTGGTAAGCTATTTATTTATTTTATTGGAATCTTTTTAAGGAAGGGTTGTTAAAAATATCGGCCAGGACACAAATGCACAATATTTTGATGTTTAATAAAAAAATTACACATACATGTCAGTACCTACCTATATTATAGGTAGGTATGTACCTAATTAGGCTCATTTAAGTTCATATTAAGCGATCTTTACATCTGTGAAGTTCTTCGTGAATTTATTCATGAAGTCACTTTAGGGCTAACTTTGATAATGTAAATGGTCAACTTGGACGTCAAATAAATTCGTGAATTTCTTCGTAAAATTATTCACGAAAATTTAACATGCAAAATAATCAGCTGATGCACAGTGTACTAAATGCTACCGACTTCACGAATAAATTCATGAATAAATTCTCGAAGAACTTCATAGCAACAAAACAACATGACCTTGAACTTCCAAAAAAAAATCCGTACCCCCTGCCGCGTTTCCCGTATTTGTGAACCCCCAGACATTCATGTCACGAGCCGCCACTGCTTAACTACGAGTACTATCTGGGGGAGGAGGGGAGGGGGATGGTAGTAAAAAACGCTTCAAGTTTATTTTATAGTTTTTTGCTTTCGGTATTGTCACCTATAGCAAAGTTTTACTTAAGCATAACTTGTACCCATGGTAATGCCACAACGGCTGACTTCATTCACCATTTGAAATATATGAAATTACCGTAAGCTGCATTGGCATCAGTTAAGGACCCATACTTTTCAAATTATCTCCAAAACGCATCATTTTATCGAAATTTTATAAGAGACAAAAAATAATCAAAAACAAATGATTACTCGAAAAAATATAGTTCGGAAGTCGCTGGTTCACGTACTAAAAAATAGGGAGGGTCCGCGGGTACTGGTCCTCCCCTATTTTGAATATTCGACAATTGTTTTTTGTTTTGTATTTCTCAAAAGATGTAACTCTTTATGTTGAAGCTATGTACCAAATTTGAAACTAATATCTTATTAAATATTCAAATTATCCCAAAAACTTTGACGCCCTGTATATCGAACATGAGGGTCAAAAAGAAAAAAATGGCATTATAAAAGTCATACCGTGCGACCAAAAATTATTTGCATCAAAGAGGGCCTTGCATCTAAGGAGGTAATGCTTAGCCGTAGAGCTTAATACCTGTTGGGTGTCAGTAACTATCTGAATTAACAATCAATCAGTTATTCCGTCATCTTTGACATTGACAGTCGTTACAAGTAATTTGATTCATCGCTAATTTTTCTAATTTCTTGAACAATTCACACAATGGACTTTACGGAACAGCACAAAACATTCATGGTTGAAGCGTATTTTCGAAACGGGGTTAAAGTGGCACTACAATCCGGGTTTGTGCATGGATTATTTTCAGGAACATTTTCCTAACGTTGCTTTTATTGCTGGAGTTTTTATCATTGCCTGAAAAGAACCGTGGCTGTGTTTAGGGAAACAGGTTCTATACAACACAAAAAAGGAGCAGGAAGACCATCTGCAAGAACAGAAGAACTTGTTGCAAACGTTCGTGAAATAATGCAAAATACGCCAACAAATTGTATAAGACGCCTGTCCCAAGAAGTGGGAAGATCTAATGGAACATGCAGGACTATTCTTAAGAAGCAGCTAAAATTATTTCCTTATAAGTGCAAGTATTCCAAGAAATACAAGCCGCAGATTTTGAGAGACGCAGGAGTTACTCTCAATGGTTTAACCAAAATTTATTGGAAATAAATGATTTATTAGACCTGACATTTTTTTCGGATGAAGCCTGAGTCCACATTGCACCCTCAAAAAATTTGTGTCTAGTTAGCTGTTTCCCGAAGAAGAATTGTTGGTCCTATTTTTTTAGATGACACAGTTACAGCGCAGCGGTATAGAGTCAATATTTTGAATCCATTTGTAAAGCAATTACTTGACGACGAACTACGTTTTGGATATTTTCAACAGGACGGTGCAACCGCCCATACAGCCGCCGAAACTATTAACTACTTACTCAATTTTTTCGACGACAGATTGATCAGTTTTCGATCAGACATTGAATTCCCACCTAAATCACCTTGTTTAACGGTTATGGATTACTTCGTTTTTCCTCATTTAAAGAACACTATTTTTAAAACACCAGTTGCAAATTTAGAACAATAAAAGAAAGGATTATCCAAGAACATTTCTCCAGAGATGCTGGTCAACACTTTCGAAAATATGAAGAGACGTGTGAATTTATGCTTGGAGCATGGCGGTGGCCAATTTCAGCAATTTATGTAATTATTTTTCTCTTTCTTTCTGTATATTCTCACTTTGTTAATTTTGTAAACAACAAAAATAAATTTGTATTTGTCTACTTATTGTATTACTCATTAGTTTGGCATATCATGTAATAACATGAATTTGACAAAATTTTAACCTAGATTTGGTTAGATATATCGTCCCCATATCATTGTGATCTAAACCAAGCCCTAGGTTTTTTAATCCAAGCCCTCTTTAGTGCAAATAATTTTTGCTCGCACGGTATTATATTTGCTCAAGGAATATAAGGTTAACGAAATGGCCTCCTTTTTTCCGGACACCCTGTATAAATTAGAGATTTCCAATATTTAGAAACATATATAATACATACCTCTAACTTTGTTGAGCGTTGCATTTTTGTGACAGGGGTGGGCACTAGAATAGTTCGTGGTAAACACGATATCTCCCCCCCCCCCCCTCCCCCTCCTCCTAGTTAGGCCAATACTTACAGAATTCGTTTCAGAATGACTTATGCCCGTCAGGATTTTTTCCTTGCTATGGAATCACAACTCAATGCGGGGAGCGATTTGTGGATACAGTCAATATAAAAGATGGCCTAGCCGATTATGGAGCTCATCCATGGCAAGCATATTTAAGAAATGCCACCCACATTTTCTCTGGGAGCGGAGTCCTCTTAGATCCATTTCATGTGTTAACAGCAGCCCATAAAGTTGATGGAAATATGTAATTATTTATAAATTGCGTAATATACAAGGTGTTTCACGGTGGATGGAACGTTACACATTTATGGAAACGGGTGATACGTTTTTTCTCGAAAATTTGTTTGCTCCGATAAACGACGATGTTCTATTGTTTTAAAATATTTTCAGCAATGCGACGTTGCCGCTTCTACACAAACAGATGGCAAAATCGGTATTTTAAATGGAACACCCTATATATTTTTTTATTTTTAGATTCTACATGTAGGCTGGGCAACTTTTCTGAATATTTAGTTGAAACTTCGCGCACGGTTAAAAAATACCTTTACACATTTGATTTTTTGATGAAATCTTAGTTTAAGCGTACAGAGTGGTCCAGAAATATATTTTTGTAGGTTACTTGAAAAAATGGATTAATTATAAAAATATATTTTATTACTGATTTGTAACGCCGATAAAAGTAGCTTTTTAATAATGTATACATTTCTTATACCTAACTCCTCAAGTTTTCGATTTATAAGCAAATCTTTACGAAATTTCTTAAAACATGTAGGTGCTTTGAGCTTTTAATGTTGAGCCGAAATCTCTACAATTGTTGTGGATTCGAATAAATTTGTCGATATTCATTGGTGGTGAATTTGGATAAATTTCATTAAATTTCTACACGTTCGGCCTATAAACTTATCACACTGTCCATGTAAAATAAATAAATATTATTATAACTGCATTTGAATTACTTCATACACATACCACAAACGAAGGAATTATATAAAATATAAATAAATGGTTGCCATGGAGCCTAACAATAAAATTATTGTTACAAGGCCTCCTACTAAACTCGTTGAAAAGTATCTACATGTTTTAAAAAATTTCGTAAAGAAATGCTTACAAATCGAAAACTTGAAGGGTTAAGTATAAGCAAGGTATAAATTATTAAAAAGCTACTTTTATCGGCTTTTCAAATCCGTATTTAAAATACAGGGGTCTCATTTAAAAAAATTGATTTTTGTCCATTTGTACGCTTGAACTAAGATATCACCAAAAAATGAAATGTGTAACGGCATTTTTTAACAGTGCGCAAAATTTCAAATTATTAATGTTTTAGAGTATGGAGAAGACAGATTTATTAAAAGTCAAGTTTTCGTTTTAAAAAATGAAAACTAATTAATTACATACAAAAAGGGCTACAGATAAGTTAAAGGGTAATAGTCAGAAAAGTTGCTTAGAAATACACCTAGAATCTAAAAATTAAAAATCATATAGGGTGTTCCATTTAAAATAACGATGTTGCCACGTGTTTTGTGTAGAAACGGCAACGCCGCATTGCTAAACATATTCTCAAATGATAGAACATGCTCGTATCGGAGCAGCCAAATTTTCAAAAAAAAAAAACGTATCACCCGTTTTTCATAAACGTCTAACGTTCCATTCACCGTGAAAGGATAAAATGCTCCTTAAAATAGAAAATGTTATAATATTTGTTTACTGCGTGGCAAATAAGCTATTTTTTTAAATAGTCAATAAAAAAAAATTGCTAGGTAAAATAATTTGTACATTTTAGTAATTAAACAACATGTACAATTGTACATATGCAGTGTGTAAATTTTTTAGACCAAAACCCCAAGAGCTTCTAGTATACATGGGAGTGTGGGACCCCACCAACCTAAACGACACCCAAATGTCGCCTGTCCAAGAAGTCATCATACATCCATCGTTTAACAAAGAAGCTTTACTCAATGACCTAGCAATATTGCGCTTAGAATTTCCCATAGTCCTAGGAATTCAGTATAATATAAACACGATTTGTGTGCCCCAGTACGAGATGCTATTTAATGGAACTACGTAAGCGAACAGTTCTTTATAACATAACTAGTGTAATAATATGAATACCACGGCTATAATATATATTTTTGTAGATGTATTATAGCAGGCTGGGGCCAATCCTCTTTCACGGCATACGATGCTCCAACGGTACCCCAAAAACAAGTCTCATTGACAGTAGTTAATGCTGATACCTGTAGGGAATCCTTTGCAAGACCCAGCTTGCTCGGGGCCTATGTAGATATGTACTTGGACCAAGTTGGAGAGATATGTGCTGGTGGGGAAGCTATGAAAGACGCTTGTACAGTAAGGAAATACTATAACTACCTATCTAAGCCAATGAGTCTCAGGAGATTGATATCAAAAATGATTTCAAAACAGAGGGAACACAAATCCATGTAGCTTCAAAAATCTCTTTTATTTTTAGCAGGATGGTGGCTCTCCGTTAGTCTGCCCAGATTCGACAGGAAAACTTAACGTGGCCGGACTAGTAATATGGGGTAAAAACTGTGGACAACCAGGGGTGTATGGTGTGTACGTCAATATTCCTTATTACAGCAATTGGGTAGATACGACCGTAGAGAGTTTACGGGCAAAGTATGGAAGAAAATGATGGTGTATACAAATTAAAAGGAACTTAGTTAAAATTAGTTAAAGGGGTACCGTGTACAGATGGTGAAAAATAAAATATTTAAAGGTCCGTATAGGGTTCAAAAAAAGAACACCGAATATTATAACGCTTTGAGTATTTGTAATACTTAATAAATAAAGTAAATCAATTTAGAAGAAGATGAGCTGTGCTCACTTCTGTTATTTTCTTTTATATTAATAATACAATAATATCCCGACAAATCCCATTGGAAGGCGATCCATGGGAGCGGCGATGGAAGCACCGTTTCCCCTACTTGCCATGACCCAAAAAGGTATTTTTGGAATATGTTCATTTCAAATAATTATCTGCCCTATCTACACATTAATGCTAAAAACACCCTCGATTAGGGGCAGTAAAACCCGACCCGACAATTCTAAGAAATATAGGTATACCTACACTAACTACTTTGATGATAGTTTTAAACCCCTTTGTATAATGAGGTTTAAAGAATTTTATATCGGAAATAATTTTCTTTACAGCTTCGTAAATAAAGACATTTTCTAGGAAGCCATTACTCTTGTCAGTAACAAAATTTCCCTATTAATCTTCGATGCTGTCCAGTTTAAATAAAACAAAAAAAAGGCTAAACCCACTATTACTAATGAAATATGAATCTTTCAAAAAACAATGGCGCCTAGATCACCCCAGCAGATTGAAAACGTAGATAAAGCCTCATTAAAAGTAAAAAATGTGTAATTACGACCTAATTTTGTGACGGCATCATTTAGATTTAAATGACTTAATTTCGGGTATTTTTAAAAGAATTGTTCATTGTACTAAACGCCCTTTTACTTTGCTTTATTATAATGAGGGAAGATTTTAACATATATAAATTGCATAGCAATTTGTACACGCCCGTGAACAGTGGCGCAACAAAACACTTGGTAAATCTGTTAAAAATATCTTATTGTAAAACTAAAAGCATCTGCTAGTTATATGGCATTATAAAAAAATTGAACGAAACCAACAAATATAATATTTTTTATTAACAATAACATAAAGTTTATGTCATTCAAACTAAGATTACAGTGCACACTAATAATTGCCTCCTAATCCGAATATCAGAGGTAATCTTGCTTTAAGGTTTAACTGAGCAAAAAAAATTAATTTTAGGATGTACATATTCTTAAAGTGAATGATGACTGTGTTTGTCTCACAGTGGACACAAGTTAAGTAAATGTTTTCACGGTTCCACCGGTGCAAGCCGCTGCGTTTTGGTTCAAACAAGCTACTGTAGACTGAATCCACGACACATAGGATGGTACATCCAAATATACTCCGTACCGGTTGAGCTGGCCACAATCTTTGCCCCACAACACTAAACCTGCTAAGCTGTAGGTTGTAGCAGAATCACTGCAAACTAGTCCGGAACCTCCATCTTGCTAAAATATATTAATGGCATTACATATCCTAAAAGTACTTCCAACTGTTTTGGCTAATCAAGATGCACACAAACATGTGAATCTTTTGAGGGATTCAACAATATCAGCTAGAACTACTAGAAGGCTCATCCAAACACCTATTAACTGAACCTAAAGTCACGTTTAAGATAGTATGGACGCACCTTAAGGTAGCAGCTGATCAGTTTTTACCACCTTTTACGGTAACGAGGAGCTTCTAAGACTTGATTTTGAATAATAAATAATTTTTAAGGGTTCATTTTGTAAGAACTTACTGTGCAAGCGTCGATCTGTACCTCACCGCCAGCACAGATCTCATTGACAGTGTCCAGATACAGAGCAGTATTTTCAGCACCTAATAGACTATTGTAGGATTGGGTACAAGTTTCACCCGAGACTATTGGGACATAATACTGTCTTAATACGTTAGGTGCATCATCACTAGTAAACGTAGATTTTCCCCAACCAGCAACTACACATCTTGTAGCACTAAAAAAGGAAGCCTATAATATGTCTTCTAAAACTACAAGATTTGTAGTATTTGGTTGGGGAGCAACTTTAAATAGCACTAACGATGGAATAAATTGTAAAAATTACATAAAAGAACTTGGTGAATGTTCTGCGTTTCATGGATATTATCCTCTAAAGCTGCTAAAAGAGCAATATTTTTTCTTTTTTACAGCTACAGCAAGTTCTTTCCAAAGTTGAACCGCTTTTGATCAAAATGATTGTTCAAAACACCGTATGGAACTTACTGTGCAAGCATCAAGTTGTGCTTCTCCACCAGCACATGTCTCGGTGGCAGTATCCAAATACAGGGCAGTATTGGCAGCACCCAATATACCATTGAAAGATGCAATGCAAGCGGCATCAGATACGATGGGTACATAGGCTTGCTTTAGTATATTAGGCGCGTCATACGCAGTGAAACCCGTTTGTCCCCAACCAGCTACTATGCATCTTGTAGGACTAAAAGTAGAATTATAATTTAGGTCACCATTTAAGCATCGAAACATGACTTCAAAGACATTTCTGTGGATGAAATAAAGAAAAACGCAACAAAAAAACTTACGGTGTGGTAATATAACTTTTTGTGGCAGCAGGCAGACATAAAGTCATAACACTGCCACCCAAATTCATGGGAGTGGTCAATCTCAAGATCGCCACATCGTTTTTAAGATATTGTTGGTTATATCCACTGTGTATTATAGCTCTGGCTACTTTGGATACTTGTCTTCCAGCTTCTTGGGCATTTTGTCCATTATATACGCCCATTATTACACTCATACTGGTGGATCTAAAACGTAAAGTTGTAAACATAACCTGTAAAAACCTAACTAAACTTACTCTTACTCTGTAAAAACCTAACTAAACTTACTCTCTGGATAATATGATCATAAAAGCTAATTACATAAAGTATGTACAGGATGGCATTTTTAACTGGCATAAATTTAGTATTAAGAAGCCTCTTTATTTGCTGAAAAAATACAGAACTACGGCTGCGTTTATTTTCAGTTTGGCATACTTTTTTATGTCTTCATGAAATTTACCCCCCATAGGGGGGTAGAAACCGCCCCCAACTTTTTTCTCAAATGTAAGGGTATGTATTGTGAAAAAGGGAATACAACCCACCATTTACTTTCGCATTTCGATAATGTGGACGCAATTTGATTTATTGTAAGAATTATTCAAAATGTTGTCCATTTCAGGCCAAATTAGTATTTAGTTTTGTTAAGGTCGATGCTATTTAAACCCATAACAAATAGGGCTTTAAGTCTAAAAAAAAACTAAAGAATGTTTCCTTTGATTTTAACAGGCAGACCACCTAGCTTCCTGGATAGCAGTTTTTAGCACCAACTAGGTCTCCAGAGTCCCTACACATGTTTTGATTTATGACACATTCACAATACTTACATATTGGAGATCTTATGGGCAGCCGTTAACACGTGATACTGATCTATAAGGACTCCTCCACCAGCATACAATACAGGGTTGTCGTTTCGTAAATAGGCCTGCCATGGCAATGAGTTTTGGGTGGAGAAACCATTTTGGGTTCCCGGTGGTACGGATGGCGTTCCGCAAGCTACGTTTGTACATTGTACGTAGGGCTGAACGCAGGTCGTTGGAGTTTGTATATTTGTCTAAAATTTTTTTTACTTTTAACTACATCCTTAAAAACATAAAGGGTGTTCAAAAAACACGTGTCAAACGTTTGGTTACAGACTCTTGACATTAATATAGGCCGATTTAAAAATACCTCGTTTAGCCGCTAGAATTCACCAAAGTTTTTTTTGTTTTACTCAACTTTTAACGGTTTATATAAATTTGTTGTTGGTTCTTAGTGCGGAAATCTATGAATACATGTAATAATTTTATTTTGTAATTTCTTTAAAGGTTTTAGTACTATTGAATTTGCTGAACCCCATATAGAAATAAGATACCTACTGAATTTTTGAATGTACTAATGCATGATAAATATTTTTTAAATAATATAAAGATATACAATGACGAATTTTAAAGAATATCCCAATTAACGGAAAAATGTAAGTTCGAATATGTTCTACATGTTTTCTCCAGCTTAAATTTTGATCACTATATAATCCTAAAGATTTTATGTTATCTTTGTAATTAATATTTTCCCCATTAAATATTATTGGTTGCTTCTCCATATCTAATCTTTGTTCGACTTTGTTGTTTTTAAATCTTTTTTGATATTTACTTGGATGTCCCTAATATTTTTAGCATAATAAATAATTGTTGTGTCGTCGGCAAAAGGTTTAATTTGTCCATATAATTTTAATTTTGAAATATATTTGATATAAATAAGAAACAATGCGGGTCATAGAATAGAACCCTGTGGTACTCCACATCTAATTGTTTGATAGGAAGTAATATTACTTCCTACTTTAACGCATTGTTTTCTATTTTTTATATAACTTTCAAACCAACGATACATTTTTCTCTTATGCCTATATCAAATAATTTACATAATTTACAAGAGTCTGTCATCAAACGTTGTACCGTATTTTCGGAACACCCTGTATAATATTGCAAATAATAAAAATTTTCAAAATTTATTTTGTGCGCGTTATAAGATCGTTACTTAATTAAGAGTTTATTACTTGTTATGACAAATAAAAATAACTTACAGCAACATCGGCCACACCAACTCTCGGATCTATTACACTATCTCTACATAAACTTTGTTGCACACAACTGAACGCTCTTGTTTGTGCGTACGAAAAATCTAAAAAATAAAAATTATTTTATCCTGGCCATCAACATTGATAAGGAACATAAGAAATTGTATACTACATAGGTATACGTACCACGAATAATGAGTTTAGTTTAATTTTTAATCCCAAAATACATCGTCACACAACCAGAAAGCTATTTGTGTATTCTACTGTACGATCCATGATAAACGTTGTGAATATTGCAGCATGTACTAATATTACAACTTGTGCATAAATATAACGTTCACAGAATTATATTTTGCTTTCTTCTATGACGATATATATATCATTACTTACCAACAATATAAGCTAGAAGTCCAAGAAAGAAAAATTGCTTCATGTTTATTATTTTTAGTTAGCATCCACTTAACACTTTGTACTAAACTAACACAAAAAATATATAATTTTTCGAAAGGTTGAAATGATATTATTACGATTTTAGTACCAGCCTATTAAATTTTTTATAACCCGCGGTACTTTATTTAGTTTTGTTATAATTTGACAAATAAATGATTTTATATAATATAAATTTCGTTTAATAGAACAGGAAGAAATAAATTATTACATAATGGTAATTTTTTAAAAAGTATAATTTTTGTATACTAGGAATACATCTATCAAATTTCAGGGTCTAGTACTTACAGGTAAGGTCAACAGTATTGCTCAATAAAGGATTTTTAAAGATGAACTTAGTTCAATCAAAAATGGTACCTTATTGACAGTACCGTCTCTCATCTCATATAAAACAATTATTAGAAAAATAATATCCGCGTTGCAAATAAACTATATTAAATCCTATCTAAGTCTGAGATAATATGGCATAGCATTTTGGAATTTTGTAGTCAATATCTCCTATTCTGTATTTTTGTAATTCAAACAATAGGATAAGATATATGTATAGTGCGATTTCCTACTGTAAGACAACGAAAATTGCTAGACCGCTGTGTAGTGATAATATTACTGTAATTTAGCCAATAGGGAATGGGGGCTAATGCTACCATATAATGGTTTATAGCCATTATTGCTCTGAATACTCACAGAAATTATCAAGTTCTATTGGGGTAGTAATCTGGTTTTATATAGTAGTTCCGACTTGCAGTTGTAATGAAACTTCACATTAATCACATAATATTTGCCTGTTAAGGTTAATAAAGCATATACTTACCACTAAAGATCAGTACTGTAGTACTCAAAAATTTAAATAACTTCTAGTGTGATATTATTCTTGTCGTTGCTTATCAATTATGCAACATGATTATTTACTTAGATCGTAAAATTCGTCAACAGATTATTATAACGTCCAATACTAATGATGGGTTGTGCAAAATAAGACTCTTCTCTTGCTTTATCTGACATGCAAAGTGTAAAAAAACTTAAATACAAAGTAAAAATAAAGTAAATGAAATAGGTACGATCAATAAAATTCAAATTCAGAGAGAAAAGCTAAAAGACTACGAACAACGATGTGACCTGCTCAACAAATACGTTGAAACTAATACTACGGCGCGCGGCGATTGCCGATCGCTACGAACCCTCACCAACGAACGACTGGGTGGGTTATAAGTTCTAAAGGATACAATTCTTTTTTGGGGACGCTGTTCTGCTTTCTTAATTATTGTAGAGGAGGCGCTTTACTGGGAACAAAATGTGTCGCATTGAGAAGATACAATTTATTTCGTAACAAAATTGCTGTATTAAAAGCAGTTGATTAGTTAACAAGACTGTGCTGCTAATAGAAGAAGAAATCTGGAATTGATGTAACACTAAAGCGGGTTTGATCTACTAGCAATTTATTTAATATGGGTTAATAAAAAATAAGCTATTAATACAAATTATGTCTTAGCAAATCTGGTCATCATCATTTTCCTCCGTGCAGATAAAAAACTATTCATAGTTTCTCGTTCAATTCTCTTAATTTCTTAAGAAAAATATATCCTAATTTCACCCCTCCTGATGTATTAGCATTTATTAAAGTATGGATGTAAAGTAGGTACTTACTTATTGATTTCAAATGCCTACACATTTTAAAGGATAGGAATGATATACCTACCTACAATATTTTGTGATGTAATTATTATTAAAATTACCCAAAAAGTAATGTAACATTCAATGGCATCATAATATCCATTCAGAATGTAATTTTTTTTATTAGTACCACTAAAGTTTTCAATGTTATTAATAAATATGGTCTACATGTAACACCACACATGTAAACAAAATTCATATAATTTTTATTATTTGGGTTCGCCAAAGCGTTCAATGTCAAGTTCACAAACTAATTAGAATATTACTCATCATCAAGCATAATATTATAATTTATTATCGTATACACATATTTTAAAAGTCCCATAAAGTGCGTTCGTTTCGGTCTAAAAAAAGTTGCGTAATAACTAATATATAGGACAGAATATTCAGGATATGTATTGTTATGTAACAAACACAATGTTTGCTTCTTTTCGTTACTAGTCCTTTCTCTTAAAACATAGTTAATGATGACAGAAAGTTATCCACATTTCTATTTAATCTCGTGCTTTACCTTCGGGCACAGTTCAAATTCTCTTGTGTTTCCCACCTGTCAACCTATAAAAGCAAACAAGCAACTAATAACAACAATCGACCCATCTGGTAAATCACCCTGCGCGTTCATCGGAACAATGTCCATATGGCAACCGATAGATTTTAGTTTCTGTTTCAAAATCGTACATAAGATTTTTATTTGATATTTATTTATTTCTTATCAAGCGTACGACAAGGAACCCTTCACTAACACTTGAAGAGTGAACATTCAAGGGCGGATCCAGGGGGGGGTCATGGGGGTCATGACCCCCCCCCCCCCTGGGCGGTTTACATTTCAACATACGTAAAAACTATTGTGGAGTCAAAAAGAGTGAGTTCATAACCCAGTGCACATTTTTTCTACAAATTAAAAACACTGTTATTTTACGGCGTTGTGCAAAACCAAAACAATACAGTACATAAAAATAAAAAAATACCACAAATTAAAAGCAAAAGGAACTCGTTACCTACTCATTTTTATTGTAAAATAAAGGGAACTTCATTAATAAGATTATAATTTAGGATTATCTCTAAAAAATGTACTAATCAAATCTCTCGTTTGGTATATTTCAGGAGTTGGTTCTTGTATCTTCATTTAATGAAATTCTTCCTGGCGTTTTTAATTTGTTGTAATGGGAAATAATCCTCTCAGTAGTCGGTAAATTACTTATTAGCAATAACGAGACTAAAAGCTTTTGTAATATATCCTTAATGCAAACTATAAGTTCTCTTAATTTATTAGCAAGTCTGGTGCCTTCATCGGGAGTATCAATGTCTGAAATTTCTTGAATTAAAGGCCAGGAATCACACACGGATGTCCCAAAATTGGAAACTTCCTCTGAACCGAAGAGATTCTCAACTAATGGTCGGCCTGAGGATATCATTTCAGCTTCGGCACAAATAAGGTGTATCATATTTTTAATTGTTTTATCTTCTTCCTCTAAAAACCTCTAAAAATTTTCGCCTGCGGTGCTACTTTTGCGCCTTCGGCGCTGTTTGACCCCCCACAATTAATTTCTGGATCCGCCCTTGTGAACATTAAAAGTTCAAAACCGCTTGCACGTAAAATAAGCCCATTTTTGCCCTCAGCTGTCATTGAATTTATTCTAATTGAACCGTACAATTTTCTCTAATATCCCGAAAACTTCCCAATATAGATCGAAGCGCTCGACCGTATTTTAATTTGACCTGGTGGGTTCACATCAAATACAGTGTGACCAGTAAAGTCCGCATCATATGGGATTTTTTTTATTAATAACTTTATTCGAAATTTGACTTTGGTATCAAGTTCTGCTTCGATCGAGATAAAAATTAAGAAAAAAAATAGTAGTCATGCACGTGATTCGCATTATCTGTCAAATATTAATTTTTTCCAAAAAATAATTCAAAAGTGGGGTTATTTCGGAAATTATCGAAAAAATTATTAGAAAAAGTTTTTTTAAATGCAGTTTCTAGCCCACATGTCAAATTTCAGCTGCATAAGATAATTTTGATTTTTTACCCACCACTAAAATTTATTTTCCACTTAATGAACACTTCACTGTGTTCTTTTTGTCTTAATATTAAGCTCTATTACTTTCAGACACAAACTGCGTTTTCAAAAAAACTTATTTTATGAAGTTACCTTATACAGGGTCAAAAACAAATAAACTTTGCATCACATGCGACCAAATTTTAATAACACAATTTTGATTTTGTAGAAAAACACACATTAAACTGTAAAAAAAATCTTCGATTCTTCTTCACAATCGAAAACTTCGGTAAACGCGTCCTCTAAAATAATTATAAAACTAGAAATGTATTCTTTGTTTCTTTGCCAAATCCATAAAATATATCTTCGCGATTGCACTTTTCTCGCGTCTCGCCTTCTTCCTTAATAAAGAGATAAGTCGATGGACAACACCAAAGGCCTCGTTACCGTACGCAACCATCGCGTTGCAATTAACGCATAACTGTAGTTAATTGTATCAGCTCAAGATTGTTTATGGACTCTGTAATTTTTTCGGACACCGGTTTTATCGAAAACTTACCGCCTGTATTCGATATTTCGTTGGTAACTTATGTGTTAATTTTGATATCATCATGAGTTATAAGTAGTTAAAAGTATCACCCAGATATACCACAAGTAAAGCGTATACCACCGGCGTATACAAGGGGGGGGGGGGGTAATGGGGGTAATTACCCCCCCCCCAAGATTACTTAAGCGTTGTTTAATTTTTGTCCTTACTCCTTAAAGCTGCTATTATCTAGTATCCTAGCCAGGCACGTAGCTAGGGGGGAGGGTATACAGGGGGCCTGAACCCCCTCCGAAACTCCAGCTCTGATTTCGGCAACATAGGCAATACATTAAACATTTCCTACACTATTACATTTTCTTCACCTCAATTATTACCAGGTTTGTTTTTGAGATTTTCTTGAGGATTTTGTGTTGTGTTTTTTATTTTTCCCACTTAAAAACCAAGCACCATGATTCAAAAAAGGGCGTGGCACCCAAAAAATTTTCGCCTGCGGCGCTTTTTTTTTGCGCCTTGGACGCGATCCCGATAACCCCCCCCAAAAGAAATCCTGGCTACGTGCCTGATCCTAGCCCATCGATTACCCCCCCCCCCCCCCCAGACGCATGAGCTGGATACGCCGGTGGCGTATACCATGCAATCTTCTTTTGAACTTTTTCTACTTTTAAGGGTATTGGAATCTTTTCATCCCATAATATTGTTTTGCGCCGCCCGAAACGCCTAGTGATGTCGATTCTTTTATTCTTTCTCCCTCATTTGTTAGTGGGAATGAGATGTTTGAACAAAAATTGTAAAACGATTGTACCTTAAAGTAAAAATGACTTACAGGTCTACCGTTTTGGCCAACTCGAACTTACAATGGTATTTTATGTAAGTATGAGAGAACAATGCCTGTATGCACCATTACGACTAATCAGGGTTAAACTTTAACCGTGATTTATGACAATAATCGCTATGGATGGTGTCATTTGCTGACAAAACGTTATATTAAAATTCCAAACCTAAAAATATCCTAAAACAGCAATAATTAAAATTCCAGATCCGTATTAAGAAATATTTGACTTGATGGTGGTAAGTACCTAAAGAACAAAACGTCGAATTTTGAACCCCAGAACATGTGTTTTTTTATTTGTTCCCAATTAAAACATTCAGGTCAGTAGGTATACAAAATACTTATTATTTTCTTTCAATAAAAAAATTCCAAAATACGTAATTTAAGTAGGGGTGGGGAAAATAATCGATTAATTGAGTAATCGATTCTTTTGATTAATAATCGATTTGTTCTGATTAATCAACTCTTTTGATTATTCAATTTAATCAAAAAATTTGTGATTGAATTTTTTATAATCAAAAATCGATAAGTCGATATTTGTTTTAAATTAAGTCCTTTAACATACTATACTTACTATGATAAAATTTCATATTCGAATTTTCGATGAATCGATCTTTTTTTATATACAGTGTGACCCGTAAAGTCTGCATCATATTATGGGATTTTTTTTTATTAATAGCTTTATCCGAAATTTGACTTTGGCATCAAGTTCTGCATCGATCGAGATAAAAATTAGGAAAAAAAATAGTAGTCACGTGATTCGCATTATCTGTCAAATTTTAATTTTTTTCAAAAACATAATTCAAAAGCGGTGTTATTTCTGAAAATATCGAAAAAAGTTATAAGAAAAAGGTTTTTTAAATGCAGTTTCTAGCCCACATGCAAAATTTCAGCTGCATAAGATAATTTTGATTTTTACCCACCACTAAATTTTATTTTCTACTTAATGAACACTTTACTGATGACACTGTGTTCTTTTTTGTCTTAATATTAAGGTACATATATTACTTTTAGACACTAACTACGTTTTCAAAAATTCTTATTTTATGAAGTTACCTTATACACTACAGGGTCAAAAACAAATAAACTTTGCATCACATGCGACCAAATTTTAATAGCCCAATTTTGATTTTGTAGAAAAACACACATTTAATATTGCGCTACTTTAAAGAAAATGTATCTGAAAGCATTGTCAAAACTAAGAAGTTTTATGTAGGTTGCGCTGAGTCTTATTTTGCAAGTGATGCAATTTACAAAATATGGCTAAAAAATCAAAATTATCTTATGCAGCTAAAATTTTGCATGTGGGCTAAACACTGCATTTAAAAAAACTTTTTTTAATTACTACTTATACTTTTATAAATAACCCCACTTTTGAATTATTTTTTGGAAATAATTAAAATTTGACAGATAATGCGAATCACGTGACTACTATTTTTTTGCTTAATTTCATCTCGATCGAAGCAGAACTTGATGCCAAAGTCAAATTTCGAATAAAGTTATTAATAAAAAAAATCCCATATGATGCGGACTTTATTGGTCACACCGTATAATCGAAAATCGACTATAAAAATTGATAATCGCCCAGCTCTAAATTTAACCATCTTCGTATTTCTTGTCGTTATCAAGGTCCACATCATGTAAGCACCTGATTTTGTAATACAGTTGTAGTATAAAAATGTGATAATAATAAAACTTTTAAAAGCCCAAAACGGTGTCATAGAAGCACAAAGACAGTAGAAAAAGAACCCATTCATAAAAATTATCGCTGGTATCCCGTTTAAACCAGCAGACGTATAACGTATCCCAGAGGACGCCCAAATTTGCAACCGCTTTGATATCACTTTACCACCGACAAATCCTTTGTACGAAAAGGATTAATGCAATTTACACCGTGAATGCGACAAAGTTTAAGCTTCCTTTTCGCATGGTAATTGTATATGGACCCCTTTAGACTACCCCACCCTGTAGATCGCCGGTGTTTTAGATGTGGATGCCGCCCACCTCCGGGGGTGCTTTTGTTATTTGCAGAGCCGGTCTGCTCCTATTTCAATGAAGGCCGAACAAGGGGAAATCTTTTGTAAATAGAAATTGATATTTTTATCATTTCCCGTGTGCACCTGTAAAAAATACTCAATGAACTGGGTACCTTCAAAAAACAATTCATTATTCAAAATGATCTCACAGCCCAGATCCCATGGCGATTTTGGAAAAACGCTATCAGGGGTCAGATAATAATAATAATAATAATAATAAGATTATTTAAAATTTAATAATATAATAAATATGTTTATGTTGTTTTTTATAAACTTATTCTTCAATCCCCTGAAGCTGAGCTTGTTAGGGGCAAATCTTATTTTTTGTTTTAGTATGTAAAATCATAAATATGCATTAAAAATTAGGTTTTAAAGTAAAATTGTTAATTTAAGAATAGTATAAACGCAGTTTTTTTTTGAAGAAATATATTACCTATAATAAAATTATTAGTTTATAATTTTTAAGTAAAAAATATTACTTCATATTCAGAACAATATTAATTACTTAATTAAAGCATTTCTAAAAATATTTTCAAATCCATCCATCAATGTTTTTATTTCGACTTTAAATTTTTTTAATGAAATTATTTTTTTAATTTTTGTTGGTATAATCGTTTAAATAAAAACATAAATATTTGAAATTCTTTTGTCCTATGGACTTATTTGTTTTAGGTTTTATGGTTATCTTATTTTTATGACGTGTATTATGATTATGGTTTTTAAATTGTATAAGGTTTTTATTTTTAAATATAGATATATATTATAATGTTATAAATGTAAAGTTGTCTTATGTTCATCTTTTTTGTTTCTGAATATAATTCTTTTGATAGATAAAGATAATATTTATTGAATATAATTTTTAGAAACCTTTTTTGTAATATTTCAATTTTTTTAACTAAAGTTCTATTTATTCCTTCCCAACCTAAAATTCCGTAATTTAAAAGAGTTTTAACTAACGCGTAATATAATATTTCCATAAGTATGTCAAACATTTAAAAACATTTTAATGTTTTTAAAAATCGGTAGTAAATTTCTTAATTTTTGAATTAAGTATTGTAAGTGAAAATTCCAATTTAATTTACTGTCAAAAATAATTCCTAAATATTTTATTTAATTAACTTTAAAAATTTAAATGTCTTCATACTATTCATATTTCGTGGTACCTAGGTTATTTAGGTTTAAAGTAAAAGGAATATACTTTGTTTTATTAAAATTCATTGTTAACAAATTGTCATCAAACCAATTTTTTATAATTTTAAAATATTTTTTAATTTTATTATTTAAGTTGGCCCAATTTGTATCGGTGTAAAAAATTGTAATATCATCTACAAAACTATGAATTTGTCCATCGCAATTTATACTAAATAAGTCGTTAATATAAATATTAAAAAATAATGGTCCTAAAATTGTTCCTTGAGGAACACCATACTTAAATACTTTTGGATAGCTTTTTCCTTTATCTATTTGAACATAAGTTGGTCTATTTTTCAGATAATTTTTAATTAATTTTAATTGCTTTCCTCTTTTTACAGGAAATTATGCCTAACTGTATCAAATTTAAGGCTTTTGCTAAATCTAGAAAAATACTAATACAAGGTTTTTTATTATCTTGTGCTAGTGCATCAAATATTTGTTCTGTTAGATAGCAAATAGAGTTTTGTGTTGATTTATTTTTTTGAAACCCAAACTGCATATGTTTATTAGAAATAAAATGTATTTTTTCCAAATACTTTTGCTATCGAATATGTTATTGGTCTATAATTACTAGTTTTACTAGAATCTCCATTTTTAAAAATAGGTTTTATTACACCAATTTTGAAAGCTTCTGGATATATACTGGTTTTAAAAATATTATTTGTAAGAAATATTAGTGGTCTAGAAATAGTAGTTTTCCCACATCAGAAAAATAGTCAATAAAGCTATATTAGCTATACTTTTTTTATCAGTAAGTGATTCACTTTCTATTTGATTTCGTTTATATTTTTATGTTCTTGATTTTTATTACGTATTTTTTTTAATAGTTTTCCACATAGATAAATTCTATACTTGTCTTGTAAAGAAAAAAAATGAGTTTCATGAGTACAACAGTGGCAAACCTCTCCAATGAATGCTATCTCAAATTACCTACCGTTTTTCGTTGTCGAATACACAGTGCGATAATATTATCTCAAGTCTTCGGTAGTATAGTGGTAAGTATCCCCGCCTGTCACGCGGGAGACCCGGGTTCGATTCCCGGCCGGAGAGGAACTTTTTTTTATTTTTAAAAGTATAATTTAAAAAATCATAAACTTTTCCAAAAAAGTTGTTCAGGGTATTGTTTCAATTTCACTATTTTTATTACATTTTTCCACTTACCTGTTAGATGATTTCCGGTGAACTCAAAATCGTCGTCCTGATCCCAGTGTTTTAACGACAGGGTGGACAGTGGCGTAGCGTTAGCGAATTCTAGATTAGCAAAATGCCAATCCAAGATCTGTCGGTCCTTAGAAGATAAGTATACGTCACTGAAACAATTAAAATTTATAACCAATTAAGTGAAAATTGACAATAATATATTATTTAGGATTTTTTTTATAAATGTCATAATGAAGGAAACATAAGTCAGTAAGAACTGGTTTTCTTGTAAATATACTGAATAAGTTACTGGAATTAAAAACAAACCCAAAAAAAAATTATTCTTTAAAGACTTGAAATATTGTTGACATAAAGGCGAATGACAAATTAAAGTTAGATTTATGTTTTTTGACGAATTGGTGATGTACAACGTAAATTATTCTATTCACGAGCAGAGGATAAAAATTAATTACCTCGGGGGGGAGGTTTCCAACTCCTTTAACTTGTCTTCAATTTCTTTTTCTTGTTCTTTTAGTTGATCCCATTCCTTGGCCAACGTATTTAAATCTCTAGAAAATAAACAACAATAACAATGGGTAATTTTGTTTCACATTCACCTAGTTTTTTTTGCAAAACTAACTATTCAGTGGCGGTTTTAAAGAGGGGGAGGGGTACGGTTCTCCATGGCTGCCCCCTTCCACAGGGGTTAAAACATACTTTAAAACTAAAAGTCACTATAAAGCAAGAACCTGATTACTAAACATAACAATAACAATCAACTCTTGCCACATATACAATTTTTAGGTAAAAGGCGTTGAAGATTAAGAATGCTTATTTAAAAGTTCAAAACAGAGTGGTTCAAAAAAGTTATTTCGTTTTAAGTGTGTGCAAGGTACCGCCGGTGGCGACCTCTAAATTTTACAATAACAAAATTAAAAGTATTCTTTGTGAAAAGAAAAACTAAAACCAAATCCAACTTTTGACACTCTGTATCTTCGAAATCATCCACTTTTAAACTGAGGTAAGTTTGGTTAGAACGTCATATATTACGAATTTCTTTCTATTTCGGCTATCTTCCTTGATCTGCTTTTGTTACTTTATAACTTTAAACTTTTTAACTACAACTTGAAGGTAATTGTGCTTCAAACTTAGATGTATGGCCGATTTTTGGATAAAACGAAATATTTACAACAAAATAAAATGACGAATTAATTTGCGAAATATTTGAACAAACCTTATGCTACTTCTGTATGTAAACTCCTGATTTAAGTCTCTTTTCTCTATGTCAGATACTTCTTTTACTTTTATGTTAATTTCCTGCATTGTTTCTTTCACTCTGATCAGGTCATGTTGGTTTGTTTTTAATTTATCCTAAAAAAAGACGAATATTGGAGTACTGCTTTTATATACAGGATTCCCCATTTAAAACGAAACAGGCTAAATATATGGTTCCACGTTAATTAAAAAAAAAAACGCTCGGACCCGTCGATTTTTATTTCGAAAGGGACATCTTTTGCGTATATTATCAATCTTGTTACTTCAAGCCCCTAGGAGGGAGGGGGGTAAGATCTAAATCTTAAATGGATACCCCTATTTTATATAATTTTTTTGGATTCTGCATAAAATTCTGAACATTTTTAAATAAAAGCATCTATCTATCTATACTAAATAGTTTCCGAGATATTGACTCTTGAAAAATGAGATTTTTGAACTTTGACAGCGTCTAGCTTGCTAACGGGACGTCTTTAGAGTAAAACGGCTTACATGTCCCTATCTTCGATTTTTATTATCTTTCCAATAGTGTCAACTTCCGGTTAAACTGGTTGTAAGAAATATAGTACTTCCGGTTTAACCAGAAGTTTACACTATCGGAAAGATAATAAAAATCGAAGATAGGGACATGTAAGCCGTTTTACTCTAAGACGTACAGTTAGAAAGCTAGACGCTGTCAAAGTTCAAATGTCATTTTTCAAGAATCAATATCTCGGAAACTATTTAGTATAGACTAATAATGCTTTTATTAAAAAATGTTCAGAATTTTATGCAGAATCCAAAAAAAATATATAAAATAGGGGTATCCATTTAAGATTTAGATCTTACCCCCCCTCCCTCCTAGGGGCTTGAAGTAACAAGATTGACAATATACGCAAAAGATGTCCCCCTCGAAATAAAAATCGACGGGTCCGAGCGTTTTTTTTTTAAATTAACGTGGAACCAGATATTTAGCCTGTTTCGTTTTAAATGGGGAACCCTGTATAGAAGATATAATATGACATATTTATTCCATTAGTCTTACTTGTAAAGAAATGACAGATTTTAAATGCTGAATTTGTTTCTCCTTGACATGTTTTTCTTGCAATTTGATGACCCATTCCAAAGCCTGTCCCAAACTAACTGGTTTATTTCCCGCATAATTAAAATCCAACTGATGAGATAAATAAGAAGTAGCTTCTAAAAGCCTAAAAAATACATTAAAATTCATACAATTATGTTTTTCAAAGAGAAGAGGGGCCAGTACCTAATTTATTTCTAGGTCATTTGATGGCAGAGTTTTGGGTGTTTCCGATTGTTTTATATTAAAAATTGATACTGCTGTTGTTAATAAACCTTTTATGAACCAACTTTTTTTTACTATACCTGTTAAATTCCCGTTCCACCATTTCATCTTTATCCTTATCGACTGTAACTCCACAAGACTGATATAATGGACATTTTTGTCTAATTCTATGAAGCTCCATGTCAATTTGTTTACTAAGAGTGGTAACTGGGTTGCCACCTAGACCCGTTACTACCATTGCACCTAAATCAGCTATGTAATTCCCTAAAAATAAATACAACCAAAATTAGATTTAAATTTATTGATAACTTTACCTATGTAAAAAAATATATATATGAACCAAGTAATTTTATGAAAACAAAAATATTTTCTTCTATCGGTCATAAGTAATATTTTTGTTAAGCTAGAGGGTAGTGTTAGTCTCAAAGTATGCCCTCTGGCAATCAATAATATGATGTCTAGCTCTAGGTCTAACCTTTTCTGAATGTAGCTATTCGTCCTCCCACTCGATCTCTAGATTCTAGAACTATCACTTCTAAGCCAAACTGTTGCAGTTGCTGAGCTGCAGCTAACCCAGCTATGCCAGCGCCAATAACAATAACTTTTCCATATTTTTTACTTGGAATAGGTTGCAACCTAAAAAAATATTATACATTCAAATACCTAAATAAATTTATATCAAAAATGAAGAACTTCTAATATAATATGTGTACTAAGTTAGCTAAACAACTTCATCAAGTCAAGTTTCTTATAATCGGAAAATTAGCCGTTTTTTTGTCATTAAAAAATGTACGTAATGTTTTGTCGATTTCATATAAACTAAGCCCAGGCAACAAAAAAATTTGTTTTTGGCAAATGTTAACAGTGTAAAAGTTGCCTCTTTTCTGTCATAATTTTTTTAAAAATAACAACAACAAAATTAATTTTTCCACAACTAATTACCGACAAAAAAGAGGCAAATTTACACTTCTAACAGTTGCGAAAAACAAATTTTTTGTTGTGTGGTTTTAGTTCATATAAAATCGACAAAACATTGCGTATTTGTTTAAAAATAACGACAAAATCAATTTTTTCACAACTAATTAACGACAAAAAAACGGCAAATTTTGCGATTAAAAGAAACTTGATTGGATGAAGTTGTTTAGCTAACTTCGTTTATACAATAATACAATCCACAAAAACAAACTAACCTTTTGAATATACCAAAGTTGATAAATCCATTTCTTTCCAAGAAAGCGTGAATCCTTTTTAAAAGTGGAATATCACTATTATAAGGTGGTTCCATATTTTCAATGGCATGCTCCAAAATCAACTGTTGTTTTGGATTGTCCAGCCACATTTTTAAAATACGATTTCTTATGTTTAAATATACTTTAACGGTTTGAAGAGCCGCACTAGCAATATCTGGAAAAAAATACATTAAAAAATTTATATTTCCCATCTTAATATTAAAATATAATAGGTAGGTAGGTATATTAAATGGACCTTAACTAATAAAAATTGGGCAGATTCCTTGAGAATGATTTAATTAAAGGTTTTACCTGGAAAACAGGCTGCTTCAGTTGAAGTCAACTTATCAAAGGGCATTCTACTCTGAAATGCAGACCCCTCAAGTCCAGAAAATAAATCCTTAATAATTGGATCATCCAATTCAGAATCATTGTCTTGTTCTTTCTTTTTCTCTTCGTCTTTCTCTTTTTTTACATCTTCCTTTTTCTCTTTCTTAGTGGAAATACCACGACTGTTACCAGCACCAGACTTTTTATCATTCGGAGATGTTTTTGGTTTTTCAGAAGTTTCTGGGATTTCTTCATCGTTAATGGCTGGCTTCTCTTCTTTTTCTTCTTTCAGGTCAACCTGGGGTTTAAATTAAAAATGGTAGGTATTTCTGTTAAGTACATACAATAGGTAGGGTAACTGCATCCTTGTACTAAGCAAGTACTTATAGAATTACAACACTCTCCTATTCATTTATTAAAAAGGGGGAACCGAAATTATATACAAATAAGCTATAACTATTTGCAGAGGGTACAAAATTTAGGTTCTATATCTCTAGGTACTATATTAAGCTACCAAGTAAAATAGGTTTTTTACTTATTTTTATTGTAGAATGTCTGTGAGGTAATTGGTCAGTAGATGTCTACATTGGTCCAAATAAAATATTTCCTAAAATATCAACAGCTAAGAATCTTTAATGACTAAAAATCATTTCTAAATAAGTATTGCTTATTTTAACTTCTACTGAAAATCTGAAAACCCAAAACAACGATGAAAATCGGATTAAAAAGCAGTTTTAGCGTTTTCCGTGTTTTCATATTTAAAAAAAACTATAAAAACAAGCTCAAACATGGTTGTATCTTCCATTACCTTTATCTTCTTACGTCTACTCATTTTTCACTCGCGACCGTAAGCCCGAAAAACCGAAACTAAACGCACTATTTCGAAAAACGTTTTAAAAAAAACACCGAATTTCCCGATATTTGAAATGTTTGTTTATTATGAAACGTAAAAAATAATAGGTTATGTTGCTCGGGCACAGAACAACGAAGATTTTCGAAGGTGGTAAACTGAGGTTTTAACATCAAAACCATAGGTAGTGAGCCGACCAGTCAACAGATGTCCACAATAATCTTAATTTGAATCAGGCAACCGTATAAACAGAATGTTAAATTATTAGTAGCCTTCTTATCTTAAGCCATGGATACTTTATCGCCATCTATAGTATATAGTATGACAAACACACTCAACTCTGCACTTTGCCTATTATAAAGGACAGAACACAGAAAACAATAGAAGACAAACTGAAATGGAATAATCGTTCAAGTATAAGCTTTCCAATAAATGTGAAGGATGACACCACCTCTGCGAAAATAAAATATGAATAACTGCAATGTGTAGTTTGGTCTATTGCCACAAGATGGTAGAACATAGAATTATTTTCTATGCAAATCACAAAAGAAGATATTTTATTCTATAATAAATTAGTGTAAAAAAATTATTAGACTTCAAATGCATTTTTTTGAATAATTCGAGTACTATTTAATAAGATATAAATTTCAAATTTGGTACCTACATTGCTTTACCATAGGGAGTTACATTTTTTGAGGAATACAAAACAAAAAACAATTGTCAAGGATTCAAAATAAGGAAAGTTAAGTTCCCGCTGAACCCTTCTATTTTTTAATACGTGGGCCAGTGATTTCCAATCTATATTTCTTCAGGTAGGTTTTGGTAGGTAATCATTTGTTTTTGATTATTTTTTGAGTCTTATAAAATTTCTTATCTTCGTCATATAACAGTAATTTTATTTGGTTTCAACTAGACGGTGATCCCCCGCATTTAGCTAGAAAAGTTACTAAAGCAAGTAACTATTTACACACCAAATTTTTCCTAATCGCTGGATTGGTCGGGGCCAAGATGTCTACCTGGCCACCTCGTTGCCCAGACTTTACTCCCTTGGAATATTCAGTTTGGGTGTGTATTTAGTATTAAAGATTTTGTTTAAATGGTTCCGTCCAATTTTGAGCGAGAATTATTTATTAATAGAAAAATCCTTTTATCGAAATTTTATAAAAGTCAAAAAATAATCAAAAACAAATGATTAGCAGAAAAAATATAATTTGGAAGTCACTGACGCACTTACTAAAAAATAGCGGGTATTTTACTGATGGACTCCCCCTAATTTGAATATTTAATAATAATTGTTTTTGGTTTCTTCAAAAGTTATCTCTTTATCGTGAAGCAATGTACCAAATTTGACATTTATATCTTGTTAAATACTCGAATTATTTTAAAAAAAAACAGATTTTAATTTTAAACATTATATCGAACATGATGGTTAAAAATGAAAAATGGCATTATAAAAGTCATATTATTTTTGCTCCAGGAATATATGGTTAACGGATTGACCTTCTGTTTCCAGACATAACTGCTATTTTATTATTTCTACTTCTAAGGGCCGGTATTTTCATCCTCGGTTAAAGCTCGGTTATTTTAATTCCTCGGTTAAACTTGACATTTGATGTTTATACCATGCTTTATGCAATAAAAATAACCGAGTTTTAACCGAGGATGAAAATACCGGCCCTAAGTATGGAAGAACCTATTTTTTTTAACGATAAAAATATATCTAATAATGAGTTTTGTACAAACTGAACAACCCTTTTATTTCAAATCAGTCCGACTAGGGACCGAGCAAGACCAAGACTCCAATTCCGCAATTTCGTAACTAAATAAAAGCACCTTGCTTTGTATTCAAGGTATTTTTAAAACAATGAGTTCTTGACATTTTACTACTTTTTTGAGAATTACACGAGTTAACTCTTTTGTTATGACCGTTTTCGTTTTAGGTAAGGTGTCTTAAATGAAAGACTAATTAAATAATCGTCCATTATTGCTTGCTAAGTAACGTATTATGTAGTTGAACATAGAACACAAGAAATACAAAAGTTATAAGTATATAAAACTGATAAAAATAAAACAACATGCATTAAAATTGCATAAGACAGATAATTCGAGAATCGCATCGGTAAAGTTATGGGTATGAAAGAAATTATTAAACAGTCAAATTTAGTACTGTACGTAGGTACACCGTTTATATGTCCTATTTTTAGGATAACTATTAACGATGGGAGTGATAATAGTCAACTTTATTACTGTACGTACACCGTTTATATGTCGTATTTATAGGACATATAAAAGGTGTACGTACAGTACTCAAGTTGACTATTATCACTCCCATCGTTAATATTTATTTAGAGCGTAGCCACTATCTGGACGCCTGAAAAACGGCAATTATCCAGCCAATCCCGAAGGTATGTTAAACCCTGCATCCCATCAGTTATTTGCTCGCCGCGCTGTTATGTTATATTCTTGAGAAAATCATCTTAAATTAATGTGTACGAATAAGATAATTCCCATCACACAGGCTGCATGGCTTTTGAAAAAACACCACAGTACTGATTTCGCTCTCTCTAGAGTACTGGGCACGATTGGAAGAGACCTGGATGATGGTAAAACATCTGCGCTGGTTCTGCTTGATTTCTCTAAGGCGTTTGATACAATTAAGCATGCTCTCTGTTATGCTCAAAGCTAAAGCATTACTGTTTTCAGCAGCCTGCCGTGGATTTTTTCTTACCTGGCGAACCCAACAACGAGTAATGTGATTAGCAAGTAAAAAATTACGGGAACCGGAACGCATGGATTGTGAATAAATAATGCCTGCCAATTGATAATTCGATTAATTCCTCGCAGGAGGTAATTTGTTGAAAATGCTTGGTTTTCGAGTTATTTCAATTTTTTTCTTGTTTTTTACCTGCGTGTCTAATTTATTTAATTTAAAAAAATTGAAATGATGTTCACTTAGTTTTGTAATTTTTTTGCAAACTAGAACTATCAGCAATACTTTGTTTTTACAAATAATTAAGTAACTGTGTCACAGATAACAAAACAACATGGCCAAACTTGGCAAAAAAAATGGCAAAAATAACTTGAAAACCAATCATTTTCGGAATCGGTCATATTATGTAGAAATATATATTTCTAAACATAAATATTTAAAAAAATATATATTCTCATTATTGCGTTTATATTTAAAAATTTCTTATTTTCTTTCTTTTTTGGGTTCAGCTATCAAAACATAGAAATTATAAATTTTGATAGTTCAAAATAGGGCGTGGCACCGAAAAATTTTTCGCCTGCGGCGCTTTTTTAAAGAAAGAAAGAAAAAAAGAAAAAAAGAAAGAAAGAAAGATAACACGAAAGAAAAAGACCCCCCCCGTGGCAATATTCTAAATACGCCACTGATATTTTGCGTATATTGTCAATCTTGTTACTTCAAGCCCCTAGGAGGGAGGGGGTAAGATCTAAATCTTAAATGAATACCCCTATTTTATATAATTTTTTTGGTTTCTGCAGAAAATTCTGAACATTTTTTAATAAAAGCATTATTAATCTATACTTAACAGTTTCTGAGATATTGACTCTTGAAAAATGACATTTTTGAACTTTGACAGCGTCTAGCTTTCTAACTGTACGTCTTAAAGCAAAACGGCTTACATGTCCCTATCTTCGATTTTTATTATCTTTCCAATAGTGGCAACTTCCGGTCAAACCGGAAGTACTATATTTCTTACATCCGGTTTAATCGAAAGTTCACACTATTGGAAAGATAATAAAAATCGAAGATATATAGGGACATGTAAGCCGTTTTGCTCTAAGACGTACAGTTAGAAAGCTAGACGCTGTCAAAGTTCAAAAATGTCATTTTTCAAGAGTAAATATCTCGGAAACTGTTAAGTATAGACTAATAATGCTTTTGTTAAAAAATGTTCAGAATTTTATGCAGAATCCAAAAAAATTATATAAAATAGGGGTATCCATTTAAGATTTAGATCTTACCCTCCCTCCCTCCTAGGGGCTTGAAGTAACAAGATTGACAATATACGCAAAAGATGTCCCCCCTCGAAATAAAAATCGACGGGTCCGAGCGATTTTCCACATTTTCATTTTAAAGCAGGAAAATCGAGGTGGGAAGTTTTCAAATGAACACCCTGTATAATAGCGTCGGTTTAAAGGTAAAATTCACTAAGCACGAAAACTATTATTCCTGACGTTCTACCGATATTTGTCAGTTGTCTAATGAAGACAACTGTTAAAGAAAACCATTACTTTCGATCACATAAGAAAAATGTGATAATAACGGCTTTTCTTTTTTTTATGGCAACTTTTGTATAAAATCGCTATTATCTCCTAAACAAAAAAATATTACTTATTGTTACTTAGTGACTTTTACCTTTAAACCGACGATATACAAGATTTTGCAAATCTACCCAGTATAATGGACAATTTCAAACTAACTAACAAATTGCACATATACTTAAGTATGTATCATAATATATTTGCAAGCCTGCAGCTTTACTCGGTGCCAACGCAAAGGTAAAACTATTATCCTTCCCCCCACTTGCAAGGTACTATACCATAGGGTACCATAGGTTCTCACGTGGGTATATGGGAGCATCGTAAACAATACCTTTTAGTTTACATACGATCCCATAGATTTAAACATTGTTAAAGAAAATTTAAGAAGCTATTAAGACAATTTTTTTCAATCAAATGTTGAAAATAGAATTTGTAAATTAATTATAGGTAGTAATAAGACTTTATAGGTTTAAAACATGTGTGATATTGGCACTTCGCGGAAAGTTTTCGTGTTAATTTTGGCTGTTTTGGTGAATAAACTCGACGCCCAACTGGACTTACCCCAATATCAGCCGAACGCGGGAAGTTATCCCCAAAATCCCAGTTTCTCTCCGAACCCGAATTATTCGCCCATAAATCCTTACAGTTCACAAAATAGCGGATCTCAGCATGTCAATCGAGGGCTTCTGAAGGACTCCAATGGTTACCCTCAAAGTTTTGCCACTCAGAACGCCCTCGATGAGAATAGCCCAAATCTCAATAAGGCTTTTCGGGGCGATGTCCGTGGTTTGCTCCAAGCTTTGGATGTGCAAGCTTCTCAACAATGTACCAATAATGTAGCTGCCCAATGGAATTTTGAGACGAATGTGAATCAGGCTACTCAGCTTGAAGCAGTAAGTTTGCATAATATTTTTTAATTTTACATTTAATTTATTTTCTCAATAAGGAAATGCAACTTTAAAAAGAATTTTTTAGGTAGGTATCGCTTTTTTTATATAAAAAAAATTCCCTAAAAAGTTTTTTCTATTCGTTTTTACCCGAGTAAATATTTTTCTTCTACCGTGTGTAAAGTACTAGCTTTATGCACGAAAGTGTATAACATTTAACTTTTTACGATAATGCGTTGAATAATTACTTTAATGTGCATACCTGCATTTTTAATTAAAATTGGTCTGGAAGGCCATTGACAAATGATGTGTACAATAAATTACTTTATGCACTAGTGCTTAAAGTGAATTGTTAGTATTTTAATTTATATGCTATGTATTCCGGTAGTTCAAAAAATAGTGTATGTAATTTGTGCGTAAAATGACTTTTGCGCACTCGCCTACGGCACGTGCGTAATAATTTCCATTTGCGCTAAAGACCTGCTTTACACACTTGTTGCATAATTAACTATTTTTCCCTTATGAACAAAAAAAATGGTCAATAACAACTGTTATCAAAGGTAATAGCATCAGTGCATTAAAAATTATCGATAATTTTGCAAAAAAGCGTGCTTTCTAAAAACTGCATGAGTTTATCTTCGAAAGAGCCCGATACCGAAGATGAAGGTCTTTTTTTTTAAATATAAAGATGACCGAATGCAGTATTGAAAGAAAACATGCCTGCATTCAAAATTATTTGGTTATTTTAAAGCACGAAGCTCTTTAGTGGAGTATTTTCCGAATAAAAATAAAGACACAAAAATCAAAACCCAACAATATACTTAAAAAGAAAAAACTACTTGGGGGTTAAAGCCCAATAGCCCAAAAACGATTTTCAAAATTCTGATATCATGAATTCTACCTAAGATTCTTAACTTTATACTGTCCTACAGACATATTATCAATGATTTTACAAAAAAAAATATATTAATGGTTTAAAAATCTTTGACACCTTCTCTTTACTCTTTAGAAGGCCTTTTTTCTTCATCTTTTAGTTTGGTTGTTTATACTTCATTTACCAACTTTCTTTACATGCTCAGCATGTTTTATCTCTCCTCAATTTTTTATATACGTCACTTCTAAATTTCAATTTTTCAATGCCATAAAAGATCCATTAAGGTCTTATGCCATTTTCTCTTCTGCTAAAACCATCAGCACAATATAAATTTTTTCTGTCTCCTGAAGATGAACGTTTCTACGTTCGAAACATGTAGAGACCCCTAAACAATTTATTTCTATTAAATTTTGTGGAGGAAGACTTTTCGTTTTTTCTTTCTTTTCTACATTTTCAACTCCACTTTAAGTATGGACTACTACTTCAAAATATACTTAAAGTAAAAAATTGTAAGAATCACAATTAAATACACAGTTAACATAAGTATTTTGTTTATTTTTTATTACCCTTTTTATTTCTGACCCTTAATCAGTACATAGATACTGGCAGCAATACTTTTAATTTACATTTAAATTTAAAAAAATTTGCTTAGTTTAAAACTAAAATTATACTAAGCTTTGATTTTTTTAAATCGCTCTACTGAAAAACTACAAAAACCGTGTTATTAATATAGTTCTATACTAGATGTGACGTGATTTAGGGAATGGATCGTCTTTATTGCTTTATTCTGTAGTCTTTGGATTTTTTGTAGCTGTTTTTTGAAGCATTTCACCAGCAGGGGATCTACGAAGCTATTGTATAAGAATTTTATCACTTTGTTATTTAATAGAGGCGAACATCTTGTTATTGCTCCTAACATTGGTGATATTTTTGATATAATTTTTTATCAATATGGGCATCCCATGAAAGATTACTGATTACTCTAGATTATTAGTCCTAGGTATTTATATTGTTTAGTACCTTTTAAGTTTATATTATTTAAAGTTATTTCTATGTCACATTTATTTTTATTTTTTTGTTTTATTAGCATATAAGTACCCCGTTTTATTTATATTTATTGTTAATCTGTTACAGCACAGCCACTGATAGTACAGATTTAAGTCATTATTTATATGTTTTCTAACACTTTTATGTCCTTGCCGGTTGCCACAAGTACAGTATCGTCTGCAATATGTAAACATTTCTTTTTTGGATTGACAAATACAGCATAAAAATTATTGTTGAGTATGTTTGCTATAAAAAGAAATCTATACCTTGTTGAATATGGTTCCTATGGAAAAGACTCATACATAGATCACTTTATTCCTGGGGCTTATTTCAAAACACATTAGATGACAACGCAAAGAAGTGTATTTTCACATGTTGGCAGGAAACTTACAAACAAATATAATTTTTTCTGTATACCTATACTTAATAAGCATTAAATTTATCAATGGTATTCGCAAATAAATTTAAAAATGTGAATGTTTAATGTAATCAAACAAAATAAGACCTGTCGGTCACTTATCGGTACCTGCTGTACAATTATCTTTGTAATTTTTTCGAAAACTGTACACCTCTTATAGGATTTTTTACATATGATGGAAATCTTTAAGTCAACATGAATTATCGCTTCCATAAGTTACTATAGATTTAAAATTCCTATTTTACTTCAGTTAGTTTTCCAATTTTAGTAGGTTTTTATTCTATTATATTATATACTAGCGGGTGCCCGATGCTTAGCTCACACAATTCAGTTGATATGAATTTTCTATCAAAACATACTACCCAATAGAACCTTTATTAGGAACCCATACATATTATTTTGAAAAATAAATTTAATTGGTGCTTTCTTACATTATTTCTTTTTCTTTCAATAAAACTGCCATTTATCCCCTAACTTTCTTCATGAAAATAATACCATTTCATTTTCATTACAAATAGTTAATAACGCCCACATAAACTTTCTATTTGACGAACCTAAATTTTATTTAAGAACGGATTAGCGATATTGTAAAAAGGCAATTACAATTATTACAGTATAGTGCATAATTATTTTATTAGGGTTTTAACAACTTTTAGAAAATCATAGTAAATATTTACTTAATTAATATCATTAACAATAATTATCAAATCTTCAAGAGCAACTATATCACTACAAGTCAAATCTAAATAAACCATTCTTAGAATGTCCCATTCTATCCCATCCTTTCAAATCGTTTGTAGCTTTTTCAGCTATAAATTTGATAAAATTAGAAACAGAACCTTCTCCGACAAACATCTCAGGAGTGTCCTTTTTGTCTTTGGGCGCCCAATAAACTGTTGGATACTTATCTACAACGTAAGGTCGCGGGATGTCATTAGCAATGGCGTTTATTTTAACAATGGCAATGTCTTCTTCTGCCAATGCTTCAGCCAAATCTTCAAAAATAGAAGATAGTTGCTTACAGTCACCACATTCGGGATCATAGAAATCTATTAGCGTATCCTTATTATTGTTCAAAACGACATCTTTAAAGTTATTGGCTACAGCAATGACAACAGGTCCTTCTTGAGTTTTTGGTACAGGCTCAGACTTCACATAGATTTCGATTTGGTCGGTTAATAAATTAAGAGCAAAAGTTTTTACCGCTTCTACCGAGAATTCCTCTTTAAGAACTGATTTTCTACCACCAATATTATACGCTATAGCAACTGGTGTATCTCTGGGAATAGATTTAATTCCTACATTGCTTAGTTCGTTAGTGAATTGGTTCATAGAAGATATTGCAAAGGTGACCTTTCCTTCAAACTCTTTAGATACCAGTAAAACTCGATTGCGCCAATAATTTGATCGTTTGGGATTTTTATCATAATCAACATCAAAGTAGACAACGATAAGTGGGTTTTTAAAAGTGTTTTCGTTGCCAGGTTTTCTTATTCCAGCTAGTCCGTGAAAGTTTGTGGTAATAAAGGCATCTAGTGCAGAAACATCGGCTGAACCGGAATATACAACAGAAGTTGGCTCAAATTTATTCGTCAAATACAATGGTCGAAATATAACAACTGCATCACTAACACGTAGTTGAATCAAAAGACCTTTAGTAGTTGAGAAAGCAAATTGACATTTAACTTTAGTTTTTTTAACGACTTTAAAAAAGGCACGATTGAGGTCCGATTTTGTTTCAAATAACCCAACCACTACGGATTCTTTTGTACCGTTTAGCATCTTCTCCAAGCTAGAAATTGTAATAAGCTCTTTTAACATAGGTATCGCTTCAGCTTTCATGTATTTAACAATTTCTTCTGTATCACGAGTTCCCTCATAGTCCTTATGAAATTCCCCATAATGAAAGATTTTTAGGGTTGGGTAGGAAGATATAGAATACTTCTCACAGGTTTCTGTAGCAGTTTCAGTACAGTCTACTTTTATTAAAGCTACAGGAGGATCATGTCTTACCAACTCTGTAGCAGCTCTATCATAATCATGTTTAAAACGTTGGCAATAGCTACACCAAGGGGCATAAAAAAATACTAAAGCTGCAGGATACTCGACGATTCTAATTTCAAAGTCTTTGTCGGTAAAATCTAAAACATATTCGTTGCAAAAAACTACAGTAATGGATCTTAGGTAAAGTAACAGTAGTAAAAGTATAAGATACGCCATAGTATCGTTATACAAATTCACTACAAACGAGTAGAGCCTGCAGTAGAACTTTTTTTGGTTACCTTTCAATGACAGTGTCAGTATGACAAAACATCAATCGCTTTTTAATGCCGTTTAAATCGACCAAGTTTAGCAAAACTTTATTTACAATTTGATATTGCAGTACAAGGTTCTTTTACTTTATATTTAAAGAATTAGATCATATTTAAAGATTCTTCCAACCAACCAATAAACCTTTTTTACCTATTGCGAAAATTTTATTGGATATTTCCAAGACTTTCTGAGATTTAAGTAGGAGTAAGTGAAACAGAATACAGGGCTGTTCATTAAAAAAATAATAATGAAATTTTGACATTTAACTCGTGAAGCAAAGAGACAAACCAAACTGTATAATCGAGAAGCAAAGCATAATGGTAGTTGCATTGTGATATTTTAGTCACAGAAAAGAAATGGGTTTATTTTTGCCAAGTCACGAATTTTTAAATTAAGGTATTTTTATTTCAAAGTAACCAAAAGATAACTTCTACCCATAGACATTTACCTTGAACCTCTTCATGAGCAATTTGATTTTTTTAACGATGTGGGTATTTTTTGGACTTCATCGATGTTTGAGAGGCCCCACCCGGGAATAAGCTAATGTAAAAATGTAGTGGTTATACAGGATGTCCGGAAAAATGTGGAAAATTTTCCGGATCTGAAAAAAGCACGTGAAAATAATACTACAAGTTCATATAAACTTCTTTCGTATCGGCCTTCTCTTCGGAGAAATGGGCTCTCAAAGAGCTCCCATGGTTTTTGTCACATAATTATTAAACCAACAGGTATATTTGAATTTTTTTTCATATGATGTATACCAGGTAACACCCTTGAAATTACTATCCCAGAAAGTGTTGCGAATTACTCACAGCTGCAGGGACGGACTAGCTGTGACATTAATGTGCTCATTTTTTTACGCCCTGTTTAAAACTTTGGACAACGTTTTTTACATACCTTTAACTATTGACTAAAAATTAAGTAAGCTTCATTCATGTCGCTAATCCTAACCGTTTTCGGAAAAACATCATTTTATTTACATCATGTATTTAGCGTATTTTGATAAAATATACATCTTTGTCGAAAAATAAAAATTTAAACTTTACCTGCTTACTGAACGGTTCTTCATGAAATGCCACAAAAACAAGGCATATTGTGTAATTCCGTCTAAAAGGTATATTGGCAACTGGTTTGTTCGGGTTTGTCAGAGCATTTTTTAAATTTTTATAAAATAATATTAGTTGAAAAAATTTAATTAAAAAAAAAATGCTCTGGGGAACAACGAACAAACCAGTTGCCAATATACCTTTTAGACGGAATTACACAATCTGGTTAGGTACTACATGAAGTGACGATATTTAAAATTAGGCAGATTGTGTTATACATAATACGCCGAAACGTCAAGGTCTCTTCATGAAGTGACGCGGCAGATCGTGTAATTTCATGTTTTTACACAATCTGCCGACGCTTCATGAAGTGACTAGGCTTTTCATGAAATGACGGATTTCACTATCAGCCTACGACATATACATTATATAAAAAAAAATGAAATATACCTGTTGGTTTAATAATTATGTGTCAAAAACTTAATTCCATGGGAGCTCTTTGGGAGCCCATATCTCCGAAGAGAGGGCCGATACGAAAGAAGTTTATATGAACTTGTAGTATTATTTTCACGTGTATTTTTCAGATCCGGGAGATTTCCCACATTTTCCCGGACACTCTGTATGTATAATATAGATAATATATAGCTTCATTAAAATTACACCCTAAAACAGAAAAGGTATAATGAATCATATATTTTTTTTTTAAATCTTTTGTATGGTTTTTAATCAGGGTTTAAAAACTTCTAATTAAAAGCCACTTTACCCAAATAAACTATGTATTTACGGATATCCAAATTATTTTATAAAATACCTACCTACTTTTCTGTAATTTATACAAGTATTTAAGTATTGTTTTTTTCGAAAGTTAAAACATAAATATTTTGACCGGCATTTATATACTTAGTTGTACTTGCATCCAGGAACGCAATAACAATATGGCATTTTCACTATAACATTTGAAAAACTAAACCAGGAAATTACTATTCAATAAAATAGACAAAGCAGATGTATTTTTTATTTAAAAAACATAAAAGAATATCCGTGCAAATGCAAAACCAACATCGAATAAATCCAGCTGATTTCATAAGGTCGCGCGCTACAGAATTCATGGAGACGAGACTACAGTGCTATAATAAAATGATAACAATATTTCAGTAACTTGAAAATATACTGGGATTAGCGTTGATTGTATCTTCTCGATAACTTTCCTGATTTTTGGCAATTATTTTCAACGTACCTTTGTACTGTGCGTTCATAATATTACATAAAGACTACAACTCAAACGTATAAGATATAACAAATTAATAAGTTCAGTTTAAATATTTTTTATTGAAGTAAAAACCAACCGATGTCAACGTGTTGTCATGATTTGACAAGCAAAACTAACCTAACGTCAAATTGTTTAGTTGAACTCCGTGCCGCTGACTTTAAGACGCCACCTGTAGTGGATCTCGGAGACGCCCCTCTACCTGGATCCTGGACTTTGCTAGTATAATAAGCTCTCTCACTCACTTCTTTAAAATCGAAAAGGCTATGGATATTTCAATCGATCTTGCAGCTAAATATGATCTAAACCACTTTACTTACTGATATACCTCTAAAGCCGTAAAGCTTATGCTTCTTCGAAAGCTTTATAAATATCACAAAAAATTCCTGGGTCAAGGTCTCCTTCATTAAGTTTTAAATAAAGATGAAAAAAGGAAGAAGAAACAAATAATTTATGAAATTAAAAACAATAAATAATTAGTGAAAAAACGGCGTTCTAATCAATCGTTTTAATGCAATATTTTGTTTCAGTCGTAACATTTTGACATCTCTTTGAGACTTTATTAGAAGGATGTAATTATTGTTTTAATATCAAATAATATTTTTGCATACTAGAAATATCAGACAGAATGTGCATTACTTATCCCAACTAGTTGACTAATTATTTTCTACTATTTAAGAAAAGTCAATTCTTGTTAACAACAAGCTGTTTAATTATAAAAAATTACTTTTTTGCATGATCCAAATTGTTTTATAAAGAAAAGAAATTGAGCATTTGACCGAAGAACAATGACGAGAAAAAGTGGTTTGCTTTCATAATGTAAATGATACAGAAAATGTTCTCACACCTGAGACGTATTGCATTAAATTTTCAACTTCCTTTATGAATGAAGAGAAAAAATGGTTTAACGATAGGTTTACGTTCGGTAAATCACATAGAATATTGTTGAAGTTATTATAATACAGAAAATAATACAGTTTTTTTAAATAGAAATAAAAGGGAAATTACCTATTTCTTATACCTACATTGTAGCATAAAGCATTGTGCATTAATAAGTTAGAATATTGTTTAACTTTAATTTTTTTTTAATTTTCTACCAATTTTATTATTTATAATTAAAGGAACCAAAGAACTTAAAACCTTTTGTCAGTGGTGTTTTGTTGCATTTCAAATTTTCTCAAAAAGCCGCTAAACATTTTCAGGTATTCACTAAAGAAGTCTAAATTTAAAATTGTCCTAAATAGACACTACTTCTAGGTTTTAAGTGGTATGTATGTCAAATAAGTCTTAAGGGTTTTCTTTAAATTCGTTAAAAAATAATTTTTTAATGCGTACTATTTCCTTTAATAGAACCATTGAATATCAAACTATATAAGAATGACGGATGTCCGAGAAAAATTGACAACCCAGTTTTAGACCTCTTGGAGGTGGTTTGGCCGCCATTGTGGAGTTGATCGTAACTCTAACCTTAAATCTGTCGTTATAATGCAGCGCCTCGGCAACAGATGTCTCAAATTCACTGATGTGATGTCGTGGTCGTGGTGTTGCCGCATATCGTATTTTATTGGAATTTTTAATAACAGACAATAAATTAGGAGGTTCTCCTCAATTCCTCCGGGGTAATTGGACCGATTTTCACAATGATTTTACCGTTGCATTGGATGTTAAAAAAAAAAAACTAAAATAGGTTTTATTTCGTCGAAAAATACCAAAATACATAATACACTAATACAAACAAACTGGATGTTTCTTAAGTAAGAAAGTAAAACCTACTTATTTTAACCATTTTGAAAAGTAGTAATAATTGCAAATTAAAACCAAGTTATACAAACAAACCGCACATCATTCATATTTTACCCCACATATACGTTGTAGCCTAGGTAGGTATTGAATAGTGAGAGTCGTCATTTAATTCTGCTAGAAATAAAATACCTACATGGCGGTCAATATGTTTTCATGTAATTAACGTTGGGACGTCAAAAGGTTGAAAATATTATAAGCTACAAAGCAATTAAAAATAGGGACATTTTTAAGTCTAGACTATACTATAGGTAGGAAAATAAATGTAAGCTACTTAAGTCTAGGATATGTGTAGGTACTTATGTGACATTAAGTTTTACGATAAGCTATAAAAATAAATTTAAAAAACTCATGCAGCAAGTCAAACAGACAAGCGGCAACAATGTTTTAATTTAGCAGTGAAAAGGCTAGTCGCTTTCTTGTTGGTGAACTCATTGTGCCATCTATGAATTTAACGTAGCAGATTTAGGAAATCGGCTCATATGGCCTTCTTATAGTTTGATGATAAATGATAGAACTAAAACTATTTTAGCAACTACATCACGTTAAAAAATTAATTTTACGCGGTGGAAAGACAACTGGAGACCAAATATTTTGATGGAATAAATTTTAAACTCTTTAGTAAATACGAGTATTTGATTTTCATGGTATCCATTTATTCATGCGTTCATAAAAGCGTATAAATTTTTCATTTATTTATTTTACATAATATTTTCACAAAATCTAGCCGTAAACATATTTAAATAATGTAAGCTATTGTTTTTATTCTTAATTGCAAGCCTTGGTGATAATTGATTTATAAAATATTGTAATTCATATGTTTCGTGTTTTTCCTCATTTCTGGCGTCTACTTCCTAGTAATTTCAATCCAATTGTTGACAAATTATAACATATTATATTTTTTGTTGTTACCCTGCTCATATATTAGAGGGGCATTTAAGAATAATTTAACAAATTCCTGCAAGTGATTTAATATCATTATTTGCTATTTTTAGGCTAATTAAAAAAGAATTTGTCTGGATTTTTAATTCTTCAATTAAATCCATAACACAACATATCGAAAACAACAGTTTGGGTTCTTGTCCTACACTTTTCTGGCTTATTTAGTGGTTCACTCTAAACAAAGTTGAATTATTTTTTTTATTTTCTGATACCCCACCCAGTATATAGCAAACAAAAAGCCTATACCCTGCTTTAAGCAGAGTAATAAAAAGATACCAATTTTCGTCATGCTCTGTCAAGTAATTTCTAAGATTTCGAACGATTTAAGTAGTAAAGAGGTGCTAGGATAAGATAGGTAGGAAGGGGGAAGGTACTTCCCCCCTGTGGCTATGCCACGGCCATTAATATGGGAAACGTGTTTTTTATTGAACTCTAAAACCATTGGATAATAACTAAAAACTTTTTTCTCGATTAGATAGATAGATAGATAGATAGATAGATAGATAGATAGATAGATAGATAGATAGAAACGTGTTTATTTTCGCCTCGGCGAAGGTGAGCAATAGCTGTTTGCTTAACCGAGTAGGTATAATACATTTACAAATATTTGAATTTTACAAAGAAAAAATAATAAATTCGAGTAATATTACCTAAATCTAATTATGAAAGAAACTTAATAACGGCAACTTAAAAAGTAATAAGACATTGATCTTACAATCTTACACGTATTTAAACATAGTTCAAATATAATTTCCTAGCAAAAATCTACGATCTTTGGTCCTAAATGAATTCGAACTTAGGTTAAGGAATTTGTTACATATTATATATTAGCATTGTAAACTTTAGGAGCTACCTGTATAGGAAAAACTACGTTGAAAAAGGGCGGTTCGGTGTTTCGGTACATATAAAAAACTGTTGCAACGAGTTGAACGTGTAGAATGCCGAAAATGAAGCTTTTCACGTAGGTATTAGGTATACCACTTAAGAGAGCAAACGATATAAAAAACATGCAAAATGCAGTACTGTCGTTATTATTACGAATATTTTCGTAAACTAAAAACTACCTTATGATGGTTATTTGTACATACAATGTGTTTCATACCAAACAAAAATGAATCAAGTTTAAAAATGTATTACAATTTTAAATTAGTTGATTTAAAATAAATTGCAAATAAATAATTTTTAGAATTGAAGTTTATACAAAAGTACTCAAATGTAGAACATCACTACCTTGAAATAACTGAAGATTTTATAGGTATAATTAATAAACTACAGGTACTTATAATTTCTCCTATTAAAAAGAAATACATAGTTCATAGCAAGGTATAATAAATACCCAGTAAAGCTATACAGTAAATCATAGGAAAAGTACTTTGACCACGAACCTATACACGTCACGTTAGGGTGAAAACAATTGATTGCGTAACGGTGTGGGAACGACCATGGTCCATTCTTAGACGGACTTTATTTTTTTTTATATTTAATTAATTGTGGATCTATTAACTCTTATTAGTGGTTTATAATAAAAAAACGTCGGTGTAATTTGCTACCATAATATGGAAATTCCGTTTATTGTACCTATTGTGTTAAGATTTAACTTAAAATAAAAATATGATGACTGAAACGTTACTTGTCATCCTGTCTTTGTTTGTGTAATAATGGAACTTTAATTTTGGGTCGGATAGAAAACTAAAAATGAAAACAGTAAGAAGGTTATAACCGATTTGATGTTCGTCTATCTTATTATAATAAATTAATTACTAAAGTCAAATTAATCTGAGAATTCGCTGCATCACCTGTCATTAATGGCACCCTGTTGAAGTCTGATATATTTTACGTTAAGCAAATGGCTACAGAAACAAAACCGGACTAAGTTCTCTTACCTTCGCCTTTGCCATCTGTTAAATTTTGTAAGGGACTGTTGTAAAGATATAGCGTAGATATTAATTTTATTTTTATAAAATAAAATATTGATAGACCCGTACCTACCAAAATAAGTAAGTCAAAACATTTTAAAACTAAAGGAAAAGATGAAAACAACATTTATTTCTTTAAGTATTTATTTATAAAAAGCAAAAATAGGTATTTATGTATTTATTATATAAGGAAAAAAGTAATACCTTTTTTGCGAGGTGTATTGTGGTGCACATCTAATTAAAACACCATATTGGGAACCCTTTTGGTATAGTTACTTTTGTGGAAATTTTATACAGGGTGTTCATTTGAAAACTTCCCACCTCGATTTTAGCATTTTTAGCATCTGCAATTTTTACAATTAGAAGATTAAGATCAATTCTGGATAAAGCTACCCTTTTAACGGTATACTATTCCCTTTTTAACTCCCACGTATCGTACGGAGTTCATATTTGGGGTAATTCGCCAAGGTCGGTCAAATTATTTAGGTTACAAAAGAAAGCATTAAGAACTATTGTTCAAGCTCATTATAGAGAGCACTGTAGACCAATTTTTAAAGAATTAAAAATACTAACACTGCCGTGTCTTTACATTTTAAATCAACTTTTAGAGATTCATACAAAGAAAAAAAAATTTCAGATTAATTCAAAATTTCATGAATATTGCACAAGATCGGCTGAGTTAACTAGGCCGCCCAAATTTAGAATTGAACTTTCAAAAAGAAATTCACTGGATATTGAATTATATAATGTTTTACCTAATAATGTTAAATTATTAAATAGTAAGTATTTTAAAATTAAAATAAAGTAATTTTTAGTCACACACGCATTTTATACAGTGGATGAATACAAATCATTTTTAAAACTTAATAACGACGCCATATCGTAACTGATGTTTATGTATATACAGGGTGGTGATTTAATAACGGATAAATTCAATACAAATTAAATGGGGACGTGTTTGGAGAAACGCTTGAACCCGTCGATTTTGTTTTTAAATTGCGCATGTTTTGACATAAAATGTAGGTATACAGGGTGTACCACAAAAGTGTGGCAGAAATTTTTTTTTTCTTAAATGGAAACCCCTGTATGTTATTGCATTTTCAGATTGTCCGTAAAAATCTAGCCATGTTTTATGCATAATGTCCTAACCATATCTTCAACTGTTCACGAAATATTTAAGTTCAAATATTAAAATAACACTTTATTAAATTGATATCTAAATTGCATTTTTAAAAATCTCAAAAATTACTTTAGCAAATGTTGGAAGTGTCCGCCATTAACAGCTCTGCAGTACCCCAGCCGATCAAAAATACTAAATAACTGTAAATAAAAAATGTAATTTAGAAATCAATATATTAAAGTGTTATTTTAATATTTGAACATTTTAACATTATGCATAAAACATGGTTAGATTTTTACCGACAATCTGAAAATGCAATAACATACAGGGGTTTCCATTAAAGAAAAAAAAATCTCCCACACTTTTGTGGTACACCCTGTATACCTACATTTTATGTCAAAACATGCGCAATTTAAAAACAAAATCGACGGGTTCGAGCGTTTCTCCAAACACGTACCCATTTAATTTGTATTGAATTTATCCGTTATTAAATCACCACCCTGTATATGTAGTTACGTTGTTTTTTTTTGATTTATATAGTATTTTTACATTGTGTAAGTATTATTTTTTATGTTAAATATTATTTTTTGTATTTTACATAGAATTATATGTTTTCTCATTTTGACCTGCTACAATTATTGTAATTTAACAAAAAGTAGTCAAATAAAATGTTCTTTCTTTCTTTCTTTTTCCTGCTATAAAATGAAAATGTGGAAAATCGCTCGGACCCGTCGATTTTTATTTCGAGGGGGACATCTTTTGCGTATATTGTCAATCTTGTTACTTCAAGCCCCTAGGAGGGAGGAGGGGTAAGATCTAAAACTTAAAGGGATACCCCTATATTATATATATTTTTTGGATTCTGCATTAAATTCTGAACATTTTTTAATAAAAGCATTATTAGTCTATACTAAACAGTTTCCGAGATATTGACTCTTGAAAAATGAGATTTTTGAACTTTGACAGCGTCTAGCTTTCTAACTGTACGTCTTTGAGCAAAACCGCTTACATGTCCCTGTCTTCGATTTTTATTATCTTTCCAATAGTGTGAACTTTCGGTTAAACCGGATGTAAGAAATATAGTACTTCCGGTTTGACCGGAAGTTGACACCATTGGAAAGATAATAAAAATCGAAGATAGGGACATATAAGCCGTTTTGCTCTAAGACGTACAGTTAGAAAGCTAGACGCTGTCAAAGTTCCAAAATGTCATTTTTCAAGAGTCAATATCTCGGAAACTGTTAAGTATAGACTAATAATGCTTTTATTAAAAAATGTTCAGAATTTTATGCAGAATCCAAAATAAAATAGGGGTATCCATTTAAGATTTAGATCTTACCCCCCCCCCTCCCCCCCTCCCTCCTAGGGGCTTGAAGTAACAAGATTGACAATATACGCAAAAGATGTCCCCCTCGAAATAAAAATCGACTGGTCCGAGCGATTTTCCACATTTTCATTTTAAAGCAGGAAAATCGAGGTAGGAAGTTTTCAAATGAACACCCTGTATATGGATATGTATAAATTGCCCCGTAACTAAGGCGCTATACAGCAACAGGAGATAATGGACTTGAAAATGTGTCATTCAATTTCAGTTCTTATACGGTTAAAGAGATACGCGGTGATCCAAGTAAATATTTACTTTATAAAATTGGCGATGATTTGATGTTAAGCGGATATGAATCAAATTTGGTGTAGTTATGTTTTTGAGGGCAAGAAGGAGTGTTTCATAATGAGTTTTAATATATCACCTAGCGTCCTAGAGAACGCTAGCTACACAATATAAGTTTGATAAATTCTCGCACATATTTCTCTCACATTTCTGACCGCTTTACCTCAAATTATGGAAAAGGGCTCTTTTATATGTAAACAAGTTGTACTACATTAATCTCGATATTTCAATTAGTTTTTGAGATAATTGCGTTTAAATGTTAGATGGTAAGAAACATTTAAATGAACACCTTTCTTAACGTAACATTTATTTATTGAAAATTAACCGTGCGTTCTTAAGGTAGGAGTATCAACATGCTTGCCAACCTATAACCTATTTTACGCAGATTTTATTTATTTTTCTAGCTTTTACACAAAATTTAAATAAAATCAATATCTACTGTATATTCTATATAATTGACATATTAAATAAATATCAAGGAATTTCATAAATTATTTTAGAAGAATTGTGTAACGAAAAATATTGAGTAAGATTTTTTAAAATATTATTATGTCATTGTCATGTCATATTCTTTCACTATACAATTCTCCCAAAATTAGCAATGAAATAAATTGATACTTTTGTAATATATCAGATATTACCTAAATAATAGGCCGACGATATTAATTTTATTTAAAAGTTAGTAAATAAAGTAATAAACTAAAAGAAACAACGCGAAATAGGTTATAGGTTAGCATGGGCGTCGTTTGGGAGGGGCAAGGTGGGGCATTTGCCCCCCCCCCCCCCCTGGAAGTTGACTTATTGACAATTATTTATGTTTTAACAAGTTAGCAGTAAAAGAAAGAAAGATCGTATTATTTTTGAAGTCTGGCGACAGCCTAAATTCTCTATTCCCGATATAGAAATGTTATTGCTAACATTGCTGTTTGCAGTCTTGTTGATCAAATTAATATACGTTACCAGTTCCAGTTACCAAATATACTTTCGTGGTCTAGTCGGTGAAATTCGCGGAAATTTTTCTTTGTCTATTTTTCTTGTTAATTGAAGTTTAATATGGTTTGATTGAATGTATGAATTTATTATTTGGAGTTTTCCTTTATATTTTTGTTATTATTTTGGGGTAGTAAAGACTTATTTTAATAAAAATGAACAGTTTTAATGCCAAGAGGACTATGAATGTGGAATATTTGAAAAACAATTTTAGCTCATTAAGCATTGAGCAAAAAATTGAAATTAAAATTGAGGGAAGACCTAAACTCGAAATTAACTAGATACAGACCACAAAGTGTAAATCTAGGGACTTTATTGTTATTGATATGTTTGGTGCAAATAAAAACAGAAGAATGAACTTTACTTTTAAACAATGTAGGTACCCACTAATGAAAAATAAATTGGCCTTTTTATTTTTTTATCTTATTTCATTTTCAATAAAATAAGAAGGTAATCATAAATTTTAAAAATATTTACTAATAATTATTGACCAAATTTGGGCGTGCTTGCACCAGGCTTTTAGTGCACCCCAAGCCGCCACTGCCCCCCCCCCCCCCTAAGAAACCGTTTAACGACGCCCATGGTTGGCAATAGATTGAATTACATTGAAAATTCCACCTTAAGCATAAATTTGAAGAAATAGTCCATGCTTAAAGTGGCATAAATGACATATTTTCAATTCTACTATCTCCCGTTGATGTATTTGCCCATTAGTTATGAGACATCTTGTATATAATGATAAGTAAATGGTTTCACTAGGCACTTTATTCATTTCATAATAGATGAGTTAAGCAAAATGGCGTTTGTACTCACTATTAAACTTAAATAATAAACACCAAGAAAATCTGTCTTGGAAATATATAAAATTCTAAAATGTTTAAAACACACACAACACAAAAAACAGCCATATCGGAAGAAAATAATATGACATAACCTGACGCGTGAGCTTGCTACGGCCCACTGCTGATCTGGGAACTTTAACGACGAAACCAGATCAGCTGTTAATGTCAAAACGCTTTCTTTTAAGAAAAAGTTAACTTTACCCTATAGCCAGTATTTGAAAATATTTATAAAAACAACAGTCAACAAATCTATTATTTTTGCGGTGTATCATAGATATTTTATAATATATTCCTTACATGACGGTTGCTTACTCAATACGTGTTGTAATGTAGGTTACCAGAAAAATAAAGATAACCTTTATCAAATCATATTGTCATTTTATGTACTGTTGACTTAGCGTTCCTATGCAGCCTACAGGGGTCATATAAAATGTATCAAAATAATTTAAACATATTATACGAGAAATAATGAAGTTTATCTAAAAGTAAAAGTGATCTAATTTCACAGTAAATAGGACTGGTACAATTGAGCTTACAAAGTACACTACTAATCAAAGCATTGCTTTTAAAAACAATTATTCTGTTAAAAGGCCAAAATCAAGTTCAATAACACAAAATTAAGAATTATATTAATACTTTGGGCAAAATAATGTCAAGTTTAAAATCTTATTATGTATAACAAGAAGTTCCCACATAAGCCTTATGGTCAAGGTTCCTTAACATACAAGCATCTATTCAATAGTCTTTACACTTACATTTAAAATTGTGTAATCGTTTGACAAAAACACATCCATTGTTTGTTTTAAAGACATAATATTTGTTAATTTATTTGGAATGTATTTTAAATAACATAGTAAATTTGAAAAGTGGAAAAAGTTGCATTTTTCTGCTTTTTCTTCAATTCGTTAGAAAATATATTACTTTGTTTTTGGCATTCTTAATTATATTTTTACGTTGAGTCACAAGGATAAAAAATGGATGCAAATAGGTAACGTACCTGCATTACAAAAATACATAATATAATAAACAATATAAGTCACCGAAATAATAGTTATTAAGTTATTAGTCACAGGATGTGAAAATTCTAATCAAGGTTGAAAGTAGCACTATTAGGATCATTTTGCATGCATAAGATTTCAGTGGAAACATGAAAATGTAATTTTTTTAATTATGGACAGTAGGATCACATGAATGGGAGTATCTTTTCATTGAAAAGTGGATATGTTCTCCTCAATGACATCATCTGTTCAGTCAGTAGGTACCTAATAATTTTAAATGAGTAACAAATTTTTAAAGAGATACATATAACTTAAAAAATATAGTTACGTCCATTGGTTAGACTAGAAAAAAACCTCATGTTTATTGAAGTGTAATTTTTCTTTAAACCTTTAAAAATACTGACTTCAAGCCGTGTCAAGGTTTACGTCTCAATCTCGGTGCAAATGCAAACAACTCATAATTTTTTTTATAAAAAAATATTTGAATAATTTTATACCTAGAATAAAAGTAGTTATAATATTTACATTTTCAACATTATTGTTTCACAAACAGAATATTATATGGTCATCACTTTCTGTTATACATAAGTAATGTTTTATGAGAGGAGCTGCCTCTTGCCGTTTAAAAAATTACATTTGCTGCAAACTTTTATGTGTTTTTATTTCATAATTCAAATTTCCCGTTGGTTCTTCTTGGTTTATATGCATTTATGTGATATTTTTAATTCTGCAAAAGCCATTTTATACCACAAATTTCAACAGCTCCGGTCACTCTATGAAACCTCAATATAATATAGCAGAAAAGTATACCTAGTAATTCTCTGATACACTGAGTATCTTCCTGTACTCCTTTGAAAATTACCCGAAAGGGCCGAAACACGTGTCAGGAAACTGTTTAAATTTGTGAAACATAACAAGTAGTTATTATTTTTTCTTCCTGTGCAATAAAACAACAGTTTCACCAAGCATGTAGCCCAACACAAATTAATTATAAATTAGAACAAGTTCCAGTTTCATGACAATCAATTCTAACAAGAAGTTGGAGACAAATTTTAGAGAAAAAAATTGTTGTATTGACGCGGGTCATTTTTAGTTGCAATTGATACCTACTATGTTATCATGGCTTTCTTGCCAAAAATCGATAAGACTGTTTGATATTTGGGGGATTTTGGGAAAACCCGTAAATAAGATTAAAAACTATTCTTGTTAGTTATAATAGTGGACTGATAGGGAACGTTCTATATAGCCTATCGATTTAATGACAGCAAGGTAGCATTTTAAACGGTTCGGGTACGATAAAAAAAATTTAATATAAGTTATTGGAAATGAAGAAAATAACACAAAAAAAAAATATTATACAGGGTGTTCCATTTAAAAAAAAACAAGTTCGAGATAACTTCTGGTATAACCGGAAGTCGCATAATATGGTCGTTGTTATTTAATTTTAATGAAGCGTCTGCAAAAACCCTATTATTCAAAATTGCAGGATTCAAATTACCTTACTTTCCGAAATATTCTAATGGGACAGCCTGTACATAAAAGTTACGTTTTGTATATGTTATTCAGAGTTTTATTTGTAAGTTCTCTCTTGCCTAATAAATATATGCACTTGTTTTGGAGCAACTTTTTTTTTGTATTATTGCATTCACTTCTAAAAACCATTTAGGTGTGAGCGCCCCCTTAATAAAGTAACTTTGTACTATGTTGTCATTTAATGCAGATCAAACAATTTTAATAATGATTCACAACGATTTTTGCATGACTACCACGTCTAATTTATTTTATGCCAAATGATTAATCTAATTATATGTGGTCAAATGATTTAAAAATTGATTTTAATGATATAAGTACCTTCAAGTAACAGGTAATCATTAGTGAATAATTTTTTGTTTTATTTAATATTTCATGTTAACGACATAAGTTCAGACGCTTCGAAAAATAACCTAATTGCATTTGTTCAAATACGTAATCACAGTTTGATTGAATGGCTCTAGCTATTTTTTTTCTACAAAACAATGTTACAAGTTTTGAAGTAAACTTACAGACATACACTTGATACATCGATTAAAACGGGGCAAAGCTTATCTTTATGAAATGTATTTTCTTTAGAAAATATATATTATACAGGGTAAATCGTAAAAGTTCAACGTGTACCTATGAATTTTAATTTTTTAATTAAACACATGTTGTATATTTTTACATTTTTACATTCTACAGTCAATTCCAGACGTTTTTCATAGATATCCTATACCTATCTTCAACCGTTTACGAAATATTAACTTTTAAATCAAAATAGATAAAGTAAGAAAAGAAACTATTTTATATAAGATGTTGAAAATGTCCCCCTCCAACTGTTGCAGTAGATCAATCGATCTAAAATTTCGTGTTGTATATTTTATACTACCTGTGAAGAAATGCTGAGAATGGACTCCTAAAGCATATCTATCGAGTTGGGTTAAGATTTATAACTAAATTTTTGACGGAGCTCCACAAAAAAGAGTCCAGTGAGTTCAGATATGGCGATCTGGGTGGCCACTCTATTGACCCCCAGAAAAAATTGTATTTAAGTATTTCCTTACATGAGCAGCATAATTCGGGGAAGCACCATCCTGTTGTCTCTATAATGTCTTACTGACATACACAAAAGTTTTATAAAAAAATTTAAATAATCTTCGACACCTTCTTTTTAGGAAGGTTTTTTCTTCTTCCCCAGTATATTTGGTTGGTTTAGACCCCCTTTAATAACTTTTTTAACGTATGTAACGTATGGTTTAACCTTTATCAATTTTCTTCATATTATGTATCTTCTACACATCAATTTTTTAATTCCATAAAAGCTCCATTAAGGTTTTACACCATTGTCTCTTCTGCTAAAACCATCAGAACTAAATAAATTTTCTGTCTCCTGATGATGAACGTTTCTACGTTTGAAACATGTAGAGACCCCTAGAGATTTTTTATTCTATTATATTTTTTGGAGGAAGACTTTAGGTTTTTCTTTCTTTCCAAAACTAAATAATAGTTAATCTTCATCTTTATAGGTTGAGGAAGATTTAGAAAGAGTATGTGCAGTCATAGCGACTGAAAAACTTAAAACTAGGCAATGGATACATGACATTAATTGAAAAAGAAGGGAGAAAAGTGAACTTCACGCTTTATTCCAAGAGTTATTGCAAGGTGATGAAGATCATTTTAAGTCGTTAAAACTCCATTTTTCCAAACTTATGTTTTTCGCTTCACGAAATTGATATTTAAACAGAAAATCTGAGCGCGTGAAGACCTGCAAAATCATGTACTTTTACGTGAACACACCGTATGACAATAGTGTGTTTCTTGTTAATCTGTACCTATGGGAAAACGGATCTCATCAAATTTACTACTCATGTGTCTTCACGTGAGGTGATAGTAATGTGTTTCCACCTTAACTCTTTTACAGTTTATTACTAGTTTGTACCATCTATTAAAAAAAAATTAATATGCTGCTTTGGTGCCTATGGTGGGTATCGTAGTCACGCCCAAGTTTTGTGCTTGAGATGAGAATCTTCCTGCACTGTTACAAATCCTGGACGTGAGAATCAAAAAAATTTATAATTAATTAAAATAAATCAAACTTAACTTAAAATGTATAGTTATTTTAACTCTTTTGTGTTTAGTAAAAATCAGATTTTAAGAACTAACTTTTCTGGAAGTCGTTTTAACATAACAGCTAACTAAAATTAACATGCAATTCTTTTACGGTTCAAATAAATCAAATACTAGTAACTTTGATAAAGTTTATAATCATTATCAATATCTTTTTTAGTTAAAATTTTAAAAGAAGTTAATACTAACATAAAAAATGTATCAAATTAACTAATTAAGTTGTAATTTTTACTGCAGAATAAAATCAGATTAATGTCAAAATAGTAATTACATATTTTATGAGTTACTGATTGACTGAAGCGGTTTTAGTTAAATTGACAAGAAAACGGGAGTGGACTTTCTGGGACATAAAAAAAAAGTTAAATTTGATTCTTTTCTTTTAACAGTGTGTTGTGGTGATAATAATATGTTTATTTCTTTTCTCCGCAAGACAACCACTCGTAACACTATCTTTAACAGTACGGGAAGTTCTCCATTTACTTGCTACCCAGGCTACCCTATTGTCCATTGGTTAATAGGCGGGCGATTTGGATATTTTTCATTGAACCTATGACGGACTTCGATAATATACTCAAACTCTTCAAACTTCAATAGCAATTTATTATTGTCAATGCCTTAAAAATTGTGACTTAAGTTTAGAAGTGTGCATACCAGCATTAAAATTTTAATATTTCGTAGAAGATATGTTAAGGACATGATTTGTGAAAAATGTCTAGAAATGATTGTAGAATGTAAAAATGTATAAATATACAATAAACATATTTCATAAAAAAAATTAAAGTTGTTACACCTGGCGTTTTTTAATAATTTGACTGGTCCGAGCGATTAAGTGATATTCCATAATATAAAATACTGATCAGTTTCTTTATCATACGCTGTACAGAAAAATTGCACTATAATATATTTAAGAAAAAGTTATTCACACTTTTATCATAAAAGGTGCAAGCTTTAAAAAGTCTTTTTCCTACTCGCGTGCGGTAAAGTACACTTTACAGCACTCATTTTCATGTCGTAAGTAGTACTTTACCGCACTCAGTGCGGTAAGTGCGGTAAAATTTCTTTACCGCACCCAATGCTGTAAAATTTCTTTACCGCACTCTTGTAAATTTTATTATATGCGTAATATGTTCTATTTAATTTACTACATTATGATGCTAACCACAACTAACGGCGATAAGTATCACATCATTACGAATATTTTTACTAGGTACCCAACGCCTACACCTTTAGCAATTTTCAGGTCACAACAATCTACTGTACCATGCATGGCGCAAGAAAATAACGCTTCTGTAATTTACAAAAACTGCTCAACTACATCTGATGAACAAAATCAAGCTCGCTCAGCACTTAATTTGCATTGCGCTACAAATTGTACATTTAATTTTAATATTTATCGTTAGCTATATTTTTATATTATAATGTTTGTATGTAATAAATATTTTTAAAAAATATTGTTTCTTTTTGTATTAATTTTGTAATATAATTCTTTTTTTTACCGGTGCGGTAAAGATTCTTTACCGCACTCAGTGCTGTAAAGATTCTTTACCGCACTGTATTAATTTTATTCAAAAAATGCAATTGATGTACTTGCATTCGCGCAATGCATAATATAAAAATATTTATAGCTTTTAACAATTAATATTTGTTACTTTTTATAAATTTTTTCTTTTAAATTTGATTTTTGTTCCAAATATTATTGCTCGAAGGAAAAATTGTGTACCTACCACGTGCGTAAAGTGTCTTTACCGCCCTTAACGGCTTGCCCGAACTCCGCTTCGCGTCGTTCGTGCAACTGCCGTCGCGTGCGGTAAAGGACCACTTTCCGCACTTGTTAGGTAAATAACTAAAACATTGTACGCCATCGCCAAAAAATCCTGTTCCTTTGTTTTACAATTGTTATGTTTACTGCCTTGTAGGCGTTTAGGAATCACTTGTTTAAGGCGACAGTTAATGTAAACAAACAATAATAGAATTAATAATAATTGATCAGTGAGTACGGGTGGCAATTTTAAATAATTAATGCAGTACCGACATAGCAATATTAATAAAATCATGGACATACCTTGACTATGTCCACCCAAAACTAAACAAGGCATGGGGCATGTTTATATGATAAATAGTAGATATAATAAGTTATGGTTTTAATGCGTATACATATAATTTATGTGCTATTAGATGTGTATAATTTTTTGTGCCATTATCCTTGTATGCATCATAAAAATGCGTCATTAATAACACTATTTTATCCATATTAGATTTATAATTGGATAATTATGCATTTTTAATCGAATTTAATAAATAGATCATCGATCTAAAAGTATTTTTAACCTCCGTTGCATTTAAATTAAAATCGTCTATTAAATATTATTCTAGAGTCTCCTTTAGTGACCTTAAGGTAATTAATTACTAATTACTATATTTTTTTTAAATTTAGACAAAAATAAATTTGATACCTAACTTTTTGCCGAGTACACCTGTTAATGTTTCTAAATAAATACGAATAAATCGCATTTTTAACAAGTTGGGGCCTATTTCGGCTTTTTTTCCTCGTTCAAATCAAATCGTATATTATAGTATATTTTCAATTTAAAACTAGAAACTTAAATGACCAAATATTTAAAAATTAACAACACCAAGCAAAACATTTAAGTGCGCAATATAAATAAAACATATAGAAGCAATTGAAAAACTCATTGAAGCTATAAAAACATTCAAATATTAAAAAAGAGTTTAGTAACTTTTTAAAACGTTGTATACTTAAGTACAACTTTTTCGAGCAAAACACTGTAAACTCTCACACCTAGGCATTTAGGAGAATTATAGGTTACTAATCCTCTAGAGTCTAGACTCTAGAATGTGGAGCACAAAAACTATTCTTGGGTCTTGTGTTAAAATGGTGCACATCCTTGTTTTGTATAAATTCACCTTTATTATACAAAAGACAAGCACTGCTAATTCCAATATCATCTCTGTAAGCTGGGAAGAGGTAGTATATTAAAATTTTGAATAATCTCTCCAGAACTATACCGATTACGAACACAAAAATGTTTTTAAATAGGGACGAAGTACCCCAGAAATTCAGACCTAACATAGATCTTAAATTTATTAAAAGATAAAATGATGAATTAAGTTTAATAACATGTTCACAATGTACATTCCAGGACAAACATTCGTCCATATGAATATCAAGAAACTTCATGCTCTGAACTTGGCACAAGGATTTATTATCAATAAATAAATTAATGATATCATCAGTTTTTGTCTATTATGACATCTGTTAAATTTCATAAGAGACAATAGGTACTGGGTCTTGTCTACATTTAGTAACATCGACTGCTTCCCAAACCAGGCACAAAGTTCAGACAGAACACTATTTAGCATCTGCTTTAAGATATTTGAAAACCTGTTAGAAACTAGGAACGCTACGCCAAAAACGTCAAAATATTTTTTATAATATACCTAATTTTTCAGTTGCAAGCTCAACAAGCTTACTCAGAATTCCAGCATGGCATTTGGGATCTGCTCAATCACGCTGGAAACGCCAATAATATTCCTGATCCACAAACTTACAGACAGATTCGATACTATTCTGTTATTGGTCCAGCTGCACTGTCACCAGATGAATTGGATAGAGTAAGAATATTATAATACATACTAGACCTATTTATAATAATAGTAATTTATAACATTCATTCATAATAGTAGTTTGAACAAGAAGAGATGATGATGTTATGGACAATCCACTCGTGTTGTTGTATGTTGTGTATATTTTTTACGACTCAGCTTACGAACCTTACACTAATTACCGTGCGAGCAAAAATTATTTGCATCAAAGAGGGCTTGGATTAAAAAACGTGGGGCTTGGTTTCGATCACAATGATCTGGAGACGATATATCTAACCAAATCTATGTTAAAATTTTGTCAAATTCATATTATGACCTGATATGCCAAACTAATGAGTAAATAAAATAAGTAGACAAATACAAATTTATTTTTGTTGTTTACAAAATTAACAAAGTAAGAATATACAGAAAGAAAAAAAAAATAATTACATAAATTGCTGAAATTGGCCACCGCCATGCCATGCTCCAAGCATAAATTCACACGTCTCTTCATATTTTCGAAAGTGTTGAGCAGCATCTTTGGAGAAATGTTACCACATTCTTGGATAATCCTTTCTTGTAATTGTTTTAAATTTGCAACTGGTGTTTTAAAAATAGTGTTCTTTAAATGAGGAAAAACGAAGGAATCCATAACCGTTAAACAAGGTGATCTAGGTGGGAATTCAATGTCTGATCGAAAACTGATCAATCTGTCATCGAAAAAATTGCGTAAGTAGTTAATAGTTTCGGCGGCTGTATGGGCGGTTGCACCGTCCTGTTGAAAATATCCAAAACGTAGTTCGTCGTCAAGTAATTGCTCCACAAATGGATTCAAAATATTGTCTCTATAACGCTGTGCTGTAACTGTCATGGAAAAAAACAGGGCCAACAATTCTTCTTCGGGAGACAGCTAACCAGACACCAGTTTTTTGAGGGTGCAATGTGGACAATGGGGATTTTCACTACTCCACATGCGTGTATTCTGAGAATTCACATAACCGGAGAGGTGGAACCAGGCTTCATCCGAAAAAAATGTCAGGTCTAATAAATCATTTCTTTCCAATAAATTTTGGTTAAAAAAGAGTAATTCTTGCGTCTTTCAAAATCTGCGGCTTGTATTTCTTGGAATACTTGCACTTGATAAGGAAATAAATTTAGCTGCTCTTAAGAATAGTCCTGCATGTTCTATAAGATATTCCCACTTCTTGGGACAGGCGTGTTATTCAATTTGTTGGAGTATTTTGCATTATTTCACGAACGTTTGCAACAAGTTCTTCTGTTCTTACAGATGGTCTTTCTGCTCCTTTTTTGTGTTGTATAGAACCTGTTTCCCTAAACACAGCCACGGTTCTTTTCTGGCAATGATAAAAATCCCCAGCAATGAAAGAAACGTTAGTAAAATATTCGTGATAATCGTCCATGCACAAACCCGGATTGTATTGCCACTCACCATTTACTCTAACCCCGTTTCGAAAATACGCTTCAACCATGAATATTTTGTGCTGTTCCGTAAAGCGCATTGTGTGAAGTGTTCAAGAAATTGGAAAAATTAGCGATGAATCAAATTACTTGTAACGGGTGTCAAAGATGACGGAATAACTGATTGATTGTTAATTATTCAGGTAGTTACTGACACCCAACCGGTGCTAAGCCTTACGTCCTTAGCTGCAAGGCCCTCTTTGATGCAAATAATTTTTGCTCGCACGGTATTTAGCCCTGTTGACAATGTTCTAGAATGCATTACAAAATCTTACAAACGTTTTCTAGGGTTGAACCTTATAAAATGTTACTAATTGTATGCTCATAAAAACGCACAAAATAGTATATAGTGCATACTTTATATATTATATTATTTATTGCAAAAAAGTTATTTTATTTATTACTTTGTTTCTAAGAAACCACAATAAATTTATGCCTATTACGCTGGTGTCATTTTGGTATTTGTTTGCATTATTTTTATATTAAGGCCATATTAGTAATTATGATTTTTTGTGTTCATAATAAAACATAAAATCACACCATCCCACATTCTATGAACTATTTTGCATAATTGTTTAGATGCACATCAATGTGATATATTTTCGTTGCGTAATGTTTTACTTATTTTTTTGTTTTAATGGATAATCGTGACTATTGTTTATGACTGGCTATATTCTCGATGTTACACCTATTTTTAACTTAATATAATGTATAGCTGGATGTTTAATATATACTTAAGGTAAAACAATCTTATTGTTTTAATAAATTCGACACTCCTCTCTTGTGTCATATTTAGGTAAACTAATAAAAATACTATTTGACGTTCCTGTTAGGGGTACATTAATTGCCCAATAATTATTTTTTTACTACCGCCACAGAATATATACTAGGTACGCAACTACCACGCATGTATATTTTCTGTTTTCTTTACATTCTATGCACCGAATGAAGAAATAAGCTTTCCGAGTTATATAAACGGATATAATCTCATATATGTCCTAGTTAGGATATGAAACTGACAGTTTGTGTTCATTACTCAGGTTATACTATTTGTTTTCAAATATTGTTAGGTTATGTTTCGCATTGACTATATCATAGTCAACCAAATTGCAGCTTTCCTTGACATATCTCAAGCTTTTGATAAGGTACGGCACAGCGGCTTACAAGTTAAACTAAAAAAACTCCCTCCTTATTGAAAAATGAAGTTAATCTACAGGACTACGTACACAAATAACTCTTAGTTTAACTTAAAAAAAAATGGGATCACCCACTGGAGTGAGACTCTACATATCACCGCTCTCTACACACAAAAATACACTAATTGCTCCTGAGCAGATTGCAGGTTCATCTAGGAGATAAAAAATAATTTAAATAGCTTTTAGCATAATTTTTAATTAGGGTAAGGATCGTAAGTTGGGTCGTACAAGAAATTGACTGTACAACTGCTTAATTTGCTTCCTTATCCGATATTAATTTCATATTCACTTTTTCAAACTACTGTTATATTATCAGTTGATAGGGAGAAGGAAAAGAAGGTAAAAAAGTTAAATTAATCCCTATCTTTATTTATAAAGTTTCTAAAAGTAAGTTATATAGTTTCCAAATTCATAATTTTACTAGTTCAGTACCTATGTACCTATATGTGATATTATTTTTCTACTTTTAGTATAACAGACTTATCAACGACATGCTAGCAATCTACAACTCAGCTTCAATCTGTAGCTTTAACAATCACTTTCACTGTGGACTAAGACTGCAACCAGATCTGAACAAAATTATGGGAAAGAGTCGAAATTGGGACGAGCTTCAGCATGTTTGGACTGAGTGGAGGAGACAAACTGGGCAGAAAATGAAGGATTTATATGAACAAATGATACAAATCTCTAATACAGCTTCACGATTAAATAGTAAGATATAATTAAAAGTTAACAACATATAAGTTTTAAGCATACATATATGCCTCTTTGTTTACTCATAAACCATGGTTTGAATACTGGATAAGGAACCATTACATAGAATGTAACGAACCTCCAGTAGGTATCTTAATACAACTTTCTAAACCTAATAAAACCAATTCAGAAAGTGAATCTTTACTGGATACATAATACCAACCATAATGACGTGCATGGCTAGATATTGTTTATTTCGTTAAGCAAAGTGACAAACAATAAAGGTAGATACTAAAAATGTTTCACCTTTTTTTTTAGACTTTACCAATACGGCCGACTATTGGTCCTTTCCGTTTGAAAGTCCCGCATTAGAAATAGATCTAGAAGATGCATGGGAGGAGATTAAACCCCTCTACGAGCTCCTACATGCTTATGTTAGAAGAAGATTGAGAGAATACTATGGGCCTGAACGGATTAATAGACAAGCTCCATTGCCCAGTCATATTCTAGGTAAATATAGAAAAAATAGAATACACAAATAAAATTGTTTATTATTATTATTATTAGGTTTTATCAAAGTAAAAGTTTTTTTTTATTGACGTCCATATTATCCTTATTTTTTTAGGAAACATGTGGGGTCAAACTTGGACAAATATTTTTGATATAACCCAACCATATCCAGGTCAGCATTTTCTTGATGTTACGCCAGAAATGATTCGACAGGTTGGTATATTAATAATTACTGTTACATTTCTACTATTATTACTGTGCTTGCCCGTAATCCCGTAAAAGGAAACGGACTTCATGCAATGCAATATACATATTTCTTGACAAAATGTTGATGGAATTTCCAAAGGGAAATTAGAAAGCGAGCGAGAGCTGTTAGTTTTCCATAAATATAATGAAATCAACTATGTATGTATAGTCTTCCTCACAGACCTTACGGTTCTACAGCTACAACGCTTGTGGAGGCAGGGCAATAAAGAATTAAATCTAAAAACGTAGTTTTAACTTTTAAATACATTTTAACTAAAACTGAAGTGGTATAGTATAGACATGCTTATTAAGGATGTCGATGTTCATCAGGTCTGATCTTCTGCAATACGAGAGAATTTCTTGTCCTTTTTGAAACACCAATCAGAATGCCGTAACGTGATGTAGTTTTATATCTGCATTCTTTTAGTAGCTGTAGAACCATGGATGGGGACTATAGGTAGGTATCATTGCTGCCAAGAAATACTGGTACAAGAAAAAAATCAAAATATGTTTCTCCTAAACTATTATTAATATATTTTACGTTAGTATACGCTGGGTCTCAAGCACCAATCCAACTCCAAATAGTAATCGATAAAACGTCCACTTTGATTAGATATTTCTATCTTCATACCTCATGTTTCTGGGTCTATACACAGTGATTTTGCCGTTGCACCACTATTGGAATGTTTTTTTCGTCAGAAATTATTAAAATATACAGTCAAAAAGAAATTTTACCAGCACGTCAGTATAATTTGTATATGACGCGTCTAGTCGATGTCTTGTTGTTCTGGAGTATCCAGAGAAATTTCTTTCCTCTTTGTCGTTTGAGGCTGTCTTAAAGGAATCTTATCTAAAAACGTTGGTAGAAAAGCTCGGTATCTTCATCCTTCGTCAAGATCTTCCTCCTACTGGACCTAATTTTTTCTTAATTTCCATTATTCTTAAATTTTTTTCTTGCGTGATATCACTGCATCCCTCTCAATTCCTTACCATCGCTTACAGGTAGGTATCATGTCCCTCAATACGTGGTGTGAACTATATATTTCTGTTGTACAGTTAATGATGACATTATCATTTTCTTATATGTATAGCAAATCTAGCTAATATTGATAAAAATATAATATATTATTTAAGCTGAAAAAATCAAAACTTACCTATCTGCAACTTGACATATTATGTTACCTCTATTAAAAAATGTACTCGCTTTGGCGGTACATATACTAAAATTGGCTGCAGTAGTACCAAAGTTTAAGAAATTAATTTCTCAACTGCTTCCAGTCAACCTTTGATAAAATGCTACGTACAAATATGACCACTAGCTAGCTTAGCTGTGTTGCGTTTCTATTTTTGATTCCCAAATCATCTTAGCGATACAGAATCAGTTACAGAAACGCAACGGTTTGTTCTGACAAGCTCAATTTATTATAAACGTTGATAAAACAATGGTTAAGGACGTTCTTTTTTTTAGGGCTATACACCAATAGATATGTTTCGATTAGCAGAAGATTTCTTTGTGTCCCTTAACATGACCCGTATGCCCTTAGATTTTTGGCAAGGGTCCATTTTTGAAGAACCCGTTGATCGAGTCGTACTGTGTGCGCCATCTGCATGGGATTTTTGCAACAGACGAGACTTTAGGTAAGCTATGGGTCCAATGTTACTAAGAGCATTGAATATAGTTTGATATTCAATGCTAAGAGCAAACACTAATGACGCAGGCACCATATTGTTTTTTGATCAATATTTCGATACTTTTTCATTTTATCCAAAAATCGACCAAATACCCGTCTATGGAGTACAAACAGTTTTACGTAAAAACAGGTTGGATTTATAAATTAATAGAAGCAGAAAGAGAAATATGCCCAAATTTGACAAAATTTCGTTTTCTGTTTTTATTAATATATCAAATTTTTTTTTCTTACAACTGGAGGTAATTGGTACCCAAAGACGGGTATTTGGTCTTTTGGAAAAAACGAAAAGTAAAGGAAATATTGATAAGAAAATTAAATGGCAAATGCGTTACTAGTATTTGCTCTTATGAAAAGGTCAGTTGCCAATGACAAATTCGAGCCGATGAGCTTAATAAATAAAAATTAAGCAATTATTTGAAGCAATTACTTTTTTAGTAAAAGCAATTGCTAGATCTGGATATGAATAAAATTTTGAAGCAATTACTGTTTTTCTTACACCACTGTAGAAAATACTTATTTAACACAAGTTCAGACGTGGCTTATTCACTTGTTCAGATTATAGATTTCATGTTCAGTTTGGTGCCTAACTTGCAAAAGAGTTGACGTAAATGCAACAACGTTGGTCTATTTATTTGGTACAATAGTAATCTGTTACGTTTTTGTGGAAAATAGGAAACTTATATTTATGATATGGCAGAATTCAGTGAAAATGAGGAAAGTGATGAAGACAAGCAATTGATATTCGTTCACAAATTGAAGGAACATAAATGAATCTCTCTGACCACAACCGTTTAGCTTCCACAACAACTTCAGCACTTGTAGGAAATTTAATAAAAATATTGGCCTTCTCCCAAACTGCATCCATTACAGAAGTGTATGTCTTACAGACAGTAGTTTGGTGAACACCGAGTTCTTCACCTACAGAATTTTGAAAGCCCGGATCCGACAATTTCCGCAGAAAGACTTTAATCCTATTTAAAGGCGACAGTACACCCCTCGCCTTTTACCAGTATCGGTCAAAAAGTAATTTGCCAACTACTCAACATTTTCGCAGTCAAATCGATACAACTTGCTGAAATTATCATATCTGCAATTTTTACGTGCACTGTAGATTTTTCTTTTACGGACGTTCATCTATTCAGCCATAATTGAAGACACAAATTAAGAGCAACGCACGTGTATGCCGCGGAGAACTATAAAGCTGACTGCTACCAAGCAAATGATGTTGGGGTCGACCTACCTTAAAAAGTTGAAAGCAACTGTTTTTTTTTTTTTTTTTTTTTTTTTTGATCGAGCACAAGCACTATAGGAAAAATCCTTTAAGGCGCTCTGGGAGCGGTGCGTGTGCGAAGAAAGCGATTCACGTTTTTCTTGAATCGTTGGAGGTTATATTCGGTTGGAAACACGGCCTCAGAAAGGCCGTTCCACAAAGATGACGTCCTCCAAATGAAAGAGTTCTGAAACAATGAAACAATGATATTCGTGGTGGGTGTACTAAGTTGAACCACATAGGGATAGGCGGCAGTGGTTCGTCGTGTGTTTCTGCTATGCATTACTCTAGGTGGAATCGAGCGGGCAATATCTGTCGAACACTTGCCATGGAAATATCTGTAAAAGAGAGTCAAATCACCAACACTACTACACTAGAAAAAGCAATTCCTTAATTTATTCATCACAGTTTAAGCAAAGGATAGCAATTGCTTCTATTTTTTAAGAAAAAGCATTGACTAGAAGCAATTCCAGTACTTTTAGGCAATTGCTGGACGCAAAAGCAATTACTTTAGTTTTTATTCATTGGCTTTCAAGAAATTACTTTGACATTATAAGAAAAAGCAATTGCAACATTTTTAATCATTAGGCTCTTTGTCATACTATTTTTATTCATGAAAACGAGAGATATCACATATATCACATTTATCTCATCTCCGCATGCACCTTGCATTAAGTACAATAATGCAAAAACGAAACTTTTTGCAAAAGTCAATCATAACTAAAGAGAAAAAAATATATATTTAGACACAACCCGTCAATGGATTATGTCATTATTTTAACTTGGCCATCGCAAGTTTTTTATCTGCCATAGAATTTAATGATAATGACGATAAATCCATTTGTATTTTTTTGTAAAAGAAATAATTTCCTTTCTATTTACGATGGCTTAGATTTTACTACCGTATAGAACAAGTCATAAACATCTCTAATTTGCTTTTACGAACCATTAAAAATTAAATCACCTTTTATTTTAGAATTAAAATGTGTGCGAACGTCAAGATGAAGGACTTGATCACCGCCCATCACGAAATGGCTCACGTTCACTACTTTATGGCCTACAAGAATCAACCGAAAGTATTCAGGGACGGTGCCAATCCAGGTAAAACTAAATAATTACCGAATATTTATCAGTACCTACTGCTACGGGCTTTATTTTGGCAATTACTATATCGAATCTAATCACTATAATTACACAAAATATGTTTTACTACGTATAGCTATTCCGGTTTCCCTAAATTTTAATACTTTCTCTAACACTCGGTCTCTGAGAAATGGGATTGTTACAGACAGAGAGAATCACAATATAATATTTTGGAATTGCATATTTTGTTAATTTCAGTAGATACATTCAACATATTATATGCAATCAATAGAATACTAAAACCTATACTTTTCAGTTATGTATATTTTTGTGGTTTTTAGCTTTTCATGAAGCCATTGGTGAAGCTATAGGTCTTTCCATTGGAACGCCTAAACATCTTCAAACGTTGGGCTTAGTTCAGGTTTCAGTGGATGACACAGCGGTTGATATAAATTTTCTTTACCAAATGGCATTGGAGAAAATCGCTTTTCTTCCATTTGCGTATGTAATGGATAAATGGAGATATGATATTTTTAATGGAAAAGTTGGCAGAGAAGAATACAACTGTCATTGGCATATTCTAAGGTAAAGTTTTTAAGATTGGTTTTTATTATTATATTTTTGAAGAGTAGGCACAGGGGTCCTTAATTATTAGTTAATTTATCAAACGTGGATTTAATTTTTTTGCTAACCTAAATACCCCTTTTTTTTTAACCTAATAAAAAATGTTCTCTATTGTTTTCTTGACACCATGGAGAGAAAAAAATTAAATAGGACGAAATACATGGTTTCATTTGCTTTTGTTCTAAAACAATAATTTTTAAACGCGTTTTATAACTTAAAAAACTAAATTTTACAAAATAATGGTACTTTTTAGGGAGCAGTACCAAGGAATTAAACCACCGGTTTTGCGATCTGAAATTGACTTTGATCCTGGTTCCAAGTACCACATCCCTGCAAATATACCATATTTAAGGTAAGCGATTAATAAAAATTGATTAGTTTCGAATTTGCATCAATACATTCCATCATACATACGATTATTCCATAGGGATTACTTGGGGTTTCTGTATTTTAAACATATTAGCTTTTAAACTGCAGCAATTTTTCTAATCCGCTGATACATTACTATATCCATCTAAATAATTTTGTTAAAAAAATTAAAACCAAACATAGAAAAAAAAAATGTATTACATAACAAAAATCACAACATAAAAACTCAATATAATACTGACAAGAATTTAACAATATTTTCTACCTAAATTAATTATCACTTTACTAATGATGTTCTGATCCACCTCCATATTCGTCTCCCCCGCCATAAGAACCCCCAAAGTCATGCCCTCCTAAGTCTTGTCCTCCTCCTCCCCCTCCTAGGTCGTGTCCCCCAAAATCACCCCCATAACCCCCGCCATCTCCACCACTGTCTCCGCCATAACTACTACTGTCATGTTCGTGATGATCGTGAACTGGAACTGCTACTGGAACCTTTACATGTACTGGTACAGGTTTTTCAACTACATAAGGTACTTTTTTCTCAACGGTATAAGGAACAGGGTTGAAAATTGGAATTTTAACCTCATATGGTACTGGCCTCTCTACTGGTACCGGGATTTTCTTTTCTACCGGGTAGGGCACGGGTACTGTTACCTTAACTGGGTAGGGTTGTGGTTTCTCTACAGGGTATGGTACTGGACGCTCGAAGCCTACTTTTACAGGTACTGGTACTGGTTTGAATACTGGATAGGGAACATTTTTTTCTACATGTACTGGATATGGCTTTGGAATATGTACTGGGTACGGCCTGTCAAAATGTACCTTGACTGGATAATGTACAAGTTTTTCTACAGGGTACGGCTTGGGTACATGAACTGGAACCTTAACTGGGTACGGTACTTGTTTTTCTACAGGGTAGGGGGCAGGTACCAATACCTTATATGGTACATGAACCGTCTTCTCTACAGGGTACGGTTGTGGTACTAGTACTTTAACTGGATAAGGCTTATCAACGTGTACCCTAACTGGAACATGTTCGATTTTTTCTACAGGAACTGGTTTGTGAATTGGGACCTTAACATGTACTGGTACTTTTACCGGGTATGGTATTTTCTTTTCGACTGGGTAAGGTTGGGGTACTGGCACTTTAACGGGATAATGTACAATTTTTTCTACTGGATATGGAACTTTCTTTTCAACTGGGTAGGGTTGTCCTATTTTCTTCACAATTGTGATGGTTTTTTGATGATGTTCTCCAAGATCTAAAAAAAAATATTAAATTTATTAAAAATTTAATTTAAAATGAGACCAATTGAAACTTTCGAAGCAAAATGAAATGGAGCTGGGAAAAATCCAAAAGGCATAAGCTGATGAAATCAAAATCGTTGTATTCGGAGTCAGCCTAAACTTTTTTTTACCTATTTGACCATGTCCACCTCCATAATGACCTCCAAAGGCTCCACTTCCACCTCCACCTCCAAATTCATGGCCACCACCCCCATAGCCTATAAAGATAACCCTCTTTTATGAGCTAAGTTATTTATTATAAATTTGCACTAGGCAACAATAAAAAAAAACCATAATGTAACTAATGTTTGGTCCAAGAAGGTATTTTTAATGTCATAGAAAAAAATATTATTATAATTATTAATTATTAATAGTACAGTCGTTACAAATGTTAGTTTGTGTAATGGATATCAGGTTAAGATTTAAATAAAATGGTTGGAGCAAGATTTTAACAATTTGTCAGATCCACAATTAAAAAAAGTTATTAAACTCCACTCAAACTCGGCCAATACTTTTCGAAGTTTTTGTCTTTCAGGGTAATTATTCATTTACCTATGCTACCATGACTTCCTCCAAAGTCACCCCCAAAATCTCCACCTCCACCAAATCCATGGTCACCACCCCCATAGCCTAGAGACAGTCCTATTTATTAATTACAATAGGCCATCTATTAAAAATGTAGCTCCTGTTAAAATGGCATTTTAACGGTAAGAAATTAGTAGGTAGTTTATTTTTACCTATGCTTCCATGACCGCCTCCATAATCACCCCCAATATCTCCACCTCCGCCTCCTCCTCCTCCTCCACCAAATCCATGGCCACCTCCATAGCCTAGAGAGAGCCCCCTTTTGTCCTGCTTCTTTTCTTCAGGAGCTGACTCAACTGGCTTGCTATCGGTGACCTTTTGGTTGCTCTCTGATTTTTCTTCCGCGCTCGCCAACAGCAGGAGTGCGCACAGCGCCGAAAAACCCTGAAATAATAGACAAAATGTAAATTTCTAGTTGTGGACTGATATGCAAACACCCTATTGTTATATTTGCCAAAATGCAACGTAACGGCAAATATTTTGACTTAAAAATACATCATGCGCGTGTGAAGTACCGCAAAAGCAATCATTTTGATAAAGTTTAAAGCCAAGCTTTTTTCTAGCAAGAAATTAATTTTTAAAATTAATATCGATTCCATTGGGTAGTATGTATAGTACCCGCTGCTCGATAGTGAATTCATAATAATATAATTGCGCGAGAGACGCCGCAGGTTCACGCTAGTTTTATTTAGATTTGTGCCTCAATGTGCCATATTTTGTTTTAATTAAATTAATCAAAATAAGGCCAAAAGTAAATGTGTATAGGTACCTATTCTTAAAAGCGATTTTATAATGAAGTATAAAAAAAAAATTATCGTTGGTTTGAAAGTTTTTTAAAATTAAAATTATATGGACAGATTAAACTTTTTGCCGACGACACAACAATTATTTATTATGCTAAACATATTAGGAACATGCAATTAAACATAAAAAAAGATTTAAATATTATATTTGAAAGGTTGCAATCTTATAAATTAACTTTAAATTTTAATAAATCTTCATTTATGTACATTGACAAACAAAGACTAGATATGGAGAAGCAACCAATAGTATTTAATGGGGAAAATATTAATTACAAAGATAACATAAAATTTTTAGGATTATATATTGATCAAAATTTAAGCTGGAGAAAACACGTAGAACATATTCGAACTTACATTGCTCTGTTATTTGGGATATTCTTTAAAATACGTCATTATATATCTTTAAATTATTTGAAAAATATTTATCATGCATTAGTACATTCAAAAATTCAGTATCTTATTTCTATTTGGGGTTCAGCCAATTCAATCGTACTAAAACCTTTAAAGAAATTACAAAATAAAATTATTAAATGTATTCATAGATTTCTGCACTTAGAACCAACAACAAATTTATATAAATCGAATAAATACTTAGATATAAATAATTTATATAATTTTAAATAATGGATATTTATTCATTCTTTACTTTTAAAACAAAAAATGTCTAACATAACGTTTACTAAAGTTCATGATATTCATAGAAATGATACTAGAAAAATAATTTTTTACAAACTATTAAAATAAACAGTAACTTTGGAAAACGGTCATTGTTATATAATGGATTAATATTATATAATATTTTATCCGAAAGTATTAACACATTAAAAAACTACCATTATTTAAATTTCATTTAAAAAAATATTTCCTAGTATAATTTTCTTTCTTAAAGAGTTAATCAAACGTTTATAATACAAAACGAATTTTTTTTAACTGTATTTTTTTATTTTTATATAAGTACCGATTAAGTTAGAGTAATAATTGTTAGTTATTTTTATATACTTATCCCTGTAATAAACTTGTAAAGTTGGTTGGGAGTAAAGTAAAATTTAAAAAAAATTAAAAATCCTAAAAGTTCCACAAACCGCGATCCTGAAAAACATACGTTAAATTGCACACATTTTTTTCTTAATTGTATTTATTCGATGCTTTTTATAATAATTAAGAAATACATTTTTTCTTATGCAACCTTTAATTCCATATGAATATAAACCTTAATTGACCATATGTGTGTTAATTGCCCGTAACAAATTAATGAAAATAAAGCAAAAAATAATTGTTTATTTGCAAGTGATCTAGAAATCCTTTCTCTTGGAAAAGGAGCATATGGCTAGCGCCCGCACTAAAAGGATCGAAAGTGAAAACGAGCAATTAACTATAAATGTACGGGGAAGTAACCGGGCCGTAATTTCTTTCCGGTATAACACCGTAACGTTTTTTGTCGTTTGACTAGTTAAGTGAAATAACGATGTTACAATTATGTAATGTTTTTTTTATAAAAATGTCTTCTTCTTGAGCTTGCGGTTCTACCATCACAACGAGCATTTACTGGGGGGATATTTTTCACTAATATTTTTATTTACCACTTTTTTAACATACATCTGTATTTCTCCTTATAATGGATATTTGAAACATTTCGTTTTCGAAAATTTCGACACGTACAAAATACAGTTTAAGGTGGGAGTAACAACATGTTTGCCAACCTGAACCTATAACCTATGTCGCTTAGATTTATTTATTTTCCCTAGCTTTTACACAAAATTTAAATAAAATTAATATCGACTGCCAGGCACGTAGATACGGGGGGGGGGGATCCTGGGGGACAGTACCCCCTAGAGCCAGTTTGTGTCATCAATTAATGATTGTCATTTAAGTATTAGTAAATAATTAATACCCCATTAACACTATCTTCACTTTTTAAATGCTTTTAAAGAATAATTGCACTTTTTAAGTGGGAGCACCTGCGTACCTAGAGGGTAATCCTAATCAGCCTATTATTGACCTATTACATGACACAATACATAGGTGCTTAATACTTTTGCTTTTATTTATTTTATCAAATAATTTTTTTAACTTAAAACGGTAGGTAATTACTACTTAAGGTGTATTTGGCCACTTTTTGAAGAAAACAAGAAATAAACGAAATATTTGGTCTTAAATAAATGGTTCAAAACAAATTATATTAATTACTGTATTAATTTTTTTTTGTTTGTCAGTGATAAAGTAATGCATTACAATTAAATTATTGACCAATTTTAGCAAAATTTGGGGGTGGCCCAAGATAAACTACTAGGTACGCCAGTATGTGATAGTGATAGTACCCTTTAAAAGAAGAAAAGCTATCTACGTGCCTGTCGACTGCGTATTCTATGAGTAATAGTTGATATATTAAATAAATATAAAGGAAATCACACATTATTTTAGGAGAATTGTATCGCGAAAAATATCGGGTAAGATTTTTTTAACAGTAGTATTATGTCATTGTTCTTTCACAATACAATTCTCCCAAAATTGGCAAGAAAATAAATTCATACTTTTGTAATATAATGTCAGATATTACCAAAATAATGTGCCGACGATGTTGATTTTATTTAAATGTTAGTTAATAAAATAATAAAGTAAAATAACAAGGCCAAATAGGTTGCCAATAGATTGAATCACGTTGAGAATTCCACCTTAAGGATGCTTCTTTCTTCTTACATTGAAGTAAATCCTATGTCCAGATTTAGTGACAGCGGAAGTTAATAAATGGGTTTCATCTACGTCATTAACCATTAATTTTTGACATACATAAATACGGATATAAGGAATTACCATATTATGCAATTTCTTTCCGGAATTTTTGGAGTACCTACTTATGATAAAAGCTTCTATAATTAATACTTTACGTAAAAGATTTACTTATATAAAAAGTATTCGCTAAAAGAACATTAAAAGTTTTAAGTCGAAATTTTCCTAGTTTATATGAAGAATTGTTGATGGAATGATACATAATTAATATTTAGTTCAAAATGTGTTATTGAAACCTAATTACTATTACGGTCAATTCAATTCAATAGGACAATAGTGAATTAACTCGCATATCATAATGAAGCGACATTTAAAAAACGTCCTGCACTTGTCTTCATATCAGGTTTAAATATAACACTTTTATTTTATAACACCCTGTATAACTTTAAGAAACCCAATTTATAAATACATATTATTAAATAAATTTGTGTAGATACCAGAAGTTACACCCTAATAGGCGCCAATTATAATGTCGGTAATCTATTATTCCTTTCGACTTTTATTTCCAAAGGCTGAATAAGTGAAAGATGTAGATATAACTCTAATTTTATTACCTTTTAATTGACCAAGATGATAAATGAAGAGTAAAAACTGACAATGGTCAAAAAGAAACTAAGCAAGAGCATTGGAATAAAATATACAGGGTGTTCCATAAATCAGGGGTCATACACAGGAGATAGTAGACTTGAAAATAGGTCATTTATGCTTAATTCTTAATGATAAACTATCCACGGTTCATGTTCAATAAATTTCGTTAGGAAAGGTGTAAATGTTTCTTTCCATTTAGCATTTTAACGCAAATATCTCAACAAGTATCGAGATTAATGAACTACAACTTTTTACGTATCAAATACCCCTCTTTCACAATTTGAGGTGAAGCGGTCAGAAATGTGAGACAAAAAATGTTTATATATAAAAGTTCAATATGTTTTATTGCTTAATTACTAAAAATGTTAAAATAATTTAACTAGCTAAAATCCACCATAAAAATTTATTTAAATTTTAAATGTCATAATTCCCAACTTTTATGAATTTTGCAACCAAAGTAGTTTTATATTTTAACATTTTCTGTTCACGAAATATGAACATTTTTTTTTTGATATACAATGTGTCCACGGATAGAGTTTGGAAGAGGAAACACTTTTTTATTGGTTGGTATAGAAGAAAAAGTCATTCCTTATAAAAACGTCTGCTTGTGCTGAAACTACATCTTCGAATATCAGATTTGCGATTACAATACAGGGTTCTTCACAAATCAAAATTTTGGTTTTTTGGGCCTTTTTTTTAATTCCTTGATTTATTAAATGAATTTTGCTAGTGTTGAAACTACAATTTCAACTATTAGATTTGCGATTACAATACAGGGTTCGTCAAAAACAACAGTTTTTGTTTTTTGGATTTTTTTTTTCAATTCTAGTTTTTAATTCCTTTGGATTATTGGCTAAATCATCACTTTGGGAACAAATGGATTGGAAGGTACCTATGGTCCAATTCAGTTCGCACGTAGGAGTCTCGAGCTCACAATTATCGACTTTCATTTATGGGGATATCTGAAGCCACATGTGTATAAAACCAATTTGAATAATAACTTGGATCTCTTGAAAGAAAAAATAAGAGTAGTTATTGCAAATATCCCAATACAGCAAGTTATGAACCGTTATCGGGAATTCAGATGTCGAGTTGAACTATGCGCTAACTCGGTGGTACCACGTTTGAATAAAAGTTTTATAATTTAGGATTGAATAAATTGAAGAAATATGACATGTAATAATAAAAATACTTGAAAAGTAGGCAAATAATAAATGGTTTACAAAAAATTGTTACTTGGCCAGATATAAAATCATATTCAAAGTAAGAAAGCAACAATAGTTGTTTGTTTTTACGAAAATTTATTTTACACGAAACCCAAAAACAGAAACTGTTGTTTCTGACGAACCCTGTATTGTAATCGCAAAGTGATATTTGCAATTGTAGTTTTAGCACAAGCAAAATTCATTTAATAAATCAAGGAATTAAAAATTACAATTGAAAAAAAAATCCTAAAAAGTAAAAATGTTGTTTTTGACGAACCCTGTATAGTAATCGCAAATCTGATATTCGAAATTATAGTTTGAGCATGAGCAGACGTTTTTATAAAGAATGACTTTTTCTTCTATACCTACTAATAAAAAAGTTTTTGCTCTTCCAAACTCTATCCGTGGACAATGTAAATAATACTAATAAAAAATATAATTTTAAAAAAGAAAAAAGCTGTAATATATTAACTGACTGAATTGACTTTTGACGCTTTTCACCAAGCGTTACCTGTTGAATTTAAGCGAAAAAAAACACACAGCGCAAAAAACTGGCTACCCGATGATCCAAATTCAGTTTAGACGTTACACACACACACATGCACGTTGATGAGAATCGCCACACAATAAAACGAGCTACCCGTTGAAGTCGCGTCTATTCATTCCGTATAAATTCAAAGCTTTTACTTACCAGAAGCTTCATGGTGTGATTGACACACAACGGGCGGCCCACGGTGAGGTACTGCTTGCCGTCAAATCACTCCCCTGTCATTTATACAGACACTTTCCTAGATGGTGCCCCGTTGCCCCCCAAAAGTTACCGTATTAGAACACTGGGCAGATGAACCCCAATAGGCGTAGAATGGCCTACTAGTTTTTATGTAAATGGTTCGGTGTTACGAAGATCGCATCGATAACGTTATGTATGTTTGAGCACTTAAATATGACACATGAAATTTTATAATAGGTACGTATTGTGTTAACCGAAATTTGGAATGTTTTGGTTGTAAAGTCCATGTCATAAAGTACGAGCAAACCCTAAAATATGTTATTACAGAATCAAACCTGAGGTTCTTGTAAAACTGTTCAGATAAAAAAAAATTTAACCTACTGAAACTATGCCATGGAAAAATAAATTCAGAGCAAAATTTATATTTTGAAAATTTGGCTTTAGAATTCTCTATTTAAGGTAGGAGTATCAACATGCTTGCCAACCTATAACCTATTTCGTGTAGATTTATTTATGTTTTCTAGCTTTTATACAAAATTTAAAGAAAATCAGTATCGGCTTGATATTCTATAGGTAATAATTGACATATTTAATAAATATCAAGGAATTTCATAACTTATTTTAGAAGAATTATATAGCAAAAAATATCGGGTAAGATTTTTTTAAAAATTATTATGTCATTGTCACTCATTGTTCTTTCACTATACAATTCTCCCAAAATTAGCAATAAAATAAATTGATATTTTTGTAATATATCAGATACTACCTAAATAATGTACCGACGATATTGATTTTCTTTAAATGTTAGTTATTAAAGTAATAAACTCAAAAAATCAACGCGAAATAGGTTATAGGTTGGCAATAGATTGAATGACGTTGAGAATTCAACCTTAATAAAATTATTTGCTTACAAAATGTTTCCTAAAATAATGAGTGTAAAAGCAAAACTAGTTTTAATTTGTCCAGATTGTTATAAAACAGTGCATGAAGCTGCAGATATAGTTCACTATTCATATCGTCAAACGATACATTTTGCCCTCATTTATTTTTCCATAAATATTCGGGATAGTTTTAGAAGGTTTAGATTTGTCTTATTGGCATTGTTTTAATATTCCACTTGCTGTCGACTTTTAAGGTTATTAGTTTTTTACTATGTAGGTATATTAATATTAGAAGAAAGTATGTCGCATGTTTACGAATATTTGCGAAATTTGAAACGTCTTGGTAGTAACCTTGCAATAACCATAAAGTTTTTGGTTACTTAAAAAAATTTTAATCCAAGTAAAGTTGCTTTAATTTGATGAATATTCAGAAGTAGGTAATTTGATTGGGGTTAAGTTAAAAAAAAATATTTGCACCTAAACATATAAAAATAAATCATTATACAGGGCTAATTAAAACTTTTTAATAAAATAATATTTTTCGTATTTGGATTATATTTTTATTCTAAACAATTTTATTTTTCGATAAAAGGGTACTTTACTCTTGAACGATTTTTATATTCTTTGCCCTACCCTGTATGCTGTTTGACTGGAAGCCATTCTAAGTGTATCTGATAGTTCTCAAACATGCACCAACTTATGGCGATATTTAAATTTCCGTTGTGCAATTATTTTTTTTAAAATTCCATTGTTGGACATTTCATCGACCACACTGTATAGGGCAGTGGTTCCCAAAGTTGTCTGGGCTACGACCCATCTTAATACAAGTTTACGAACTCGGGACCCACCTCTAGGAAATTTAACCGTTACCAATATGAATAAAGGACTTTTCAAATAACAAACAAAGTTTTAAAAAAACATTTTATTACTTAATTAAATAACTACATCAAAAAAGTTATTTCAATGGAAAGGATGAAATTGTTCCCTATGTTTCGCCATTACAGTTTTGACATCAACTTCAACTCGAGTTACTTCTATTCGCAGTGAGTTTGATAAGTCCAATTTATAAGTATTTCGTTTTAATGTTCACCATATTCGTACCAGATTGTACAAGGCAGGAGCATTTTTATAGCTACATCAAACAGACATGGATAGTTTTACCAGCAACCGAAAGCCACAATTTCGGTAATTGCTTACGATTGAAACAATTTTTTAGTGACGAATCTTCTGATAAATCAATTAGTTCTTCACCTGCTTTTGTTTACATTCTACTTAGGTAGGTGGTCTTGAAATGGGTTATAAATCCAATTCAACAAGTCAAGCTTTTTCATCTCCTCACCGAAATAGTCGTCAAAGTTTTTTTTTAACAATGATAAATGGGTGGATATTGCAGACACTACGTTCATCTTTGGTTGCACTTGGTTTTTAACAATAAAAGTTTGAAGTGTTTCAAAACAATCATTTAATCATCCTCAATACAACTCTTCCACAGCAAAACATTTTTCATGAACGCGCGAATTTTATCGTGAACTGCAAACATGTCTGATCCGCTTGAACCTTGCAAATACAAATTAAGTTCATTTAACTTCGAAAAAATATTCGCTGCATATGTGAGCTTGAGAATAAATTCTGCGTCCATTAAATGTTCAATAATATTTCGTTGGCGTGTCGTGGCCCAGTCAATATTCGGTCGCGACTCATAGTTTGGGAAACGCTGGTATAGGGTGTTTGAATATTTACAGCTAATGCGACAAAGTAGACTAACTGCGTCGTTATTGGGAATGGGCAACAAATATTTATAAATACAACATGGCCTTCATGCCAAAAATCAATAAGACCTTGCTTGATATTTGGAGGATTTTGCAAAAAACCGTCAATAAATTTAAAAAGATTCTAGTTAGGCATTGGAACACTCTGTGGACAGATAGGAGACGTTCTCGCTTATCTATTGAATGGACCGATAACGTGACATCGTATTTTAAAAAGTTTTTTAAATTTAAAAAAAAATCAAAAATTCGTACTTTTCCACGTTCCTGTATCTAAAATTTCATTTTTCGACAATTTATTATCAAGCACAATAATATCTAATTTCACAACCAAAATTCCAAGTTTCACTCTTTTTTCTTTGGAAAGAAAGGAAATTTCAGGTGACACCCTGTAAACAGACCAGAAAACAAATAGAACAAAGTTGCACTCATCAAATTTCCTTATGTTTATTATATAAACTTAAAGGTTACTTACCTGTTTCGTCCTTATATGGACATCATCAGACCTAACATCTACAACAAATCTAAAACATCTGTAATGTTTATTACGTATTTGTTTTATTTTTAATTTTTATCTGTCAACAAGGATTACTGTTACAGTGACCCAGTTAATTGCATTGTGATCGTCGTAGTACCCATTTAGAAAGATGGTACATTAATTTTAATGGGCGAAAAAAGGCAATAGGTACCTACTTTCCTTTCTAGAAAAAAGATACTGCCATATCGGTTTTTTTAAAACTATAAATAAACTTTTATACTTTTAAACGCCCGTCCTTGTTTTTTTTTACATTCCCTGCTTCAATAATTTTTTATTTCATTTTATTACGATATAACTTTCTTAATTTCCGCTTATTATCTTGTTTATAACCTTTGTCATTTTGCTAGCTTTTTATTAATTAAAATAAATCAAAATAATAGGAAAATTGACCAACATAGGTAAATATCTACGTAACACTACTTTAAAACTTAAATATAGATATAAATAAAATAATAATTGAAACAACATAATTATTTCTTCAATAAACTTGTTAATTATATTTAACATACAATAATTAGTAGCCATAAAGCATGCTTTCTGATATACATTAATATTAATACAACCTGTTGTTTTAGAAAAGTAAAAAGTATACTTACATTTTTTAATTGATTAATTGGCGATTATTAAACTTAGAAATCATTTTTCTCTGCCTTTTCAATTTATTATTGACCATGGTTAATAAAGACAACAATATTTGAAAGGTGGTAACCTAATTTTTTTTTGATTTTGCCAAATTATTACGAAAATTACATAAATTTATTTTCAACCAATTAAAAGGCTCCTTTTTGTTTACGTTGCTTATAGCAACGGGAGATAAGCAACGGGAGATAAGCAACGGGAGATTATCGAGATAATTTTGTTAGTTCCTATTAACTTAATGAAATTAATCAATGATAATTTTTCTGTCAAAAATGGAGTGCTTTATATCTATTGGCAAAAGTCACTCAGAATAAAATCAAAATACATTTTGTTGTTAACTTATAATTCTTATTGATACTAAGCAATTTGCTTTGCATATCGAACACCGGGGCTAAAAGAGACACATCAAAAATTTAACTAAACTCATCGGAAATATGTTTTTTTAAGTTTCATTTAAAACTATGTAGACGTGTAATATCAGATGTTATGGTTGTAAATGAATTAATGTTTTTAATGTTCCTGAAATTTTAGTAATAAACCTTAGTTACTAACAAGTAAAATCAACTTCTATTGTAAAAATACAGTGCGTCATATTAAGCTAAACTCATCGGAAATATGTTTTTTAAAGTTTTATTTAAATTTTAAACTATAAAGACATTGGATTTTAGATAACAAATTTGTTATTTAATGTTTCTCACATTTTAGTAATAAAAATGAGTTACTAATCGGAAATATGTTTTTGTAGCATTTTGGAAAAAAAATTACAATAAACAAAACTCCAATTTATGACATTTTCTTACCGAATCTCCCACGCAACAGAATTAATTTCCGATAATTCTGCTGCTAAGGAGATTATAAGTGATTATTTCTTTTTTTTTTTACTATTATCTAGGGAAAGCCACATTAAAATTTGTTCTAATCGGTTACCCGAGTTTCCAAGCGGTCACCCATCTAAATCATAGTCACTACCAACGTCGCTTGACTTTAGAGATCGTTGAAAAAAAACCTATATCCTATATACTACAAGGTTCTAACGCCGCATACACTTTATCTTATACATTTGGAAAGCCAAGTCTTTACGAATAATATTTGCATGTACTTTTTTTTAATTATTATTAGTAACTACTGTAAAAATAAGAGTCTTGTGGATGTGTTAGTTAGTATTGAAAAAAAAATTACATTAACCACGGTTTAGATGGCTAATAGCCCTCGACGCTCGGGCAATAACAGTAACTGTCTAAGACTTGGTTAATAGTATACTATTATAAAGCCCTGCATTATGACTACAAAAATTTAGTTAATAGAGCCTTTTAATAAAAATCATTAGATAATTTTAAAAAAGCAATAGGCATTACGAAACCAAACAAATTATTATTATTGTTTTTTATTTTACAAACTTTACAAACTAACAAATTATAACTAATGGTATTCGGAACCTGCAATAAAAATGTTTAACATGTTTTTCGGCTACGATAGTACTCCTTAATTCAATTTATATCTTGCTTGAATCTTTCATTAACAATACAAATTGTTAAAATCCTTAAATTAACGAACCAAGTTAATATGGTTTTCTAATATTTGCGTAATATTTACCATGATTGTATTTTGCCATAGCGTTATAGGAACTTGTGTTACAGAAAAAATAGCGTCCGAGTAGCTGTCTTTTCGTGGACTTGTTAAAGGCATGAAAAGATATAGATAGATAATCACAACTATACCGGATGGTGCATCGTCGGACTTGCCATAGGAAATCCCATGTACATTTTGTTACCCTCAAATATTGGCTCCCCCGTTAATTTTACATCCAAATTGTGTTAGAGTTGTTTAAAGGCCCTTGTATGATGAACCGGCACACCAAATTTTATTATTTTCTAATTAACTAATTAAAAGTTATTTAGAAAACAAATATAGTTTAAATAAATAAAGTTTTAAGCTTTGTGCTATATTTTTCATATTATCGAGCACCCCACGCTTTTTTTCACAATAATACTAATGTTTATTGTTCATTATTAATTTGTGCCATTATTAAGAATTTTAAGAATTATTTTAAACTATATTTATTTTCCGCATTTTAGTCTGATTAATTATTAAAGCGTGTTTTTTATTTTTTTTAAACTATATTTGTTTTTCATTTTTTAGTTTGAGTTATTGTTAAGAATTTTTTTTGTGAGTAGATTGAGCTAGATTAGTAGATTATTGTATGTATAAGTCTACAAAGTTTAAATTAATTCTGACCGTTTAAAGTGGGTCAAAATCGGGTTCAAAGAAGTCGGTTACAAACAAACATACACACAAACCCGAACAAACCCGATCGTTTATGCCGAATTATAACAAAAAAAAAAGATATTTGCAAATTTTTGAAAATTCTGACATATTGACAGGTGGTGTCAAATTTTGACAAGAGAATTTTTGACGTATTTTTTTCAACTTTCCACCGTCAATATACATACGACCTTATAGTTTTTTCATTGATACCATTGCTTTTTAAACGATTTGACATATTTATAGCTGTCAAATTTTGACAGGAGAATTTTTTGCTCATTTTTTCCGACGTCTCCGCATCGAATACTATAATACGACCCCATAATTTGTTTCGTCAAAATCGCATCTTTGTTTTATACCTGACAGCTGTCAAAATTTGACAGAAGAATTTTGTGTATATTAGATTATTATATTGTCAGCGGTTCTTGATAAGTCTACAAAATTTAAATTAAATCTGACTGTTTAAAGTGGGTCAAAATCGGGTTAAAAGAAGTCGGTTAAGGACAAACAAACAAACAAACATACATACAGGTGAAGCTAATAAAAGCGTATCAAAAACATAGACATTTATCTTTAGATAAGCAAACAAAAATCATGAGAGTGGCAAATTGATAGCCTTGCGCATGTAAACAAAACCACACAAGAATAGGCATGCGCACAGCAATATTATCATTTGACGAATGGCGAAAATAGACAGGGTCATGCTTAAACATTTTTTGTGTGGCCTAGGCCTAGTTAAATGTGTTTAAATTGATCATAATAAAATAAAATTACATATTAAGAACTATCACTACTTCTTACTTACTGAAAGTACGAAACACCCAGTATTTTATTCCTTTTTTGGCACACTAAAAATCATACAATGGTCTTTACTAATCGTTGTATCGGAGTCACTTAAGGCACAAACACAATTCACTAAACTTCAAAATCCGATAAAAAATGATAACATAATTAAATTTAAAAAATTATTTTTTCCTGGTTTCAGTCATATAAATTATCAATTAATTTTACAAAATCTTCTTTTACATTTATTACTAAAACAAAAATAAACAACTTGATTCCCAAAAAAATATTTTTTGATAATAAAATCATAAAGTATGCTAATTCTATTAAACTTTTGGGACTATTATTATATAGATGAAAATTTAAGTTGGAAAACACATATCAAATATTATATATAATATATAAAATATATCTTTTTTGATTGGAATTTCATACACAATTAGACATTATTTACCAATTACACCTCTGAAAAATATTTTTTATTCTCTAATTTATTCTAAATTGCAATATTTAATTTTAATATGGGGCTCTGCTACCTCTACAATAGCAAAACCTTAAAAAAAATTACAAAATAAACTTATTAAATGTATACACACACAAGCTTCCCTTTTTGGAACCCACAATAAATGTATACAAACCACTGGGATACTTAAACTTAGAAAATTTATATAAATTAAAAATATGTGTTATTATCCATTCAATAACCATTCATCAAAAATCATATTTAAAAAAATTAATACTTGACATAATCATAATATTCGGCAAACTGAAACTCTTTTGGCAGTAAATATTAGAAGTAATTTCGGGAAACGGTCATTATTATATATTGGGATTATGATCTATATAATAACCTACCAAATAAATACAAAAAATTAGTACTATTTAAAAATCAAACTAAATTGTATTTTTTAACAAAATAAATGATTCTATTTTTTTTAAATTGAATAATATTTGACTTTTTTATTAATTTCGTTAAATATATATTATGTATTTTTATAAAAAAATGTTAATTTTTAAGTGTGTTATTGTTTATAATTTATATTCCCTGTAATGGACTTTTAAAGTTCGTTGGGACTTTGTTAATAAAGAAAAACTACATATAAACTAGAAAACTGAGAAATATTGAAGACCCATAATCTACAATAACAAAAGAACAAGAAATCATATGTGTAAAGTTATCAACGTTTATCAGCAATGTTTATGCAGGAACAAAAATTTTTTGGGTACTTGCCGATTCTGCCTATAGCGCTTGTAAACGAATTTTAATTTTTTTAGTGGCGAAAATTGAAATTCTATTATTTGGATTTATCGTCATTAGTAAACTACCCTATAGGGGTAAATAACCTGCTATTTACGAATTTCCAAACACCCGAAGGAAAAAAGTTACAGGATAAAAACTTCGAAAAGTAGAGTTTGTAAACGAATTTAAATTTTTTAAGTGGCGAAGATTGAAATTATATTATTTGGATTTATCGTCATTAGTAAACTACCCTATAGGGGTAAATAACCTGCTATTTACGAATTTCCAAACACCCGAAGGAAAAAAGTTACAGGATAAAAACTTCGAAAAGTAGAGTTTGTAAACGAATTTAAATTTTTTAAGTGGCGAAGATTGAAATTATATTATTTGGATTTATCGTCATTAGTAAACTACCCTATAGGGGTAAATAACCTGCTATTTACGAATTTCCAAACACCCGAAGGAAAAAAGTTACAGGATAAAAACTTCGAAAAGTAGCGTTTGTAAACGAATTTTAATTTTTTTAGTGGCGAAGATTAAAATTCTACTATTTGGATTTATCGTCATTAGCAAACTACCCTATAGGGGTAAATAACCTGCTATATACGAATTTCCAAAAACTCGGAGGAAAAAGTTACAGGATAAAAACTTCGAAAAGTAGCGTTTGTAAACGAATTTTAATTTTTTTAGTGGCGAAGATTAAAATTCTATTATTTGGATTTATCGTCATTAGCAAACTACCCTATAGGGGTAAATAACCTGCTATATACGAATTTCCAAAAACCCGGAGGAAAAAAGTTACAGAATAAAAACTTCGAAAAGTAGCGTTTGTAAACGAATTTAAATATTTTTAGTGGCGACTAAATTATTATTATTATTATGATAATGTCAAATGTTTCAACATGTTTTACAGTATTCGTGAAAAAATAGGGATTGTACTAAATTTACTCTCAAAAATTACGAACAATTGTCAGGACTGTTGTTTCGCTTGGAATGGGTCTGTAGCTTCGCTACGTACATTTGGGATACTCTCGAAAAACAATTTTTGATGTAGTACCACCTAATCATTGTTATGTTTCTCGAATACTGCAAATTATATTGAAACTAATAAAAAATAAAACGTGCATATCACAGCCGTATTTAATTTTTAAGAATTTTATCTTTTAAGAGTTTTTTTCAATAACGTCTAATTGGTGCTCAAGTCCATCATATAAGGACCTACAAAAAAGTCTAATACAATTTTGATGTAAAGTTAATACGGGAGCCAATATTTGAGGGTAGCGAAAGTTACGTGGGATTGAAGTCTGGCAGTATGAATTTTTAAATATTTGTGTTATGTAATTTTTTTTAAAACTACCTTGTTAGCAACATGAATTTTTCGTTTAGGTTCTCTAGTTGTAGCCAATATTATATATTTATCTTTATTAAGGCTTTTTTAAATATTTCTTTTGATTCAAAACGTATACCTAAATACCTCACAAAAACGTAATATTATGCATGAATTCGCAACCTGCATATGAATTAATATTTAAATTAGGTACGTTAAATTAATTAAATATTTTTAAAAATCTTAACTTAACTATTATTACATGTAATTAAAATGCAGATGTCTACTTCTCAATCACATCTAATTTTTCAGGTCAATGGGGTTATTAGCAAAAATTGCTACAAAGACAAACAAACTCGAGTAATATAATTATAAGAAATCGCCTCAACCAAGTTTTAATTCACACTTCATATTTAAGAAAATAATTATGTTACTATTTATAGTACTTTAAATTTTGTATTTTATGTTAACTATACATATAAGGACCCTTTTTATAGAAGACAATATTTTTTAAAGATAACCTAGGATAGATTGCCCAGTAAATGAACAATTAACCACAATTTTTACTTTGATTAGCAATAATAGTTTTTCTGTAATGTTTAATAGATTACAGAAAATTTTAAATGTGAAATTAGAAATACTTTTTTCTAGATCATAAAACTGTCGCTTTTTCGTTCGTAATATTTATTACAACTACATTTTTAGAAAATATCCTAAAATTCATTAAATGGACATAAAATCTAATAGTTGAAGATAACAAAACTAGTAAATGAACAATATGTAAAATTCCTAAACTAGGTTGGTAGGTAGGTACCTACCTATCTATAAAACTTTTTCAATTTTAAAAACTTTGTCTCCACGCCTATTCACATTTTTCACAACAGGGTGTCCGGAAATGATAAGCAAAAAATTTAGGGGATAATTCTAGGTCCTATAACATTTTTTCGAAAATTGATTATTAACGAAGTTAAACTTTATTTGTAGTTTTTAATACATTAGAACAATAAATTAAAACATTTAAATCAAAGGTTCAAAGTGACGTCCTTCCACTTCAATGCATAAATTAATTCTTCTTAAAAAATTCCGACGAACTCCATGGAATATTCCTTCTTTTGCTATGCTATGTTTAAGAGGAAGTAACCCCTTTACCACAATGAAAATTGCCGAACGTTTTGCTGGTCAAACGAAAAGAAAAAATAAAAATTGGTATTTAGAAAATAAATTCTACTTTAAATACCCCATCCAGAAAAGTAAATGACGATCGAAAATATTCCCAAAATTTTTTTTAGAAATTTTTTTTATTTTTAGTATGTTTGTAATATTTTAAACAATTCTTTATTGGTCAAAAGCAGAATGACTTTCCTGGGTGTAGAATGTTGTACCAAACAATTTTTTTTAAAGCCATTTTTCAATATCGGCCTTACTTTTTTCTCAAAAACTTTGGGCGTGTAAAGTGAATTTAAGCGTGTAAAGTGGGGTTTGGTACAACATTCTACATCCGGGAAAGTCATTTTGCTTTTGACCAATAAAGAATTGTTTAAGATATTACAAAATTACTAAAAATAAAAAAAAAATTCTAAAAAAAATTTTGGGAATATTTTCGATCGTCATTTACTTTTCTGGATGGGGTATTTAAAGTAGAATTTATTTTCTAAATATCAATTTTTATTTTTTCTTTTCGTTTGACCAGCAAAACGTTCGGCAATTTTCATTGTGGTAAAAGGGGTTACTGCTCTTAAGGTTGAAAACAAATTAAAATTATTTCGTATTCAGCACATGCAAGTAATGTTATTTTAGCGTTTTTCTCAAAAACGGTTGTTTTTATCGAAACAAAAGTGGTATACCTTTTTTATGTCAAAAAGTTAGGACAATAAAAATATTCAGTCAAAATACGCACACAGTGTAGGACAAAAAAGTTGGGAACATTCAAATTAAAGTATAGGCTCCTAAGTGGCGCCCTCTACAAAATGCGAAGAAACGGTGGGCAAATTTGTATTCCTCATCCCGAAAAAGCCCTAAATACGAGATTTTGTCAAAATATTATGAGCGTGGCAAAAGGTATTGCAAAACTGCAAATAAAACTTAACTTTAACACCCTGTAGCTCCGTTAATAATCAATTTTCGAAAAAATGTTGTAGAAAGAGATAGCATTTATTTTCGATCTAGAATTTTTCCCTACTCATCATTTCCGGACACCCTGTATTTAATACAGACATGAAAATGTACCATTTCTAAAAATCACTCTTTAAGGAAGTATTATTTCTTCACGGCATAAGTGTTCACGCCACACGGAATCATTAACTAAGTACCCAATCAAAGAGCTAATAGCAATTAAATTATGCTACATAATATGATGTGCATTATAAGAAAATGGTCGGTGGCTACAGATTATTAAAGGAATTTGTTTAATAATGGAATTACGTAATATTTAATTTTAAAAAATTATATAGGGGATACTTTCATATTTTTTTTTTAAATTAACCTACTTAGAGGGCTACGAGGGTTTTTGCTTTTATCTTCAAGAACTAACAAGCAGAAAAATCAGGAATTCAAGATAATTAATAAAACTATTTGTTATATTACCATGGTATTTATTACTATAATAAACTAAAAATAAAATATGACAGTCGGTACGGATGTTCATAGAAGAAAGTTATACATAAATAATATTTAACGACATAATAATACAAAGCCTGGGGGCTTTCAAAATATGTATAACAACTGGGATTCCATTATAGTTGCAGAATTTATAAATTTATGTCTCGATGACTTAAAAATCTAATATTCAATGCCGCCGCTACCATCTATGAACTTTTAAATTATTTGTTGAAAAAAATTAAAATTTGACCGATAATGCGAATTACGTGACTACTATTTTTTTGCTTAATTTTCATCTCGATCGAAGGAGAACCTGATGCCAAAGTCAAATTTCGAATAAAGCTATTAATAAAAAAAAATCCCATATGATGCGGACTTTACTGCTGACACTGTATAATAGAGAATGGTTGCAACAATGAAACAAATTGCAGCAAAATTTTAAGTGGGCTGAATAACAAAAAAAAAAATGTAAGAAGGTTTAGATTCGAAATATGAACCCATTTTAATTTTGTTTAAGTAATAACTCTATCGATGTAAAATTAATACTTTTGGAATACATATTTATTGGACATTTTTTTACTTATTATTTCTTTCTTTTTTATATTATCGTGGCATAATTTCAGTGGCGCACCAACGGAAAGGGAGGGGGGGGGGGTATAGAGGGAAGGGGAGGTTTAGAGTCAGAACTCCTACAAAACAATAATAAAGTGTATTGACACAGAATATATAGCTACGCAGTAGTCAGCTATTCTGTGGTATCGGTTTCTACTTATTGTATACTAAGTACGTCACTTTATACCCTATACTTTTCTGTATTTGGTGACCCACCCTCTAAAACAAATTATGTTTGCGCCACTGCATAAGTACAATAAGTGACGTGTTATATTTGGGTCGAAGAGACTATGGCATCACCTTTTGCCAAAGCCACAACTTTGGAACGAAATAATAAAACTAGCAAAAACAAAACTGTATTTTATTTCGTGAAATTTTAAAACTTAACAACTCCATCTACAGTCTACAAGTAAAATTAAAACAAAGAATTGTTTTCATATTTTTAAAAGAGAAAGTGATAGCTATTTACCTACCTACATTATAGTTTAGTTAGTTTTAACCACAATACCGACATAACAATGGATAAGATGGCGCTAGCACCGTTGAATAATTATTTAATTTTTTGTAGAGTGTGTTTTAAAGTTTGGGTTAAAACTTTGAAATCTTACAAGTTAATAATACTATATTAACATTATGTAATAAATTCAATACAGACAATACAATTCTTAAATAAAATTTTTTTATAATAAACTTATTATTTAAACAACAGTTCCATTTAAAATATTTGTTAATATGGCACACTGAAAAATACAAGCCTTGTCTTGTCTTAATCACCGCTTCTTATTGTTCTCTAATATTTTATTTTACCATTTCCCCCAATCATTATTCCAGTCAATCAATCCAAGACCGATTTGCTTTCCTCCCCCGTAACTGATGTCCTCATGCTTATGCTCATCGCATTTTATTATTTGAATTTCTTGTTTTTTCTCCTCCGTATAAGGAACAGGAATTATTTCCTTTACTGCAAAAGGAACTTTTTTCTCTACAATATAGGGCACGTGTTTAATAACTTCGTAGGGAATAGGCCGCTCCACCGGAACCTGAATTGACAAAAAAATTTGTTGTATTAAAACACACTAGAATATTTTCTCGCTGGCAAAAACATTTTAATAAATCGTAGTAAATTACCTTAACTTCATAGGGAACAACTTTAATAACAGGAACCTTTACATCCTTGTATACAGGGTAGGGTTGAGGTTCCTTCACTTCGATAGGTACTCTAACTTCCTTTTCTACCTTGTAGGGCACTGGTCGTTCAACATAGACTTTAACGGGATAGGGTTTTTTTACTTCTACTGGCACCTTTATTTCTTTTTCTACTTCTACGGGATAAGGCTTTTCTACTTCGACTGGTATAGGGTTATCAACAAGAACCTAGATAATATAATTAATAAAAAGGTGAAGACGTTAACCACTTGTCATACAAATAAATACTCAGCCACTAAAATGTTTTCTAACAAAATTACCTTGACAGGATAATGAACAATTTTTTCGACAGGATAAGGTTTGGGTACGTGAACGGCCACCTTTACAGGAACCCTTATTTCCTTTAGAACGGGGTATGGCTGTGGAACATGTACTTCATACGGAACTTTTATTTCTTTATAAATAGGGTACGGTTGGGGAACCTCTACTTTGACTGGATACGGTTGATCCACGTGAACCTTTAATGCAAAAGTAGAGTAAATACGAATTGTATCGTCGATTAAAAGTAGAAGTAGAAAGGTTTCAGAGTTAATTTTTTTATATCTACGTATCTACCTGGACTGGAACATTGACAATTTTTTCCACCGGCACTGGCTTATGGACTGGAACTTTTACATGTTCTATAACCTTATAGGGTACTTTAACTTCTTTGTACACAGGGTATGGCTGGGGTACCTTGACTTCATATGGAACCTACAAAGAACCAAGAACGTTTAACTTGAAACAAATGTTATTATATACAGTGAGGACGAAAAGTATGGAATAAATTCATTATCTAAAAGACGATTTATTTTATGAACAATCGCTCGGACACGTCAAGTTTCCTTTTATTTTCTACATATTTTAAAAATATTTTTCCTTATACAGGGTTGCCCAAAAAAGTAGGACACAAGTCAACTTATTTTTTTTTAAATAGAACACCCTATATAATATTACATTTTCGAATTCTACGTAAAATTCTAAACAATTTTCGTGTAGCATGTGATATACCTATGTCGAATAGTTTCAGAATTACGCAGGTTGAAAATTAATTTGTATTCTTATTTTCTGTGGTGTAGCAGCAAAAAAAACGAAGTTATTAATTACTGCAAAATCTTTTCCAACATGACGGAAATTATGGACGTCTGAAAGTTATCTAAATGGATTTCAAGATATGTTTTTTTTTAATGAAACGGGGTCGCTCAAAAAATAGATATTGAGAAACTTTTTTTAATAAAAACAATGCTAAATTTCAGAAAAATTAATAGTATTAACACTAATAGTAAGTAATGCATAATATTGGATACTCTGAAGGTAATTTAATGGTATTTAATTAGATGTTCAAAATGTTCACCATTTGCTACTTAGCAATATCCAATTCTATTTACAAACTCAATTTAATTGTTATGCACTACATTAGGAGGTATTAGTCGAATTTCATTTTGAATGCGAATTTCCAAGTCCTCAAGATCTACAGGTTTTGTTTTGAACCAAATAACCACAAAGAAAAAAGTTCAAAGGTGTCAAATCAGGCGATCTCGCTGGCCACTCAATAAACCCCCTCCTCCCGATCCACCTGTCTGGAAAAACTTCATGTAAATAGGCTCGCACTTCAGCAGCATAATGAGGCGGAGCCCCATCTTGTTGAAACCAAAGCCTGTTATTTGGTAGATCCGGATTTTTTGGGTTGGGATTTATTGTCGCTAAAGCTGGAACAAGGTCTTCTTCCAGGAATCTCAAATATCTATTACCTGTAATGTTCAAAAAAGTAGGGTCCGATTTAACTATGTTATCGACAATACCTGCCCACACGTTTATTTTCTGTTGATATTGGGTATGTCCCTCACGTATATAATGGGGATTTGTGTCCTACCAGTACCGATAATTTTGTGTACCTATTGACTTTTCCGTTGAGGCAAAACGCAGATTCGTCCGAAAATACAATATTTTTAACTAAATATGGGTCATTATTGCACATATTTTGGAGGCGCTCACAAAACTCTTACCTTCTGTCAAAGTCGCCATCTGAAAGTTCTTGTACAACTTGCATTTTTTAAGGGTGATATTGGTTTCTATGATGTAATATATTTATGACGGATGCTTTTGCGATATCTAAATTTCCAGCCAAATTATTAGTTTCTGCATGGCAGTCTTCTTTGACACTTAGCAGTAAGTCTTTCTTTGTCTTGATTGATACGGGCACGACCCAGTTTAGGAGCATCCCTAACGTTACCTAACTGTCTAAATTTTTGTTCGATTTTACTCACAATTGATTGCACAATCGGCACACGATCTGGATATTTTTCATTAAATAAAATAAATGACAAACTTCTTGTTGGGTACGCACTCTATCCCCATAACCAATCATCATTAATATTTCAATTCTTTCTGTTTCGGTTAATTTCATTTTTATTAGATGAAATTAATTCACTCAATTTTTGGCTAGAAAAAATGTTGATGTTTCTTTTTTGACAGTAAACTTTAATGAAATAATTTGCTGACATTCCATTTAACGCTTTGTTAATTTTCAACCTCTGTAATTCTGAAACTATTCGACATAGGTATATCACATGCTACACGAAAATTGTTTAGAACTTTACGTAGAATTCGAAAATGTAATAATATACAGGGTGTTCTATTAAAAAAAAATAAGTTGATCTGTGTCCTACTTTTTTGGGCAACCCTGTATAAGGAAAAATATTTTCAAAATATGTAGAAAATAAAAAGAAAGTTGACGTGTCCGAGCGATTGTTCATAAAATAAATCGTCTTTTAGATAATGAATTTATTCCATACTTTTTGTCCTCACTGTATATTATATATTATTGTCATTTTGGTACTTTTTCTTAAAACATCTTTATATTAATAACAATAGGCCTCTTTAACATTGTTAGTTTAAAAAAAAATTTACTATATCTTGTTAGTTACCTTGACTTCTTTATATACTGGTACCCTGACTTCCTTTTCAACAGGGTAAGGTTGAGGAATCTCCTTTACCAATGTTAATGTTTTGTGATGGTGGACCTCCAAAGGAACTAAAAACAAAGTATAGTAGTTATGGATTTTGCCAGCCAATGATGATCATCATTGATAATGATCGGAATTAGAGTAAATATTATTATTTTCTCGTATTAAAGAACGAAAAGACATTTCTAAACCTCAACTTTCTTAAGTACATACGCTGAAATACTGGACATTTAATTTCACCTCCACTAATTTCTAAACCGTGTGATCCATGAAGTTCACCAATTTGTTCTCCTCCAAAGTTCACTTCGCCTCCTAAATCGAATCCACCTCCAAGTTCCAATCCGCCTCCAAACTCTGCTTCATGTCCAATGTCCACTCTATGTCCAATCTCGAATCCATGTCCAATCTCCACATGTGATTGTGCTCCCAAATCTAGATGTGCTCCTCCACCAATTTCAATTTTCTTTTCTCCATGTTTTCCATGAGATCCCAATCCATTTTTTTCAAAATGATGTGCTAAAAGACCAAGGCCAAGAAGGAGGCTTCTTTTTTTGTTGTTATTTTTGTCGTCTTTTGTTTCTTTTGCAAGAGAAGAAGTAAGAAGGAGGATAAGAATTGAAGTCTAGAATAATTTAAAGTTGGTTATTGTGGTTCTAGGAAATATTTAAAATTTTATCTAATTAATAATACACTTGGTTGATTGCTAGGGTCCTTATACAATTCATATTTGAAATGGTAACGCCTATAAAACATGGTAATTTTTACAAATACTCAAGGATTTTAAAATGTTTTGATGTGTTTAATTTGCATCAAAAATTTAAATGTTGCGAATTAGTAAACTGTTGCGCTTAAATAAAAGAGCTTTTATTTCAGCGCAACTACCACGTTCGCAAAAGATTACCACTTAATTATCTACAATAGTATCAATTTTCTTTGCTCTTAATGTTAAACTTTCCTTTCTAAGGGGCTATTTAATAAAATTTTAATTTTTATCCTATGGCATAGAGAAAAAAAAGAAAATTTACTACAGATTAAGTTTTTAAAATTTAAAAATATTTACTGAGAAAATAATTTCAAAAAACCAGCCATCTGCGTCACAAACAAATCTACCAGTCCCAGGGATTCGGCTGAAGGTCGACCCTTCGGCATCTACCTGAATAACATCTCTAGTATGTCTCCTATTCTTTTCTATTTAACTTATCGAAACAAGGATAGCATTATAATCGCTTGTATTACTGGCAAATATAGCATTTTTACCTCAGTTGTCCCCTAAGAGTCGAAAATGCTTTATATTTTTTCTTCCGGTTTTTCGGGCCTCTCTGGGGAATTAATCATAATTTACGTAACCAGTTCGGAAGATACTGTTTTTTAGACGAATAGACAAAATTGCTAGGGCTCCGCCAAGTACCTAGTTTTTAAGATTTCGAGCAAACAAAGAGATAGAGAAACAGGCAACAAAGATCTAAATACTTAAAATGTCGATGTCTGATAATATCACAAAAAAATTCGCGTTTTTAATATTATCTCTGCAAGAAAAGTAAAAATTTCATAGAAAAATGTATATCTCATTTTTAGGCAAACAGACACTTGCGTTTTGATATGTTGCTATAACAACTACAAGAAAATTTCTGAAATCTCCCTACCTGTAAGATTAATAAGTGGAAATATCCCTGACTTGATAGCTGTAATAGAAACAGTAACGTTTGTGTTATTACATTACATTATTTAATATTTTTAATACTTTTCCCTTGTTTCTAGTAGTATAAAATTATGAAACGTATAAAAAATAATATTTATTTTAGATTATTATTTAAACCTTGTTTTACTAGAGCACAGGAAAAGTAAAAATAATGTAATTTAAACTGCTTATAATTTACCAAAATATAGTGCCTATTCTTGTTTTTTACAACACAAGGTTGTATTGGGTCCCTTATATCGGTATGTCACCAATTTAATTCTATTTTCAAATAGCTTTCGCATAAAATTTTCTTGCCGAATCTCCCGTGAGCTTGAATTAAAATTCCGAAAATGTTATCTCAGTTGCGAATTTTTAAAGAAAATTTCAAATATTTCGCGCCTCGAAAAAATGTCCGGAAATAATTCATGCTCTAGGGAGATTAAAAGCGAAAATACATTCGTAATACCTTGACAAAAAAACGGTTGTTTATTTTTTTAAGCAGATTCAATTATCTTACGGTTTACAAGAAGATCCTCACTAAATCGGTAATCCAAAAATCACTATTTCAACTACAAACTTTTAACTAAACTAACAAAAAAAACAGTCCTTTGAATATGAAAACACACTCATGAAGCTTTGTTTTCCGTAATTTTTTTTCTATTATATATGCGGCTCATGCTTTATAAGCTACTTTTGTCACTTACTTTGAGCAATATCATTTTTACCAAAACCCCACGGTATATTATCAAATCTTAAATTAAAAAGGTTTGGTGCTATTTATAGAGTTTATTTGTATCATTGTACCCTACCATTTTGCACTAATTCCAGCCACCTTATTAAAAAAATGTAGTTTAATAAGACTATTGTAAAGGATAGAAACCAAATAATTGTCACACATAATTCTATAACGAAGTCGTAACTACTTTTTAGAAGGTAGATAGCGAGGTGTATACTTAGTATCTACTATACTTTCTAAAAAATCACGAAAAATTTTGACTAGCAGAAACCGTTAACCTTTTCGGTTCCACAGCGATTCACTAACCGTGTATCGGCCAAGTGATTTAAAAAATATTTGTGAATAACAAATTATTATTGAGATGCGGTTAATACAAGAACCGCAAAATATAACAAAATAATTATTTGACAAAAAATGTTAATAGCTCATTAAAACAAATATTACCTTTTTGGATATTTTGTTGCTTTTCTATGTGTTTTAATGCCTAGAGATATAAAATCCATAAGGCCTACGGTTTTATCTTAAATAGGAACTACTTCTTAGTTAATAAAACTACATTTAAGCTAAGTGTAACATACTTTTACATTTGACCCACACTTGTCGTTAAATTATCACATTTATCTGGAATTTTACATAATATGTAAAAAAGACTACCATTATTTTATTACCGTAAATTGGGGTGATTTGATAACAGTTTAAACAAACTAAGCGATTTTGGGAACGACCGGTGTATGCTAGGAATAAAATAAAAGTACTGTATAACTCTTTGGATCTTAGGGAATACCATACCCTCCCCACTTTATCCTAAGAAAGATGATAGAAACCCATTTTACACCGGACACATATTACCCGTTGTTTTATAACATTAGAAAAGGAAAGGTTAGAAGCAAAGCAACTAATGGGATAAGGTAAAATGCAAAAAAAGAAAATAAAAATTTTGGCATTCTATTTTCTCTGAGTTAAAAGAAAAACTAATTGTAAGTAACCTATGATTTGCAATTTAAATTTACACAAAGTAAAAATCGAAAGTAATAAAATAGAGCATATTTTTAGACACCCTCCTTGATCATTGTACTTTTACAACTGCTTGTTGGACGGTTGCTACAGAATAATTCCTGTTAAAGCGGGCGCCAAAGCGACATCTTCTTGGCATTTTTCGAGTCACCCCTAAAAAAGCAAAAAAAAAATCGTACGGCACTGCTTCCCGGCTTTAAATTTAAATTATTTCAGTACATGATTTTTGGTAGCCAAACAAAAGAATAGAACAAAGTTTTTATAAAAGATAATATTAGTTTAGATATACAGGGTGTTCATTTGAAAACTTCCCACCTCGATTTTCCTGCTTTAAAATGAAAATGTGGAAAATCGCTCGGACCAGTCGATTTTTATATCGAGGGGGACATCTTTTGCGTATATTGTCAATCTTGTTACTTCAAGCCCCTAGGAGGGAGAGAAGGTAAGATCTAAATCTTAAATGGATACCCCTATTTTATATAATTTTTTTGGATTCTGCATAAAATTCTGAACATTTTTTAATAAAAGCATTATTAGTCTATACTTAACAGTTTCCGAGATATTTACTCTTGAAAAATGACATTTTTGAACTTTGACAGCGTCTAGCTTTCTAACTGTACGTCTTAGAGCAAAACGGCTTACATGTCCCTATCTTCGATTTTTATTATCTTTCCAATAGTGTGAACTTTCGGTTAAACCGGATGTAAGAAATATAGTACTTCCGGTTTGACCGGAAGTTGACACTACTGGAAAGATAATAAAAATCGAAGATAGGGACATGTAAGCCGTTTTGCTCTAAGACGTACAGTTAGAAAGCTAGACGCTGTCAAAGTTCAAAAATGTCATTTTTCAAGAGTCAATATCTCGGAAACTGTTAAGTATAGACTAATAATGCTTTTATTAAAAAATGTTCAGAATTTTATGCAGAATCCAACAAAATTATATAAAATAGGGGTATCCATTTAAGATTTGGATCTTACCCCCCCTCCCTCCTAGGGGCTTAAAGAAACAAGATTGACAATATACGCAAAAGATGTCCCCTCGAAATAAAAATCGACTGGTCCGAGCGATTTTCCACATTTTCATTTTAAAGCAGGAAAAGCGAGGTGGGAAGTTTTCAAATGAACACCCGGTATGTACCTTTATGTTACCTATAAATACTGAAGTAGGTACAAGATGGCACTACTGTGCCAAAAATTTAAATTGGAAGTTGGTAAGAAGCTTTCCTTAAATAATCCTAAATAATGGGCCTTACCTTTTTAATGATAAAAAAAGAGTTAAATTTTAATTAAGGAGGGTTACCCTCTTGTTGGACTGTTGCTGGTTAATTATTATTTATCGATATTCAAAAACTTGATATTTATAAAATATTGAGTACTTATGTCTTTTGATAGAATTCTGTTTACATAAGAGAAAAACTTGAATTTTGACCAAATAAAGAATCCTTACATTTTAAAATTACCTTAATTAAAGTGAAAAAATTAAAATTATGTGAAAATTTTTATTGTGTTTTTAAAAATGTTTATTTTAAATTTAATAGCACAGAATATATATCTAGTAGGTATATATTCTGTGCTAATAAGTACAATAATAGCTTTAATTAATCAATTTTGTAACAGTGTTCGACAAAACTAGAAATTAATTATTCATATTAAATGTAAGTGGTACCTGCAAATAAAAGAAATTATTTAAATTTGCCTGAAATTTTAAGTTAAGAATTTAAACTCGCACAATTTAACAATCGATAATATTTCTGTATTACACAATAATTATTTAAAATCTAAAAAACCTTTAGGAAAACAAATCGAAGTAAAAATATTAACACTTGTATTACGTGATATTATTTAGAGTAAAATTTACCAAATATGATGCAGTGTAAAAATATGTTTGCTTAATAATTCAAAATTTGTTATTGCTGTACGTCCGCATTATCTTTAGTTTTTACATTTAGTTTATCTCCAAACTTTAATTTTTTATCTTCCTTTTCCTCCTTAATTCTCATCTCCTTGTATCTCGTGTTTTTATATTTCTTCTCCAATTGTTTCGTTATTTTCTTGTCCCCATATTTAAAATCGTTGCTTTTATTATAAACCTTTTTCTCCTTATTCCCCTGTTTTTGTATTATCTTACTCAATTCCTTAGTTTTATCTTCTAAGTTTGTTTGCCTTTTATTTTTATCCTCCTTGACTTCATAAGTACTGCTTTCCTGTGCACCATGGTCAATTTGTATTGATTTTATAACTTCTACTGGCTCCGAATTTTCATACGGTATCCTTATTCGATAAGGTTCAAGCTTCTCTACGGGTGCTGAAGCCTCCTTTTCAATAAACACTGGAACATTAACGGGCACTGGAATGGTGTAGGGAACTGGTTTTGATACTGGGTAAGGAACGGGTCGGTCTACATGTACTTTTACTGGGTAAGGCACTTTTTTCTCTACAGGTACAGGCACTTCCCTTACTTGGTGTACTGGTACTGGCTGATCCACTTTTACGGGTATTGGGTTATCTATTAAAACTTTAACAGGATGAGGAATGATTCGTTCTACAGGGTAAGGTTTTGATACAGCTACAGGAATCTTTACCGGAACCGGTATATTTTGAACTACAGGGTACGGTATGGATTCTTCTACAGGGACCCTATAAGGTACACGTTTTTCTTGTACTACCGGATATGGTACCGGCACTTTAACTTCTACCGGTACCTCTACTGGAACATAGAAGGGTACCTGAACTATTTTCTCTACTGGGAATCTTTTTATAATTGGAACTCGTTCCTTTACAAATACTTTATAAGGAACATAAATTTTTTTCATGACTGGGTAGGGATGAGGTACCAGAACGCGTACGGGATAAGGTATTTCCTTCGTAATGGGCACTGGAACTTTTTTCTCTATGGGTATGGGTTGAGGAACATTTTTATAAATAATATTTACTTCATGGTCGTAATCAATATCGTTTGGATTTGATTCCACTTCTGAATACGTCCCTCTTGAAACGGGATATTGTAAAATTGATGATATGGTTTTAAATTCCGATAAACCTCTTGAATAGCGTGTTTTTTGATGTGTGTGTGCAATTGTGTTTGACGGAAATAAAGAAGACTCGAAATTATCTGGCTGACTTGGACGGAGTGCTCCTGGATAAGGATGAACTAGGCCCAGTGCCTGCCACGCTATAAGTAGGGTAATCTGAAACAATAAATCCATATTCAGGGTGACTTTTTGAAAACTTACAATTCCACTATATTTTCTACACTAAGGAAGATATCAAAAAACCAAAAATACCATTTCTACAAAAACAATAGGGACTAAAAGTAAGGTATTTTGCGGGCGACCTTCTCCCACTCCAGAAACACTACCCTGATCTACTTTAAAATCTATAAATAATAAAGTCGAATTTAAAATTCCTCCATAACTTTCCGTAAAATGTCTCTTGGAATACTTCAACAAACATCAATTATCCTCTGACGCAATTCCTCCAATTGATTTACTGTAAACCCATAAAAAGAAATCCATAGGGGTAAGATCAGGGAATCTTGGCGGCCCCTTTCTGCCAAACCAATGGTTTGATTAATTTTGATCCAACCACTCTCCCGCCACAGTAGCATAGGGTGGAGGTGCACCATCTTGCTGGAAGTGTGGAAATTCTTCGTTCAAGTTAGATAGGACAAATTAGATTTAGATAATGTAAGTTTCTTTTTTTTTTAAGTTTATGGACAATCGAGAATGGTTTGGTTGAGCATTTTAGCATAAACTTGACCAGTTAAATTTTCTTCAATAATAAAAGGACCTATAATATTATCTCACAGTATTCCCGCCCAAACATTGATTTGTTTTTGGATATGAAACAAACGTTTTTTTATAATTTCGGGTGTTGCCGTAATTATCGCTTTCATGGTTTCACAAAACTGAATTCTGTCCAGGTCATCGTCATTTTGTAACTGTGATTAATTCATTTTTAGTACTTTCCGACCAGAATATCTGAATATGCCGATAACTGTTGCTAAATGACTAAATGACTTTTGAATTTACAGAAACTTGCCCAATATCCTCAATTTGCATATCTTCATCAAAAGTAGGTTTTTTTTTTATTTCAAACGGATCCCGTTTTTTAAAAATTTGAAATCAAATCTGCCTACGTAGATGTGGCTGACATTTTTGCCAGGATCCGTTTCATTAAGAGTAATGAAACTTCTCAAATAACACATATCCTGAGCATCATAAGGAACAATGATTCTTATTCGTTCTTTCATAGAATACATAATTTCCTACTTAAACTAAATTCGAAAAAAATAATGTTGTTTGAGGTTATTAGTTCACTAAAAATTGATGAGGCACATGTAATTCACAAAACCAAATATTATTATTATAAATATTATTAGTATTATTAGTGGTAATCAGTTAAAGAAATAATTTATCAGATTAAAAATATGTATAGGTATGGGTACTTACTGCACTTCTTATTTTGCTCATCTTTGCACTTAACTGAAAAGCAAAACGGAAATTACAATTCATTTTATACGCCTTACATGTCTTCATATACATACGTATTTCTTCAAATAATATTTTCCTATTGTTTTGCAAAAAATAATAGACCCCCTATTGTAAAAAAAAACGTTTATTTCCGCGGTTGCTGTGCTACTTTAGGCGGAACATATTTTATAATGACCATTTTTAAAGAAAAAGTGCATCATCAGAGTTATTAAAAATAATGTGGTGCATTGCAGTGGTGGATCGAGGAATTTGTTGAAGAGGTTTCAAAATTTTAAAAATGCTACAGCGCCGCGAACAAAAGTTTTATTAAATATCTATAAATTGCCTTATCCAACAAGACTTTGGAAACCAACAAAAGCATTGCCGTGAAAAGTAATTACAATATCCAACAACACTAATTATAGGATTAAAAGATAAAAAAAAACTTTATAGTTTTAATATAAACACAAAATATTAAAACATAATGTAAAAATAGAATAATATAACAAATCATAAAATTAAAATAAGTAGGTAATAGATGATACAGAAAAAGAAAAGCACGAAGTCTTTCTCCACAATCTTTATTAATCGAAAAACTAGGCGAACCTAGTGTCACATCGACATGTTTCGAGTGTAGAAACACTCATCATCAGGAAACAAAGTGAAAATTAAAATGCTGATGTTTTTAGCAAGAGAAAATAATGGTGAGATTGAGCCGTAATGGAGCTTTTAATGGTGTACAAGAGATGTAAAATTGAAAAATCAGAAGGTCAAAAATCAAGACTCCAGCATACTGAAGAGTCGAGGGTTAAGTGTAGAAGCACACTGTCGTGCAGAAAAAGATAGGGTAGTAAAAATTAGGGAGTTTTGAAAAACATATCTGTTAAAAGTATTAATAAATTACTGAAACATCCTGAGTTTTATTGAGCCCAGTCAGAAACATTTGAAAATGTTGGGGTGAGATGTAAAGAAAAGAAGAGAAAAAGAAAAAATTGTTTTTTGGTCAAAGCATCTTTTATTGTAAAAGTAAAAACAGTTGGGGTACCAGGCTTTTTACGGCCCAGTTAATAGATGAGCCTAATTAGACAAACATCCCTTCTTAGTTGCGAATATTACTGGATGGGATTGGGATCAAAACAACACCTAGATATTTAATAATATTAGGCCTTGTAAGTACAACACCGTCAACATTATAATTATGAATAATAGGATTAAATTTTGCAAAATTCATTGCATTTAAAAGGATTAAGAGAAAGTTTATTTCTGCAATACCACTCATAGATCATATCCAGACATCTCTGAAGCCTAATGCAATCCTCGATAGGACGTATTTCAAATAAAAGTTTGAGATACAGCAAATAATCAGTCTGCAAGCCAGACAAAATATCGTTGATAAAAATAATATAGAAGATAGGCCCAAGCACGGATCCTTGCGGAACACTAGAGGTTTGTGGGAAATTGGCATATTTGTAACCACGATGCTGGACATATTGATATCTATTGGAGAGATGATTCTACTAGCTGAATAAGCGGCAGCGAAAAACCGAAAAGTGATATTTTTTTAATCAAAATACTATAACAAGTTTATCGAAAGCTTTGGAGAAGTCAGTATAGATATATTGTATTTAACATGTACAAAAGTAATCAAATAAAATTTATAAGTTATGCATTATGCCCATATATTAAAAAATCAATATAAACGAAGCTTTTATTCAATATCCTATTTGAAACCCTCTACATGTTTGTAGATATTTATTTAAATTTAATTTATTGTTGTTTTGCTACATCTATCAACTGTTATTTGTACTAACGTATACACAGCGATGAATTTCTCTTTTGTCTTACTTATGCAACAAACTTGCAGTAGATTTACCTTTTCTGCTTTATCATAGATGTCCTTGGTTCATTGAATTTTAGTATAATAACCGAGTTCCTTTTAAATAGCAAAAAACCCAATGGCTGTTGAGCGTTGCTTTTAAAAATGTGACTCAGCTCAGCAAAAATGTTTTTTCTCCCCCCTTGCGGCGGTTAAGTCTATATTTCTCACACGAAGTTGTTCGCGAAGCATTCCTGTTCAAAAAAAGCAAAAAGAAAGTACCTATTATTATGTCGTGTAAAGAATATCTAAGACCTCTGGTGGCGACTCAAAAAGCTTCCTTGGATATTAACCAATCAAAAATTTCCTAGGAATTTTTTACGTTGTTGAGAGTTAGAAATATTATGCAATTCGCTTTTTTGTCAAAAATAATAAGGGGGAAGTGGATTTATGATATCCATTTGACAGCTCCACTACAAACCAAGCATTGTTGTTCATGCTTTTGTTAGTCATGAAAATTATTTTATTGTCGGGGACGTATCCCCAGGGATCCAAGTTCAAAATAAAAAATTACTACTTACCAGCTTAATACTTATACCGGTAATAAATATTTCAACACTATGTTGTTGCAAAAAATTCATATAGCAAATTATACACTCGTTCCCCTTTTTAAGGGTAGAAAATCCAAATTTGTTGAGAATTTTTTTTAAAATAGGGTGTTTTTGCACACCTTTGATGGACTAATCCTACGACCATCCCCCTGAAAAAAATTCTGTGTATCGCTACAAAATATATTTTTCACCACCTAGAAGAATATGAGAGTGTCTGCTTTTTTTTCCAAGAAACCCCAATTTCTATCCGTGGCCACGCGTGGTGTAGAAAGAAAAGTTCTCCATCTTCAAAAATAGACGACAAGTTTTAATTTTATGACATGTTTATAGTTACCATAATATGATATAAATACCTTTGTAATGTCACGTAGAATTTAGTATCTTCTTGTACTCCTTTGACAATGGCCCGCAAGGGCCGAAACACGTGTCAGGAAACTGATTAAATTTGTGAAACATGTGACATGAAGTAGTTATTATTTTTCTTCCTATGCAATGGAACAACAGTTTTACCAAGCATGTAGCCCAACACAAATTATTTATATAAAAATAGACAAGTTGATGTACGCTCACTAATTATTTTTATTTTAAAACTGCAATATCGTCAAATTGTCAAATAAATAACTAAATGTTTAAACCCCAAGGGCATATTAAGAACTACTTTTAAAAAATTCTTGAAACATTGATAATAAATAATTGAATTATTAAAAAAATTGCATTATAATGCACTCAATAAACAAACGTTACGCTATATGGTCAACGAGAACATGCTGGAAACCATACATTACCAATTTTGCAACCCTATTATCTTTAATTAGTACGAATATGTTTTGAAATGCGTCTTTTCATTTAAATTTTTAATACAATACTATCTTATATAACAATCCTGGTGCGCCTAGGTACAGTAGCAAATAGATTTATATCTTCACATTGCACGTATGTTTTTCTATAGATTTCAATAAGAAATATTGCTGCTACTACTACCTAAGCGACTTGTTTACTGCAGAAAAAATGTGCTTGTTATTTTAATGTTTAATAACCAATTTCCATACATAGATATTATATATCAAATAGAAAAAATTCTTATTTAAATATAAACTTGATTAACAGTGTTTATAGTATCTAGATACCATATATTTTTATTTTAATGTTAAATAACCAATTTCCATACATAGATACTATATATCAAATAGGAAATATTCTTATTTAAATATAAACTTGATTAACAGTGTTTATAGTATCTAGATACCAAAAAAATATGTCTTTTTTACTTTTGAAAGTGTATTATAATAATATACACAAACATTTTTCTTTAAAAGTATTTTTTGTACAAGTTGATTCGGTTAAAAATCTTTGGATGTTGGCGATTTAGTTAGATTTTTTGCATTGAAATCTACCTTAACACCGAATAATCAAAACGTGACCAAAAAGTTAATTTTTACTTCTTAAAGTAACGAAATAACGATCCTCAGTTATCTAAAACGTCATTCAATATAAAATTTATTTTTTATTTGCACGAATAGTACAAAAATTACATAACAGTTCTTCAGCATCTTTCTGCTGCTGTTTGAAAATAGATAATCTTAAATATTTTATTTTACAAAAAAGAAACAAAAAAAATCATCTTTGTTTTGGGTAAACCTCTATATGTTTATAGGGAAATAAAAACGCGCTATTACATAAACTTTTTTTTTATTTTTTCTATAAAATAAGTTACATAGAAAAACTTAACTTATTTGGCATGTTTTTTATATAAATAATAAACAAGAAATAAAAAAATACAACAGAATCTCGTCGAAGAGTAAAATGAGATGAAGAAACAATATATAAATAGTAAACAAGAAAGAAACAAATATAGTACAGAAATTTTAGGAGCTGAAAAAGTTTATAATACAAATTATATTTTTGTTATCTTTGTGTTTACAGTTTCATATTAAGTATTTGTTGAAAAAGAGAAAGAACAGTCTATTTAACAAAATATATACAATCATAGCCTAATCTAGAAACTATTTTTTTATGATTGTTGCTTAAACTAGCAAGAACCTCGTATTAACCATCAACAAAAGTATTTCCAACAAATATTTAATAAAATTTAAGCTAAAGCCAAAGCTGTATAAATTTTTTTTTGTACTAGCGTTATCCTTGTTAAGATATTTAATGGCAATGATAATGGAAATTAAATAGATAATCATTAATCAATCAACATTGAATTACATACAATGAACCTTTTTGTCGGTTTTTAATACATCTTTTTCAGCTACCTAAATAGAAAATAATAAGGCACACATGGTGTGGATCACTTAATCACGATTCTTAATGGTGGTATCCATAGCCACCATCATCACCACCATAACCTCCTTCATTACCACCTCCATATCCACCTCCATAACCACCTCCATAGCCTCCACCATAATGATCATCATGAACATGTACAGGTACGGGTACTTTTACGTGCACTGGG